>OX438658.1:0-676276 GCA_949316385.1 Globia sparganii
CGCGAACGCGAAGAGTGCCTGGTGGGGAAGCACCGCAGAAGACCCCAGGGGTGAAGAGATGTCCGGGACCCTGGAAGACTTGGAACTTCAGGTACTGAATACTGGAGATACGCCTACCTTTTACACAGTAAGAGGTGGCGTGGTTTATAAGAGCCATGTGGACGTCACGGCATGCTCGCTCGACCTTTTTGACCTGGTGGACGGTTGGCGGGTCGACACAGGGGCTACGAGCTCGGACCACAACACCATTATATTTAAAGTTGAAGCGAAAAGGGAAAAAGGAATAAGCATTACCAGGACAACAAGAAAGTACAATACCAAAAAAGCTGATTGGGAAAAATTTAAAACTAAATTGGGGGAACTTAAAATTGAAAATAATATAAATGTAGACAGTATAAATAGGTTGGGGAATAAGCAAGAATTGGAAAATCTAATAATAGAGTATCAAAATTTAATGGAGAGAGCATGTGATGAGGCCATCCCTAAAATTGCAAGTAAAGTTAAAATTAAAATACCGTGGTGGTCCGAGGAGCTCGCTGTGAAGAGGAAGGAAGTCGCAACAAAGAAGAATCGCATCCGCAACGCTGCACCGGTCCGGAGAGCGATGGTGGTCGCCGAGTACCTGAAAGCAAAGGAAGAGTATGAGTGCCAAGCCAAGAAAGCCTTGGTAGCCAGCTGGAAAAATTTCTGCGAAAGACAAGATGGAGAAGGCCTGTGGGAGGGCATATATAGAGTCATCAGGGGGACCACCAGGAGACAAGAAGATCTGACCCTGATGAACGATGGTGCATTTCTGAACCCGCAGGAATCGGCGGCCTTGCTCGCCGACACATTCTATCCAAAGGACACAGCCGAAGAGGACAACGTAGACCACAGGCTTATTAGGGAAGCAGCCAGACGGGTAAATGAATGGCAGCATGATGAATATCATGACCCACCATTTACACCGCTGGAGCTGAAGACAGCCGTGGGACATTTTAATCCTAAGAAAGCCCCCGGAATGGATGGATTTACGTCGGACATCTGCAGTCGAGCGATCTACCAGGACCTGAACGCTTTCCTTGCCCTATTCAATAAATGCCTAGAACTAGCGCATTTCCCGGTCATCTGGAAAGAGGCAACTGTGGTGGTCCTCAGAAAACCGGGCAAGGAAGACTACACGAACCCCAAGTCATATAGACCGATAGGTCTTCTGCCGGTCCTGGGGAAGGTCCTGGAGAGAATGGTAGTGGCGAGGATCAAGTGGCAGCTTGTGCCGCGGCTAAGTGCTCGTCAGTTTGGCTTTATGCCCCAGAAGAGCACCGAGGACGCCCTCTATACGCTAATAAAGCATGTACAGGACAA
This sequence comes from Globia sparganii, assembly GCA_949316385.1. Lineage (NCBI taxonomy): Eukaryota > Metazoa > Arthropoda > Insecta > Lepidoptera > Noctuidae > Globia > Globia sparganii. The sequence continues at coordinate 1,345 of OX438658.1, forward strand.
GTTGAGGCTGAAAAAGCTAATTGTCCTGGTGTCTTTGGATATAGAGGGCGCCTTCGACAGCGCCTGGTGGCCGGCAATCAAGGTCAGGCTGGCGGAGGAAAAGTGCCCGGTGAATACCAGGAGGCTACTTGACAGCTACCTCGACTGCAGAAAAGTAAGAGTGAGGTATGCTGGGGAGGAGTGCACGAGAGAAACAAACAAGGGCTGTGTCCAAGGGTCAATTGGTGGTCCCATACTGTGGAATCTTCTACTGGACCCACTACTGCAGGAGCTAGAGAAAAGGGGATACTTCGTGCAGGCATTTGCAGACGATGTAGTGCTGGTGGTGGATGGTGACACAGCGGCTGAAGTCTCCAGAACTGCCAATGCAGCCCTCGCTCATGTTCGGAAATGGGGCGTCAGAAACAAGCTTAGGTTTGCACCGCACAAAACTTGTGCGATGCTCATAACCAACAAGCTTAAGTACGACACCCCAGCTCTGAGCATGGCCGGGGTCGGCATTGGTATGGTCAGGAGCATAAAACTGTTAGGGCTCACCATAGACGATAAATTGACGTTCAGCGAGCACACTAAGAATGTCTGCAGAAAAGTGGCGGAAATTTATAAGCAGTTAGCGCGTGCGGCGAAAGTTAGTTGGGGACTAAATAGGGAAGTCATACATATAATATACACAGCCACGATTGAACCAATAGTTACGTACGCGGCTGGAGCCTGGGCCCCTGCTACGAAAAAGCTGGGGATACGGAAGAAGCTGGGCTCTGTCCAAAGAGGATTTGTCCAAAAGCTCTGCAAGTCTTACCGTACAGTCTCACTTAACTCGGCACTGGTGCTGTCTGGGATACTGCCTCTGGACCTTCGCGTACAAGAGGCAGCCGCCCTGTATGAGGCAAGGAGAGGGTCGTCCCAGTTTATACCAGGAGACAGGGAGATTGAAAGTATGGTAAGATTTGCAGAAACACCTCACCCTGCCAAACAAATGGCTTTGGAGTTCATAAGCCTGGCAGACCAACAGCTCGTAGACAGCCATAACGTGCAGGCAGTGCGAATATTCACTGACGGCAGCAAGATTGAGGGAAAGGTTGGAGCCGCATTATCCTTATGGGATAATGAAGGTGAAATCCAGAACCTCAAACTTAGTCTCGCCGCGTACTGCACGGTCTACCAGGCGGAACTACTAGCCATTTGCAAGGCAACCGATGTAATCCTCAGGCGCAAAGAGACGAGCTATGGAGTGTATAGCGACTCAATGTCTGCATTGCAGACACTTGCAAGCCATGGCTCCCTCCACCCTCTGGCAGTCCGCGCACGAGAAAATCTGACTCGGGCTTTGGACCAGAACAAAGATGTCTCTTTCTTTTGGGTCAAGGCCCATGCCGGATTGCCGGGAAACGAGCGCGCAGATGAGCTGGCAAAGGAGGCAGCGTTGTCGTCGCGGAGGAAGCCGCACTACGACCAATGTCCGGTTTCATTCATCAAGCGTCAAATTCGTTTGAATTCGCTTGGTGAGTGGAATCGGAGATACGCGTCTGGTGAGACGGCCTCGGTGACGAAGATTTTCCTTCCGGACGCCATAGCTGCCTACCGTATTATACGAAAGGTGAGGCCAACAGGCGTGCTTACGCAAGTCTTAACGGGGCATGGTGGGTTCTCGGAATACTTAAGCCGCTTTAAGTGTAAAGAGAGCCCATCATGCCAATGTGACCCAAATATAGTAGAATCAGTCCCACATATCATATTAGACTGCCCAATCTATGCTAAAGAAAGATATAACCTTGAACAACAGATAGGTACAGGACTGCACAGAGGAAGCGTAGCAGAAATAATGTCGGGAAAAACGAGAAACAAATTCATAGCCTACTGTGAAAGGATAGCACAAAAAGTTATAAAACTAAATAAAAGCTGATGAAACAACTATGTTTCTTATTATATTGTAAATATAAGCAGTAAACATAGGACATAAGTATATTAATTAAATAGGTTAAGCAGTAGGTTAAGATTGTGATTAGTTAACTAGATTTATACAAATATTAATAGATAGTTTATTAAGTATGTTTAAATATGTAGAATAAAACCGAACCTGTTAATATAGAAAATAAGTATTAAATAAAGCTCAACAATGTATGTATATCTAGGAAGTAAGCAGTATTAGAATAAGCAAAGTTCAATTGTGCCAATAAAAGAAAACCTGTCTATAGTTATTCCCTGAGCATAAGATATAAGTTAATAATAAAATAAAGTATATGGATTAGAAGTAGATAAAAAAGTGGGAACCCCACCCACCGGATGAATGGTGATGGAAAAAAGAAAGATACAGTATGAAGCATGGAAGTACGAGAGGAATGTAAGCGAGAACTTGTATGGAAAAGGTTGAGATATAGAATAGGCGCCAATCACGTTGGCGGAACTAGTCCGGAAAAAAAAAAAAAAAAAAAAAAAAAAAAAAAAAAAAAAAGAACCTAACCTAACCTAACCTAACCTAACCTAACCTAACCTAACCTAACCTAACCAAAATTACAGAATCCGAATTTGGCACCCAAGAGCCACTCTAGCGATAAACTTAAAAATAGGTTTTGACATTGTAAATTGACATTAGGGTCTAAATAGACCCCTATTATATAACCCACAACCTAGAAACTTCTAGGGCCCTTGTGCGGTCTTTTATTAAATTGTATAAATTATTTTAGTTATAAATTCTTGTGCGGTTTTACTTTCTATTTTACGCGCGCATTTTTGTTCGCTCTTTTTATTTTTATACATTATTTTATTTTTACCTTATTTGTCCTATTGACGTACTTATTTTGACGCATACTCTCCGACATGTTCGGCCATAGAACACCGCTAAAAGCGGTCGAAAGTAAAAAGTCACCGCCTAAACCTGGAGCAGTTGTTTCCACAAATGTAAGACGCAGCATAGAGAACTGGGAAGGCCCAAGCAGCAGCCCCGGTCCCGCTACAACTGAGCAGACGTTGCAGGCCGGCCCTGCAAAAATAAAAACAAAACTTGCTTTTACGCAAGAGAGTGTGGCCGTGACACAAACAAGAAAACCTGTCGACACACTCTCACCGCAAAACGTTAAATATCCGGACCGAACTGCGGAAGCAAAGGCCTGCCTCGTCAAGGCAAAGTTACACTTAAACAGCTCCAGGAATACAAAGACAGAGATTAAGAATGCAATTTTTGAAGCTACAGAACGCCTTTACCAACTGGTAAAGGATGCCGAATCGGAGCTAAAACTAGCTAAAAGAAACATGACTAGGGAAGGGCCTGCACCTCCAGAGCCTCAACCAGTTGCCAGAACTTCTCTCGAAATAGCAGACACTACCACAATTTTGGAAAAAATGGAACTCCAAACAAACCTCCTTGTGGAAAATAATAAAAAGATAGAGGAGCTGAAGGACGCGATGGAGTACCAAAGGAAGTTCCTTGAGCAAGGAACTACCTACGCAAGTGTGGCCTCAGCCCAGGGAGTGAAGACAATGCCAAAACAAAACACCTTGCACTCGGTTGTGGTCTCATCCAAAGACGAAACGGAAACGGGTGATGAAGTACTTGATAGAGTTAGGAAAGCAGTAAATGCAAAAGACGGCTGGATAAAAGTAGAAAAAGTAAGGAAAGCCAAAGATAGGAAAGTTATAATAGGTTTACAAACCGAAGAAGAAAGAGGGAAGATAAAAGACCGACTTCAAAAAGAGGGTGTTGACCTCACCGTTGAGGAAGTCAAGAACAAGGATCCGCTGCTGATCTTAAAGAACGTCTTAGTAGTTAATACTAACGAAGACGTCCTCAAAGCGTTAAGAAATCAGAACCGGGGTGTTTTCGACGGCCTCAACGCTGAGGACAACAGGGTGGAGATAAAATACCGAAGAAGGACAAGAAACCCTCATACTGGCCACATAATTATCAGCGTCTCACCCGCCATTTGGCGACGAGCGGTAGACATTGGGACAGTTCACATAGATCTTCAACGCATCAGGGTCGAGGATCAGACCCCGCTGGTCCAATGCACCCGCTGCCTGGGCTTTGGACACGGAAAGCGGTTCTGCAAAGAGCCTGCAGACCTGTGTGGCCACTGCGGCGGACCCCACTTGAGATCGGAGTGTTCGGACTGGCTTTCAGGCTCACCACCCGTTTGCCGAAATTGTACGAAGGCAAAAGTCGAGCACGGTATACAACACAATGCTTTTAGCCACGACTGTCCACTGCGAAAAAAATGGGACGACATAGCACGGTCAACCGTTGCTTACTGCTAAGGGCACCTTAAAGGCGAATACTCCCTACGGAGCAATACAGGCAAACCTCCAACGTAAAAAGCTAGCAACCAATGAGCTTCTTAAAGAAGCCACGGAACGCGGGATAGCTCTAGCCCTTCTTCAAGAACCGTATGTGGGTGGGGCGAAAGTAATGAGGAGTCACAGGGGCGTTAGGATCTTCCAAAACACTGGAACAGGAGACGGGACTGTTAAGGCAGCAATAGCTATCTTTAATAGTGACTTCACAGTCAAACAGTACCCAAAACTTACCACAAACAATATCGCTGTGGTAGGAATCCAGACCAGTGCTTGGGAGATCACGCTTGTCTCTTTTTACTTTGAGCCAGACCAGCCAATTGAGCATTATTTGGAACACCTCAAACAGATTGAGCGTGCAGTCGGTTCCAAAAAGCTGATCGTAGGAGGCGATGCCAATGCCAAAAGTATGTGGTGGGGCAGTCCAACGGCTGACCTCAGGGGGGAAGAGGTAGCAGGTACTCTCGGCGAGCTAAACCTAAACATACTTAATAGAGGGGAAATTCCGACCTTCGATACTATCCGGGGAGGTAAGCGGTACAGTAGTCACGTAGATATCACCGCCTGCTCCAATGACATCTTGGACATGGTAGACGACTGGAGGGTTGACGAAGGACTCACGAGCTCGGATCACAACGGCATCACGTTCAAAATCTTGCTACAAAAATCAAAAGGTGTTAAAGTTGAGCGAACTACTCGCAAATATAACACTAAAAAAGCGAACTGGTCCAAATTTCATGAGAAATTTGGCCAGTTGAAAATAGATTTTAAATTCACCATAACTGAAATAGAAAAAATTAACAGCATAGAGCAAATAGATATAGCAACAGAAAATCTCACTAAAGCAATAGATGAAACGTGTAAACAAACCATACCAACTATAAAAGTCAAAGAAGAACTTACCTTGCCGTGGTGGTCCGAGAAACTCGTTGAGATGAAGAAGACTGTCGTCACCATGAAGCGTAGAATCCGCTGCGCCGCCCCAATCCGGAGGTCGAAGGTCGTAGAAGAGTACCTAAAAAAGAAAGAAGAGTATGAGTCAGAAGCGGCCAAAGCCCAGACCGAGAGCTGGAAGGAATTCTGTGGGAGACAGGATAGGGAGGGGGTTTGGGAGGGAATATATAGAATAATAGGTAGGACGCAGCGTAGAGAGGAGGACCTGCCCTTGGAAAGGAATGGTGATGTGCTGGATGCGAAAGGCTCCGTGAAGCTGCTAGCGGAAACATTTTATCCGGAAGACCTTATAGAATGCGACAATGCACATCACCGATCCATTCGAATTAAGGCCGAAACTGTAAACTCTGGCGAGCAAAATGACTCTTGTGACCCACCGTTTACGATGGCAGAGTTAAAAAATTCGATGGAATCCTTTAACCCGAAGAAGGCACCAGGATCAGACGGCTTTACCGCCGACATCTGTCGTCACGCCGTGGGAAACGACCCGGAACTGATTTTAAGGCTCCTCAACAAGTGCCTAGAATGTCACTGCTTCCCCACTGCCTGGAAAGAGGCAACAGTCGTGATTCTCAAGAAGCCTGGAAAAGAGAACTATTCCAGCCCCAAATCATATAGGCCGATTGGGCTGTTGCCTATATTGGGGAAAATCTTTGAAAAGATGCTGGTGGCCCGCTTAAAATTTCACCTTCTGCCAAAGATGAGTACCCGCCAGTACGGATTCATGCCACAGAAAAGCACGGAGGATGCCCTCTACGATCTCATGCAGCATGTCTACAAGAAACTTGACCAAAAACGTATAGTGACGCTCGTTTCTTTGGACATAGAGGGGGCATTTGATAGCGCGTGGTGGCCAGCCATAAAGGTTCGTCTGGCGGAGGAAAAATGTCCAATTGATCTTAGGCGGGTCATAGACAGCTATCTAAGGAACCGCAAGGTCTCGATCAGGTACGGTGGGGAGGTATATGAAAAGGGCACAAATAAAGGCTGTGTCCAAGGCTCGATTGGGGGCCCAATCTTTTGGAATCTAGTCCTGGACCCCCTCTTAAAATCAGCAGAAGACAGGGGAACGTACATCCAGGCGTTTGCGGACGATGTCGTCCTGGTCTTTGACGGAGAGACTGCACAGGAGATAGAAGCATGTGCCAATGCCGCTCTCAATCATGTTCTGGCGTGGGGTGTCGAGAACAAACTCAAATTCGCGCCGCATAAGACAGTAGCCATGGTAATAACCAGAAAATTGAAATATGACACACCACGCCTAAGCATGGGAGGGATTGGCATTGAAATGTCGAACGAAATAAAGCTTCTGGGTGTAACGATCGACGAAAAATTGACCTTCAACAAACACGTCTCACTCGCTTGTAGGAAGGCAATCGCGATCTACAAGCAACTGTGTAGAGCTGCAAAGGTAAGTTGGGGGTTACACCCAGAAGTGATACGGATGATGTATGTGGCGGTTATTGAGCCCATAATACTTTACGCTGCAAGCGTCTGGGCGTCGGCAGCTGGAAAGTTGGGCATTAAAAAACAACTCGGGACCGTTCAGCGTGGAATCACCCAAAAGATGTGCAAGGCATATCGCACGGTCTCCTTGAACTCAGCACTGGTGCTGTCTGGGTTGCTCCCCCTCGACCTGAGAGTTCGTGAGGCGGCATCACTGTATGAAGCCAAGAGGGGAGTGCCCCAGACATCACTGGGGGACAGGGAGGTCGAGCGAATGACCGCGGCAATAGAGGATCCTCATCCTGCGGCACGTGATATTTTGAAGTTCGACAGCCTGGTGAACCAAGAGCAGCTGGACGAGTGCAGTGTGGATATCCGCATTTTTACGGATGGGAGCAAGATCGGAGGAGGGGTCGGCGCTTCACTGTCCGTATGGAATGTTGATGCTGAGACCAGAGCCCTCAAACTTGCTCTATCAAATTACTGCACGGTTTACCAGGCTGAACTCCTGGCAATAGCAAGGGCAACCAGGGAAGTAATCAGGCTCAAGGCATCTTCTTTTGGAATTTTCAGCGACTCAATGGCGGCTCTACAAACATTAGTGAATCCCGGGTCACGCCACCCTCTTGCTGTAGAAGCTAGGGATAATATTAGATCCGCATCCCGCCAGAACAAGGTGGTATCCTTGTTCTGGATCAAAGCTCACGTGGGGCTACAGGGAAATGAAAGAGCCGACCAACTAGCAAAGGAGGCCGCTGAAAACTCCAAAAGAAAACCAGATTACGACCAGTGTCCGGTCTCATTCGTCAAGCGGAGCATACGTATGGCGACGCTTGATGAATGGAACCTTAGATACGGAACTGGTGACACGGCATCTGTCACGAAACTATTTTTCCCAGATGTGCGAACAGCTTATGGGATAATTCGAAGTATGGGAACAAACAGCATTAACACGCAAATTATGACAGGGCACGGTGGATTCTCCGAGTACTTGAACCGTTTCAAGCTTAAGGAGAGTCCATCGTGCATCTGCGACCCAGATGCGAGCGAGACGGTCCCGCATATACTATTCGACTGCCCTCAATTTGACAGGCACCGCTTCAACGCTGAACAAGCTATGAGAATAAAAATAACACGGCAAAACATAAAAGACATAATTAAAAGCAAAAATAGAGAAGTATTCTTAGACTACAGTAAATGTATCGCAAAAATAGTAATAGATAGAAATAAAACTGCACAAGTAAATATGCTGTCATAATATAGTATATTATATTAGGATCGAGCATAGCAATAATAGTCATAAAATAATAAATGTAAAATAGGAAATAATAAATAGTATGTTAATTGATATAGGTTAGAATAACAGCTGTGAATGGATGTAATGCTCCCCGTCTCTGTAAAACTAGATTAATGCTCTTTTTAAGGAACTGTTAGAATTTAAGCTAAGATTAAGTGTATCATAAGAATAAAAAAATGTCTTCCCTTTTCCTTTCTGAAATTATTATGTAAAAACTAATGTATTTAATAACAAAATAGAATTACAGATACCCTAGTTCCTGTAAAAATATAATTGTTAAAAGGAACTACATAAATTAAGTTGAAACGAAACATGTGTAAATAAAAAACTGTCTACCCATTTCCTTATCTAAACCCGAAGCAGAATAAGTGTAAATAAAGATAAACTAAAAAATAATTAGAAAGATTAGAAAAAAAATAGCAGTAGTTGGGAATCCCACCCATGAAAAGCATGAGAGATTTTTAATGCAAGAAAGATCAAGTATGAAGAATGGAAGTACGAGAGGCATAGAAGCGAGAACTGGTATGGATGATAATTAAATTAGCGAGCATAGGCTCCGTTTCATTTCGGAGGTAGAAGTATAAAAAAAAAAAAAAAAAAAAAAAAAAAAAAAAAAAAAAAAAAAAAAAAAAAAAAACCTAACCTAACCTAACCTAACCTAACCTAACCTAACCTAACCTAACCTGAGCGAACCCATTATAACTTTGCATCCCGGTGACGCATTTTGAAGCTGTTTTCAGCAAAATTAATCGTTTCTAGGCTCCGTTTAACTTTCCCACTGGTGAAAATTGACGAATCTGCGAAAAACATTTTTCGTATATTGACTTGTAAAATTTTCAGTAAAAAATCCCTTTGAAAATACTTTATAAATTTTTATCTTCAAAATTCTAATCTAAATCTACGTTTTTATAGTTTCAATAGTTACTTACCTGCCTTACCTGCACTCCGGCGCGCGTTCAGCGAGTTCGAGTCCCGTTTCGGCGGTGTTATTGCAGGTTTTTACTCACATTTTGGTCGAAAAACCCGTTTTTTCTGCAAAATTCAAAATTTTTGTTCAGTCTAAATTCCAATAACCTTACAGATAGTTAGCCCGCGCCGAGACGCGTCTTTTGACACCTCGCACGCGAGCCTAGCTCACATAGAACTTCAAAAATTTTTTGCATTTGGTATTTTCACTAACCGACGAAATCCACCTAAGGGATAGTTCAAAATCATCAAATCATTATAACTTTGCATCCCGGTGACGCATTTTGAAGCTGTTTTCAGCAAAATTAATCGTTTCTAGGCTCCGTTTAACTTTCCCACTGGTGAAAATTGACGAATCTGCGAAAAACATTTTTCGTATATTGACTTGTAAAATTTTCAGTAAAAAATCCCTTTGAAAATACTTTATAAATTTTTATCTTCAAAATTCTAATCTAAATCTACGTTTTTATAGTTTCAATAGTTACTTACCTGCCTTACCTGCACTCCGGCGCGCGTTCAGCGAGTTCGAGTCCCGTTTCGGCGGTGTTATTGCAGGTTTTTACTCACATTTTGGTCGAAAAACCCGTTTTTTCTGCAAAATTCAAAATTTTTGTTCAGTCTAAATTCCAATAACCTTACAGATAGTTAGCCCGCGCCGAGACGCGTCTTTTGACACCTCGCACGCGAGCCTAGCTCACATAGAACTTCAAAAATTTTTTGCATTTGGTATTTTCACTAACCGACGAAATCCACCTAAGGGATAGTTCAAAATCATCAAATCATTATAACTTTGCATCCCGGTGACGCATTTTGAAGCTGTTTTCAGCAAAATTAATCGTTTCTAGGCTCCGTTTAACTTTCCCACTGGTGAAAATTGACGAATCTGCGAAAAACATTTTTCGTATATTGACTTGTAAAATTTTCAGTAAAAAATCCCTTTGAAAATACTTTATAAATTTTTATCTTCAAAATTCTAATCTAAATCTACGTTTTTATAGTTTCAATAGTTACTTACCTGCCTTACCTGCACTCCGGCGCGCGTTCAGCGAGTTCGAGTCCCGTTTCGGCGGTGTTATTGCAGGTTTTTACTCACATTTTGGTCGAAAAACCCGTTTTTTCTGCAAAATTCAAAATTTTTGTTCAGTCTAAATTCCAATAACCTTACAGATAGTTAGCCCGCGCCGAGACGCGTCTTTTGACACCTCGCACGCGAGCCTAGCTCACATAGAACTTCAAAAATTTTTTGCATTTGGTATTTTCACTAACCGACGAAATCCACCTAAGGGATAGTTCAAAATCATCAAATCATTATAACTTTGCATCCCGGTGACGCATTTTGAAGCTGTTTTCAGCAAAATTAATCGTTTCTAGGCTCCGTTTAACTTTCCCACTAGTGGAAATTGACGAATCTGCGAAAAACACTTTTCGTATATTGACTTGTAAAATTTTCATTAAAAAAAAAAAATCCCTTTGAAAATACTTTATAAATTTTTATCTTCAAAATTCTAATCTAAATCTACGTTTTTATAGTTTCAATAGTTACTTACCTGCCTTACCTGCACTCCGGCGCGCGTTCAGCGAGTTCGAGTCCCGTTTCGGCGGTGTTATTGCAGGTTTTTACTCACATTTTGGTCGAAAAACCCGTTTTTTCTGCAAAATTCAAAATTTTTGTTCAGTCTAAATTCCAATAACCTTACAGATAGTTAGCCCGCGCCGAGACGCGTCTTTTGACACCTCGCACGCGAGCCTAGCTCACATAGAACTTCAAAAATTTTTTGCATTTGGTATTTTCACTAACCGACGAAATCCACCTAAGGGATAGTTCAAAATCATCAAATCATTATAACTTTGCATCCCGGTGACGCATTTTGAAGCTGTTTTCAGCAAAATTAATCGTTTCTAGGCTCCGTTTAACTTTCCCACTAGTGGAAATTGACGAATCTGCGAAAAACACTTTTCGTATATTGACTTGTAAAATTTTCATTAAAAAAAAAAAATCCCTTTGAAAATACTTTATAAATTTTTATCTTCAAAATTCTAATCTAAATCTACGTTTTTATAGTTTCAATAGTTACTTACCTGCCTTACCTGCACTCCGGCGCGCGTTCAGCGAGTTCGAGTCCCGTTTCGGCGGTGTTATTGCAGGTTTTTACTCACATTTTGGTCGAAAAACCCGTTTTTTTCTGCAAAATTCAAAATTTTTGTTCAGTCTAAATTCCAATAACCTTACAGATAGTTAGCCCGCGCCGAGACGCGTCTTTTGACACCTCGCACGCGAGCCTAGCTCACATAGAACTTCAAAAATTTGCCCTCCCACCCACCCTTTCGTCACTGGCCAGGTAGACTTTTCGTTTCCTACAAAAAATTAATCTGTTTTTTAGATCTTTCGGCTCAATTAATACATTATTGTTGTTAAGAATAAGGGGATTGACGGTTTTTAAAAACATACCTGCGCGTCCCGGAGGCAATAATTTGACCTTTGTTTTTATTTTAGTTAACCCGACTGAGGCCTTGATAAAGGACTCGTATTTATTTTATTTCCTTCTTGCTGATCCCCCCTTTACAGGGATTCAGCATAGACATCAGTGTCCTCTGACATTAGGCTTGTTGAGCAGTCTCGAACCACAAATCACTCAAAAATGTTTGGTTTTAGGACACCAGTAGGCAAAGGAAAGGTCCCGGAGGAGAGTTGTGACACAGGGAGGCCACGACCGGCACAGGCTGGCCCGTCGGGAACGAGTAGTTCTGGAGAGTGGGAGGCCGACAGACCGGAATCTGGTCGGCCTCTCAAAACACCAACGCCTCCGAAGAGGGCCCCATTGTCTAGCCCCCCGAAACTCAAGTCCAAGGCAACACTCGCACACCAAAGTACGCTTTTTGGACCAAAACAGCCTGAAGGGACCGAAGAGAGCTCGCCACGAGACGCGCCACCCGTGAGGTACCTAAACCGAACCACGGAGGCGAAGGCATGTCTCCAAAAGGCGAAAATGCAGCTTTTAAGCTCCCGGAATCTCAAAAAAGAAATAAAGGATGAAATAACAAAAGCGGTCGAGAGACTATACCAGTTGGTTAAAGAGGCAGAAATTGAAAGAGGAAGAGGATCTGAGGTGGGAGATCAGATTGAGGCCCAGAAGGAGCCTAAACTAACCACTGCAGAACCGACAGAGCTGATGAAGAGTCTTGTGGCTGGCCTCCAAGAGCACAAACAGGCGCTGCAGGACTGCCAACAATATACCCAGACTCTGTCGGAGCAACTCCAGCTGGCTCCCCGCTACGTAGCAGGCCAAGGCCCAACTTTCGCGGAGATCGCCGCAGGACCGAAGCAGAACGTCCAGGAACCTCTTCACTCGGTGGTTGTATCATCTGTGAATGATCAGGACACCAGTGAAGAGGTTCTTGAGAAGCTCAGGTCAGTGGTCGATGCCAGAAACGAGGGTACAAGAGTTGAAAGGCTGCGAAAGGCGAGGGACCAAAAAGTGGTAGTGGGGTTCAAAACCAGGGAGGAGCTAAGCAGGGTTACGGAAAGGATAAAGAAAGCCGGAAGTCTAGTGGTAGAAGAGGTGAAAAACAAAGATCCGCTTATTATCGTTAAGGATCTCCTCTCCTGCCACTCAGATGTGGAGATTGTCCAAGCCCTGCAAAAGCAGAACACCCACCTGATTGGGGACATACCTGCAGATGACGTGAGGTTGGGGGTGAAATACCGTCGAAGGACGAGGAACCCCCACATGTGCCACGTCATTCTGCAGGTTTCCCCTATGGTATGGCAGAGGCTGACTACGGCGGGTCGCGTGCACGTTGACCTACAGCGAGTGCGAGTGCAGGATCAGTCGCCCCTGGTGCAGTGCACTCGCTGTCTGAGCTTTGGCCACAGCCGTAAATTGTGCACGCGGCCCGCCGACCTCTGCATTCACTGTGGTGAACCCCACATGCGGGCTGATTGCCCTTCAAGGCTGGCAGAGGAGGCTCCTAGATGTCACAACTGTGTGTCTGCAAAACTGAAAAAGACTGACCACAGCGCTTTCGATGTCGGGTGCCCGATCCGCTTGAAATGGGACGCATTGGCACGTCTGTCAGTGGCATATTGCTAAAGTGCAAATAGCCGCGCCCGGAGGTAAGAACCAGTATAGTGGGGCACTATCTGACTCTTGCACCCGCGCAACTTATGGGCAGAAAGCGGAAGGAATCACGGGCTCGGAGCACGGTTACAATATTTTAACAAAAGATGCTAAAATGACAACTAAAAGAATCGAAAGAATTTACAACACAATGGAAGCAAATTGGGGCCAATTTCATGAGAAATTGGCTCAATTAAAAGCAGATATCCATTTAAATTCTTCGACATTCAAAATTTATAAATTACCTAGTAAAAAAACCGACAATATTATTATAAATAGGCCAACAATAATAAGAGACAAACATATAACATCGAGACGGTCCAACGAGCTCGTTGATCAAAAGATAGATGACAACACCAGGAGACACTGCATTCGAGGCGCTGCAACAGTCGTACAGTACCTAGAACAAAAAGAAGCACTAGTTAAGAGCCAAAAATGCCTCAACAAGAAACAGGTTAGACTAAATTTACCATTTATAAATGTGTCACGAAAAACAGCAACTTCGAGTCAGTCAGGATTTACAAAAAGAACACGACGAAAACATTTTAATAAACTTGAAATAAAAAATGATATGTTAGGAAATAAAGGTAATAAACTAGATTAAGAAAATATGTCTATATGATATATTGCATATATATTAGGATAGTCATAGCATAAATATAGAATATATTAAGTTTAAGATGAAAGTATTATTGGATAAAGTTAAGTAGAATAAAATAAGAATACAGTAATAATATAGGTAAATAAGTCTTAAAATTAATTGCTTAATACATTAGCCATAAAAACCACTTGTTAATATAAAACACACAGAAAAAATGGAAAAATAAGATTATAATGAGGCAAAGATTGCTTCCAGGAACTCCCTACCTCCTAAAAAGGAACGGCATATAAATAAAAAATTCTAAATTTGAAAAAACAAAATAAAAGACCAAAATCAGAACTCATCGTATAAAAAGGTCTCTGATCATGTCAGAGGGACACTGAGCAAAGGCAGGAGTGTGGTTTTAGCCGGTAAGAGTCCGGCACTGCCCAGACTGTCTTACAAGTGAGACAGTCTGGGCGTCCATGAGGATTTCCCACTCCTGCCAAATTCAAAAAAAAAAAAAAAAAAAAAAAAAAACCTGAGCGAACCTAACCTGAGCGAACCTAACCTGAGCGAACCTAACCTGAGCGAACCTAACCTGAGCGAACCTAACCTGAGCGAACCTAACCTGAGCGAACCTAACCTGAGCGAACCTAACCTGAGCGAACCTAACCTGAGCGAACCTAACCTGAGCGAACCTAACCTGAGCGAACCTAACCTGAGCGAACCTAACCTGAGCGAACCTAGCCTGAGCGAACCTAACCTGAGCGAACCGGGATAGTATAAAATCATCAAATCATTATAACTTTGCATCCCGGTGACGCATTTTGAAGCTGTTTTCAGCAAAATTAATCGTTTCTAGGCTCCGTTTAACTTTCCCACTAGTGAAAATTGACGAATCTTCGAAAAACATTTTTCGTATATTCACTTGCAAAATTTTCATTAAAAAATTCCTTTGAAAATACTTTATAAATTTTTATCTTCAAAATTCTAATCTAAATCTACGTTTTTATAGTTTCAATAGTTACTTACCTGCCTTACCTGCACTCCGGCGCGCGCGCGTTCAGCGAATTCGAGTCCCTTTTGGCGGTGTTATTCGAGGTTTTTACTCACATTTTGGTCGAAAAACCCGTTTTTACTGCAAAATTCAAAATTTTTGTTCAGATAAAATTCCAATAACCTCACAGATAGTTAGCCCGCGCCGAGACGCGTCTTTTGACACCTCGCACGCGAGCCTAGCTCACATAGAACTTCAAAAATTTGACCTCCAACCCACCCTTTAGTCACTTACCAGGTAAACTTTGCAATTATGACAAAAAAATTATTTTAGATTTTTGGCTCTTACGGCCTCAGTTATACCTTTCTCTGGTGGGAAAATAAGAAAATAAACGGTTTTTAAACTTATTACCGCCTCTCGAAGGCAAATTGACAATTATTTAATTGACCGACTCCTGATTTACAGGGTCGTATTTTACATTATTAACTTCAAACTGATCCCCCCTGTACAGGGATCTAGTAACAGATAAAGTTGTCCCCCGGTAATTTAGTCGTCCCGCAGTCAATTTCCGTAATCCAGCCAAAATGTTTGGTATAAGGACACCGGTGAACAAGCCAAAGACCTCGGAGCAGAGCTCAGACATGGGGAAGCCTCAATTGGCACAGGCTGGCCCGTCGGTTGGTCATAGCGTTGGGGAGCGGGAGGCTGTTATACTGAGTTCTGGACAGCTTCTCAAAACTCCAACTCCACCGAAGAAGGCCCCAATAACTACTCCCCCGAAAGTAAAGTCCAAAACAGCGACACTCGCACATCAGAGTAAGCTCGATGGACCAAAACTGCCTGCGGGGATCGAACAGAGCTCCCCACGAGACGCACAACCCGTGAGGTAGGCAAACAGGACCACGGAGGCAAAGGCGTGTCTCACAAAAGCAAAGATCCAGCTCTTAAGTTCCCGGAACCTGAAAAAGGAGATAAAAGACGAGCTAACAAAAGCGGTCGAAAGATTGTACCAGCTGGTAAAGGAAGCGGAGGTCGAGAGGGTAAATGGAGCTGAGGTGGCAGCTGAACCCGAAAAGGCGCGAAATGACCAAAGGCCAACCGTAGATGAACCGACGGAGCTCATGAAGCAGTTCATGGCAAACCTCCAGCAACATAACCAGGCGCTGGAGGAATGCCAGCTGCACACCCGGGCTCTGTCGGAGCATTTGCAACAGGCCCCTCGCTATGTCCCAGGCCAGGGTCCGACCTTCGCGGAAATGGCCGCCGGCCCGAAGAAGCACATCCAACAGCCTATTCACTCGGTGGTAGTATCATCTGTCAACGAACAGGACACCGGTGAAGAGGTCATTGAGAAGCTCAGGACGGCGGTCGATGCCAGGAACGAAGGCACGAGAGTGGAGCGGCTGCGCAAGGCGAGGGACCAAAAGGTGGTCGTGGGTTTTAAGACCAGAGAGGAGATGACCAGGGTGACAGACAGAATAAGAAAAGTAGGGAACCTGGTGGTAGAGGAGATGAAGAACAAGGACCCACTTATAATTATCTGTGACGTTCTCTCCTGCCACTCGGATGTGGAGATCGCACAGGCTCTGCAACGTCAGAACGCCCACCTGATCGGTGACATACCTGCGGAAGACCTGCGGCTGGGGGTGAAGTACCGTCGTAGGACGAGGAACCCCCACACGTGCCACGTCATCCTGCAGGTGTCTCCTACGGTATGGCAGAGGCTGACTATGGCGGGTCGCGTGCACATTGACCTACAGCGTGTGCGAGTGCAGGATCAGTCGCCACTGGTGCAGTGCACACGCTGTCTGCGTTTCGGTCATAGCCGAAAACTGTGCACGCAGCCCGCTGACCTCTGTATCCACTGCGGCGATCCCCACATGCGTGCTAACTGCCCGTCACGACTGGCGGCGGAGGAGCCAAAGTGTCATAATTGCCTGTTAGCAAAACTGGAAAAGACCAACCACAACGCCTTCGACAGAGAGTGCCCAGTACGAGTGAAATGGGACGCATTGGCGCGCCTGTCGGTGGCGTACTGCTAAGGTGGCACCAGCGTTTCCAGGAAATACAAACACCCAGATCCCAAGCAGTAGGATCCGAACCCACCCTGATGCCCGCTCAAACTACTGGGTGATTCAAGCGAATCTGCAGAGGAAGAACCTTGCGACCCAGGAGCTCATGGTAGCAGCAAGTGAGCGAAAGTTCACTTTTGCACTGCTCCAGAAGCCATATGTGGGTGCGGTTAAAAGGATGCGAGACTACCGGGGAGCGCGAATCTACCAGAGCGCGGAACAAGGAAATGGAACTGTGAAGGCGGCAATAGTCGTTTTCGATAAAGACCTTGATGTCACACAGTGTCCAAAACTCACCACCAATAACATCACGGTGGTGAGGATCCGAACCAGCGCCTGGGAAATCGCAGTGGTCTCCTTCTATTTTGAACCGGATCAGCCCATACAACCATACCTGGAGCAGCTTCTGCAGATTCGTGAGGAAATGGGCCTGTTTAAGTGATAAGGTCGAGGTTTGCTTGTTAGAATTTTGAATGAAACGACGTGTGGTTTGTATAAAGATCTATTGGACACTGCTTATGAACTAATGAATGAGTAACTTGAATACATGAATGTATAGATATAGATAGCTATAAGCGATAGTTTTTTAACCGAACATACCGCCCACCAAAAGGGCTTAAAAGGCCTTTTCTAACATTATAAAACATTACGTCACTTTACAATATAATGTGACAAGTAATTGAACCATGCAACTTGAACAGGTAAAAAGTATACGTTATTGTTACTCATTTTACTATAAAACACAACAATGATTTAAAATTAAGGTATTTTAAACATGAATTTATGACTCGACTATATTAATAACAAACCAAACTTAAAAACTAAAGTTGGATGCCACGAAGTTCGTGCCGTTATCGCTCCAAATCTCATTACATCTTCCTCTTCTGGCCACGAAACGTTTGAATGCTGCGATGAATGCATCGGCCGTCAGATCGCTTACTAGCTCTAAATGTATAGCCTTTACCGCCATGCAAACAAAGATGCAAATGTATGCCTTGCGGGTTTTTGCCCCTCTTCCTTTGAAATTTAATACATACACAGGGCCAGCAAAATCCACTCCACTTCGAGCAAAAGGACGCGAAGGCGTCACCCGTGCTTCAGGTAAGTCACCCATTATTTGTTGTCTACTAGCAGCTCGTTGCCGCGTACAGGTAAGACATCCGTGAATGTATTTCTTCACCAGACGTTTGCAGCCAACAATCCAGTATTTACTCATCAGGTAAGTAATCATCATGTTTATTCCACCATGCATTGTTTTCAGGTGTGCATCAGCCAACACTAGTGATACAAAGCTGCTTTTCTTGCCCAGTATCACGGGATATTTTAGGTTCTCATCGGCGTCTGCGTTTCTCAACCTTCCGCCCACCCTGAGGATATTTTGGGTATCTAAGAATGGGTTCAGTGACTTCAGAATGCTAGTGGTTTTTACATTCCCTTATTGTTTTACCTTTCTAATTTCGTCTGAAAATTCTTCTTGCACTCTTTTTATGCAAAATTCCAAAGCATTTTGCAGTTCTTCTGCTGTCATCTCCTGACCCAGTTTGTTAGGATTTCTTTTCATATTTAAAACTCTTTTACAATGTACTATTACTCTCAATAACTCAGTCAGTGTATCATATTCTTCAAATTTTAGGAATTTCTCTTCTCCTTCTGTTACATTTACATATGACTGTATGGGTTTTTTTCTTTCTAAATCTGTGGTTGACTTTAACGGTCTTGTGAACTCGATATTTTCCTCTACAAGCCAGGCAGGGCCGTTCCACCATAACGTTTTCTGTTGTAGTTCTGATAAAGATGATCCTCTTGACGCTATATCGGCTGGGTTATGGGCCGACTGCACATGGAACCATTGGCTACAGCCTTTGTTTTCTAGTATCTCTACTACTCGGTTTGCGACAAATGGCTTCCATCGGTTTGGTTCTCCGAACAGCCACGCTAAAACTATAGTTGAGTCAGTTCATGCGAACACATTGTGTGAAGGAATTCTCATAGCTTCACTCACTTTGGTTAGCAATTTAGCTAATAGTGTAGCTCCACTCAGTTCGAGTCGTGGTAGTGTAATGGTCTTGACAGGAGCTACCTTTGTTCTTGATGCGATGAGATTTATCTTTATGTCACCTTCGCTCGTTTGTACACGACAATAAACCACAGCTGCATATGCCTTTTCAGACGCGTCGCAGAACCCATGTAATGTTATTCGTTCTTTTTCAGTGCTAATGGTGTTCAGCCAACGTCGGATTCTTAATTTATTGACATTCTCTAAATCTCTTCTAATGAACTTCCATTGTTCTTTCAGTTCTTTGCTTATTTCTTGGTCCCATCCAACTCCTTCTAGCCATAATCTTTGTACTAGAATTTTTGCTGTTACAATAACTGGTGCTATCCACCCTAGTCGATCAAACAATTTCTGTAAATCTGACAGAATAGTTCTCTTTGTTATATGATCTGATGATATAGGTTCTAGTTGTAATCGGTAATGAAACTCGTCTCTTCCGAGATTCCATGACAGACCAAGAGCCTTTATGGTGCCATCCAGCTTCAGGTCTAGGTTAGCTTTTGTAGTGACTTTGTTGGCATCTATAGATTTAAGAAACTCGGTATCATTAGACGCCCATTTTTGAAGTTCAAAGCCTCCTCGTTTCAGAATGGTAATGATTTGTTTACTAACACGAATTGCTTCTTCTGTTGTATCGCAGCCTGACGTCAGATCATCAACATAGAAATCTTCACAAATAATTTTGACAGCTTCAGGATATTGTTCACCTTCATCTTCTGCTAGTTTAATTATCGTTTTAATGGCAAGATAAGGCGCAGATGCTGTACCAAACGTAACTGTTTTCAATCTGTAGTCCTTGACTTCAGGTGGTTGGCAGTTTGGCTCAAGGTTGGGTCTGACGATGCCACGCCACAATATTCTATGATAATCTGTATCCTTCTTATCTACCAGTACCATTCTATACATTTTGATGACGTCACTTGCGAAACACACCTTATGCATGCGCCATCTCATTATTATACTTCGCATATCCTCTTGTAGTACCGGGCCAATCATGAGCTCGTCGTTCAAAGATATGCCATTACTTCCTTTGCATGACGCATCAAATACGACTCTGATTTTCGTGGTCTCTTTATCTCTTCGAACTACAGCGTGATGTGGTAGGTAAACACATCGGTTGTTTACTTCATCTTTTGGAACTTGCTCCATGTGTCCCATTATTAAATATTCTTCTAATACCTTGTCGTATTCTTCTCTTAGTTCAGGTTCCTTTTGAAGTCTTCTTTCTTGTTGAATCAAGCGATTCATTGCAGTTTGTCTCGTGTTCCCATCCGCTGCTTTTGGTTCATTGTTACGAAATGGGAGTCTCACAATGTATTGTCCATTGACGTTCCATCTGTATGTATTTTCATAGAAACTTTCACATTGGTTTTCTTCTTTTGTGTATGTTTCGAATCTGGTTCTATCTCCCAGAGTGTTTTCAATAAGTCTTCTCCTATGATTTGATGATGCATAACAAGAACCGACTCTGTTTGTTGTGTTCTATCTTCTACCTTTCCGAATAAAATCCAGCCAAGGTTTGTTTTATGTGCACATGGTGACCCTGGCGGACCTTTGATTAACTGGTTCTGTACAATTTGTGCATACACATCTACACCCAGAAGCAAATCAATAGACCCTGGCTGACAGTAGTTAGGGTCAGCCAGGATTAGCCCTTCTAGATGAGGCCAATATTTTGTGTTGATTGTGCGGGATGGTATTTTGGTAGTCAGTGGCTTCGACATAACGTATGTTCTAACTTCCAAGTTGAAGTTTTCACATCTTGATTCTACATTGATCTGAACTACTTTTTTGATATCTTCTCTTGTTGATCCCACGCCTACAACTGTACCTTTGACATGATATCGCTTGGCCATGAGTTGTTGTGCCGCTCGTTCGCTAGTGAAACTTGCTTGTGAGCCTTGGTCGATTAAGGCTCGTAATATTGTTGTGTAATTGTCTTCACTTCTCACTTTTACGATTGCAGTTGCCAGTAACGATGTGCTTTGTTTTGTAGAAACGTGTGATGTCACCATTGTAATGTCCTTCTCTGTTTCTTCAATCTTCTCCACGTTGGTATGTAGTGTCACTTCGGGTTGATTTGTTTGTTTGTTTTCATTGTTGCCCGTTGTGGTTGGTTTTATTGTGCTATCTTCCTTATTTTCATGAAGAAGTGAATGGTGACGTCTTTTGCATATTCTACAACTTGTTGGTATGCGACAATGCCTCACAGAGTGTCCGGGTGCAAGGCAGTTGAAGCACAAATTGTTGATTTTGATAAACTCGCTTCTTTGTGTTGGTGATTGTTTTCCAAACTCCTTACAGTGGCTAAGTGTGTGGTTTTCTTTACACATTTGACATGTTTTATTATTCTCCATATTAGTTGCTGCGTGAAATGACTTTTCTCGAACATGAACTGAACTCGCCTTTTGTTTTGTTGGTTCTGTGAGTTCTAACGTACGAAATCGGCATTCCAGGAATTTACGAAACATATCGAGGGAGGGGAGGCTGTCGGGTTCCTCACAATTGCTGCTCACACAGTCTTCCCAATCTTTGTGGGTTTCACAGTCTAGTTTTTGCACTATGACGAATATAATCACAGGATCCCAGTTATCAGTCTGCACATTCATATTTTTAAATTGATGTAAACATTCAAATGTTGTATCCAGTAAATTCTTGATAGAACTGGAATTGCCCACATTCATTTTTTTTAGAGAAAAGAATCTTTTCATAACTGCGTCGACATTTATACGTTTATTGCCATACCTTGTTTTTAGAATGTTCCATGCTTGTTCGTAGTTCGAATCTGTCACTTGTATATGTTTTAATATCGATGCGGCTTCTCCAATAAGACTTGTTTTTAAATAATGTAATTTTTGTACATTGTTTAATGATGCGTTCTTATGTACAAGTGTATTAAATAAATCATGGAACGATAACCACTCTTCATATTGTCCACTGTACGTAGGTAGTTGTATTTTCGGCAAAACCACTCGTGTTTGTTGAGTCTCACTAGGTATAAGCAACGAACCGCTAACGTTAACTGGTTGAGAAACCAACAAATCCTTCAAGTCTGTCATCAAACTTAAATACAGCTCTTCATGTTCAAAAAATTCATCATTTACTATGTAGGGTATTTTGTCGCGCTTCTCCTTCGGTACGCTTCGCATTATTTCACCGTAAGCTTGTTTATATTCACTCCAGTAATCTTCTACACACTTAATGCGAGCTTCAATATAATTCTGTTGGGCTAATCTAGTCTTCGGGCACTTCTTTAGATTGGTCTGGGTCTTCTTCAAAGTATGTGCAAGGTTTTCCACTACATTCAACGCTTTTTCCACTTCCATAGCCATCGTAAATATGTAATAACTTCAATCGCAGCAAACGTAATGAAATGAATAAGTTTTAATGATTAAATACTTTGCACTAAACAACTCGAACACTTGGGTCGTCTTATCTTATCGCGATCTCTTTGTTCTCGGGCGGCCGGCGATGTCGGCAGCGAGGACTGGTATTCGGCTCGATTATGGACCATATGTTTAGGTGATAAGGTCGAGGTTTGCTTGTTAGAATTTTGAATGAAACGACGTGTGGTTTGTATAAAGATCTATTGGACACTGCTTATGAACTAATGAATGAGTAACTTGAATACATGAATGTATAGATAGCTATAAGCGATAGTTTTTTAACCGAACAGGGCCCTATAAAAATCGTGATGGGAGGTGACGCAAATGCAAAGAGCACCTGGTGGGGCAGTTTAGTTATGGATAGTAGGGGTGAAGAAATGTCGGGCTCACTGGATGAAATGAACTTGCAGGTACTCAACGTCGGCAACAAGCCAACTTTCGACACCATCATGGGTGGCAAGCTTTACACCAGCTTCGTTGACCTAACAGCTTGTTCAACGGATATGCTGGACATGGTGGAGGACTGGAGAGTTGAGGAAGGCGTCACAAGCTCGGACCACAACGGTATCGTATTCAAAATTAATCTTAAAAAAGCCATAGGAACAAATATTAAAAGAACCACCAGAATCTTTAACACAAAGAAAGCAAATTGGAGCCAATTTCATGAGAAATTGGCCCAATTAAAAGCAGAAAATAACCTTAACTTAGAAGAAATTAATAAAATTAGAAATAAAGAAGATTTAGAAAATAGCATTAATAATTATATAGGTACAATTACCAAAACAAGTGAAAACATATTACCTAAACTTAAAAATACCGACATTCTTACGATACCGTGGTGGTCCAACGAGCTTACTGTTATCTTGAACGAAGTCAACACTAAGAGACGCCGGATTCGATGCGCCGCTGCAGTCCGGAGAGCAGGTGTCGTCGATGAGTACCTGCAAGCAAAAGAAAAATATGAGCTCTTAGCAAAAAATGCACAGACTACCAGCTGGAATAAATTCTGTGAAAAACAGGATAAGGAGGGAGTTTGGGAGGGCATTTACAGAGTCATAGGACGGACCGCAAAACGCCATGAGGACTTACCTTTGCTGAAGAATGGAGTGCCACTCGATGGTGAGGATTCGGCCTTGCTGCTGGCGGAGACCTTCTACCCCGATGACCTGAAAGAGGAAGATAACGATGACCACCGTCGGACGCGAGAAGCGGCTAGTCGTGTAAACGATTGGATGCATGATGAACACCATGATCCACCGTTTACACTTCAGGAGCTGAAAACCGCGGTGGGAAGTTTCAACCCTAAGAAGGCACCGGGGGCGGATGGCCTCACAGCCGACATCTGTGCGCAAGCCATCTTCCGGGACCCGGGGATGTTTCTTGCATTGGCCAACAAGTGCCTTGAGCTGGGCCACTTCCCCGGAGCCTGGAAGGTGGCTACAGTAATTGTACTCAGGAAGCCGGGTAAGGATTGTTACACCACCCCAAAATCCTACAGACCGATCGGCCTTTTACCAGTCCTGGGTAAAGTGCTAGAGAAAATGTTGGTAGCAAGGCTAAAGTGGCATCTGATCCCGCGGTTTAGTACTCGTCAGTTTGGTTTCATGCCCCAGAAGAGCACCGAGGACTCCCTCTACACCATGATACAACACATCAAAACAAAGCTGAACCAAAAGAAGCTGATCACTGTTGTATCGCTTGATATAGAGGGAGCCTTCGATAGCGCATGGTGGCCAGCAATCAGGACCAGACTGGCTGAGGAAAAGTGCCCGGTGAATCTTAGGCGAATGCTGGACGGCTACCTGACCGATAGGAGTGTTCGAGTTAGGTACGCCGGAGCAGAGTGCCAGAGAAATACCAGAAAGGGTTGTGTCCAAGGGTCGATAGGCGGTCCGATCCTCTGGAACTTGCTGTTGGACCCCCTGCTAAAGGGGCTGGAAGAGCGGGGGGATCACAGCCAGGCTTTCGCTGATGACGTGGTCATGGTCTTTGACGGTGATACAGGGTTGGAAGTCCAGAGACGTGCCAATGCCGCCCTCGAGTACGTTCGGGATTGGGGCATCCGAAATAAGCTGAAGTTTGCGCCACACAAAACCTGCGCGATGGTAGTAACCAGGAAGCTAAAGTACGATGCCCCGATCCTGAACATGGGCGGGGTTGACATTGGCATGTCTAAAGAAATAAAAATGCTGGGGCTCACAATAGACCATCAGCTCACTTTCAACACCCACGCCGCAAACGTGTGCAGAAAAGCTGCGAACATCTACAAACAGCTATCGAGAGCGGCCAAAGTGAGCTGGGGTCTGCACCCGGAAGTCATTCGGACCATATACACGGCGGCTGTGGAGCCGGTGATAATGTACGCGGCGAGTGCCTGGGCGCCGGCAACCAAGAAGATAGGAGTGCAGAAAATGCTCAACACGGTCCAGCGAGGATTCGCCCAAAAGCTCTGCAGATCCTACCGCACCGTTTCGCTGAACGCGTCCCTGGTGCTGGCTGGGATACTACCACTCGACCTCCGAATACAAGAAGCAGCCGCTCTCTATGAGGCAAAGAGGGGGGTACCCCAGCCGGCACTCGCGGGCAGGGAAGTGGAGCGCGTGGTGGCGTTTGCGGAAACACCACATCCGGCAAAACATATGGCCATGGGGTTCGTGAGTCTGGAAGACCAGTCCCTGGTGAACACCCACAACAACCAGGCGGTACGATTTTTCACCAACGGCAGCAGGATAGAGGACAAAGTCGGAGCAGCACTATCACTGTGGGATAGTGAAGCCGAGATCAAGTCCTTGAAGCTTAGCTTGCCGTCGTGCTGCACAGTTTACCAGGCAGAACTCCTGGCCATATGCGTAGCCACGAGGGAAATCCTCAAACGCAGGGAGGGAACCTTCGGAATCTATAGTGACTCAAAGGCTGCACTTCAAACGGTCACAAACCAAGGGTCCCTCCATGCCCTGGCGGTGGAGGCAAGAGCCAACATGGGCGCGGCTTTGTCCCAGAGCAAAGATGTTTCCTTGTTCTGGGTAAAGGCTCACGCTGGGCTGCAAGGAAACGAGCGTGCAGACTATCTTGCGAAGGAGGCTGCACTCAGGTCTAAAAAGAGGCCGGACTATGACCGCTGCCCGGTTTCATTCGTCAAGCGACAGATCCGTATGGGGTCGCTTGACGAGTGGAACCGGAGATACAATAACGCCGAAACAGCCTCAGTAACAAAAATGTTCCTCCCGGACGTGATAGACGCCTTCAGGATTGTAAGGGGGGTGGAGCCGACCGGAGTAATGACACAGGTACTGACTGGACACGGTGGGTTTTCTGAGTACCTGCATCGTTTTAAGCGTAAGGGAAGCCCATCGTGCAGCGTGACCCAGACGCGCCAGAAACAGTCCCACACATTTTAACAGAATGTCCTGCGTTCGGAACACAGCGCTTACATGCGGAGATGAAACTGGAGACGGAAATAAATAGAAATAATATAAATAAGATAATGAGAAATGGAAAACTTAGAAAAACCTTTTTAGAATACTGTACCACAATAGTCACAAAAGTAATAAAAAGAAACAAGGAAACATAAAACTATGCTTTTAATATATAAGTGTATATACAGACAAAGCATAGAACAAAATATTAGATTATTAAAAAGAACACAAAAATTTAAAATTCTAGATAGATAAATAAAACAGACTTAAAACTAAAACAGAAAAAACCTTTTTCAAAATTAGTAAAATCAAAATAGAAAACGTTAAAGGTAATTAGAAATAAAATGTAAAAAAGGTCTCTGACTACGTCAGAGTCCGGCACAGCCCAGATTGCCTCACCAGTGGGGCAGTCTGGACGTCCATGAGGATTTCCCACTCCTGCCAAAACAAAAAAAAAAAAAAACAAAAAAAAAAAAAAAAAAAAAAACCTGAGCGAACCTAATCTGAGCAAAGTTCGCGTCACACAGCATGCCCGTTTGCGATCAACAAAATCTAGGAACTGGCAAAAAAAAAAAAAAATCCGATAAAATCGGCGAAATGCAAAAGAAATGTACTTTGCTGATCTTTCTTTCAATTTGCCGCACTTTGTTTTCTACGGTTAGTACTATTATTTAATCTGTGCAACAGTGTCTACACCGAACACAGATCAACAAAATGATAGAGTGTACTTCGCAAACTACACAGACATATATGGCTTGGCCGTTTCGTTACTACAAGAACCATTGTTTAGCAGAATGAGAGTTTTTCACCTTACGCTCATGTGAATGTAGCGAAATGGTCAAGCCATATATTTTGACTAAGGTGTAGTTTGCGAAGTTAGGCCTTGTAGAGTTAGGGCGTGTAGAGTTAAAAGCTTGGCTCTATATGAGATCTGATTACTTTTTGACAGCTACATGGCCTCGTCTTGGCAACATTTAACATGAAATGTTTTTGTGGGATTTCATTTCTTTTTGTAAGTTGCTTATGATATTTATACGAGTATTTTTTCTGTTATTAATTTTTTCTTGTGTTGATGTAGGATCTTATTATTTATTACAAGAACCTCTTATATAAATTTTAAAAATTTTCAAAGCATCAAAATTTACGGAAGTCTCATACAAACGTTCACCCCCTAGTTTAAGGGGTAGGGGGGTAAAAGTTTCAAGTTTTAAGATGTTTTTGTTTTTTGTGTACTATTACTAGCTTACATACAAATTTCAGCTTTCTAGGACTTCAGGAAATACCCTAAATGTTTTGATGATCATCAGTTAGTCAGTGAGTCAGTGACGAAATCGGGGTATTTTAGATATGAATAAAACATAAAGTATAAGAGCTATGCAATTTAAACTTTATAGGTTTAATAAGTCAACCACTGACAACATATACCGAAAATTTTGTTTATTTGGTATAATCCAAACCCAAGTTAAGAAGGTTCAAAAATACGACGAAGTGCTTCGAGAAAAGGTAGGTAGTGCACTTGCGCTTCGCTTGGCTCGTCTTGGCGGGGGCACGGGAGTGCCCCCAGATTGCAGGAAGAAACGTAAAAATTAAGAAAAAGATGACGAAAATTTTCAACGCAGGGGGATCCAGAATCATGTACTGAATCCATGGTAAGCGGTTGCGCGTCGATGTCTCTGCCACCCTGTATGTATAATTAAGTAAAAAAACGGGAATTTGGTACAGTCCAAAATTAGTATAGGTAACAGACTATGGAAGCCTCATGTTATAATATTACCTCAATCAAACGGTAAAATCTATTAAAAACCATCCTAAACATTTTTGGACCTTTGTTAAAAATCGCTACAACTCTAATGCTATTCCGAACACATTAAATTACAACGACGAATTATTGCTCACTGGTGATTCTATTTGTGAAGCTTTTTCTTCTTATTTTCTCTCTAACTTCCTTGATTCCACCTCAATTAATAATCCCAATTCAGCCTCTGTTTTTCCCTCTAGTACTTCCTTCGTCGGATATTTGTCACATAGAAGTAAATATTGATGTGGTGACTGATTTACTCCGCAATTTGGATCCCTCAGAAGGTGCTGGCCCAGATAATATATCTTCTAAATTTCTTATCGAATGTGCGTCTTCCATAGCCCTACCTATCTCAATCTTGTTCACCAAGTCTATATCTCAAGGTGTTGTCCCCAGAGTGTGGAAATCTGCGTTTATTACACCCGTACATAAGAAGCGATCCAAAACTGAAATTACTAATTATAGGCCTATATCCAAACTGTGCATTATAGCTAAAATATTTGAGAGGATTATATATAACCAGTTATATCCCGCGCTTGCTACCTCGTTTAGCTCTTTCCAGCATGGTTTTTTAAGAGGTCGCTCCACCACTTCGAATCTTGCCTTATTTAATGACTTCATTACCGAGGCTATGGATGATGGCGGGCAAGTCGATGTGGTTTACACTGATTACAGCCAAGCATTTGATCGGATCGACCATGACACCCTAATAAATAAGCTTAACCACATGGGTATTCGTGGAGACCTCCTGAGGTGGTTTTCGTCTTATATAGACAATAGGTCGCAAGCAGTAGTGCTCAATAATTATATGTCTAGATGGGTACCTGTGCCCAGCGGAGTACCTCAAGGTTCGTTGCTCGGTCCCTTCTTATTTGTGGTATATGTGAATGACATCGATCAGTGCCTGCAGTCATCCCAATTATTATGCTTTGCTGATGACATGAAAATTTTCATCAAGATTTCATCGCTAGATGATGGATTAGCACTTTAGGCTGACTTATATCGGCTTGAAGAGTATTGTCGGGCTAACAAACTCGATCTCAATCCATCAAAGTGTTCAATAATCACTTATACTAGGAAACGTGCTATTCACCGTGCTAGCCACCACCTATACATTAGCGGGCCAAACCTTGCCTAGGTGCGATACTATTCGTGACTTAGGCGTTCACCAATATAGTAAGTTAGTTTTTGACACACACATTGACGCCATTGTTAATAAGGCCTCTAAATTGCTTGGGTTTATAATGCGTCTCTCTAAGTGCTTTACAGATGCTAAAACACTTAAGATATTGTATTGCACTTTTGTTAGAAGCCAGCTTGAGTATGCATCTCAGATATGGAACCCACGTTATCACACGTACATTGACCGCATTGAGAATATCCAAAGACGTTTCATAAAATATATTTGTTTCCATCAAAAGATTCCATACCATTCAATCGATTATTTCCGACTTTGTAAGAAGTTTCATTTATTACCACTCGAAGAACGACGTGAGATTGCTGACTGTTTATTCGTATTAAAAATCTATAACAATAATATTGACAGCCCTGAGTTATTATCAAAATTTTATTTCAATGTTCCAAACAAAACATTTCGATTTATGCAACCATTACGTGTACCTCATACTTCTACTAATTATAGGCAGAGCAGTTATATTTTGCGTGCGAGCAAAAATTTTAATAAAATATGTAAACAACATGATTTGGATCTCTTTACAACCAGTGTGACCTCAGTTAGAAGGTGTTTAAGCCTTAAATTTTTTAAATAGCTGCAGTGCTTTACAGATTTTTTTTTTCTCTCTCACTTTTTAATTGCAAATACAAGTGGTTATTTTAATAGTTTTAACTATTAAATATAATACAAAGTAATATGTTACTGCTTGTTTGTTCTCAACACAAATATTAGTATAAGTCTAAACGCGAAGACTTGTAATTGGCTTTCTGTCAACTATCGTTTTCTTTTATTCTGTTTTTTTTAGCTGTAAGTCTTCCATGATGTAATAAATAAATAAACATATATAGTAGTACAAATGCAATAGATATAATGATGTTTAGTCATTTAAGATGTAATTTTGTTAATGTAGTTGTTTATGGTAGTCATATCTAGGATCCTTCTACCTTTTTCGCAGAACAACGTCTCTGATAATGTCAGAGGTGCACTATCGGGCAGGAGTGTGGTTTTAGCTGGTATGAGTCCGGCACTGCCCAGATCGCCTCACCAGTGGGGCAGTCTGGGCGTCCATGAGGATCTCCCACTCCTGCCAAAAAAAAAAAACGCGAACCTCAGGACCTTTTTTTGGGAGCTGGAAGAGGGCGTTCTCCACCCTTCACTTACCTCAGTAGGATCTCGGGGCTTAGAATAGTCTGTAGACAACTTTCAACTTTTGTGCTCGGTAAATAAAACGGGGATATTATAAATTGCATATCAAATAAATAATCGCCTATCAATACATACTCATCATTTATATTCTTTTTTACATCAAATAACTTACTTCACTACAAATAAACTAAATGTTTAAAAAAACTCAAACTGCAGATAATTCGAAATTATACATCAACTAGCTGACCCGGCAGACTTCGTTCTGCCTCAATCGATAAATAAAAGACAATTGACTCTACATTTTATTTAGAAAACGTTTGTATGGGAAATAGAAAAGGGCTGTTTTTAGGGTTTTCTAGGGAATTATTGGATTTTTCTCACCTTTTAAACCTTCCCTAGACCTCCACGAACATTTCAAGACCAAGATAAGATAAATCCGTTCAGCCGTTCTCGAGTTTTAGCGAGACTAACGAACATCAATTCATTTTTATATATATAGATATGACATTACTTTTTTCCTCATAATGCAATACAGTTAAATTTATTTTCGTACAAAAATACTACATACATAGCTTAAATATTGACTGCACAGCAAATTTTCCATATTTTATTTCAAATTTCAATTTAATTCGCATAATACTAAACGACATCAGGGGCACCCCGAGGTTCGGTTTGGTTAGGTTCCTTTAAACCTTGCAGACAGAAATAGGAGCCCCACGCAGCGGGGCTCCGTCGACCTGACGTCAAAATCGCTGTACGCTGCGAAAATAAATTGTAGTGTGTTTAGTGATATTTTGAGTTGAATATTTTGCTGTGCAATCAGTCATTTTGATGGGAATTCTGAATCTTATTGCATAGAAAAAGGATATTTTTTGATTTGCGTTTAAATACTATACAATAAAACGGTACTTAAAGAAACTTAATAAATTAATACACGAACAGAATCAATCGACAAACCTCCGCAAATTTTTACTAAAAATTTATTTCGTTTTATGTAAAATATTTCTGCCCATCACTCGCCCGGGGCAAACCAAATTTCGAAATTAAAACACGAACGGAATCTGATTCATTTCACGAAATGCGATCTGCTGCTTTTACATTTAATAGGTACATGAACCGCGTTCTATCCTCAGACATGCACCGGCAGTCAACATCACCGCGTTACTACATTCTTTTACAACTGTATACACATGAGTTTAAGGGCTTGTGGCTAAGAAATAACAGCCACACGGTTACATCGATCAGGTTAAGCTACGCTTGCTGCGGTTGAGCCATGGATGGGTGACCATCTTTACATACCCAAGACCCCTCAGTGGCTCGGAAAGCATGTATCATTCATGGATCTTTCACGGGTCGTCAAAAACCCGAAAGTCTGACAACCAGTCTTACCAAGGAGTATCGTCTTACCGAATAACTGGATTGTGGAGGTCAGATAGGCAGTCGCTCCATGTAAAATACTCGTATTCAGCCGCATCCGGTTAGACTGGAAGCCGACCACTACATAGTTGGGAAAAGGCTAAGTAGAAGATGATCTACATGAGTTCACACATTCAGTATATTTTGTCTATTACATAGATCAATAAGCTGTCAACCTATTGCGTACTTAAATGGCAATTCATGATGTCTTGTTCGGGTAACTGTGGGTTGCGTCAAACTATGCCTACCGTGGGGCTCCTTCACTTCTTATGAGTCTCCAGACACAACAAGCGTTTTGTTTGAAGGTATTTTACTACTGTGTCCTTCGGCCTCATTAGGGGTCATACAAATTATATTTGAGGCTTTGTTTGCTATCGCCTGGTGACCGGGACGCCAATGTGTTGTAAAGTCTAGTTAACTTAGATCAAGAAATTATTATAAACACCAATGTAATTACGATTGCATTGCTATAAATTAATAATTTTTAATGCTATATGAAAAATCACTAAAAATATTTTCTAACAATTTATGACAGAGTAAACAGAACATATAAATATAAGTAATATAAGATGTTTCTAAATTGACCCTACAAACTTTAAGATGTGCTTGAGTACCATCGAACTGAACAACTTTCACTATGGGACCAACTCTGAAATCACGAAAAAAAAATTATTGTTTAACACAAAAGTTCAATAGGTACTTTACCAAAATGTATGAAACAGCAGGTTTTTTTTTCGTGATTTCAGAGTTGGTCCCATAATGAAAGTTGTTCAGTTCGATGGTCTAAGCACCTCTTAATTTTTGTAGGGTTAATTTTGAAAAACCTTATACCTTCTGTACCTCGAATTCACCATCATGTAACAACTCTTTATAAACTTACCGTAATCATGTTAATTAATTAATTCATCGATACAACATCTTAGTCTCATTACTCAAACGCCTTGTATGTATCAATACCTATCACAAAATAATTTATTCTGTTTAGGACTGATTTCTTTCCAACGCCAGATAAGTTCATCGGAGGAATAATTTTGAATGTTTGACAATTCTTCCATACAAAACTGTCACACTATACAGACGTCAATAATATTCCACGAATAAAAATTATGTGTCGATTGAAAAATCAGCTATTAATCTGAGGTACTTAATATTTACTGCCCAATTAAACCGCCATTGTGCCCAAAAGTGGAAAACTGAAAACCAATATTTTCAGCGAAGTCGGGGGACCTGTAAAGAACTGGTCCAACCATCCCGCGACTGCAATGAAAACATCCGTTTTCATTAGTTTTTTATAACAAAACACTTGATGTCATTTAAAACGATCTGGGATCCTCTCCCAGATCTTTTTTACCGACTTCAAAAGGAGGTTAGTATCAATTTAGTTTGATAATTATTACATAGGTAGGTACATAAATATGCTGTATAGTGTTGCTTTGTATTTTTAAAGTTTAGATGTTTAAGTATTAGTAGTACCTAAGTTATTTTTCAAGTTATTTGGTGTATGTTTACAAACCACTATTGTATTGGGGTCATCCTGTTAAGATAGTGTGTGTAATTTTAGTAATAAATAAATAAATAAATAAATAAATTTGACTCTTCTGTATGTTATAGGTAATATTATTGTAACTGCAATATATTCACATATGAAAACCTATTAGGGCTTCTAAACAAATATTCAAAATTTTATAGATGTATGTTTGTCCACGCGTTTCTCCGCAACTATTAATCGGATTGTGACCACTTTTTTCATTGGCTTACGTTTACTTTAACTTAGGGAACAGTGCAACTTTTAACTAGATCGGCTCAGTAGTTTTAAGATATGGCCTAATTCTTGTAAGTGTGATGGCTTGGCTTATTGATACGAGCTACTGCCACTGGTGTGCTGTCAAAAGGGGAAACATTACAAAACCTTGGTCAAATTCTATTGAAATATTTAGAACAATATTATTACCTATTTATTACAAACAAATATTGCAGTTTTTACTTAAAACTAAGAATTACGAAATTAAATAGTAGGTAATTAAAAAAAAATCGACTTCAAAATGATAAATGATTTTATTTCTGTAAGTAGGTTTGTACAAACACTTTTACACGTCAATCATATTTTTAAAGACGAGAGGAGGTCGGCGTATCCTATCTGACTACTCTGAGAAGAAAAAAAGCAATTAACTCAAAATTATGAACTAACTTTAATTTCGGAAGTCGGTGGCAAGAAAATAAAAATAAAATACAGATCCCAAGACACCGAAATCAAACTTATTTCATAATTTTGAGTTAATTTCTTTTGAAGTCGATTTTTTTAAAATTACTTTTTTCATTTTAAGTTTTAATTACGCCAAATAAATTCGTGTAACGCTACTTGTTTTGTAAATACCAGTGACAGAAAGTCATTATAACATCCTCAATACTTATAAACTAAGTGGCAAAAATACTTATTATTATTATTTATTATTGAAGCTAACTCAAAAACTATCCAAACAAAGTTAATGAAAATTTTAAAGAACCACCCCTGAGGCTACCTACCCTATCCATTATAAAAAAATTGAAATCGATTTACAATTGCCGGAGATATCGCGTAACAAACATACAAAAAATATATATGAATTGAGAAGCTCCTCTTGAAGTCGGTTAAAAAGAGCTGATATTGGCATTTCGTTACTTCAGTGATAGTTGAAGAACATAGGGACCTTGAAATACTGCTGCAGCATCACCTGGAATTTGCAGGATACCCAACTCCCTTCACTTACAGCAGAGGTATCGTGTTTGGTCTCCTTGGAATGGTCTCAATGAATAGGTTATAGAGATGGTGACCAAGGGTTGATGATGGAATAGGAAAGAGAAAAAAGTAGGACCGGACAAAATGTATGTGCGGTAACATGGGTGCTTCAAATGTTAGGTCATAGATACGATTGAAAGTAAATTATATACCATTAAGCGTCTAAGATCATACCGCAGCTAACAAAAACAGCTCATCTGCTCATTTTCTCGATTATGTTGTCGAACGATGTTCGAAGAAGAAGATCGCAATTAATTATTTATTAAATGTATAATTTATTAAATTATTAATTAATTAAAAATCTGTACAGTATAAGTTAGCACGGAACACATTAATATAATGATGACTAGTCGTTGCTGACGTGGCGCGGCTCGTGGGCTCGTGGGCACGTGGGCACGTGGTCGCGTCGTCCGTCGTCACGCCGCGGTCACGTGAGCACGAGCACGAGCAGCACGACCACGAAACCCGCCACCAGGCACACGATGAGGCTCACCTTTTTCTGTGAACAACAAACTCCCGCTAGTAGCGCACCGGCGCGTGGCGTCGCCCTCAACTAGCTGCACAGTACTGCAGTCTGCTGTCTGACGGTACATGCAACATTCGGCAATGTTTATGTACTATGAGGTTTCTCGTTTATTTCAAGTAGCAACGACCCCATCAATTTGAATGATACATTTAGTTACTTATTTGAATACAGTAAGTTGTTCATGCCGCGTGTAGCTGCGTGGTACAGTCGGCGTTACCTTGCGCGCCTTGGTGCGGCTGACGGTGCCCTTGAGCAGCTCTGTGCCGCCGGTGCCGACGTGCTCGGTGGCCTGCAGTGCGTAGTACTCCACGCTGTCCACCTGGTCTTGCTGGAACACACAAAACAGTCATTGCTACACTCGCTCGTGAACAGCATCTTTTTTTCATTTGCTAGAGGACGCTACCTACGGGGTTGGTCAGTAAATAGAAATAGGAGTTCTCAGGAATCAATGCTCATGGAACGTCATTAACAAAGTGCAATGAGGTCGCACGGAGGCGAACTGGCAACAGTAACAAGGTGCAATGAGATCGCACGGAGGCGACCCGGCAACAGTAATAAGGTGCAATGAGGTCGCACAGAGGCGAACCGGCAACAGTAACAAGGTGCAATGAGATCGCACGGAGGCGAACCGGCAACAGTAACAAGGTGCAATGAGGTCGCACGGAGGCGAACCGACAACAGTAACAAGGTGCAATGAGGTCGCACGGAGGCGAACCGGCAACAGTAACAAGGTGCAATGAGGTCGCACGGAGGCGAACCGGCAACAGTAACAAGGTGCAATGAGATCGCACGGAGGCGAACCGGCAACAGTAACAAGGTGCAATGAGACCGCACGGAGGCGAACCGGCAACAGTAACAAGGTGCAATGAGATCGCACGGAGGCGAACCGGCAACAGTAACAAGGTGCAATGAGGTCGCACGGAGGCGAACCGGCAACAGTAACAAGGTGCAATGAGATCGCACGGAGGCGAACCGGCAACAGTAACAAGGTGCAATGAGGTCGCACGGAGGCGAACCGGCAACAGTAACAAGATGCAATAGGCGAACCGGCAACAGTAACAAGGTGCAATGAGATCGCACGGAGGCGAACCGGCAACAGTAACAAGGTGCAATGAGGTCGCACGGAGGCGAACCGGCAACAGTAACAAAGTGCAATGAGGTCGCACGGAGGCGAACTGGCAACAGCCGTGGGAAGACGATGGATAAGTATTACTGTTTGAAAAGTAAAGTAAATGCTCCTCGTCTACAGTGGAAAAATATTTATATTGCTAGGAACTTGGCAAGAAAACATCGTTTTAGAAGTGATGTATTAACGCCGAACTCGTCAATTAGCTTCGAACTAATTACAGAACAACCACCGCCGACCGCGTTGTCCGTGACCTACTACTAAAACACAGTTAGTCGACCTCATCCGACAAGTTAGTCAGAAGCCTTGGTAGCGCGGCTCTGATGTATGCTGCAGGTGTTTGGAAATACAGGACGACTTGTGACTTGACATCGCAATAATTGTGTCAATCAGCTTGGAGCTGTTTAACTGTTTGACGTTTTAGAACACTTGGTTACATAGAGCTTTAATTGTTAAAGTACTACCAAATAAAATAGTTTTTTTTAGCTAGTACATCTCACATCTTCGGTTTGCCGATGACATCGTCATAATGGCAGAGATGCTGGAACAGCTAGACCAAATGTTGCACAGCCTAAATGGAGCCTCCCGGAGGGTTGGCCTCGGTATGAATTTGGACAAGACAAAAGTCATGTAGAATTCGCACGATTCTTGCCGAGTCCAATCGAAGGGTCGCTTCTGGAACTTGTGAAGGATTATGTCTGATGTCTACCAAGGGCAAGTCATCCAGCTCGGTAGAAACAACTTTGAGAAAGAAGCCGACAGAAGGATCAGGTTGGGTTGGGCAGTCAGTACGCAGTGTTTGGCGACTAAGGTCTTCAACCAGTGCGCCCTGCTCGTCATGACATACGGTGCCGACACGTGGACACTGACGGTCGGGCTCGTTCACAAATTCAAGGTCGCTCAGCGCGCTACGGACCGAGATGTGCTCGGAGTGTCTTTGAAGAATAAAATCAGGAACGAAATTATCAGTAACAACCGAATTCTAAAAAAAACTACGAAGTGAAAAATAACTTTAATTTCGGAAGTCGGTGTCGTTGGCATTTTCGTTTTTTGACACCGACTTCCGAAATTAAAGTTATTTTGCACTTTGTTGTTCTTTTTCGAAGTCAGTTGTTTATTTTTTGTAAAAAAGTTTTTATATCTTTACTTTTTAGTTGTACCTACCACACACAAATTCATGTAACACTACTTGCTATGTAAATATCAGTGACAGGAAGCTATTAAAACATCATCATTAAAAACTAAGTGGAAAAAAATCCTATTACGCATCTGCGTACCCCTTTAGAGGGTACAGGCGTGATGTTATGTTCTGTGCTTGCATAAACGTTGCATTCATATGCGATAGCAGCAATTGCGGTTGATTTGCTGGCACTTATTGAAGAGTTCCGTTGTCTGTCTCCGAAACTCATCATCAAATCTTTACAAAATATAAATGGGACCATTTCGGAATACATATCTTTCGAACAAAAAATATTTTTTCAAATTCGTCTATCTATGACGGACTTATGCCCGAACATAAATAAAAAAAACCATCCGAATTGAGAACCTCCTCCTTTTTTGAAGTAAGTTAAAAAAACCGGAGTTATCGACATAGCTTGCAGAGTAAGCAAACTGAAGTGGCAGTGGGCTGGCCATGTGTGTCGAAGGACCGATGGCCGGTGGAGCAGACGAGTCCTTGAGTGCAGACCGCGTATCGGCAAGCGTAGTATAGGACGCCCCCCAGCTAGATGGACCGACGACCTACAGAAGGTGGCTAGGGTAGACTGGCTGCGGAAGGCCGAGGACAGGGTGTTGCGGCGCAGTCTGGGAGAGACCTATGTCCAGATGTGGACCGCAATAGGCTGTGTAGATTGAGTGATTCATATATTTTTTAATTCGTTCTACATGAGCTTTCCGGATCACCATGTATGTTCAGCATACGCGTGCAATTTATACAGGCAACAAATCACTGGTAGGCAGTGATTTGTTGCCTGTCATAAAATCAAAATAGAATGCATTAATCGTTATATTAAAAAAAAAAAACCTACGTAAATACCTACTTATCTAGAAACTTAACATTCAACACTAGACTTCATACCTAAACATGCCTCGCGGCTGTCCTTCTCTATAATAATAATAAGCCCTATTTAATTGTGGACATTTGCGTTGTGGCACATTCAGTAGTAGTTTACAGAATGTCTCTAAGCACATTGTGCCTCTTGGCAAAGGCCTCCTCTAACAACTTGCACAGTTTCGTATCTGTCGCCAGTGTCGTGCTGCTGCCGCGGCGGAGTGGGTGTGTGGTGTGTGCATGCACCTGGGCCGCGACGAGGTGCGCCAGCTGCGCGAACAGGTCGCGCACGTCGCGCAGCGCGGCCTCGACGCGCGCGAGCTCGTCGTGGCGCGCCTCCACGTCGCGCAGCGCTCGGCGCGCCTCCGCCGTCTCGGCGCGCACGTTGTCCACGAACAGCGAGATGTTCTTGGTGTCCAGCAGCGCCTGGCACTCCTCGTCCGACACCGACAGGTTGGCTGCAACGAGACGGCGCGTGAGTCAGCGCGCGGAGGTCGCGGCGCCGGCGGCCGCCGACCCCGCGGCTGCTCGGCGAATTAAACCGAAGCAGCCATTCAACTTGTACACTAATGACTGTTTCAAAACAACTGCAATTAGGATCCGCTTCTTAACCGTTGCTAATGTATCGTTTTCTTTGTTGGCTTTAGATTATTGACCTGCGTCGATCCATTCTTTGGTAGTTTCAATGACAAGGGCGGTACTACTACGTAATATAATTATTATTTTTAAATATTTAATCCTCTCCGTTGGTCTCGTGGCGACTGCTGAGCTTGGGGTCCCGGGTTCGACTTCTAGGTCGAGCAAAATGTTATTGGGGATGGGGATGGGAATTTCTCTAGTTGATGGTGTAATACCCCGTGCCTCGGAAAGAACGTGAAGCTGTTGCTCGTGCGCCTGCTCTGTCCCTGGTCGTGTGATATGAGAGGGAGAGAAAAAAAGGAGAGCACCTCTGTGCGCACTCACTTGTGTACTTTATTAATATCACCTGTAGTTGGTTACTCTCGGCAGAGATGGGCCCGCGACCGAGATTCGGGTCCGGAGGATATTTAATTGATCTGATACGTATTTAATAGTCGTGATGTTATTGATCGACTTGCACATCGACTGTGTGTGTTCGTTGTGCTGTTCTAGGTAGTTGTTTCGTGTGTTGAGTGACAGGTTGTGAAATTGAATCTCGGCGAAGTAGTTCCCTATCGCCTCGGCTCAGTCCCCGCGGCATCCGTTTGCGCTCAATTAGTTAATGCGCACAGTGCGAGTTGGCGACACTCCACTATCCGTGTCACTCATTACTATAAGGAAATATTGAATCAAGCTCAGCTGGCTCCTCGGAGCCAAGGAGCCACGAGTCACGACCACGTGGACAGCTACATTATTTAAATTTAATAAAGCGTAATGGTGATATTACGGCCAAATTAGGTGTAGAGCCGACGACTGTTGGGTAGACGCGTTCTCGAATCGGTGAACGTAAAGTAGGACGCCCTCAGGCTAGGTGAAGATCTGTGATCACGAGTCCGCACCGGAGCGGCGCAGGGCGGTAGCTGCGCTTCCTAAGCGATGCTAGTTTAGAGCGAGCGTACTCACTGAGGTGTATCTGGTGCTGCAGCAGACTGAGCTGCGAGGCGCGCACGGCGTCCAGCGCGGCGTGGTGGCGCGAGAGCGCGTCGGCGTAGCGGCGGCGCGCGGCGGCGTACTGCAGGCGGGTGATGCGCGCGCCGGCGTCGTTGCGAGCGTACTCACTGAGGTGTATCTGGTGCTGCAGCAGACTGAGCTGCGAGGCGCGCACGGCGTCCAGCGCGGCGTGGTGGCGCGAGAGCGCGTCGGCGTAGCGGCGGCGCGCGGCGGCGTACTGCAGGCGGGCGATGCGCGCGCCGGCGTCGTTGCGAGCGTACTCACTGAGGTGTATCTGGTGCTGCAGCAGACTGAGCTGCGAGGCGCGCACGGCGTCCAGCGCGGCGTGGTGGCGCGAGAGCGCGTCGGCGTAGCGGCGGCGCGCGGCGGCGTACTGCAGGCGGGCGATGCGCGCGCCGGCGTCGTTGCGAGCGTACTCACTGAGGTGTATCTGGTGCTGCAGCAGACTGAGCTGCGAGGCGCGCACGGCGTCCAGCGCGGCGTGGTGGCGCGAGAGCGCGTCGGCGTAGCGGCGGCGCGCGGCGGCGTACTGCAGGCGGGCGATGCGCGCGCCGGCGTCGTTGCGCGTGCTCAGCCGCGTCTCGAACTGCCGCAGCGCGCCGCCCACCTTCAGGCCCGTGGCGTTGGACGCCGTCACGGCCGCGTCCAGCTGCCCCTGCAAGTCTGCGCCCACACGGTGCTGTAGCGGGGTTCTCATTAGATATCACTTTTGATGTTCGTACTTACAATCAAACAATCCAGAGATACAGACAAAAATATTCCATAGGTACCTAACTACTGCCAATATTATATTTTTTTTGTATAAATTATTTATTACTTATTAGATTCTTTCTGTTTGGCATACTTATGGCAGTGATGTAAGAATTGAATCACACTCGCACACAACATCTGTTGCAACAGTTGCAAGTCAGCTACTTATCTGTATACCAACTAGCTTGTTTGAGTGTGCGTATCCACAGTGGATCAGTGAGTGTCGTCCAA
The DNA here is from genome assembly GCA_949316385.1 of Globia sparganii. Classification (NCBI taxonomy): domain Eukaryota; kingdom Metazoa; phylum Arthropoda; class Insecta; order Lepidoptera; family Noctuidae; genus Globia; species Globia sparganii. Next base: position 41,545 of record OX438658.1, read on the forward strand.
GTCCCTACTGACTGTTCCTATTTGGTTACTATTTTAAATGAAGGGACCTTCTGTTCACATTGTTGACTGCGCCTTTACTCTGGATGAGCCTAACTAGCGCAGTGAGATGATCTTTTGTGTACTTTGGATGAAAGGCAATGCACACTTGCCGCCTTGATAGAAAGTAGTAAATGAGTAATTTGTTGTCGGTCTCACTCACTCTTGTTGGTGTGGAAGGTGGGGTCGGCGTGCAGGCGCTGCATCAGTTGCGTGTTGTTGTCGAGCTCGTGGATCCAGCCGCGCATGCGCTCCACCTGCAACACACGCGCCGCGCGTGACGTCACCACTCGTGTCGTACAGTGCGCGCAGTGCGGGGACACGGCGGCTGCTGTGTAAGCAACACTTGGCGTGTTCCTAATGTATTTGAACAATATTCGGTGTAGCAATAAGTGCATTGCTCAAGAACTGTGATTGTCAGTCGTGATAGTTTCACGTTGCAGCGGCCTGTCGCCCGCGCCCGCGCCGGGTCAAGGATGCAATCTGCGATAAGGTCGCGGGCTCTATGTAAATAAACAATACCGATATATGCATGTGATAGCAAGTGCGCGCAGTGAACGCGTCTCTCAGTAAGTATCTAACAAACCAATCATTTGCAAACGTAGGATTTTTGGTGTAGGATTACAGTAGCGAGTGCAATCAAGCGTGGATGTGTTCATGAGTGCTAACAAGTAATAATAAATATATTGCGTAGGTAAGCAGTATGCACGCTCCGTGTGGAAGTATTCCGCAAGTGTGTCATGATCATGAGTGTGATGATGTCGTCCCGGCGGCACAGCGCCGGCGCGGCGCGACAAGGCTGCGGCACTAATTAGCAGGCCCGCTAATGAACACAACGAGCAGCTCGTTAACGTCGCACATCGCTCCTAATGACACGGCGCGCCACACACGGCACAGGGCACATACCTCTAGGAACATGTCCTGTATGTGCTTGTCGTGCTGGGTGGCGGGCTCGGCCAGGCTGGGCTCCACCGTGTCGCAGTACACGCCGCCCGTCGCGCCGCGCGCCCGCTGCAACACAACACACCATGTGCACAGTACAGTCGCGTCGGGACCAGTCGAGAGATGAGCACTGCTGCCCGTCACCGTCAGCCGGCTGCGAGCTCGCCAGAGGAGCGCGCACCGACAACACGCCACACCTAGTGCCACAGCGGTTTGTTTACCAGGGTGACGTCACAGCGGGCGCACACACTCGCCCTGATAAGGCACTGCGCGAGGATGCCGCCGGGGCCCGTGCCCGGGGGCCGCTCGTCTCGCGTGACTTACGTGGCGCAGCTCGGCGAGGCGGTCCTTGCTCCTCATGGTGGCCGCGCTGCTGCCTGGTCGCCGTCGAGCGGAGCGGCGCGAGAAGGTGCGCTCGCGGCGGTATCTAATCGCGCACTGATAACGTCGCTGATATCACGCGCACACCGCACTCCTCGCTAAGGTCACTACACCCGCGCGTTATTGAGAGTCATGCGGGGGCTCCGCGCCGCGCCTGCGCAAGCACTGAAACTAACCGAGCTGAGAGATCCACTACACTAGTTGTTTAGTTAGACTAGCTGTTACAGCTGAGTACATCGTCGCTTCAGTGTCGATGACTCTGGAACTACCGTAACAACGCGCTCGCGAGTTACATTCGCTCACTGCACACTACGACGTCAACGCGACGTCTGCTCCATGCGACCGGCGAGCGTGTCGGACTCGTACGACAGTACTCGTGTGATACGATGTTATGTTAGCAGCGCTCAGTCAGCCAGCGCACGGGGCTGCGCATGGATGGCGCGACGGCGGCCACACACTGGCACACCGAGTGTCGTGCACGCGCATCTAAAGCTGACCACGCGGAATGTGAGCTGACGCGCACTTGTTGCTAAACTAACTAAGTACCTAATGCATGCGAGTGACTCAATATAATCGAGTTCCGCTCAACCACCGAGCGCCGCTTGCCCGTCCACAGACTGCCAGCAAGTATTGAGCGCAGTGCTGCGTTGTGTTGCCTCACCTGGCTGCGTCGTCAGCGGCGTCGCGGCGACAGCCCTCGACGGTGACAGTGCTGCAGCGCCGCGTGCACTTCTCCAGTCATGCTGCAGACAGAATGACAATGAAAAACATTGATCACGGAGAAAATTCAATCCAGTTTGTAGCTACGGTTTTATGATGATGGTTATTGACCACACAGGTGCACTTCCTCTTGAAGAGGAAGTGCACCTGTGTGGTCCGATGGGTCGGCAATCCGACACGACCGGAGAGAGATCAGGCGCAGGAGGCACGCGGGTATCACACCGCCTGCTTGGTTCCTGTCTGCGCGCACACTTGTGCACTACATCTGCCGCGCCGAAGGCTAGTCTCCGTTGAGATTGGCCGCCGTGCCCGAAATACTTACGATCTGGGGAACTTTATGTACTGGCCACAATTAAAAATAAAATTCGGAAAACATGTTTGAAGCAAATAATATTGTGTAAAAGCAACATATATAAGCGGCCAAGTGGGTACAGACAGGCAGCCCTAACGTGAGCGTGCGCACTGATCAATTCATTGGTAACCTACGTCCTGCATAAAACTTTTGTATAAATTAATTCTAAAACAAACAATACGAAATCGTATTGAATAAAAAATTTTTTGAATGAAGCATGAGGTGTTATTATTATTTTGCAATAAAGTTCAAATTGACTCTACATTTTATTTAGAAAACGTGTGTATGGGAAATAGAAAAGCTATTTTAGGTACAGACGCCAGCAGGTCAACCTACCCCAATCTGTCAAATTTCTTTGATAGATTTTCAACTTTAGCTCAAAATAATAAGGTTCATATTCAATTGGGAAAATCTGACAGATTGGGGTAGCTTGATGTGCTGACCTCTGTACATCACGCTATGATCAGTAAGAGTGGAACTATAAATAAGCCTCGCGCAGAAGATATCTGCTAAGATATTCATTGAAATAAAATGGTGTCAAGGGCAATTTTGTCCAAAATTATATACTTGTGATGAATAACGTATTTGGATAAGGATTAATATCATGTTTATAAAAACACATTCGCAAGTAATGCATTATTTTAGAACAAATTTGATTATTATAAAAAAGGTTATAATGAGTCAACTTTAAAAGATAGACATATGCTGTTGAGGACTTTTTTTTAGAAATTTTAAGGGGGAACAATTCCGTCATACATTATTTTTGCGTAACTTGAACCGTTGACGCAGCGCACGCAACGGTAGCTCTATAAAAGGAATAATTTTTCCCGTTTTTGCAACATTTTTCATTGGTGCGACGCTCCCATTGATCTTAGCGTGATGTTATAAAGCCTAATAGCATTTCTCGATAAATGGACTACCCAACACAAAAATATTTTTTTAAATCGGTCCAGCAGTTTCGGAGCCTATTCATTTGAAACAAATAAACAAATCTTTTCTTTTCATCTTTTTTCTTTATAATATTATTATTATTTGTTTTTAAAATTTATTTTCTCAGGTTCCAGGAACCTGGTATTTATTAAAATCTCACGGGTGTAAACCAAGGTGAGATTTAAGTTAGAGTAGATTAGTTGTTTTGTACTGCATTGAAATTATTGTCTAAAATGTAATTGTAAGAATTTCCGGACTATGCGACATGTGTCTAATATAGCAGCTTTCTGTAGTGTAAGGTAAGTATGTATATTTGGAAAGATTGATCTCATTTAAACTGACAAGTAGTTGTTTCGGGATGATACCAGCCGTTGAGTCGAGTACCACTATTGGGACTATTGTTACTCTATTCGTTTTCCAAACTCTGGTTTTTATATTTCTTCTTGTAGTTCTGTATATTTCCTGATTTTTTCAGTGACAGTTTTTTGTATATTATTGGTGTTTGGGACTGCTATATCTATTATGTATGTGTGTTTGTTTTCTATAACAACAAGTGTTATATCGGGCCTGTTGTTATACAACGTGTAACGTTAAATGCGCAAAACCTGAAAATACTTTGTTCATAATTGACTACTGAATCGATTTCAGTAACTTTTAATATAGGTTTTTTTTTTAAATTATGTAAGTATATTGCCATACTATCCGCCGATTGAGCCAAAGAAAATTAAGTCTTATTTTAAGACCATAAGTCTCAATTTTGACTGCATAAAGCAATGCTAGGATCAACACGATTTGCTTCATAAAAATATCGTAGTTAGCTTTAAAAAAATAGTGTTGTTCATTGCATTATGCTTTTAAGTCAATGCTTTAATTGGGGTGCATGAAGTTGTGCGCATTTAACGTTACACGTTGTATATTGTATGATATGTAAGTATAGTGCGATCATAATACAATTTGTATGATTGGTTTTCTAATACAGCCCTAGGTGCGTATTTGTAGTATGGTGTGAATGGATCCTTCATGAGATTGTGTTTTGTTGCGAGTTTCTGGTGTATAATATTAACAAGTTGATTGTGTCTATGAGTGTAATCGTTTTGGGTTAGTGTGCTACAAGCTCCTGTGATGTGCTGTATAGTTTCAGGTTTGCTGTGGCACTTTCTGCATAAATCGCTTCTTATCGTGTTATCTTTAATTATATATTTTATATAATTATTGGTATTTATTATTTGGTCTTGAATGGGCAGCATGAATCCTTCTGTTTCTGGAAATAGTCCACTTAATTCCAGCCATTTGTTTGAAGCTTCTATATCAATGTGTATTGGCGACAGATGTGGCAACCCCGTTGCTAGGGCCTGTTGTTGTAGGTTGGCTAGCAACGGGGCGGCTTACGTATTTTTTATATTAAACCCAATGGCACCTTTTACATTTCTTTTATTTGGTGCTTAACAATGTGTGTTTGGTCTATATCATTTGGATGTCTTCCGTGTAGTTCTTTCTGCCTCCATTTTTTAAGTATCTCTTCTATACGTCTAGCTTTATCTATTGTTTCAATATAGTCTTCACTAAGGTTCAGTGGTGTATATTTTTTATCTATCTCTACTATTATTTTGTGCAATTGGCTGCTGTTCTTTTTCCTATTGAAAAATTGTTTAAGGTTTATTATTTGTCTTTTGTGTAGATGTGATATTTCAATAAGCCCTCTGCCTCCCTCTTTTCTGGACATAATGACCCTTTCTGTTGCTGATTTAGGGTGGTGATATCTATGTTGTGTGAGAATTGTTCTAGTTTTAATTTCGAGTGCATGTAATTCTGTGTTGGATTATTTATCATGCCGAAAGACTAAGTATAGGTATAGCATCAGTATTTATGGATTTAAATATTTTTTTACTGACTAGATACATTTTACATAGTGAATGAATTCTTTTATAATATTCTTGTTTGAGTTTCTTTAATAGCTTTGTGTTGTAAGAGTCGTGCTTGGCTGTATCCTAAGTATTTATAAAGTTCTTAATTTTTCATTGCTTCTTCCGAATCTGTTCAGTAATTCCTCCCACAACCTTACCCTTTGTTTTCGGCATTTGTCTAATCCAAAATCCATTCTAATGTCTTTCGAAAATGATGTTGTAATGTCTAATAAACCATGTAGATCTGTATTTGTATTGGCATATAATTTTAAATTATTATTATTAGTGTAGGTAGATAAGTTAGCTAAAAGTTGGAGGGAGCTAAATAATACATTACATACATTTGAAAAATCAAGTAGTCATATCTAATTGACAAAGCTTAGTATACCTAATATTAATTCATTTCTGACAGACGTATTTTAATGACATAGATTTTGATGCATTATTATTGTGTTGTAAGTATGTCTGTTGATATTTCTCGGGACCCTGTGCTCCCGGACCTTTGAAGGCGTAGGTACGAGGGCCGAGACCAACTCGCAGAGGCCCGTTAGACGCTTTTATGAAATGAGGCTACAACCAAAGATTATCCCAGTCCGCACTATGCACGAACACCCAAGGACGAGCCCTCCTTGGTGTAGGACTATTGCAGGTATGGAAACAAAGATATTGGATTATGGGTGTGGGTGGCTAAACTGAACTGGTTATTGAAGACTATGGAAAGTCTATAGCAGCAGCCTGACCAATGTTTTATATAAATTACACTGATAAAATGGCAGGCAGTTACTTGCACACTCAATAATGGGCCCCCAAAAACGGTCGCTTTATCAAGTTGAAATTAATATCAAATACTCAAGGCTGCAGTCCCTTGAAGCAGTGAAAAAATCAAAGTTCTATGTCAACGCAATCAAAAGATACGGGCGTTTATGTTCCGAAATCAAAACCTATAGAGTGCTTTCCGTTGACCTAGAATCATGAAATTTGGCAAGAAGTAATGTCATGAAGCACAAGTAAAAGAAAAATCCGAAAACCGTAAATTTGTAGTTAAAGTACAAAAAAAATCCGGCGGTAAATTGTTTAGGTACATACCTACAAATTTGTACGGAACCCTCGGTGTGCGAGTCCGACTCGCACTTGACCGCTTTTTTTTTTCATAGGTTTCCTTGGGTTAATGCATTTGGATAAACTCAGATTTGGAACCAAATAGAATGATGCATTTTCTAATTGGTCGTACTAGGTAGGTACCTATCTAATTAGAAATTGAGTCATAGCAATTAAGTTTCCCACTCAATCACATGTTTGAATTGATTCTTGGAAGAGATTGTAGGTATTAATAGTTTCTAATAAGTAGTCGAAATGCATGCAATTGATTATATCTTTTTGTGACTTATTTAAATTGTAGGTACTTATACCATATCAAACTTACGTAGGTACCTACCTACTACCTACCTAAGGGAAACTGGGCCGCACGGCCCCAGCACAGTATAATTATATACAGTATTGTAACTCGGCCGTATCTTGGATATAAATGGGCACAGCCGCGCGGTACGTAAACATGCGATAGGGCTGCCCGCCTCCAGCCTTTGAATTACATTTGCCTACTTTGTGTTTCCATTTAGTTTTGTGATTGTAAATATACTTTATTTTATATAAAAAAATAAAATAAGTACTTTGTGAATTGAATAGGAAGTGTTAAAAAAAAATGCATGTTGTTTTTTGATTGGTAGATTTAATTAAAAAAACCATGTTTATGTATGAATAACAAAACGGTCTTATAAATCTGAGAAAATTTCAACTATCTAGTGACAGACAGACGGTCAAATTATTTTTTTTCTAGTATTATTCATACACACAGTACAATAAACAACTATTATTAATAATAAAATACCACGTCACAAATGCCAAGCTGAACAGCTGGCTACGAATGTTTTAAAATCACAACCCTGTCAAATATCTAAATATTCTGTGAATATCTCATGAGTAGCTGTTGTTGTCGTTATTAATACCGAGAAAAAAAAACTGTTTTTAGTGATATAATTGTTGTTATAGCAGCAGCAGAAATACTTAATCTGAGAAAATTTCAACTATCTAGTGACAGACAGACGGTCAGATTTATTTTTTCTAGTATTATTCATACACACAGTACAATAAACAACTATTATTAATAATAAAATACCACGTCTTTACTTTGAATTATACAAACTAACAAAACAAAACACACATGCTCCGAGGTTTTTAACACAAGCGTAAGTACCTACCGTATCATGATTCATGAACCGCCTATAACTACCTATTTCACTCTTGTCAATCACTTTCCTTTACTATATTCACTTTATTAATCCAGACATCGTTTTTTTCGGGAGATAAAAGGAAATACTTATACATTAAAAAGACACATTATGTACCTACCTACTAGTAAGTAAAATTATTTTATAGTCTTACCTTTCAGAGTTTCCAGATAATCTAAAAAAGTTATCCCTGGAATCAGAATCAGAATCAGGATGCGTTATTGACGAATTCATGCAACCAAAAACAGCACAATATGTCATATTAAATACATACTTGAACTTATTTTTAGTGAAAAAATCGCGCGGTTATTGTTAAAAAAACAACACACCGACCGTTCGTCACTGCGGCACAGTCGCGACTGTCTGCCTGCCGAGCGAATACCGAGATCGAGGCGCGTAGGCATAGCTCGCGCATCGTCCGTTTGTATGAAGATGGAATACTGTATATAATTATACCGTGGCCCCAGCTCCTACCGGCTTACAATTTGGACATCCAATCTCGCTATAGCAGGATCCCGAAATAACGGGATCTCGCTAGATCAAAAACATTGATCCTGCAAATGTCGATATTACAAATGACCTGCGGGATCGGATGCCTACTCACAGTGAGAAAGAATGTCAAGAAATTCTTGGTAGATTTTTTCTACTTGTGGGTAGAAAAGGTGTGCTTTAATTTGTGGGGCAAAGGTACCGCCTCAGAACAGGTACCGCCACAGAACACGTACCGCCATAGAACACGTACCGCCACAGAATACGTACCGCCACAGAACACGTACCGCCACAGAACAGCTGCCGCCACAGAACAGGTGCCGCCACAGAACACGTACCGCCACAGAACACGTACCGCCACAGAACAGGTGCCGCCACAGAACACGTACCGCCACAGAACACGTACCGCCACAGAACACGTACCGCCACCGAACAGGTACCGCTACAGAACACGTACCGCCACAGAACACGTACCGCCACAGAACAGGTACCGCCACAGAACACGTACCGCCACAGAACACGTACCGCCACAGAACAGGTGCCGCCACAGAACACGTACCGCCACAGAACAGGTACCGCCACAGAACACGTATCGCCACAGAACAGGTGCCGCCACAGAACACGTACCGCCACAGAACACGTACCGCCACAGAACAATTGCCGCCACAGAACACATACCGCCACAGAACACGTACCGCCACAGAACAGGTACCGCCACAGAACACGTACCGCCACAGAACAGGTACCGCCACAGAACACATACCGCCACAGAACACGTACCGCCATAGAACACGTACCGCCACAGAACACGTACCGCCACAGAACACGTACCGCCACAGAACACGTACCGCCACAGAACAGATGCCGCCACAGAACACGTACCGCCACAGAACACGTACCGCCACAGAACAGGTACCGCCACAGAACACGTACCGCCACAGAACAGGTACCGCCACAGATCACGTACCGCCACAGAACACGTACCGCCATAGAACACGTACCGCCACAGAACACGAACCGCCACAGAACACGTACCGCCACAGAACACGTACCGCCACAGAACAGGTACACCCACAGAACAGGTACCGCCACAGAACACGTACCGCCACAGAACAGGTGCCGCCACAGAACACGTACCGCCACAGAACAGGTGCCGCCACAGAACAGGTACCGCCACAGAACAGGTACCGCCACAGAACACGTACTGCCACAGATAACGTACCGCCACCACCGATCACTACCGCCGCAGAACAGGTACATACGGCTACACATCAAGCTATACATTTCCAGTTTTAGCTGACCTCGCATTGTATAGGTTTATAGGTTTCGTACAATCAGAAGTCAGCTTATACTGGTTATGTTATGTTGATGTGTAGCCGTGCGTATCTATCGCCGCACACACGTGGAATGTACCTATCCAAAAGGTGGCCAATATTACATGAAGTGTGTTTCCGTCTGTTTATTTATTGCTTTAGTTGGTCTAAAATAATAGCTTAAATGTATTGTGAAAAATAAAGTTTTATTGATACTTACCATATTTATACGAAAATACAATTTAAGACTTCACTTGTCTTTGTGCTAGTTTTCTAAGACTCTCGTGATGTGAGGATCTATAAATCTTACATAGTTTATATTCTGGAAAATTTTCGGGTAAAAACTTCACTACTTTAATTATCAATATCTTTGTTCTTACTTTCTTGGAGCTCTTCCGATCTAAGGCCTATGGGAAGTATGGGAACTAACTGCATTCTGTGTTATATATGTCCATGAATTAATATTGTGTGTTTATAATAACATTATACCATTTTAGATCAAGAACAGCTGTTTTCAGAGAGTATATTTTGAACTTGTCCTCATTTATTGCTAGCCCACTAGACATTGTCATGAAAATTATGTATCCAAATATATCTATATATATATATATAAAGAGAAGTCCTGACTGACTGACTCATCAACGCCCAGCCCAAACCCTTGGTTGGACCTAGAAAGCTGAAATTTTGCACAGAAGTTTCTTTTATAATGTAGACGAGGAATAAGGAAGGAATTTTTGAAATTCAACCCCTAAGAGAGTTAAATAGGGGATGAAAGTTTGTAAGGAAAATCTTATTCCTTGAGTTAATAAACTTGAAACTTGGCACGAATACTTATCTAAGTAAATTATGAAGTTTGGCATTTTTTGTTTTTCTAAACTACCTCCTAAAGGGAGATCGGGGGGTGTCAAAATTTGTATGGAAGAATTTTAACGCGCAGCCCGATTAACTCGAAACTTAGTAATTAATATGAACTTCTTTATACTTAAGATTAAAATTAAAAATCTACGTGTAACAGGGTTTTTCGAAATCTACCCCTAACGGCGTAAAAAGGGGTAGTTAATTTTACAGGGGAGGATTTTACTGCATGGTTTGATTAACTCAAAAATCGGTATAAATAATCTTTGAGTCAAGTTATGAACACAAACGATTTTTACAAATTAAAGGTTGAAAAGCGGGGTTACAGTTTATATGAAAACTTATTCATTTGGTTAATAAACTTGAAACTTGGCAAGAATACTTATGGAAGTAAATTATGAAGTTCATTCTTTTTGTTTTTGTATACTACCCCCTAAAGGGGTATTGAGGGATGTCAAAAGTTGTACGGATGAATTTTAACACGCGTTTCGATTAACTCGAAATTCAGTATTTATACTTAGGACCAAAAATAATGAATAAAAATGTATCAGGGTTTTGCGAAAATCTACTCCTCACGGAGTGAAAGGGGATAGTTAATTCTCCATTTTACTGCGTGGCTTGATTAACTAGAAAATTGCTATACATAATCTTTAAGTCAAGTTATGAACATATCCCAATCGTTTTCTCAAAATTCCTCCTCTAGGGGGTGAAAAGGGGGGAAACACTTTATATGAAAAATCTTATTCATTTGGTTAATTAACTTGAAACTTGGAAGGAATACTTGCCTAAGTAAGTAATAAAGTTTATAATTTTATGTTTTTCAAAACAACTCCTCAAATTGTAGATTTAACGGTGTTAAAGTTTGTATGGAAAATTTTAACGACCGGTCCTTGACTCGATACTCAGTAGTTAATAATTTTCACAGAAAAGTTAAGTGATGGGTCTTTCGAAAATAGACTCCTGACGGGGAAAAAAGTGGTAATTCGATTTTTAAGGGCGGTATTATAGTGCGTAGCTTGATTAACTCTGAAAAAATACCTACCAGCTACCTACTGTTATATTTACTTATTTCATTTCTTTTCTTATGCTATTAGTGAACGAATGTATATTGAATACTTGTTATATATTTTTGTTATGTACTAAGCAAGCTCTAGACGATGATAATATACGTACACATTTTTTTTTATTAAAAAAAATATTTCGTTTTTTTCATGAATTAGATCCATTAAATTTTTTTAAATTTTAACGAGCCTCTGTAACCCGGGGTAACGCAACGCTTCTAACGATACCACATACATTGATATCGGTTAAACTGTTTAAAAGTTATGCTGGAATAAAGAAACTCACAAACATACATGAACCCTGAAAACATAACACTCCTTTTTTGGGCAGTCGTGTAAAAATTAAATAGACCCGGGAACTGGGACCGCGGTTCCAGTTAATTGCGATCCCAGTCACCGGAAACCTCAAATTTTGATGGCATGGCAGGAGAAATAAAACACGTAACACGCTTTTATTTAAATAATTGAGATTGTGATAACAATGAAAAGATTTAAAACATGGTATAAAATCTACACTAATAAGATATAATATCTATACTAATATTATAAAGAGGAAAGATTCGTATGTATGTTTGTAATGTAACGAATTGGCTCAAAAAGTACTGGACCGATTTTAAAAATTCTTTCACCATTTGAATGCTACATTATCACTGATTATTATAGGCTATTTTTTTTTCTTTTTTTTCCACCCGTGCGAAGCCGGGACGGACCGCTAGTAATATTATAAAGAGGTAAGATTTGTATGTTTGAATTGAATAAGCTCCGAAACTACTGGACCGATTTGAAAAATTATTTCTGTGTTGGATAGCCTATTTATCGAGAAAGGCTATAGGATATATAACATCACACTACGACCAATAGGAGCGTCGCACCAGTGAAAAATGTTGCAATGTTGCAGAAACGGGAAAAATATTCTTTTTGAGAGCTTCCGTTGCGTGCGCTGCGTAAACGGTTAATGTTACGCAAAAATAATGTATGACGGAATTGTTCCCCCTTAAAAGTTCTAAAAAAAAAGTCCATGACAGCATATGTCTATCTTTTAAGGTTAACTCACTATAACCTTTTTTGTGATAATCAAATTTGTTCTAAAATAATGCATTAAATGCGAAGGTGTTTTTCTAAACATGATATTAATTCTTACCCACATAAATACGTTATTCATCACAAGTATTTAATTTTGTACCTCACGGTGCAGCCGTGAGGCACACTTTCCTGCTAATTTCTTACATCGGACTTTACACTTTTTTATTTTTATTTGATTGTATCTGATGTATGTCTCTGCTAAATAAATGTATTTTTTTCTTTAAAAAAAAATCCTTATATCGCGTACGCTGCGAAACTATTGACAATAGAGCAAAGTGATGCGGCCTACCCAAATGTCCTTTCTTTGGTATTATTCGTCGAATCGTTGAGCTCCTTAAGTTTGAGTTGAGCTGCATGATTACTGACAAATGCGTGCACTGACTGGACGGGTCCACTCAATCTGTGCGGTCCTTTCCTCAAAATACCATTTTAGACACCAATCTACATGGTCTTCACATGATCCGACCAAGATTAAAACGAAGAAAAGAAAAATTTTTTTTTTACTTTAAAAGAGACTGTGCCCTCTGAGTTTGTTTCGGCCTTTCTTCTCAGAGAGACATATGAAACGCCGACCTCGTCTCGTTTTTAAAAATATGATTGACGTGTAAAAGTGTTTGTACATAATGTACCTAAATATTTATTTACAGAAATAAAATCATTTATCTGTTTTATAGAGGACCTCAATATCTACAAAAAAGTCCACAATACTTTATGTCTAACTATTACAGTTATGTCACTTATGTGAAATTAGATAGTCCATAAACAAGTTAGACGAGATTAAAAATTGGCTACTAAAAATACGTCAATTTACTTCAGGCGCTGACTAATTTGACAGGACTAAACTAATATATATCTTCTGTCCTTTTCATAATGAAATAGAAAGAAAAAGATGCACTGAACTTAAATTTAGTTCAATTTGTGAACAACAGAATCGGGGCCATTCATTAAATAAAACATCAAAGACAAAGACAAACACATTTATTCGTAGGATATGGTAGGTACAAAGTTGGTTGTTATAAATGGATAAGTTCAACACATCCGCCGCTAAAAGCGGCATACGAATATTTACAATGTGAACCTAATGTGCACGTGGGTAGGGATAAAACCTAACTTGTGTACCTACTAATTAAACTCTAATAAACAATAGGTACAAAACACTTGGTTGCGCGGGATTTCTTAAATATGCGGGAAGATTATTTTATCAATGCGGGATAAATAATTGTGGGCCCGGAGTACGTATAGGCAATGGAGGATGACCAGCCGACGAGAGACACAATCAAAGGACGGAAGTTTGAATCCACTGACCTTTATGCTGTCCTGCCGCTGCTTGTTCAGATGAGGGCGCCCTTTCTTCTTTTGGTTAAATTCGCGACGTAGGTACTCCAGCCAAGCGTGACCCGGGTCACACAGCGAGGTTTTATTAATTAGCGGTGCGGTAGTTAAACAACTGAACTTTTTTCTTGCGCGTGCCGGGCCTATATATAGGCTCGCGGCGGGTGCTTCGAATCTTCCGTACGTCATAGATTCGATGCCGTTTGCGGGTAGTTTCATCTCTTTCCAGTCCCTGAAGGTGACCAATCGAACGGCGCCAACAACACTTATACTAAACACTTATTTTATACTCTAGTAAAGGTACAATAACAAATAAAAACACAGCAATAACATTTCTATTATACAACTAAATAAATCTACCTACTTATCTCATTACATATATATTATATTAGGTCCTTACATATGAAATTAGCTCTTTGGTTAAGAATTCCAAATTCAAATTTGTAAATTCATTTAGCTGGTACATTTGAGTTTTGAAAACAGTCATTCATTTGTTTTTTCCTCATTATTTTTTTCTTTGGCGTCTCTTATTACCGCACAATGGAAAACATGAAATATCGGTATATTTACGAGTACGAGTTCTACCGTGGCCAGTGCTGCAGAAACAGCTCGAAGGATTAATGATGTGTACGGCGCTGGTGTTGCAAAAGAAAGCACGGTACGTTTTTGGTTTCAATGTTTTCGTTCTGAAAATTTCGACCTTCAGAACCAACCCCGTGGACGGCCGGAGACCAAAGTGGAAAATGAAGAATTAAAGGCTATTGTGGAAGCGGATCCATCACAAAGCACTTCAGAGATAGCTGCAGGCTTCAGGGTAAGTGATAAAACTGTATTAATCCACTTGAAGCAAATCGGGAAAGTAAAAAAACTTGAACGATGGGTACCTCATGAATTGAGTGAATCGAACTTGCAAACACGCGTCGACTGCTCTACAACTTTGCTCAACCGACACAATAATGAAAGGATTTTAATTCGAATCATTACTTTTGATGAAAAGTGGATACTGTACGATAATCGGAAGCGCTCGTCGCAATGGCTGACCCCTGGAGAACCAGCCAAATCCTGCCCTAAACGAAAATTGACTCAGAAAAAGTTACTTGTGAGTGTTTGGTGGACTAACGCCGGTGTCGTTCACTACAGCTTTCTGAAATCTGGCCAAACGATTACAGCAGATATCTGTTGTCAGCAACTGCAAACCATGAAGGAAAAACTAGCTGCTAAGCAACCGAGATTGGTCAATCGCTCTAGGCCACTGCTGCTTCACGACAACGCAAGATACACACACTGCACAACAAACAACCACTAAGTTAGACGAGCTACAATTGGAATGTCTGCGACATCCACCGTACTCCCGGACCTTGCTCCAATAGATTACTATGTTTTCCGGAATTTGGACAACTTCTTACAAGGAAAAAAATTCAACTCCGATGCGGCAGTCCAAACCGCCTTCAAAGAGTTCATTGATTCTTGCCCCCATGGTTTTTTTAGTAAAGGGATCAACGAACTACCTATGAGATGGCAAAAGTGCATAGATAACAACGGTGCATACTTTGTTTAATTAAATATATTTTACAAAAAAAAAAATTGATTGAATTGAATGAATTTCATTGAAATGAATTTATATTCCTCCCGAACAAAACGCCAATTTCATATATAAGGACCTAATATATAATATTATTTATCCCTAAAATAAAAAAAATCTTTTAAACTGTAAAAAATATTTTCCAGAAGCCAATTTTTTAGATTTTTTTTTATAAAAATAAAATGGTAGCTCTCTTATTGCTTTTGGAATATGGTTATATATTTTAATGGACATATGGTAGCTGTTTCTGTAGTGGAGAGTGCTATTATAAAATTGGTTTTTTAACTTGGTGGGGTCCCTTTTGTAAACTTATTGTTTTCGGCTACTGTGGGGAAGAAGTGAGAGTATTTCTTGACAAATATGGCTATTTCAAAAATGTAAGTAGAAGATAGAGTTAACACCTTTAGCTTTTTAAAAATTGGTCTACAGCTCTCGTATGGAGCCGCCCCAGTTATTGCTCGCAAGCATTTTTTTTGCGCTATGAATGCTCTTTGTATGTGAGATGAGTAACCCCATAGGAGTAAGCCGTACCTCAATACAGACGCTACGTAGCCGTGATAGTCGTTGAGTGCAGCTTCTTCATTCGCTGATTTACGTACTTACCTAGTTCTCTTAGTGCGTATACAAATTTATTTTTTTACATACATCTAACGTGATTTAAACAGTTATTAAAATTGTAATAAATTACTCCATTATACAATCATCATCAGAATACCAAATTACCTTGTGAAACAAATCGTGCATATATCAAGATGAATGAAAACAGTGGTTTTGTAGATATAGCGCCACCTATGAGTGAGAGCTCGCACTAACTAGCAGAGCGCGGAGCTCGACATACGTTCGTGGTGCGTAACGTTGCGCGCCTCGCGCCTCCAGGCGTCGCACACAGAGGCCGCTAACTACTCCTCTCAGTCCACTGACCTTTAGACAAGTACGCTGGGGCCCAAGTCTGCTATTTTTACAAATTCGTCATTCCAACACGATTCCATTGTCATTTTGCTAAAAGTTTGTAATCTGCTAAATTCATAATGGTCGATCATTGGTCGGTCAAAGGTCTGAGAAAAACTACTACTTTTCATTTAATATATGTTTTTACATATTACTGAAAATTAATGTCGCCAGCTGCAATTTGATTAGCTAAAACAAATTAGTAAATACTAGTTTCTAATTTCAAAAGGTAAAATATTATAATTATGTAATGTTTACTTGTTTCCGAAGTAAACACCTAACATCGAAATAAAACTTGCCATCTACAGTGTACTGTATACTATAACATTTTTATTTATTATGCTTTTAACTCGATATTAGAGTATCGAGTATAATACAATGACTAAAAATTTTTTTTTTTAAAGCTTGCTATTTTTTTAAGAAAATCGTGTTGACACTAGCATTACTTTATGCATTTAAAATTGAGTCTTAATCCCTTGAAATAAGATTTAATTTTATTTGGCTCAATCGGCGGTTATTATGGAAAAATACCAATATTAAAAGTTACTGAAATCGATTCAGTAGTCAATTATGAACAAACTACTTTCAGGACTTGCGATTATTCTGTTACACCTTGTATACTTACAGATTTACCACCGACTCAACTAAGCAGTTATGGTTCAGGCTAAATGTTAAGCCTATCCTTATATTTATAGCTCACTGATCTGACCGTCGTGCGCTACACCTAACTTTACTAGGACTCAATCCACTAGTTTATAGCTTGCGATATGAGCGCGCCCAAAATTTTTCTATTACTTAAAAATGAAGTATAAAAATAACTGGTAGTGATTAGATTTTTTTCTCTTAAGCAATAAATTACTCTCTGTGGTTACAACGATCGATAAATTTCATAAAAGTATTTTTTTTATTGAAGGATTATATTAGTTCCACGGTCCCTCACGTTGCTATCAACACCAACATAGCGAAAATCAAATGTTTTCATTTTGTCATCGACAGTATGAAGTCCAGCGAACTTGTATAATACAGGTGCACAGAACATTTATACCCTGTACAGGTGTGTCTCTCAGTCAAACAGTACACCAACACCAAAGACTACTATAGTATACTGGCAACTGGCAACCAGCGCCTCAAGTCTGCTATTACAATAGTGTCAGAATGGTCTATCGTTGATTTCATAATTGTTGATTTTGACAAGTTTGATAATCTACTAATATACCTAATGGCGTCATTATGACTTTCCAATGGTCAACCACTGACACTCCATTGAAAGAAATGGCGGTATCTGCTAAACTTCTTACTTCAGATTGTTATAATATTAATACATAATAATGTACAAATATATATGTATAAATAAAATCTGGCATGAATAAATGTTCAAATTTAGTAGTAGTTTTTCGAAAATCATTTCTACTAACGGGTTTTAAAATAATGGCAATACAACAATGTCATTATAACACAATTCTATTACGAGAGCATTGCCCGACCAATGATCGACCATTATGAATTTAGCAGATTACGAACTTTTAGCAAAATGACAATGGGATCGATGTTGGAATGACGAATTTATAAAAATAGCAGACTTGAGCCCCAGTACACTTGGGCAACACTGCAAGTTCCGTATGTCTGCAGGAACCTAATTACTAGATACAGACTGTCACATGATGTGCTGCAGTGGCGAAGGTACCATACAACTCGATTCCCGCCGGCTTCCCTTCGAAAATTCAGAACACAACCACTCTATAGTCAATTCATCATTGAAATATAATGAAACGGTTTAGTGACTTTTTTTTTGCTCCGGCTTAGGTACCTCTGTCATAAATTCACCCTACGCCACTGATGTGCTGGAAAACTATTCAGCGGCCCTTGCGACCTTGAGACCTTCGAGTGCGAGTTTATTATATCTATCATTCTTTCATAGCATCACTTTCATTTTATTTTTAAAATAATTATATTCGAGCGCTATCTCGTCATTAGGTACATAAATGTATTTTTTTTATTTCTCTTTGTCCCTTATCAGCGAACTGTGTTTTTGTATTATGTTGTTTTTTCACTTTATATACATTATATTTATATAACCTACCTATAGAATCTAGAAATTGAAGTTTACCTACTCAATACTGGGCTTTGGTAATCAACTGACAGAATAAACAGTGAAGTAGTGTGCTACTGATACAGTGACAAAATGTAACCACACTGTGCAAGATTGCCAAGTCAATAAACAGTGAAGTAGTGTGCTACTGATAGAGTGACAAAATGTAACCACACTGTGCAAGATTGCCAAGTCAATAAACAGTGAAGTAGTGTGCTACTGATAGAGTGACAAAATGTAACCACACTGTGCAAGATTGCCAAGTCAATAAACAGTGAAGTAGTGTGCTACTGATAGAGTGACAAAATGTAACCACACTGTGCAAGATTGCCAAGTCAATAAACAGTGAAGTAGTGTGCTACTGATAGAGTGACAAAATGTAACCACACTGTGCAAGATTGCCAAGTCAATAAACAGTGAAGTAGTGTGCTACTGATAGAGTGACAAAATGTAACCACACTGTGCAAGATTGCCAAGTCAATAAGTCATACAAAACTATACCTACTTCTAAATTATGAATCAGGAATAATAATAATAATACACGAGTTAAATTTTTCAAAAAATACTTTGCGGTAGGTAGGTAATTAGTTTGAATCGAATGAAAGCCACTTGTTAGCGTGTCGATGGCAAAGTAAGTACCTATGCGTATATAGGGTGACTGGTAATTAGTGACCGATACCTAAACACGTGATTGCACTCATGATAACAAACAACTTTTACTATGGGACCAAACCTGAATTATGCTGTTCAGTACCTACATTTTGACCAGTTAGGCGAACATAAATGACTGAACAGCAGATTTTTTTTTCACAATTTCAGGTTTGGTCCCATAGTAAAAGTTGTTTGTTATCATGAGCACAAGCACGTGTTTAGGTATCGGTCACTAATTACCAGTCACCGTATATATAAGTAAGTACCTATACTCTAAAAAGATAGATCTCGGTCAAATTAAGGTAGGCTATAGCACACGTAAGTATTATACTTACAGTTAGAGGGTTTCGCCAGAAAAACGTTATCCAAAGAGCAAGGGTGACTCCCGTCTATACCTATATACGGACCCCATGACAGTACGCTCGGCTACACATCAAGCTATACATAACCAGTATAAGCTGACTTCTGATTGTACGAAAAACCTATACAAGGCGAGGTCAGCTGGAACTGGAAATGTGTAGCTTGATGTGTAGCCGTGTGTACAATAATGCTGTGCGTTAACAGTACGACATTAAAAGATGGCGGAAATTGATAGTTTAAATAATTACTACTGAAGCGAAAAGTGATACTATTAGTCGACTTTACGGATTAGGTACGCCCTCGACACATTGGCCACCCAGGTCGTCGTGTCGCTTCGTGCTTAGGTATGAATGGTCTAAGATCGTACTCCACGCACGTTGTGCACAGCATCCATAATTATGACGTGTTTCTTAATGATTGACATAGTGTCTTTGTTATAATAATGATTATGTCATATAAATCATAATAAAAATGTAATCCTGTTTTTTGTAAGGATCAAAAAACTGTATGAAACCACTGTGGTTTGAGTACTAGAAAAGTCATAAATCGCAATACTATACTTCCCATAGAATCTCGACTATTCCCGATTACAAGCAATTCTATATTATTACCGACTTAAAAAAAAAGGTTATTCGACAAGTAGGTATGTCTAAAATATTATTGGAACTGCAATATATTCACATAGGTATGACAATCTATTAGGGCTTCCAAACAAATATACGAAATTTTATAGATGTATGTATGTAAGTAGGTATGTATATTTGTCCACGCATTTCTCCACAACTATTAATAGGATTGTAACCATTTTTTTATTGGCTTCTGTTTACTTCAATTTAGGAAATAGTGCAATTTTCATCAAAATCGGCTCAGTATGGGTATGCAGGCTCATCCCGGTGTGAAGACGGTCTCTTGCAGCCCAGGCGGTGCTGACGTCCTGCACCGCTCGGTGCCGGGTATCTTCGTGAAACAGCTGGCCGCTATAAGTCTCGAAAGGAAGGGGTTTTTGACGTAGAAATAATATCTAACACCGAAATGATAAGTCCTCATAAGTGTTTTGGAAGCGCTTGCTGAACACTTGGACTCTTCAGCAGTACGATTTGAAGTATTAGAAGCTATAAAGTACAAATTCATCAAATTTGCTAAAAAACTCAAATCATTTTATTCAACTAAACCAATTACAGACACTGTTGAATTGTCAAGGGGTCGGTTAGTCAGTCAGAAATGAAGCTATGGAGAAGAACGGGCAAAAAAACTCCACGGACACTCTATAAATCAAAATAATATGGCACGAAAACATTGGTTACATCATTCATGTTGAAATTATGCATGTGAGAACGATGGAGAACGTTAAAACCGTCCGTAAGAAAAAGATTAAAAAAAACAATTCAAACCACCCTCCAGCTTTACCTTACCGAGAACTGCAAAACACTCCCTGACTCAAAGTTTTATTTGATCTATTTTACTATGTTTACATTGAAATCTTTCTTATTTGCAAAATAGTTGGGCAAACAACTATTCCAACAAGTTGATAGAATTAGTAGTTCTCGAGATATCTAACTGTGACAGACGGACAGACAGACAGACTGAGTCGCACCATAAGGGTTCCTTTTTACCATTTTGGTACGGAACTCCAAAAAGGGCCAAGAATTCAGCCCTGAGGAACTCCCATAGTGACATTAAAACCCGGGAACGCTTGCTGTTAACGGATTTCTTTGGATCCTAATAAGAAGATCCAAGGCAGTGTTTCTGTTACCATGTGATGCAATTTCCTATCCGATGTATCATGAGAAACACAATCGAAAGCCTTACTTAAAAATATGTGCAAGAAGCTGAATACCAGCCGGTTGATTCTGTAAAAATCTCACCGTGAAAACTTGCGTGGAGTGAGCTGTCAGTGTCATCCTACTGATGCTAGTGATTGACCAAGCAGACATTGTGAATTCTTTTAGTCTTAAACGTGAATGATTTATTTTAATTATTGTTAGTGCGTGACGCGCTCGGGCCTCAAGCTATATAAGGACTAGTCTAGGAAAAAAAAGAAAAAAAAACAACATCGAGATTGTGACTAAGTTTCCGTTTTTCTATTTTATTTAAAAATGCCATAAAATAGTATCTAATGTATTAACAACTAAAATACTACCTTCGAAATTATATAAAATGATCAATAGAATTAGAATAAACAATATTATTAAAATCTCGATTATGATCGTAAATGTATGCTTGGTCAATCCCTAGTATCAGGTGGGATGACACTGACAGCTCACTTCACCTAAGTTTTCACGGTGAGATGGTCACAGAATCGCACTGCAGGTTCGGTAGCCGAACGACCTCTAGTGAAGCCAAATCTATTAAATAAAACAAAGTCGGGTTAGTTACACCATGTATAACTCAAGAACGGCTGGACCGATTTATATGGTTTGATTTATCTGCGTCACAAATAGCAGAATAACTATTAAAACATGGGAAAACATCAGGAAGAAAAACAAAATTCATTATTAATTCATCTGAGGGCGGTACGAAGTTCGCGGGGTCAGCTAGTTGTATATTAAATAATTTATGTTTATTAAAAATGTCTGCAATTTCATCTAGTAATTTTTCAAATATTTTTTTTTTTAAGGTGGGAAGCACAAACATTTGGTCTAAAGTTCGTGGAGTCATTTCATTTCCCATACTTTCTTCTTATTCGAACAGCTCAGACTGCAATTTGTATGTTGTTTTTATCATTTTATTTTTGTTAGTTAGTAGGTAGTGTGGTGTCATGGACCTCGGCGATATCCTGCGGATAGGTTGGTGGCATTGGTTGAAACTCGTAAGTTTAATGTAAATGAAACCATTCGTAATGTCTATGATGTTTTATTGTAACATATAGATAGTTTTCTACACATCCACCTTACATAGTCGTCGCGTGGTGCGCTAACTGATATGAGCTCTGTACAGCGGCGGCGGCATCGCGCCTCGCTCCCACATAAATAAAATTCACGTAATAATATATAAACTTAGCCTAGAGCGGGCGCAGCGGCCCGCACGTACATCTATATACACGCTAACACTAGTCTGTACACCGCGGCCGCGCCCGCGCACTATTTACAACGAGAGGATATGTGTCAGGAACGGCACGCGCGGCCCGCGTCAGTCGCGCGGCGGGGCGCGCGCCAGCAGCGCCAGCGGCTGCAGCGCCGCCGCGTGCAGCGCGTGCGCGTGCGGCGGCGCCAGCGACACGCCGCCCATGCCGCCGCCCAGCCCGCTCTCGCCCGCCGGCGGGTTGATGCGCTTCTCCTTCTGGCGCCGGTTGCAGAACCACACGCGCACCACCTCCTTCTCCATGCAGAGCGCGTCGGCCAGCGCGGCGATCTCTTCGCTGGTGGGCTTGGGATTGTGCAGGAAGGCCTTCTCGAGCGCCACGCGCACGCCCGACTCGATGGAGGTGCGTTTCTTGCGGCGCCGGCCCACGGCCTCGGCCAGCCCCGCGCCCAGTGCCGCGCCCGCGCCGCCCGCCGCGCCGCCGCCCGCCAGCGACGAGTCGGCGTCCTCCAACCACTTCTGTAGCAGCGGCTTTAGCTTGCACATATTCTTGAAGCTCAGGTTTAGTGCTTCGAACCGCGATATCGTGGTCTGCGAGAAGTCGTTGCCGTACAGCTTGCCCATCGCAAGCCCGACGTCGCCCTGCGTGAAGCCTGCGGAAGAAAAAAAATCGTGTTCTATAAGGATGCCTATCATGGAGAACGGCTCGTGACTTTGCCGGAATCCAATTGGGTGAATGCTCCTCAACCGGTGGGACGACTCACCGAGTTTGATGCGTCTTTGCTTGAAGGTTTTGGCGAAGTGTTCCAACTCCTCGAGGTCCGCGGTATCGTCGGCGGTGGGCTCGAGCGCCCGCGGCTTGTGCGCGTGCGCGTGTAGCGGCGTGTGCGCGTGCGCGTGCAGCGGCGAGCGCGCGCGGCCCGAGCCCGGCGTGAGCGGCGTGAGGAAGGCGCCGGCGCCGGGCGGCGTGCGGCGCGGCGAGGGCGACCGGCCGTCTGCAGCACGACACAATCATTATCATCACGGAGCTTGTCATTGTGACGCATCGGCAATGAGCTTCAGTACTGATCATGAACTGCCCTGCTGGCACGCGGTGCAGCAGGGCAGTTGTTACGGCGAGCGGGAAGTAGTGCACGAACCTTGTATATACTTGTAAGGGGGTGACGTACCGGCGGAGGAGGGCGGGGCGTGGGGTGTGCCGGCGCGGGCCTGCAGCTGCTGCAGCTGCTGCGCGGCCGCCTGCGCCACCGCCTGCTGCACCTGACACACACACCACACAGTTCATTACTACTGCTTCACCGACAGTCCAGCACCTTACAATCAGTAAACGCCACAGCTTTCGCAGAACAATCATGCAAATATTTGAGAGCCGTGCAGGGTTATGCAGTGTCTTACCTGAGTGTGTAGCAGTAGGGAGTGCGCGCCGTGCTGTGTGAGCAGGAGGTGCTGCAGCTGCGCCAGCGCATTGCCGGCGCCTGCCGCGTTCTGCGTACAACATAGCAGGTTAGTTGACTAGTTGAAGTCGAAGCTGTTTCCGTACGATGAGAAATCAGCCTCCCTACTAAGATGTCTTGCTGGTTTCCAACTATGACGGTAGACAATGACCATCGATATTGATTGAACTAACAACATCTTTGCTGGACAGGCGTGTGTTAGGACCATGGTGGAACCCGCAGTGTGTGCAATAAGATCTGTAGACACTTGTTGCGCTTATTATGTGACGCCAAATTTCATAAATGTTGAAAGGTAGGGAGTCGGCGGGCCGCAGGCCGTGTATGTCTTTTCTGTAGATACTGTAGCCACAAATTCAGTGTGAACCGTCTAGTCGGAACCGATGACGGTGCTCAGCAAGGTCACCTCGTCGGGAGGCTGGTTGCTCGCCGTGTGGCGTGCACGCATGAGGGTGTGTACTCACGAAGACGGCGGCGGTGGCGGCGGCGGCGCTGGCGACGTGCGGCGGGTGCGCGGGGTGCGCGGGGTGCGAGGGGTGCGGCAGCGGCGCGGAGGGCGCGCGCGGGGGCGACGGCGGCCGCTCGTCGCCGCTGACCTCGCCCTCGCCGCTAGCCGAGCCGTCTGCACGCAACACACATGTTATATGAAATAAAAAACGGAATATTATGTTTAATGAATGTAGAGCGGCAACTCCCTGGAGTACGTGGAAAGAACGATGACGAAACCACGATAACAGTAGGTACACAATTTAAGACGGTGCTCAGTTTCCACATGCAAGTGCGAATGGCCTTTAATAAAAATACTATTACACAAACACTTTGTACATAATTTAGACATCGGTAATGTGTTTGTTTTGCTCTCCAGCAGAGGCGCTCAGATTCATCCTACCTAATTTATTTCTAGGGAGGGAGTGGGAACTTAATGAGTCATTCAACAATAAAAATAGACAATTACACGTTGAGCCGATGGTTTCAGAAAACTTACCGTTTTTACGGAGTACTTACAGGCAAATAGTACTTTAGAGGTGTGCTTGCTCAGACAAGTAGTGGAGACAACGCTGCAAGAGACAACGAGCAGGCCGCCAGGGAATACGGATTCGTTCACTGCATTTACTATAATATGATCGTATATGAACGAGCCCGCTAGCAAGACGAGGGCGGGCGGCGCCGGATATTGTATGTAGATGTGCATCATACGTCATCGCGGTGACGTCTAAACCCCTCTCTGGGGCCATGTCTTTTTAACCAACTTCAAAAAAAGGAGCAGGTTCTCAGTTCGGTTGAACATTTTATACAAAACGTCGATCATGTATCAGTGCTCTGTTAAATTGCGGGAAATTATGCAAAAACTCACTCTATGTTTATCTGAGACATTGTTCATGTTTTGCAAAAGAGCACCAAAATAAGGAAATCATAGGACGCATAGAATTGAGCGGCATTCGTCAAGCCCGACCTACACTTTCAACAGAATTGACATCAACTTTTTGTTAGGTTGTGTCACTTACAACATTTTTGACTTTTCCATCGTTATCGCTCATAGAATGTCACTTGCTCAAGGCTCTCTGGATGATGGTTTTCGGAAGGAAGAATCAGAAGATACCACAATGGCTGAAAACCAAACTTAACGAATAATGTGTCTTGCCTACCATGACATAATAGGTCGGGGCAAAAATATTTTCGTATTTTGAATCTATTGTTAGTAATCAAACCTCTTTGGCAGTACTGAATGTAACTGGCTGTTTTTAATACTATTAAATGTTGACATTTTAAAGATGCAATAAATTTAAAAAAAAAAAACTAGTTCCCGCCATTTCTCAATTGTTTTTCAAGCAAGCAACATGAACGTATGTGACGAAGAAATTCGGTACATTTTAAAATTTTATTACAAAAAAGGTAAAAATGCGATGAACGCCGCGAATAAAATTTGTGCGGTTTACGGACCTAATGCGGTATCAATACGAGTAGCACAAATGTGGTTCAAGCGTTTCAAGTCAGGAAATTTTAGTGTGAAGGATGAAGCTCGCTCTGGACGCCCTGTCACGGATAAAATCAGTGCCATTTTTGAAAAAGTGGAGCAAGATCGACATATTAGTAGTTATGATATTGCTAAAGAACTGGATGTTGATCACAAAACAGTTTTACGGCATTTACGAAAGTCTGGGTACAAGAAAAAACTTGATATTTGGGTACCACATGATCTCACTGAGAGAAACTTAATGCAACGTGTTTCCATTTGCGATTCTTTGTTGAAACTAATAATTCCGACCCATTTCTTAAACGGTTGATTACGGGTGATGAAAATTTGGATCACTTACGATAATAATGTCCGAAAAAGATCGTGGTCGAAGCATGGACAAGCCCCACAGACCGTGGCAAAGCCCGGCCTGACTCGGAACAAAGTGATGCTGTGTGTTTGGTGGGATTGGAAAGGAATCGTCCACTATGAGCTTTTGCCGCCGGGTAAAACTATCGATTCTGACCTCTACTGTCAACAACTGATGAGGTTAAAAGAAGCTATTGAGAAAAACCGGCCGGAGCTGGTGAATAGGAAGGGCGTGGTGTTTCATCACGACAACGCCAGACCGCACTCATCTATAGCCACTCAGCAAAAATTGAGAGAGCTTGGCTGGGATGTGTTGATGCATCCTCCGTATAGCCCTGATCTTGCTCCATCAGATTTCCACCTGTTTCGGTCACTTCAGAAGTCTTTAGGAAGCATAAAGTTAACCTCAAAAGAACACTGTGAAAACTACCTTTCAGATTTTTTTGTTAAAAAATCTCAAAACTTCTGCAGCAATGGGATCATGGCATTGCCCACAAGATGGCAACAAGTCATCGATCAAAACGGCACATACATATTATAAATAAATAAAAAATTAAACCTAAAAGAAAAATTTTTTTTTGTATGAAAAATACGAAAATACTTTTGCCCCGACCTAATATTAAAACAAATAAAATAATAAAATTTTATTGACATAAAAATATTAGAAGCAACATGTGAAGCCCCTGACTCCTGTGCTAGGGAACCTGTGTTATTTGAATACGAGTAGCGTCTCCGAAATGGAGTGGGACACTTAGCTGGACGTCGGTCGATTAATTATTAGTGGTTGTAATGGAACTTATATCACTTGGTTTTAATAGGTTTTATATTTTATTTATCCTTTTGATAGATTCTTATTTTGTAAATGTGAGGACTTTGTAGGCCCTGTAGACTTCAGACCTGTAGACCATTTTTTATTTTAAGGCCTGTAAACAAGTACCAGGTAACTGGTACTTGTTGACAGGCCTACGCTGTCCTCCCGAATACCTACTGTAATTTGAAAACATTTTAAAATCCAATTATATTTAAAAGAGTAATCGCCGGTTCATCTCCATAGGAAACGACCAATATTGGAACCGTGCACCTAGCTTCTGACGTTTCATAAGTGCCCTTGTAGGGTTATCTATATATATAAAATGAATTGCTGTTCGTTAGTCTCCCTAAAACTGGAGAACGGCTGAACGGATTTATCTTATCTTGGTCTTGAAATGTTCGTGGAGGTCTAGGGAAGGTTTAAAAAGGGAGAAAAAATCGAATAATTCCCGGGAAAACCTTAAAAACAGCCCTTTTCTATTTCCCATACAAACGTTTTCTAAATAAAATGTAGAGTCAATTTGAACTTTATTGCAAAATAAATAACACTTCATGCTTCATTCAAAAAAAGATTTTTTAATAAATACGGATTCGTTTTGTTTGTTTTAAAATTAATTTATACAACAGTTTAGGTCTTTTATTTATCGATTGAGGCAGTACGATGTCTGCGGTCAGCTAGTGTAAAATAAAATATTTTGATTTTGATTTTTTGAGTCGTAATGGCAGGTGGAGCAGAGCGCTCAGTGAATGGTTGCCGAGAGACGCCAGGAGGAGAGGCGGCAGTCCAGCAGCCAGGCGAGTGGACGACATTCAGTAGATCGCAGATAAGACCTGCTCGAGACTCGCACTGATCAGGGAAGCATCAGGGAATGTGAATAAGAATATGGGTTTGCACTGTTCTCTAACTATGACCTGGGCAACGGAACATCATCGGTTACATTAGCGCACCTCTGCAGCAGTAGCACAAATATATATTTAGTCGGTTTCTCAGCAGTGTGTCCCTCTGCGAGTCAAAGCTGTTCTTTGTGCCGAACACGTCGCTCAGTAATATAAAACACATCTGTGATTGTTACCGCGCACTATTGTTACTGCTGGCGCACACATAACAGCCTGCACGCGCGGCGCACAATGTGGCCGGAGCGTCTCGTGACGCAGTCAGCGCAGATCATAAAGGGGTGAGTGCGCATTAGCGGCGCGTGCGCTTTCTTTCAAAGGGGTGAAGAAGGTGCGTGGTTTTTTTTGCGAGGTGTGTGCGCCGCACGGGTACCGAACCCGCACTCGGAGATGAGGCACGGGACAGGTGTCGCTGAACCGCGGGGGCACTTTCTAACGATTACACCAAGATTTCAATAGAGGAAAGTGACAATAAACTGGCTTGCAGGACGTTTACGGGGCGATGGAGTGTTCAAATAATGAATGAGGTTACTTATTGAGTAGCTAGCGGACGGAGTGAGCGGGCGTGGGAGCGCGCGGCACGCGGCCGAATGCTCACGTACTTTGATAACCGCAACATATCGTAGTCAGTTACGTGCTAATTAAAATAAGCTAATTACACGTCGAGATATGATCTACGCAGGTACTGCGCCCGCGCGTATATTAACTATACTAATGAGAACTTGACTCATTGCATATTCATGTGAACCGAATAATGTATACAACTTAAACATCGAATGGATGTGTGTGATGTCGTTGTCAGTGAGAGAGAGCTCGCTCCGTTGAGGACATAAGAAACCGATACAAGATGTGAACAGCGGAAACTGTGTACAGTGTTGAACGTTGTGACCCGTAGTGTTAGTGTTAGTGCGACATATAAGCAGGAGAGTTGATCTCGAGCGCGCTTAGTGCCGACATCACCAGTTGATCTCGAGCGCGCTTAGTGCCGACATCACCAGTTTGTTGTTGTCTTCGGTTGGCTGTAGTCCGACCGGAAACGGTATTTTTTCGGGCGAAAAAGAAACAAACAATGTTGATTGTCGACTGTATTTAAAAAAAAAATGCAGTTCATCCTTTCATCATCTAGACACGCGGTAGCGTATCAGGCCAAGTTCAAGCAAAGGAAGTGGCTAGCCAGCGCCGAGTTTATTACACGAACCACTTGGTGCCAATTTTGACCCTTCTATAACTCAAAACGTCTTTAACGTAAATACATAAAACTACGTGTGTTTAATTATATCCATAAGGACATCTAGAAGCCCAAATTTCATGAAGCTAGCTGAAACGGTTATAAAGATATGAAGGTCAAAAAGTCGTAAATTTTAGCACTGACTGACTCACTTATAGTACCTAAACCTAACCTACATCCAGATGACCTAGAAGGATGAAATTTGGAATCCAGCTCGGTAATTGTGTGTAAGCGTAGGAAAAAATCTAAAAATAAACAAAGTTAAAAAATAGGGGGATCCCCATACAATTTTATTTTTTAAATTGTAGCGTTGGAACCGTTACAAGCAGATATTTGAAACTATCCCAATATATGTATTATTATATTTGATATATAACAGAAATATAAAAATAAAGTTAATTCAAAAAATAAGTGGTGTCCCCATACAAAAAACTTGTAATACGCGCTAAACAACTGGCCAACAGTGTGTCGTCGGCGGCGCGCGGCACCACATTATTATACACAGAACAGAAGTAAATCTACATAAAAGCGCTCCCGAGCAACACATAAACATAGGCACCGCTTACGAATACCGATTTAGTTATTTATTGTTTTATTACATTTATGTTCATCCTGCTTATTTCTCAACGATGAATTAAATGATTGTCATACTATAATCACAAACGTTCTTCGTGCCTAAACCAGTATCTCAATACCTGCCTAGTTTTCTTTACAGAAAGTAATGATATCCCACCAAAAACATAAATGTAAAAAAGGGAGCCAAGTTCAATAAAAAAATTATGCTTGGCTGTGGGCTTCGCTGCAAAAAGAATGGAGATCTTAATGAGTGCCAAGTTCTATGCAAAATCCAAATATGTATTTATAGAAACAAAATAACATTATGAACAAGTATTAAACTCTATTTCTTTGCTTTATTGGATACCTATAACAATTGCTGTTATTTAAAAATGTGAGATCTTAAAGTAGGTTAGATTTGACTTGGCCAGTTTTTATCAGAATTTAAAAAAATTGATATCCATTCTTTTTGCAGCGAAGCCCACAGCCAACCATAATTTTTGTATTAAACTTGGCTCCCTTTTTTACATTTATGTTTTTGGTGGGATTATATTTAAAAGATTAACCTTAAATAACACGGTACTTTTCTTTAAGACTGTGCCGACCCTACAGTGGCGCCCTCATCGTTTGTTTGGTTATTTCATACAATTTAGAATGAAAATGCAGAAAATAAGCACGTTAAGTTGTGCTTCACAAGATTATACGTTAATATTATTAGAAGCGGTAGTTTTATATTGTTTAGTTTTATCATAATCCTTAAAACGGAATATAGTGGCCACTTTTATCTGAAATAACCAAACAAACGATGAGGGCGCCACTGTGCGGTCGGCACAGTCTTAATAAATAGCCTATACAGGATCAAATTAAAGCAGCTGAGAGTAACTTCGTAGATGTGATGGGTATCACTAGTCCCCGGTGTTGAATGAAGACATGCTCATGGCCGCAACGTTACTCAGTTTTGAGATCGAACCCGCTTCTCACAAATCCACTTCCGCGTCTTCATATACTTCAGCCTCACCTCGGAACTCGGCCCTTTTCGTTATTGCACTTTCGGAGGCAACCAAGGAGGCAGTTCATTTGCGACAGCTGAATGCATTTACAAGAGGTGAATATCTTGTATCTATTTGCATTTTAGTTGATAATCAGAGTGCTATTAAACTTGCGTACAATCCTGTAGCGCATAGAAGGACGAAACATATAGATATAAGGGCGCACTATGGCAGAGATTGCATTGTCAAGAATGTTGTACGTCTGTACTATGTGTGTACGGAAGATAACCCAGCAGATGTGCTGACAAAACCATTAGGTCGTGTAGCATTTAATAAATATGTGCGCGATTTGAGTTTGGGTGTGTCTGGTGTGGTGTGATGTGAGGATATCTGATGATGGTTGTTGTTTGAGGGGAAGTGTTGAAACTTTTTAGTTGACAACATTTTTTCAAATTGATATTCGAAGATGTGTGTATTTTTATATTGACTTGTGTCATTCTTTTGAAAATACTTGATTATAAAAATCTTCTCTGTGCAAACAACGTTTTTACTTCCATATCCTAGTTTATTACATCGAAAATGTTAAAACTTCGTAGATGTGATGGGTATCGCTATCTGAACATGTTAAGAAAAATTGGACGAATTTAATTTTTGGGATCAGCGACAGCTGATAGCAGTCATTTGAAGTATCAGTTTAAAGATCAGTTTTTTTGTGTAAACTTCAGACGTGAAGGTACCACGACAAAACAATTAAAAAAAAAACTTATTTTCTCAACTCACACTTCGAGACACTACCAGCGGTCGTTGACCCCAAACAAAAAATCATCAAATTTTTAAAAATTCTATTTACTGTGTCCAGATTCAGATTCATTTATTTATTGTAAAACATAGGTACATTATAAGTTCTTATTTGGTAATACATGGAGGGCGCTATGCTTTGTCTCTAGGGCGTACAAAAGTAGTAATGCATGCAACATACTTAATTAAAACAAGACATTTAGGTCATCTATCGCATTAAGAATTTTCAATCACACTGAACAATGCCGATTAGATAACTTGTTATATTATGTGTAGTGAGAAAAATAAAAATTAAAAAAGGTCCGTAGTTATTGCAATAAAATGAAAATTGTCAGCACTTACTTATTTAAAGAAATTGAATGACGTCATAAATTAAAATTAAATGTCACTAAGGAGGGAAATGTCAGAAATTCTATAACAGCATGTCATTCAAATATTCGGTGATAGAATAATAGCACTATTCTATTAAAAAAATCTTTAATTTTCTCTTAAAGTTGTGCTTTTCATTTTTTATGCTATCAGACATTGTATTGTATATAACCGGAGCCATGCCTACAATGCTTCTCCTTGCTAGTGCTGTTTTGTATTTACTTGTACACCACATGGTTTTGTATTGGGATCTAAGTTGAGCGGTTCGTTTTCTAGTATTTACTATCGACGGAAACAAGTTCAAGTTACACTTGACAAACACTGCTACTTCAAAGATATATAGACATGGAAAACTCATCAATTTTAATGATTTGAAGACAGGCTCACAGCTATCAGTAGTTTACCGTTACCCATATCCCAAATTTAATTTAACCCTGATACATATATTTATGATTGTCAGGCCTGTTGATCTAGTGGTTAGTGACCCTGATTGCTATGCCGGAGGTCGTGGGTTCGATTCCCACCCAGGACAAATGTTTGTGTAATGAGCACGATCATTTGTTCTGTGTCTGGGTGTAAGTTATCTATAATATTTATGTATTTAGAAATATATAAGTATGTTTATCAGTTGTCTAGTACCCATAACACAAGCACTGCTTAGCTTGGGACTAGATGGCGTTGTGTGATAGTTGTGGAATATTATTATTATTATTATATAAAAATGAAATGCTATTCGTTGCTAAGCGTATCACTTGAGAACGGCTGGAGCGATTTGGCTATTTTCTGTTTTAAAATGTTCGTAATAGTTGGGTCTTTAGGGAGAACAATATCTGAAAAAACTAAACGTCCTTTTTTCAATACAAGTTTTGTATGAACTATTGAAATATGGACAGTACGTCTGTCGGGCCAGCCAGTTATTAACAATTAATCAATCTGAGGTTAAATATATGCTGTGAAAAGCATTTTTAACCAACTTCAAAAAAGGAGGTGGTTCTCAATTTGGTATATATATATGCTAGCTGACCCCGCAAACTTCGTTTTGCAAAAAAAAAAATAGATAGTAGCCGATTCTCAGACCTACCCGATATGCACACAAAATTTCATACAAATCGGTCCAGCCGTTTCGGAGGAGTTTAACCACAAACACCGCGACACGAGAATTTTATATATTAGATTTATTTATGTATGTTCGGGCATAACTCCGTCATACATAGACGGATTTGCAAAATTCTTCTCATTTTTTAAAGCAGATATGGGACCACCCATATAAATTTTATTAACTTTGCTTGAGTAGTTTTTGGATTAGCTTCAATAATATGAATTTTTCCACTTAGTTTATTATTTGTTATTGATGATGTTTTAATAGCTTCCTGTCACTGATATTTACATAGCAAGCAGTGTTATATGAATTTGTGTGGGGGTAGTTACCTACAAATAAAAAGTAAAAACTTTTTTAATAACAAATAAAAAAAAACAACCGACTTCAAAAAAAAAACACTACGAAGTGAAAAATAACTTTAATTTGGGAGGTCGGTGTCAAAAAACGAAAATACGGAACCACTGACACCGACTTCCGAAATTAAAGTTATTTTTCACTTTGCAGTGTTTGTTTTGGAAGTCGTTGTTTTTTTTTTTGCAAAAAAGTTATTTTTTCCTATATTTTCAAATATTTTACTTTCAATTATTTTTAGTTGTTCTAACTATCTATAGATTTTCTCTGAATTATTAAGTAAATTGGAAGTATATTTGCGGGAATTTATTTTCGCTCACGACACGGCCGCTGAAAAGAAAATTGACGAAAACAGATATTTCAACCGAAAATTAGCGGAAATCGTAAAAGAAATTCGGTTGGACTCTAGTTGAAGAAGTGGTTGCTCGTTGATGGTAACATGTGGAGTACAGGAGCTGATACTGACCGTGGCTGGGCGGCGGCGACGGCGACTTGATGAGCTCGCCGGACTCCTCTGCAACAGAACAAGCACGCTGTTAGCACGTTGTGCGCACCACACGCTCCACTACTCAATAAATAAATATGAACTAGCTGCAGTACAGTATGTTTGAGACACGTGTTCTATGACGTCACGGGTCACGCCACTTGGGTTCTCACTGTAAGCTGAACAACCAAGGGAACGTGATAGGCGTTTGTTAGACGATCCTCTTGTCAAGCTGGTAGTTAGAATAGCACTCTATTGCTGTCGATAAGTCCAGCACTAAATAACCTCCACGAGTGGCAATCGGCCTCGCCAGCACTTCGGCCCAGCACAATGACACCAGCACGCTGCAGCACGCGCGAGCTATCCTTGCGTCACAAGTAGGTGCCTAGCAGTAGTAGTTGTGTCGATGCAAGTAGAACTAGCAGTAGTAGCTGTGTCGATGCAAGTAGAACTAGCAGTAGTAGTTGTGTCGATGCAAGTAGAACTAGCAGTAGTAGCTGTGTCGATGCAAGTAGAACTAGCAGTAGTAGCTGTGTCGATGCAAGTAGAACTAGCAGTAGTAGTTGTGTCGATGCAAGTAGAACTAGCAGTAGTAGCTGTGTCGATGCAAGTAGAACTAGCAGTAGTAGCTGTGTCGATGCAAGTAGAACTAGCAGTAGTAGTTGTGTCGATGCAAGTAGAACTAGCAGTAGTAGCTGTGTCGATGCAAGTAGAACTAGCAGTAGTAGCTGTGTCGATGCAAGTAGAACTAGCAGTAGTAGTTGTGTCGATGCAAGTAGAACTAGCAGTAGTAGCTGTGTCGATGCAAGTAGAACTAGCAGTAGTAGCTGTGTCGATGCAAGTAGAACTAGCAGTAGTAGTTGTGTCGATGCAAGTAGAACTAGCAGTAGTAGCTGTGTCGATGCAAGTAGAACTAGCAGTAGTAGCTGTGTCGATGCAAGTAGAACTAGCAGTAGTAGTTGTGTCGATGCAAGTAGAACTAGCAGTAGTAGCTGTGTCGATGCAAGTAGAACTAGCAGTAGTAGCTGTGTCGATGCAAGTAGAACTAGCAGTAGTAGTTGTGTCGATGCAAGTAGAACTAGCAGTAGTAGCTGTGTCGATGCAAGTAGAACTAGCAGTAGTAGCTGTGTCGATGCAAGTAGAACTAGCAGTAGTAGCTGTGTCGATGCAAGTAGAACTAGCAGTAGTAGCTGTGTCGATGCAAGTAGAACTAGCAGTAGTAGCTGTGTCGATGCAAGTAGAACTAGCAGTAGTAGCTGTGTCGATGCAAGTAGAACTAGCAGTAGTAGCTGTGTCGATGCAAGTAGAACTAGCAGTAGTAGCTGTGTCGATGCAAATAGAACTCAGACAAATTGTTCTGGACAGGGTTTACGACTGCAGTTCATACATTATCATGATGAGCTTGTGCTGTCGCTGCAGGCGAAGAGCCTCCCTTCCCCCTTTTCAATTTTCCCGATCTAGTTGCGTTCCTTAGAAGGAAAAATATTTTTCCATGCAGGTGCATAAGATACTTAAAACTCATATTCTTACTTTTAAGTTAAATGTCCATTGTTTTATTTGGGACCACATACCTAACGATTTCTAAGAATCACAGGACTGAGTTCAATCAGTTCGTACTTTGGTAGTGATTTTTGATATAAACTGTTACGATACACAGTTTAGGTCCAGTACAAGTGACACTATCGTAGATCTGGCGCGGAGGAAGCAAGCGACCACACTTTCTCCTTGCTCGTCGCCTCTTATCGTGTACCTATACACGATAACAAGCGACGAGCTCGCTAAGGCGGTAACACCTTGTCGCAACACGCGGGCCACCAGAACGTACCCGCGGTTGAGGATCAGCTCATTAGCGGCCGAATTAATGTAATTAATAGGATCAGCGCGAGGCGTCAGGGCACACTCGACACGCCGGACAACGTAATACGAAGCCACAGACACTCGGGATCATCAAATTACAAGTAATGCTGATTAATGAGCGGATTAGATACCTCGCTTGGTGTCATCCGCAGTCGGTAATACTGCCGCGCCGACGGTTCTAGCACACGCTTACATTGTGTCAAGAAACACAACATGGATGACTGAAACGCCGGCGCTTCGGCGCTACGAATATTGGTTTCTCGTAGACGCTCTACGAGAATGCTACGCAACTGCTACGACGTGATAAATCCTGTAATGATGCTTGTGGTAATTGATATTGATATGAAATATTTGAAGCGCTTGTGAGTACGTCTGCACATTCAGTGACGTGGACACACAAGTCGGCAGCATCGTGATGGTGTGCGTGGGAACTGCAGCTACCTGCCGGTAATCCGCGCCGCCCCGCGCCGCACCTCGCCGGCTCAATGCAAGGATAAAAAAGGATTTGCGTCGACACAAATGTTCATTTATTCAAATATACGCGATTACATAAAAGATGTATCCTTTGATAAAAAAGCCTCATATGCTGTAAAAAGTGCGCTTGCATTGAGACGTCATCGTCAGTTTTTTGTGGAGCTGTCACAAAAGGGTGCAATCCCAGAAACGAGCGGAGTATCGGATGGAAATATTCACAAAATACGTAAAAAGCGCCAGTTGTGTGTTTTTTGCGCGGTCGAATTAGTTTTTTAGGCGTCGCATCGGCGCCGACTGCTGAGGAGCTGTGGTGAGTCAGAGTGAGCTGCGCTGGTGACGTGCGTGCGACACACTCCGTGCACACTGCAGCGACTACTTTACTACTATTATTCATTTAGTTTAGATGAAGTTTTTGTCATCTGATACACAAGTTAATCGATTCGGCGATCAGAAACAGCTATTGGTTGATTACGTCTAATTTGATAGTTTCGAGAGGAGCGCCCTCCGCGCGCCGCGCCGAGTGTGATGTGCGGTGCGGCGGCCAGTCGGCACATGATGTGCGGTGCGGCGGCCAGTCGGCACATGATGTGCGGTGCGGCGGCCAGTCGGCACATGATGTGCGGTGCGGCGGCCAGTCGGCACATGATGTGCGGTGCGGCGGCCAGTCGGCACATGATGTGCGGTGCGGCGGCCAGTCGGCACATGAACAGCTTTTTTCAGTTTTCCATTTATTAGTGATCTTGAACTATCACGCTATTCTTTAAGTACATATATTAATTGTTAATGGCTAGAGTTGAGTCCTGTTCCAGAAACGAACTCTTAAGAAATGTAATTTTATTAATATTTGTCGTTTTTTAGGTGATATATGTAATGCTTTTGAGAATAAAGTTTATTCACAAAAGCTGTTTATTTTCAAAAAAGATTATTTCAAGTATTATATTATGTTCAGTTAGTTTGTTGGTGGACTGAGCGGGGCTTTGCGGTTCTTACGGTAGAACATTGTTTCAGTACTACGCTGAAACCTATTCATGTGCCACGACCGTTTCGATGAGAGCGTTATACTGTTACAACATCGCGGTATATTTATACTAATAATAAAGCTGAAGAGTTTGTTTGTTAGAACGCGCTAATCTCTAGAACTAAATACTTACCGGTCGGATTTGAAAAAATATTTTTGCATTTGGTGCCCAATTGTTGAGGAAAGCTATAGCCTATTTAACATCGTGCTAAGTTCCTTAGGAGCCGAACAAAAAGATAAAAAAATCTAAGTAAAAGCGCGGACGGGCGATGCGATGCGACGGGGCGGGAACACACGGACGAAGTCGCGGGCAGAAGCTACAGTAATCTGCATCTTATTATGTATGCAAATATGGAGCTAATGTGCGTTCGACGAAATACTCACACGAACACGTGTATAACATAAAGTTCGGAGCTACTACCGTCACACTCTCCATCTTAATTCAATGTAAATGCAAGTACTTATTTATAAATTGGTTGAATATAAGTACCTACCGGATAATATACATTCGAGATACATTAATTAGCATTAGGTGTACCAACATTGTGATTAAAAAAAAGTAGAGCCTATACAAAAAAAAACTGAAATCCTGTAAGAAGTTGGTTCAGAACCGACTAATAAATCCGTTGTCCTGTTTTCAACTATCTTCTATAATATAAAACAAAGTCGGGTTAGTTAAACCATTAACATTATAACTCAAGAAAGGCCGGACCGATTTTTGTGATCTTTTATTTGCTGGATTTGTCTTCGCCCCGAATAGCAGAATAATTAATTATTAGAGATTTGTTATGAAATAAGGATCCCCTTTCTACCTATTTTTCTGTTCTGTTTTTTCTTGTCTGTTTATAATAATAAAAAAAAAAAATAATGTGTGTACATAAATGGTAAAATAAATAAATAAAACATGGTAAATGCTAACAAAAAAAAAAAATCTAAGGCGGTACGAAGTTCTCGGGGTCAGCTAGTTGAATATAAAATACCTTATGTTTGTTAAGATTTAAATGCAAATAAAAGTTAACACGTCATAATATTAAGACAACATAACAAATGGAATTCGATACCAGAATAAGAGCTCTTTAAGCCTACAACCCGCCAACTGAAAAAAAAATAAACAAAACAACATTTACAACTTAAGGTAGCTGTAAATGTTGAAACAGTATCAATAGCCTAGTAGAATCCTGAAAGCAACTCACGGTAGCGCGCGGAGCAGTAGGCGCGCGTGTCGGCGCGGACGCATGCGGACAGTACCATGCTGCGTGTGCGGCGCCAGTCGGGATAGTGTACGAGCGATGTACGCACTGCGAGCACGCGGTCGCGGGTCGGCACTCCACGGCACACTGCGCGCGCTGTGCAGCCCGCAACCAGCGCCGCGGCCCGCTGCCCCCCACCCCCGGGCCCCGGGCCCCGCACGCACCCCGCTCAACCCTCAACCGTCGAATTAAACATTTTAAACTTTTTGTACGAATCCGTTTCTTTTTCCGCCCTTTAGTGAATTTTTTTCGCGCGATCTCGCCATTATTTCGATTACCTGAGATGATTTTTTTTTCGCTTTCGCCGAACGGATCGAGCGCGATGCGCGTTTAAAAGCTGTTTAATTTTTTAGGAAAGGGGAGCGACGGGTTCGGCTAACCGATGCGCGAATTCCGATATCGGGTTCGATTGAAATAAAAAACTGAGGCTGGGTTGAGCAGCGTGTGCCATGGGCCCACCACTCGTCACGACGCTATTATCAAACAAATCATACGAACGTTCTCTCGGTATCTAGTGAACATCTACATAGAAGTCGCCGCACCGCAACGCACCGCTACTCACAAAGTCCGAACACAACAATCCACAAGTTATTGTGTTAATCATCTTGCTCATTGTTTGTCTCAATAACTTTTATTATAGATCTAATACTCGATTAAACGATTGCTTGGAAAACGAATGAAACAACAATCAGATGAATAGATATGTTTAAAAGTTTTGACAACAAAGAAGGAAACGAACGTTCGGAAGTATGCTGCGTTGTGTACACTGTGTGCACACAGCGTTTGTAAGTAAGCATTGGGAAAGTGATTGTGTGAGATGAAACGCCAGTTCCTGTTTGATGTGAATCTCATGGAATAGCAAGTGTGGCGGGCGCGACTGACCGCCGCCCCCCCGCCCCCCGCCCCCCACAGACCTGCGCACCGACACACAAGGCGAACTCCACATCGATGACATCGCACATCATCGCTATCTACTTCCAGTCTTTCATTATGTCACATCAGTGATGACCTATGGCACTGAAACTTGCTCACTCACAATAATGAGCCTAATTAGAAGGCCAAAAGTCATCCAAAGAGCAATGGAGAGGGCTATGCTTGGAGTTTCCCTGCGTGATCGAATCAGAAATGAAGAGATCCGCAGGAGAACCAAGGTAACCGACATAGACCGAAGAATTGCCAAACTTAAGTGGCAGTGGGCATGTCACATTGCTCGCAGAACAGATGGCCGGTGGAGCCGAAAGTTTCTGTAATGGCGACCGCGTACCGGGTCAGCGTGTCCTGTACTCCTGTGTGAGTCCCCAACAACCCTCGACGCGACTCCTGAATGGCCGCAGGAGTCGGGGAGGTAATTCATGGTTCAGTTTAATTTGAAGTCCGTCTGTCAGTGCTTCCAAATACCGCGAGACAAGCATAGATGCTACAGTAGCCGTGTGACAGCAATATGCAGCGAGTATCGAGCTCGAGCTGCCGCGTACTGCAGCGCGGCGGCGCGTCTACCGCGCGCTAGTGCGGCGCTTTGTGATGCTAATGTGCGCAAACAGCGGCCGATGAAACTTTAATTCAGGTTCCTCTGACCCCGGCGCCCCCTCGCGCCCTCGCTCATGCATCTCTATCCAAAGAATGCATTTACGTAATTTGGCCGCTGTTTGTTTAGGCGCCAACATATTGCTACTTTGAATAAGAAATTCGCCTTCTTTGTAGAGCTCTTCGTATTTTAAAACTGAATAAAGTGTGTTTACTTTAACGGTAACCGCTCCTGGAGTGTTATTTCGGGAGTATTTGTTTGAACAGTTTCTGAGACGCTCCTTCAAATGCCACAATGTGGATTTTATAATTTTTTCTTTTCAACAGCAACAAGCCACTTCTAAATAATTCGTGTCTGACGAAACGATTTCATATTATTACAATCTTATCTTTAACAAATATTTTTTTTTTACGTATCTCATAATGCTTATGTATAATAATATTGTATCGGCTGGACAAAAATGTACTACGAGTGTGTCGTAGCGGTGCTACGAGGCCCGTAGCCATTGACCGGCTCGTAGCAGGCGCGTAGCGGAGGCGTAGCGGCCGACCCTTCGTGTTTTACTATTCTTATGGGTTTTTTATGAACACTGATTTCTATATTTGTGCAGTTTTATGACGTGACAACCCTCATACCTTTAGATATTTAATTAAAGATTGGTGTAAGGGTTGTGAGGGTCGCGGGGTCGCGGGTGTTGCGGGGGCGGGAGGGCCCGTCGCGTGGAGTGGCCGGCGACGTGTCGGACACGAGAGGGTGTTGGGTATACACTTATTGTAGTTATCGGATAACATCTTTATTTTATTAATCTCATTTCGTATAAAATGTTGTGCTCCCGCTCCACAGTGTACCGCGTAGAACATGCTAGGTGGACAATATTATTTTATGATATTTAACGATGCTTTTATATATAAGTAGTCATATTGAGGCATTATTAATAGTTTTTGGTATGATTTTGTAATAAAAAACAAACAAAATATATCTAAACAGAAAATTTTATTTAAAATAATAAACAAACAACAAAATTGCATTAAATAAATAAATACCTACAATTCAAATTAACTTAACCTAAACCTAATCATCAGAATCATCATCAAAATCTTCTGGTGAATCGTCATCATTTTGCGGCAATGTGCGACAATATGATGACGTTTCGGGTCTTGATGCTACTATGGTCGGGCTTACAATTAAGTTTAATACCTCTGCACATATTTTTTCCGGCTTTTTTTGGGGAATCTCACGAAGGCTATTAATCAAAGGGTCAGATGTTATTATTAACATGGACAGCAAGTCTCTATTCGTGGCAACACGTGAGCACTTGCGGGTGTTGTACTCCCTAAATCTGCGGCAATCTTTGTTACGTGCTTCTTGAGCCTCTTCGGAAAGCTGCCCAATTGGAAGCAATGCCGCTTTGATGACCTCAGTACTGTGTACTAATATTTTATGTACAGTAGCAGGCATATAGTACCACGAATAGAGACTAAGGTAATGTCTTCTAGTTTCAAGACAAAATTTATTAAATTCAACTAAGTTTATTTCGAACCCAGAAGACAATGTCCTCAAAATAACATTAAATTGTTTGATAATAGTAACATCCAACCCTGTGATTTGAGCGCTCATCTCAGCATTCTTAAAAAAGCGACGGGCTGTGTTTCCATCATTGGAAGAACCAAATCCTGGCTTTGGTTTATCTACAATGAGTCCCATTTCGTTCTTGAATTTCAACTTGATTTCTTCGGAACGAACCTTGATATCAGCTTTATCTTCGTCGCTTCTAGCCTGCCATTTTTTAATATTCAACTTATAGCTGATATGTAAAAGGCATTCAAAGCAACGAATCCAAGCATGAAGTGTAGATAAACCAAAGCCAAAATGTTCCTGATTGCTGTTAAACTTCGCGGGGTCATCGTTCATCGTCTTGGGGGTGGCACCACAGATGAAACACTTTTGAGATGAACGAGTTTCCGTTAAGGCGTTACATACCTTTCCGTCTGTCATTGTCAGAAGAAGTTCGTGTTTCACAGAGATTTGAGAATCACCAAAGTTGATAAGTGTTGGAAGAAGAGCATTAATTTCTTCCAACAATTTATTTGTCTCCGCTAACGTGAAGTCGTTCGTTTCCTTAGCAAATATAAATTTGATTGGGCGACAATACATAGTTGATGAAGACCGAGGATTTTGCCAAATAATTTTGGACCCATCATATAACTTAAGGGGAACGAAAGAAAATACGAAAAGAAATTCGTCCGTATCTTCAGTGTTCTCAAATTTCTGTTTGTATGTGCTGTGCCCAGAACTTCCATCACATCCCCATTTACTAACAAGTGTAAACGTTGAACTTGTTGGGAGGACACTGCTGATAACTTGATTCTGTGCTAATACTAGACGTTCCGCTGTTTTATTTAATAAGGCTTGCAAATTTATTTGAGCACGAGTTTCTGTTATAGCAATGTGCTCCTCTGCAGGGTAACAGGCCTGTTTGGATTTTACTACACTAAAATATGACGGAAACACATTATGTCCTGCCATTATGGACCACTTCCTAGTTTGTTTGTAAGCATGTGTTGTTGACTTAGAATCTATATAGTATGCTAAGGCTTCGTCACTACTTAACTGCCTAGGATCACAACTGGTATTTTTTGACTTAATAATATTATCTGGGCTCTCACTAATGTCTCTAATCACATGGGCAACTTTTCTTTGCCCTGCTGAACGCATAGCAATTTCGGCAGCAGTCACTAATTCACTGGCACTTCGAGATTCTACGAGATCCACGACTCGACGTTTCTTCGTCTTAAACGACGTTTCCTCAAAATCTTTGCGAGGTCTTCCTGCAGATGTCACAGCCTCACTCGATGTCGAAGGTTGTGGGGCTAAAGAACTCACAGTAAACTGTATGTCTCCTTCATCCAGCCATGTCTTATTTGTTATTAAAAAACGCTCCTTCGATTTTCCCGAAGCCAACCATTTGGCTCCAATCTTAGTAGAAAAGTTAGATATTTTCAGCTTTATTTCTCTTTGGCTGCTTTCAGTAATGTCACCAAAGTGAAATTTTGAAGAAAGATAGTCATAAATACGCGACCGTTTATCATTCTTTGCGTGTTTCGACCACTCTTCAAAAAAGGCTACCCTTGAAATAGAGTAAACGTGTTCTGAAAAAAAAAGAAAAAAATATGTTGTACTGAAGTGTGCTGAACAATATGTGTAATTTTACAAACTACACAGTTATACCTACAATATATCTAAAAACTAGCCCGAATAGAGGCGAATCAATGTATTTCCTGAACGTTCTAAATTTTCTTTATGAAAAAAATTACGCTAAAATTTATGCATCAAGTTAAAAAAATGCTAAAAATTCATTTAAATAGATTCTGATAAAAATAATATATTAAGTAATAGTACATACCCTCAGTATTAATATCCATCACAAAAAACTTTCACAATATCACTATAAACCACTATGAGATGTGCACAAATGTGTCGCTAAATTGCAACTGATTGCCGGAACGCTTGCATTAAACTCATTACCTGACTTCTGGACTCTATGACTCATCAGTTAAGTATTTGAAAAACAACTTTTTCTCGGAATTTGGAGTTTGGGGGTGTTGATTGTGTTATGCAATTAAGATTTCCTGGAAATGAAAACTTGAATTTTGTCCACCTAGCATGTTCTAGGCGAAATACCGTGCGCTCTCGTCTGAACACGCGGTGACCTTTCACGTAGTATCTCAATTTTCAACGAAACATGAAATGGACTCATCGACGCACTACTTCACTCGCGAAGATTATTAGAGATACAATTAGTTCACATGTTATGATCATAATGAAATATGAATCATTCATTTAATTATATTTATAATATAGGTATACAGATAAGATGGAATTTTGAAATATCGCAACGCATCGCTGCTGGTAATGATTCGGTCCAACTGTCCAAGCACGGCGAGGCGCGGCCGGCGCGGGAGCCGGCCACGTGCTAGTTAGCAGTGAGGGAGGCCGGAGGTCGCCGCCATCTTGGATTAGCGCACTATTTGCATTTACGATTGCGCTGTTTCACGCCTGTTAGCTCGGAAGGGGTGCGCTGCGCCAGTCGCTGTACCAACGGGATGCTGTCGCGATACAGAGGAGAGGCGAGCGCACCGAACATGTGTTGTTACGGACTGCAACTAAACTGAGCTCCGCACGGACGCACGAGGCATGTAGACGTGATGTGATAACAGGGAGGGCAGACGGGTTCGTTATTACTGCTCAAATAGACTCACTTTTCCTTCATGTCTTTTAAACGTCACGTTCCATGTTGTAGCATTGGCATAAAGAATAGTAGAGTGTGATGAACTGATCAGCATTGATGGGTAGTGCGTTAGGACGAGTGTTGTCGAACTTGCCTTTCGTAGACTTGAAAATTTTTTTTATGAAACATGTATTCAAATTCAGCGATATTACAGTGCTGTGATGGTGTCGTGATGTCGTATTGCCATGTGTTCGAATGCATACGTAACGTAAATGCCTAATGCATAGTGTACCACCCAAACGAAGCCTGTATTGTCCGCTGGGACTCTACGCCACAGTGAAATAAACTGAGCAGAATGTAAGGCTTGTCTAGTTTTACAGTCCGTGCAGGTAAATAAGTGTCATGTTTCCGAGCAAACATCTCTTCGATCAGGACACACATGCAGGTGTTCGACAAACAACTGGCTGTCTTGTCAGGCTGTGAACTTAACCAGATAAATTATTATTGTTTACCAAATTGTCACATTACAAAAAGCCGTGTCATTATAGCCATTTGTATAAGACTGTCAGTTGTGATTAGAATTTAAGAACGATTAATAGTCAACTTGCAAATCAATTAT
The DNA here is from genome assembly GCA_949316385.1 of Globia sparganii. Taxonomy (NCBI): domain Eukaryota; kingdom Metazoa; phylum Arthropoda; class Insecta; order Lepidoptera; family Noctuidae; genus Globia; species Globia sparganii. The sequence continues at coordinate 86,201 of OX438658.1, forward strand.
TTTCCAGAGCATACAATATCGACGAATGTGTTTAGTCACCCATACAACCAAATCCGGTCGCGGTGACTAAAATTTCGGTAACAAAATAATCGACTGGTCGCAATGTCGTAATTGTTACTACGCTTTGTGCCTGCGTGAAGTTAAGCCTCAAAATATTGTAACAAAGTATACACTTCGCGACTAAAATGTGTCAGACTAACTTTTGGTAACAATGTTTTGATTTCAGGTTTGGTCCCATAGTAAAAGTTGTTCATAATGATGAGTACAATGACCTCTTAAGAGGTTGCTGGTATTTTTCAAATAACCCTGTATACAAGATAAAATCAAGTATATAATCAAAGGATAAAATACATCTAGAAACAAGGCAAACACAAATGCTCATCACATAAATGTTTGCCTAATGTACTGCACATAGATACCTACTTGATACATGTTTGGAACCACTACTTTTGTGGAACCACTGGCATCTGATTATTCCGTCGGTCATAATAGATTTTGTTACTGGATCGAGCAATAAGTACACTTTGTGTCGACTTAGTAACTGAACATTGTGATAGCCTTACAAAAACAATTAAGTGGAAATCAAAACAACATAAATACATGTTTTGCAATCATTATTGTATCCTAAAATAAATATTAGATCTAAATAATTTAAACTTTCTAAATAACAACAATGACACCTATAAAATATTAATTTTTCTTATCACAAAATTAACAAAAATGTAAATGTTTTACCTTACTTCTTTTTATATCGCCGGCGCCTATATTATTTGGAATTATCTTCCAAATTCCTTCGACAAACGAACTTGCGCACTTTGTAACTAACTATAATAGTTATAAAAAACTTACCTTAACATACAATAAATAATTTTATTATTTTGTAATGGCTGATGACACTGACATAAAAGTAAAATGGATGTAAGATTTAAGTTGCATTAATCGTTCAATGATTCGATTATCGTTCATTCAAAACTGTAACAAACTGGTAACAATGTTACTACAATGTTATGAAACATCTTTTCTAAAATGTAACCATTTTTATGTTTCTTAACTTCCCCACTTTTTGTCGAGGTGTCAACACTAGGTAGACACTGCTACTATATGTGTTACCTGTGTAGCAATTCAAACAAGTAACAGTTTCTACACTACAACCGAAATGGTTGTATGGGCAGTGTTCCCGAAGTGATTACCATCTCCGTGGTGTTAGTGAGATAGTGAGCCGGTTCAGTGAGGCTGTGCGGCGTGCGTGATTGTGGCGCTAATCAATAGCCGTGCAGCTGCAGCGCGCCCCCGCGTCCCGCCCGAGCCACCTCGCCGTATGCCTGATGCTGGCGGCACCTCGCGCGCACTCCTCAACAAGTGCGCGGCGACGAGCTGCCGCGTGTGCGTCTGTGACACACTGTTACATTTGACAACATGATGTTATCGCTTTTGTCTCTCTTCGTATCCGCTTATGTAGTCATAGAAATAGATTATAAGAAATTTAAGAAATACCAGTGAAATGCGAGAAGAAACCTTTTAATCGATAGCAGTACGCGGGTGTGATCTTTTGTTAAAATTACGCTAAGCTTGTCTAAAACTAATTTTAATAATTGTACTTTACTAGCTTCTGCCCGCGACTTCGTTCGCGAGGAAGTTGCAAGGAACCACAATATACTAATACTTTATTATCTCAAAAATCATTTTCATGTAGGTACATATCATATGATAAGTTCCGCTCAGATAGCACGTAATAAAAATAACTTAAAAACCCAAGTAATTTTTTAGGATTCGTAGGGTGCCCATGTGATAAACAGCATCAGTTAAATAATAATACTAACCTAACCTGAGAATCCATTTTAAATTTTTGACTGTTTCTGCATATTAGAACTGTCACACGTCGATTTTATTCCACGGTACAATGAGCCCTTAGAGACAGATCTAACACGCCAGCGACAAGACACTGAACGGAATAGGGTTCTGTGAGAGGCTCGCAGGTGCTCAGGCACATGTCACGGGAGGCAGTGATTTACATACGCGAGCCGCCGTATGTAAATCACTATGTAGATGTGCGACGCCGGGATTGGTCGGCGCCGCCACCCTTTGCCTACCAGATAGCGACGCTAAAAAACCAACTGATTTGTATACGCAAGGCGCCGGCGGGTGCAGGGCGCGGGGCGCGGGGCGCGGGGGCCGCGGAGGGCGAAAGGGTTAAGGGCGGCCGCACACGGCGCGTGATTTACGAGCAGCGCGAGCGCCTGTCATTTGTAAATTATTCCGTCGCGCGACAATATCGGTGACGGGTTTAATTTAAACAGCGTGATATATGACGCGCAGCCCGCGCCGCGACCGTCCCCCTCATTACAGCATCATATACAGCCGGCATGACGCTCTTGTTCCATTTACATAATGATATTGAATTGTGCCTACATTTTTGTTTAAGACAATTTCTTAGATATACAATGGAAACTGCTCTATAACGAGAGTCGTCAAAAATACATTTTAGTAGTTAAGATTATTTTGTTGGAAATGCACAACAACGCTTCTTTCACTCAGTCGAGCAGACGTCACAATGGCGGACAACGCTGGGGATTGAAACTACCTATGCAAAACTATGTTAGCTAACGAGCGTTTTAACTGAGTTTAATATAATGTAGTAACGCCCCGCCCTACTTCACGTGGCTGCGATATACTGATGTGCGACATATCGAAACATCAAGATGTCTGTGCTGATCTGTCTAACACATTCACGCGCACACACACGAAATGTAATTTATATTAATTATAGATTTAAATGGATCTCAATCATTATATTATTATCTAAATGAACAAATGAGCATAGTTATAACTTCGTTCATTATGTACCAATGAATACATTTGCAATTCAATAATCGCTTTCTGTAATCTCTTTCGTCTGGTGAATGCTTTATTTTGAATAGTTCGCAGACAGAAAGAGTTGTGTGGCAAAAAAATACAATAGTGAAATCGAAATCTGCAGCAGCAGGCGCGTGGCGAGGGTGCGCGGGCGCAGGCGGCGGCGGCGCGAGGAGCGGGGCGGTTGCTCTGAGGCACGCGTCACAACCCTTTAGCGGCAGTTAACTCTATTTAATTTAACAATCCGATGATGCGGGGGTCGAGCTCGCGGGCCGAGGGGCGCGGGGGCGCGGGTCGCGTGCCGACGATATCATAAGTCCGGGAGCTGCGTGCATGCGGGCGCCGCGGCTCGTTACTTACGCTTTAATCATTTATATCGCGGCCAAATAAACATTATAAATTGCTTTAATCACATTTAATGGTCACTCTAGTCATTTATCAATAGTAATGACGAGAGCACAGCAGTGGAGGCTGGAGTGAGACGACTCGGCCGGCCTGAGCCACACTCACGTACAGACGACTAGGCCGGCCTGAGCCACACTCACGCACAGACGACTAGGCCGGCCTGAGCCACACTCACGCACAACTGACTCGGCCGGCCTGAGCCACACTCACGCACAGACGACTAGGCCGGCCTGAGCCACACTCACGCACAGAGGACTCGGCCGGCCTGAGCCACACAAACGCACAGACGACTAGGCCGGCCTGAGCCACACTCACGCACAGACGACTAGGCCGGCCTGAGCCACACTCACGCACAACTGACTCGGCCGGCCTGAGCCACACTCACGCACAGACGACTAGGCCGGCCTGAGCCACACTCACGCACAGAGGACTAGGCCGGCCTGAGCCACACTCACGCGCAGATGACTAAGCCTTCCTAAGCCACACTCACGCAAAGGCGACTCGGCCGGCCTGAGCCACACTCACGCACAGACGACTAGGCCTTCTTGAGTCACACTCACGTAAAGACGACTAGGCCGGCCCGAGCCACACTCACGCACAGACGACTAGGCCGGCCTGAGCCACATTCACGCACAGACGACTAGGCCTTCCTGAGCCACACTCACGCAAAGACGACTCGGCCGGCCTGAGCCACACTCATGCGCAGTCGCTCACGTGCCTCAAACTCTCCGCAGGCGTCACTCACGACTTCGCGACTTGTTGGGGTTTATCTTACTTTTGCTAGTCAACCTGAGACTGGAAACACAGGATTACCTAGTTCAGGCGCGATTCATGAGTGAACTTGACATAGATTTAAGAAAAACTGTATTTAATGTTAGTCCTTTTAGTTTTTAATAAATTTTATTATTATTATTATTAACCAAGCAAAGCCATATTTCGCAGATAGTTGGCAATGCCTTTCGATCTGAAGTATATGCACGTCTGATTAGAACGTCTTTACCGTCGCCTTTCTCCGAACATCTTAAACGGAACGTGATATCTACGCATACGCGTTTGAAACGCGCGTTTTTTACGCTTTTTGAATTTATTACGAGATTCGTTTTTCGATTCCATTTTGTAAGAAAAATGAATCTCACACAACATCACGCCTTGAAAAAAACGACTGTCCTCTACCAAATGGGACGCAGTCGTAGCACTTGCTTGTGCTCGGGTAACCGGTTAGACACACGAGATACTGTCTCTTGTGCTCGGGTAACCGGGTACACACGACGTACTGTCTCTTGTGCTCGGATAACCGGGTAGACACACGACATACTGTCTCTTGTGCTCGGGTAACCGGGTACACACGACATACTGTCTCTTGTGCTCGGGTAACCGGGCAGACACACGACATACTGTCTCTTGTGCTCGGGTAACCGGGTAGACACACGACATACTGTATCTTGTGCTCGGGTAACCCGGTAGAAAAAATAGACCAGGTAGACACACGACATACTGTCTCTTGTGCTCGGGTAACCGGGTAGACACACGACATACTGTCTCTTGTGCTCGGGTAACCGGGTAGACACACGACATACTGTCTCTTGTGCTCGGGTAACCGGGTAGACACAACATATACTGTCTCTTGTGCTCGGGTAACCGGGTAGACACACGACATTCTGTCTCTTGTGCTCGGGTAGCCGGGTAGACACACGACATACTGTCTCTTCCAAAAGCATCTGATAAAAGTGTAAACGAACCCTTTCAAGTTCAACTCATAAGCAATCAACCACTAAAGGGAATTAGTTACACATTCGTTTGTATTCAGAAGGTTTCTACTTTTATATCTCAGCACTTTTTCAACATGTTGTTAGAATAATATTATTAATTTGTAATTGAACAATCTCCGACGGAAATTGGACTTTTAAAATTACCACAAAACACCTCCAATTATTATTGTCAGTAAAAACATCTTTATAGTGATTAAAACACTTCTTTAGAAGAAAAAAAACAAGCCGACTTCTAAAAAACACAGTGCAAAGTGAAAAATGAATTAATTTAATAAATAATAATAAACTTAATTTCGGAAGTCGTTATCGTTGGATTCGCGTTTTCTTTGTTTGCCACCGACTTCCGAAATTAAAGTTATTTTTCAACAAACTACTGAATAGATTTTGATCTATGGGACCAATCTGAAAGTACATATATCCTTTCAAAAAAAAAAAAAAAAATTGTATATCGGCTTATAAATAACAGAGTTCCAGGGTAACAAAACATAGAAAAATATTCAACCGAATTTATAACCTCCTCCTTTTTTTGAAGACGTTTAAAAAATTTGGATTTCGGATTTAAGTATTGAAATAGGTAAAAGTCAGAGCAGTAAGTTTGTATGTGGCACACTGGCACTTCACACTGGCACTTCACACTGGCACTTCACATTGGCATCCACAGGTACTCCTACGCTTTCTGATCCATTTGTTCACATTTTCATGAGATACTTTTGGAACATACATGTAGCGGCCGGGGCCCATCTAGTTACATTTGAATGAGAAGTTTAATCAATAGGAGGTGTAGTCACAATGTGCGGAGGTACGTATTGTGTCCTGTGAGAGGACATCGCCGTGCGTGCGGGTGACAGCGCTGTAGGGGTGAAGATCAAAGCACGCCACCGCCGCCGCGCCGGAGGGAGCGTCCTCCTCGCAAATTTAATATGGGCCGCGTTTGTAGAGCGCTGGCTCGCATCAGGCAATGTTTGTGTTCAGTGGCGCGGCACAGCGCCGGCATTCCTCCGAGCCAGCTAGTGCGCGGCCGGCGCGCGTCTACCGTCCCTACACTACACAGTGACCGATCGCGGCCCGTGGAACCTATGTAATAAACTTGTATATTAAAATAATTACGAGTATTCTTTTATTTATAACCAAATCCTAAAACACGTAACAGTAAGCCTGTGTGTTTGTTTGTTGTTTATCTATGTAAGTATCTAAACTCAGTCACGTATAAATGAACAACCGGAGGCATATAGCACACAGGTACCTATAACTACATATTATGGGCTCCATGCAGCTATAGATAGGAGCGCGACCGCTAGAAGACATTATTTAAATTCTTGACGATACAAAAACAATCAATCAAAATCAAATCAAAATATTTTATTTCACATAAGCCTACAAGGGCACTTATGAAACGTCAGAAGCTAGGTGCACGGTTCCAATTGGTCGTTTCCTATGGAGAAGAACCGGCAAGAAACTCCACGGTTACTCTTTTAAAAATAATTGGCTTTTACAATGTTTTCTAATTACAGTAGGTATGGGAGAACAGCGTAGGCCTGTCAACAAGCGCCAGGTACTTGATAAAATAAAAAATGATCTACAGATCTAAAATCTACAGGGCCTACAAAGTCCTCACATTTACAAAATCAAAAACTCAAAAAAAGATAAATAAAATATAAAAACCTATTAAAACCAAGTGATCATAATTTCCATTACAACCAATAAAAAGAGTTGGAGGATTAGAATTGTCTCTATATAATGTCAAATAGTAAAAAGATTAAATGTCAAAGAAGTATGTAAAAATTAAATAAAAATCGTAATTTGAGAGCAGTTAATAGACGTTTATGTAGCTATGCCGTTAATGAGATGCCAGGGAAGCCACATGTGCAGAAGCAATCATTGCCAAACCACCTTGTCTTCAACGTAGTCTTTAATCTTATAATATGCTTTTTTGATAAGGACACGTTTGATGAGGGTTTTGAACTTTCCATCGCTAAGTTCTGTAACCGGCTTTGGCAACTTGTTATAAAAACGGATGCTATTTATATGAAAAGACTTGCTAGTTTTTGTTAATCTAAATTTAGGTATCACAATTTCATTTTTACTACGGGTATTTATATTATGGAAATCGCTTCTTATTTTAAAAAGTCCTAAGTTTTTGCGAACATACAAAATACTTTCTAAAATATAAAGAGAAGGCAGAGTTAGTATATCAATTTCTTTGAATTTGTTTCTAAGAGACTCGCGAGGACTCATTTTATAAATTGCGCGGATTGCCCTCTTTTGTAAAATGAAAATTGAATCTACGTCAGCTGCCGATCCCCACAGCAGAACACCATAAGACATAATACTGTGGAAATAAGCAAAGTATACTAACCTAGCTGTGGCTATATCTGTCAACTGCCTTATTTTCCTTACTGCATATGCAGCTGAACTTAATCTACCTGAAAGAGCTCTAATGTGTGCGCCCCATTGTAATTTTGAATCTAAAGTAATTCCCAGAAATACAGTTTCCGTAATAACATCTAGTTTTTTGCCATCAAGCTCTAAATTCAGACCCACTTGAGGTACATTTGGTAATGAGAACTTAAGACATTTCGTTTTGTTCGCATTAAGTAAAAGATTATTAGCTGCAAACCATTTCGTGGAATTTTGATCGCCGTAGTGAACAGACGTATCGAGCGATTATTACAATAAACAAATAATCACTTGCGAAATTGTGACCTAGTTTAACCACATAGTAGTGACTCATACTCTTACATTAGATTTGTGAGTGGTGTGTTAGTAGAAATGTCCGGTGTTTAAAAGGAACAAATAATCTGCTTCATGATGGAGGATAGTCCATTCAGCCGGAGTAGTAAATGTATTCGCTCCCCACCTTCTACACCTGTGCCCGTGGCAGAACCCACTTCTAACCAAAGGAGTGATGCCCCTGAAGTTGTCTCGACGTCAGAAATTCAGAACTGGATGGCGATTATCGAACAGAGCCTAAAAGAGGTGTGTACTATTGCAGCTGAGGGAAAGTTAAATGTGGAGCAGAAAACGCGCGTCAATAGCCTATGCCGGAAAATTGGACACGGAACTTCGCAGATGGCCGTCATGTATCAGTCCGTCAAAGCAAAAGCTCTCCAATCGCACTACACAGTCAGAACTCTCGAAAACCAACTCGATCTTTCACAGCAGCTACACAACCTTAAGCTTAGTATCGAAGATTCGAAGAAACCTGCCCAGGGATCTTCCTTTGCTGACATGGTAAAGAAAGGTGCCAACAATTTTATTCAGCCGAGTTATGTAAGTTCTGTGGCCATCTATCCGAGTGACAAGTTGAAGACCAGCGATGAGACCAAAACTCTTGTCCAAAAAATTATCAACCCTGAACAAATGAAGCTCCATGTGAGAGGCCTGCGCAAGACGAAGAACGGCGGTGTAATCATCAGCACCGAGACGAAGGACGACATCGAGAAGCTGAGACAATCGGTACAGCTAAATAATTCAGGCCTAACAGTTGACGAGCCCCATAAAAGGAAGCCTAGGGTTGTGATTTTAGGAGTGCCAACATCCATGCAGGAAAATGAGGTTTTTACCTGTTTGTACACGCAAAATATAGCCGAAAAACTTCAGAACTACAGCCTTGAAACTTTTTTGAACGCAATTAAATTAAGTCATAAGTCAGGTAAGAAAGACACTGAGACCTGTAATTACATAATTGAAGTATCTGCAGTCATACGCAAAGCCCTGGTATCACAAGACCGAGTGTTTGTAAATTGGTCATCATGCCCTGTGAGAGACTATACTTTGGTCACCCGATGTTACAAGTGTCAGCAGTATGGACATGCGGCCAAGTCATGTCGACAGACATCATATACCTGCGGCCACTGTGGTGATCAAGGTCACTCAATAAAAGAATGTCCAAACAAGGCTGATGAACCAAAATGCGCTACTTGCTTGCATTTCAAAAAGCCAGACAAGCATAACACAGGCGCTGCTGACTGCCCCGCGAAAATAATGGCTGAAAAAAGGTACATCAATTCGGTAGATTATGGAGGCGCCTAAGAGCGCCGTAAATTAGTTATTTTTCTGACCTTCTTTTTTATATATATATTTTTTTTTAATTTTAACTACCACTATGATAAATAGTTTGATTAATGATTTAGATAATTTCTCTGTATCTGAGTCCAAAGTTTGTGAAGCTGAAATCTGCAAACAATATCTATCCGGCTACAAAACACCGCTAACCATATTAACACAAAATATTCGCAGTGTCTTTAAGAATTTTGATAGCTTTAGTGCATTTCAGCAACGACTAAACATAAATTGTGACGTTATTATTTTAACCGAATGCTGGCTTGCTAAACAATATAACATACCACTAATCCCGGGATATAATATGTATAGAAGTACTATAAATTACAACCAAAATGATGGGGTGATAGTTTATGCACGAGATCATCTCAATGTCTCTGTTCAGGAACCTGATATGCACGACTGTAACAGATTGTTAGTTAAAATTGGATCAGATTTTGCGATATTAGCATTATATCGACCTCCGTCTTTTAAAAATACTAGCATTTTTACTGACTCTCTGAATGAGACCTTGCAAACCCTGTCATCCATCAAAAACACAATTGTAATTGGAGATATAAATATCAATATTCTACCAGGAAGTGCTGATGTATCTGCTCAGGACTACCTCAACCTATGCGCCTTTCATGGCCTGCTCCCAGCACACAGCTTTCCTACACATCACAGTGGCTCCTGTTTGGATCATATTATGCTTAAATCGAATTTGCCTTCACTTGCACTTGTTGTTAACTCAACAATAACCGATCACAATGCTGCCCTACTAACCCTTAATTGTAAATTACCTAAACAAGACACTCGCACAATTTCAAAACTGAATATAAATAAACTTGAAGAAGATTTACGAGTCATCGATTTTGATCCAGTCTATAATTCCGCTGACCCGCAGTTTTGCATGTTATACGTAATTGACCACATACGACATGCAATTCAGAAAAACACGATCGTATCGCAGTTGAGCAATAAAAATCACAACATAAAACCATGGATCACATCAGGTCTGATCCGCTGTATGAAACATAGGGATAAACTGCATATGAAAGTTAAATCTAATCCTGATAATGCAATATTGCAACTTTCGTACAAAAGATATCGAAATTTCTGTAATGATCTCCTTAAAAAAATTAAAAGCAACTACGAAAAAGTAGCATTGGAAAAGGCTGGAACAAATAGTAAAAAGATCTGGAAATATATTAAAGACGCAACGTATACAACGAAACAATATGAGTCATCTTCAGGTTTATTACAAAAACACTCGTCACCGCTGGAATCCGCTAACATAGCAAATAATTTCTTTGTTAACGTTGGAAAGTGTCTGGCAGAAAAAAATCTGGGTCAGTCCCAAAACCCAACGAGCACTCCTTTAACATGTAGCACTGCTTTAACATCATTTGCGCTGCTAGATACTGACGAGACTGAGGTAGAAAGTATAATTATGACCTTGAAAGAAGACTGTGCAGTCGGCTGGGATAACATATCGAATAAAATTATCAAAAAATTCAAGGACATTTTGGTACGACCACTGACTTATATTTTCCGCATTTGTTTATCTTCAGGTCATTTCCCTAAGTGTCTCAAAAAAGCTGTAATTATCCCTATCTATAAATCAGGCAGCAAAGAGGAAGTGACGAATTATAGACCTATTTCTTTACTGCCTTCCATGTCAAAAATATTGGAAAAAATTATAAACAAAAGGTTGTTAAAATATTTGGAGGATAAATCAATTCTGTCTGAGCGGCAGTTTGGATTTAGGCCTAAAGTTTCAACTGCTGATGCGGTACACCATCTGACTGACTATCTAGCGCAAGAGCTTGACAAATGTAAACACACAGTAGGAATTTTCCTGGACCTCGCCAAAGCTTTTGACACAGTTTCTATTCCGATCCTGTTGCGCAAGCTTGAGATCATGGGTGTAAGAGGCACCCAGCTGAAAATGTTTGAAAGTTATTTGGAAGATCGTTCACAGTGCGTAAAGATTGGCAATGTTTATAGCGCTGTTAAAAAAAACACATTATTTGGTGTTCCTCAAGGAAGTATTTTAGGGCCCACTCTGTTTTTGATCTACATAAATGACCTTTGCAATCTAAAGCTAGAGCATGGCACTATAATAACTTACGCTGACGACACTGCTCTACTTTTTTCTGCTGACTCAGAAAATGAAGTCTACAATCTTGCGCAACACGGATTCAATATTGTAAATAAATGGCTCCAAAATAACTCACTAACCCTAAATGCAGAGAAGACAAATTACATTAAGTTTTCGATGCGCAAGCAAACATCGAACATCCCTTCAGCGTTGCATGCTCATTGTTGCCCAGTCCCTGCAGATAGCCAGTGTAAGTGTCCTAATATTAAAAAAACAGACAAAATAAAATACCTGGGTATTATAATAGATGAAACTCTTTCCTTCAAACCACATATAGAAGTTCTAAATAATAGAATTCGTAAACTGATATACGTATTCAAAAAGATACGATTTATTGCAGATCCAAAAATAATTAGGCAAATATACTTTGCTCTTTGTCAGTCAATTTTGACGTACTGTATTACTTCATGGGGTGGGGCGAGTAAAACTTTGATATTGCCCATTGAAAGAGCTCAAAGAGCTATTCTCAAAGTGGCTACTTGCCGCCCTTTTCTTTTCCCCACTAACACCCTGTATAAAGCTTGTAAAGTACTTACAGTTCGACAGTTATTTATAATGAGCACTGTACTAAAACAACACGCAGCGCTTCCGTACAGCACTGAATTTACAAAAAGGAGACGGAAAGATATCGTTTGTCCTCAAAAAAGTACAAAACATGCTTTCACAGCCAAATTTTATATGTACCTCGGACCGCTACTCTATAATAGACTAAATAATAAAGGAAACATCTATTCCTTAAATCACAGTAACTGCAAGAAAATCCTTAAAGAGGCTCTTCAAACTATGTCCTATGAAGATACAGAGAAGTTATTACTTGTGCCAAAGTAAATATTGTTCATAATATATAATTTTAGTTATACACCTAAACTTATACACTTAAACTTATACACCTTTCTACATAATATCTAAGATAAATATGATAACTGAGTGATTATTAAATAAATTAATGTTACCTCCAATCGCCTGAAACACAGGATTACCTAGTTCAGGCACGAATCATGAGTGAACTTGATATAGATTTAAGAAAAACTGTATTTAATGTTAGTCCTTTTAGTTTTGAATAAATTTTATTTATTTATTTATTTCGAAAGAACAGCCAGACTATCGTTGACATTTAAAACATCCGTATCTTTTCTATCTATTTTAAAAATAAGGGAAGTGTCATCAGCGAATAAAATGATATCCGATAAGTTAGCCATCATGTAAGGAAGGTCATTAATATATACTAGGAATAGAAAAGGCCCAAGAATTGAGCCTTGAGGCACGCCCATCTTAACTAGAGACCCCGATGACGTCGCCCCGTTAACGTTTACTTTTTGCTGCCTCTTTGACAGATATGAAAGAACAAGATCAGCAGCTTGTCCACGAATTCCGTAATGGTATAATTTACAGATCAGTGTATTATGGTCAACGCAGTCGAACGCTTTTGAGAGGTCACAGAAAATGCCAATTGCATCCTGGGACTTCTCCCAGGATTCCAAAATGTGACTGATGAGTTTTACTCCCGCGTCCATCGTCGACTTACCTTTCGTGAAACCAAACTGGTGACTATGTAAAATCCCATTTGAGTTAAAATGTGACAACATCTGGTCTAGCATGATTTTTTCGTAGATTTTGCTCAATGCTGGTAACACAGATATAGGTCTATAATTGGAGGGATCAAACTTACTACCCGATTTGAAAATTGGTACTACTTTACTATGTTTCATTAAGTCAGGAAACGTACCGCTGTCTAGACATTGATTAAATATGCCTGTTAGGGCAGGGGCAATTGTGTCAATAATATCTCCAAGAACCCTTACAGAAATCCCCCATAAGTCTTCAGTATTTTTTATGTTAAGACTTTTAAATGCTTTTTTAATAGTGGCAATAGAAATGGGCTTGAATTCAAAAATTGGTATATCCTTATTAAAGTTTTCTTTAAGAAGAGATTCAGCTAATACAGGTGATGAGGGGAGTGATTTTGTAACCTCTATTGGGATGTTGGTAAAGAAATTTTCAAGTGTCTCAGCCACTTTTAACTTATCTGAAATGATTTCATCATCGATTTTTAGGGACAACTCATTCTGATGTTGCTGTTTTGTGTTTCCAGTTTCTTTGTTAATTATCTGCCACACAGCTTTTATTTTATTATTAGACATACTAATTTTGTTACTTATCAATTTAGATTTAGCCTCAGCGCAGACTCTTTTGAATATTTTAGAATAGTTTCTTACATATTTATGAAGGGCTTGATCAGAAGTTAATGATTTCTCGTGATACAAATTATATAAAATATCTCTGCTTTTTCTAATGCCAGCAGTGGCCCATTCACTAAATTTTGGTTTAGTATTGATAGTAACTTTTTTTACAGGACATGCTTTATTGAATTCTTGGCATATTGTAGAAAATAATGTACTATAGTTTATGTCGGGGTCTTGTGAATCAAAACTAGCTGTTGAAAGATTGTTATGAACATTATTATTAAAGATTTTCAATCTATTTTTAGTTAGAGGTCTATATTGAGTGGATTTATCTATGTGTAATTTTTTACCTAAGTCAAATGATACAAGTTGACCAGTGTGGTCAGACCTAACGCCACTAATTAAGGAAGAGTTTTTTATATTACAATTAGTAAATACATTGTCGATGCATGATGCTGAAGTTGCTGTTATTCTAGTTGCTTCATTAAATATACATTTTAGATTAAATGATTTAAACAATGAGATAAGTTTACATTTTTCTGGTGAATTAACTAATAGATCAATATTTAGGTCGCCACAAACAAAAACAAATTTACTATCTTTAAAAAGTTTACTTAGTATTTCCTCCATTATGATCAAAAAAGATGACAAGTTTGAGGCTGGTGGTCTATAAACACATAAGAAAGTATGGCCCTCTACCTCCGCACATGCTACCTCACATAAGCGATCAACAGAGCAAGCAGTGATATCCTTTCTTTCTTTATATCTAAAACTACTATTACATAATATCAAAGTACCACCCCCTATTGAGGACCTGTTGAACGCACTGGCAACTGAAAAATTATTTACATTAAACAACATTCTATCTGGTTTTAACCAGGTTTCACAAAAACATAAGATATCCATATGATATTTATCTATTAACATTTCCACGTCTAGGATTTTGCCAGAGAAGCGATTTATATTTTGGTGATACAATAAAATATTCTTATTATGCTTCTCTTTTGTCGACTCTAAAAGTTTAAAGAATGAATCACAGTATTATTAGAAGTACTAGATAATACTGTTTCGTCACTTAAACTAGTCTCAGTTAAATTATCAATAACTGCGTGTATACTGTAAGCTAACAAAGTAGCCAATACATGTTGACTTTTCTTAGGAAGAAACATATGTTCCTGAACTAAAACAAAATCCGTAACAAAATTGTTTGTGTCAAAATACATTAAACGGTCACTATGACGGCATGTCAAAATATGCATTAAATTGTTTAAATTATAAATGTGATTGTTTTCTGCGTTATACAAATTATTAGAATATGGCAATGCACATAATATTAATTTACCTAATTTTAATTTAAGTAGGGTGTCAATACCATTAACTAGGTCCCTTTTAGTTAAGCTCATGTTCACTAAGTGTAATTGGTGATGTCAGAAAGCATTCCCTCTTCACATGCTCGTGCTTGCTGTAAGACTCGAACTCTTTGTTATGTTTCTGATTGAATAGATCGCAAGTTATCAGTGTCAGCCATCTGACAGTTGCTGACAGTGGGCGGACAGCGGGCCGGCGCGGGTGCAGGCACAGTTTGTGTTAATCTTGGTTAATTAATTTTTATTTTACACTAAAGACACAAGTTGGGGACATAAACCAGTCTTTTATAATATTAGTTTTTAAACAAAGTAGGCAATTGTAATAAAATGATAAAAAATTAAAATACATCCCAATCCTCATAATTAATACCTCCAGACATGCAATACAATGTACAATACAATATTGAACATAACATATTTTGTAACCCTTTACCTTTTCTCTTTATTTTATTTTTAATATTTGTTGTTATAGCGGATGGCCGCTAAAGTGTCTAGCTATTACGGTTCAAAGATACAGCTCGTGACAGACAGACGGACTGACAGCGGAGCCTTAGAAGTAGTCCCGTTGGCACCCTTTGTGTACAGAGCCCTAATAAGAATCATCCTTAGTGCACCGACACACCGAATTGTAGGATTCTATTTTTATTCGGAAGTTCTTTCTCTCGCTGTGGTCCCATATTGGAGAAAGACAGTGGAACCGACTCCTCCGAGCATGTTAGCATACATGTCACCCGTGATGGATCGGTCGCTTGTCTGTGTGTAGTTTAGTAGCCGAAGCGCATTTTTTGCTCTTTCAAATAAAAAGGCACCGCGTTCCTAAACTGTTTCAGACGTTACTTTATTAGGTATAGGTATTCATTTCGAAGCTGGTTTTTACTTTTTTTTAAAGTTATTTTTCTGTCAAAAAAGTCGATTGTCTTTTTTGTCGAGCTCTATAATGTTCCACGTGATGCCGTGCTGTCATAGTTACAAACTGCGGCGAACCACTCATGTCATTATGTATCTGCCTGAGAGATGACTTGTCCAAAAGTCAAGTTAGCAAAGCCTGCGTGTGCTTGAAGCATGGAAGTAAACTAGCGTGGTGGTAATGTTACACTGACAGCGAGCCATGTAAGGTGTAACACACAGTATGCTGCACAATATGAATCAATTACGATTAATTGTTACGAGAGCGTCAATCTCGACATAAATTCAAAGTTGAAAGTCTTATAATGAGTTTCTCTTTCGGCGTGGCTCACAGTGAACCTGCCCGCTCGCGAGAGAGCATCAAACGCGTTTGGAATGTGTTTCATAAGTACGAAGTAAGTAACAAAAGAGTCCGTGGTTGCTATTTTGAATTTAATTAATATTACTTGTTGTCATGCCATGATTAAAAGAAATGACTTAAGTATACAAGAACAAAGTAGGTTCAAGGTTTATTAAAATATACACAATAACGAACAATTTGCATTTTTGTTGTTTTCGTTAATGCTAGTATTGTTGGTGCTGCGCCTCGCCTCGGTGTGGCACCAACAATACTAGCAGCTGTTCACTCGCGTGTGCGGTAACAGACGAGCTGCATAGTTTGCAAACCACATATTGGTTCTTATTCAAGGCTAAATGTGAAATATGTCTCGGCCAGACCCAGTCGCGCGCCGGCAGTAGCGCTGCGGCAGGACGGCCTCACGACGCGCTTAGCGAGCTGCTACCGGCCGCCGCCTACCGATGCTATTAATTTTTTTACAAAAAACTACTCGTTAAAAGTGAAATGTTATCCTTTCACAATAATATGTACACGGCGCTACATGCGCGCACGTGTGCGAAGGGTTGCGGCGGGGCATGCGCGGCGTGCGGGGGGCGCGGAGGGCTGCTGCGCGCGCGCACAATGCAACCCTTCGCCATTGTGTCGCGGGTCACCCTTCACCGTTTCACTTTTCACGTGGCGCGGAACAGATTGCGGCAGTTTTTTATTCAGTTTCCGTTAGGCAGGTCTGAGGGTCGCGGGGGGTCGCGGGGCGGGGCGGGGCGTTTTTTAACGCTCGCCCCGCCCCGCGGCTCGTTTGCATACGGTCCTCCTCCCTCCTCCCGTCCCGCTTCCGCGCCGCTCCTCGCGCACGCGAGTACACGACGGGGAGCGCTCTCGCGACTCTCTGCGCACTCCACTTGTAAAGTGTCGACAGTCCGAAGAACAGTGCATCGAACTAATTAGCAATAGCTATGTGCGACATGATATCTGCCATACCATCAGGTGTTCCTTTTAAAATCCCCAGTCCTGGACTGCTGCGCTAGGCTTATTTTGTGTTCGATGAAGATAGATAAATACCTAAAACATAGATAGAATCCTGAATATGCTAAAAAACTTGTTTCTAAGCTGATCCTACCCAACTGTGACACAGCAACAAAAAACAGACCATGAATAACATTGCAAATATAAACTTATCAAATTTAAATGAAAAAATAAGCACCCACACTAGGCTGCATACAAATAGTTATGAAAATGAAACAGAGATAGAGTGGCATTCCATTGTTAACTTACATAATTTTTAAAAAGCGTTGCATTTGTTGTTCGTGCAATTATAAAAGATAATTCTATATAGTTAGAAATAAGCAGTCTGTTATGTCCCAAAAAACCGTAATTTAATTTTCGAAGAATCATGAATAAAAAAACGGTGATATATCACGCGAGTGGCGATGGCGTCGGCGTCGTGGCGTCTCGTGGTCTGGTGGCCTGTGGGTGGCCTGTGGGTGGCCTCATGGCCTCATGGCGCTCGGCCGGCTCGCGCTGGCGCGTCAGTCGTTTGTGAGCCCGAGGTAGTGTTATCATAGTTCTTGCATGTTCTATTTACAACACGGTACGTACGGATAGGTTCCATAAGAAATTGAAATTCAGGTACGATTTAGGTTTTGTAAGGGAAGTCACTCCTGCAGCGGCCAATTACTTACTTTACGGGGCATTTACAAAGGCATCACGCGCACGATGCTCAAGCTATCTACCACTGCATTTACAAAGGCATCACGCGCACGATGCTCAAGCTATCTACCACTGCATTTACAAAGGCATCACGCGCACGATGCTCAAGCTATCTACCGCTGCATTTACAAAGGCATCACGCGCACGATGCTCAAGCTATCTACCACTGCATTTACAAAGGCATCACGCGCACGATGCTCAAGCTATCTACCGCTGCATTTACAAAGGCATCACGCGCACGATGCTCAAGCTATCTACCACTGCATTTACAAAGGCATCACGCGCACGATGCTCAAGCTATCTACCACTGCATTTACAAAGGCATCACGCGCACGATGCTCAAGCTATCTACCACTGCATTTACAAAGGCATCACGCGCACGATGCTCAAGCTATCTACCGCTGCATTTACAAAGGCATCACGCGCACGATGCTCAAGCTATCTACCACTGCATTTTTTGATGAAGTTCCTTATCGCGCGTCATTCTGTGGACACTTGTTGAATGAGAGCTACACCGAACAGGTGTAATATTTTCGCCGTTACAACACTTTTTGTTTCCATGTAGTTGTTCATTTCAAAGTGCCTGTTATTTAATGTACAATATACAGCGAAAGGAAATTCTTTTTTTTTTTTTTTGTCAAATCAAGACATGTATAGAAAAAAAAAACAAAATCGTAGCATGGATACGTATATTATTATTACATTCGTACGTTATTTTGTACTGACAACCTATGTTGCTGTATAGTCCAGTGACATTATCCAGGGAGAAAAAAGGTATTTGTATGGAACGAACAGCAACTGAAATTGAGTAGGTAATGCAAAGTAATACCTAGTGCAGGCAACACTTTTTTATGGATGGGAAATCATCAAATGATCCCTCCCGCTCAGGGTGGAGCAGAAGGGAGTGTCAGACTCTTACTGACTAAAACCCACCCGTGTTGCTTCCTTAGCCCTTTATGTTCCGGGGCAGCGGTAATCCTTTCGGACAATCCCGCTGCCCAGTGCAGGCAACACTTGGAAGATCTTTGCGGAGGAACACCTATTCAGTCAACTTTTTGTACAAATACTAACAAAAGTTATTATACTATTGAACTGTTGGATACGGGGACACTACAATGTTGCTGTTGGTGCAACAATGGAATAATAGTCTTGAGCTTTCCGGCCGTTAATATGAAAATTCGCTGAAACCACAACAAATACAGAAACCGTTATCGATGTCAGCAGACTCGTTGGTGTCGTGGTGTGAGCGCGGGCAGCTGGTGCAGGGGCTAGAGGAGCCGGTAAAGGGAACAGGAACAGCGAGGGTGCCTGGTGGCCTGCTGCGGAGAGGTGCCGTGAGGAGCGAGCCAGCGTGACGCGGTGAGTGGGTCAGTGGGCGCTAACGAGCGATTGTATTTACTCGTCGAATGCAGCTGATTTACACTTTTTTGGTAAAAACCGTTATTTTGCACATAAATCTCACCCTTCCAAGTTTGAAATTTCAATATCCCGTCGAACAATAGGTGCGTTAGCATCGCGTTTTTTTTTTTATAATCGTGAATTTTTTTTTAAATGTGGGGTAATGCGTTTTTTATTATAAAACATCGCAGCGGCGGAGACGTTATTCCTTCCCACGGCCGGGAAATGGGTCAGGCATTGTTCCGCTGTTCGTTTTTGCGCTAAAAAAGAGATTTCGCCGTGACGCGGGGACCTGTCGGCTCCCGCCGCGCACCCCGCACCCCTCTGACACACATTTTTAGGGTAAAAAATGTAAAAATTACGACGCAGCTTGCGATCGAGTTTTCTCAGGAGTATGTATCGAACGGTTTTTTATTCGCCGATAAATCTAATAGCGGCTTGTAGAACAGGAGGCTGAAGTCTGAAGGGTTGCGCGGCGCGGAGGTGCGGCGTTGCGGCGCGGCGGGACATCTGTCGCGACGACGATTACAACATTTCAAATAAATTTCAACGACGCTGGAGGGTAGAGCACACCGCGCGGGGGCTGAGGGGGAGCGCTCGGGGGCGGCCGGCAATAAAATGATTAGGTAAACAAAACGAAGGCTCCGGGCTGTTTACAGTGCAGGCGCGCGGCGCGGGCGGGGCGGGGGAGGGGAGCGGGGTCGCGAGGGTCGCGCCGAGATTACCTCCGTTTTAACGCGCGAAAGATTTCAAAGGCGGCCGGCCACTTCACAAATAATCCATCAACATCTCGTCGCGACCCTTTAAAAGGCCACTCGGCCCGAAGAGGGCGCAAATTCGATTCCGCCGTAGATTGGAGTGCATATTCAGCTAACGAGGTTTGTTCCCCCCTTCCCCTCCAATACACGGCCCGCACACAATGTGGTCCGGTGTCCGGCCGGCACCTGTCCGGTGAGCACGGTACATTACCTGCCCCCGAGGGCCCGTGTAAAGATGCTTTACATTTGATTGTATAAAATTGAGCGTGTATACTACGCGAAGCTCCCTCGCGCCTCGGTAACTGTGACCTTAATGATGTACCGTGAACAGAACCCGGGCAGTTTCCGCCTCGGTGTCGGCGCCGTGTGTATCCAGTTGTTGTGAGATGCTCAAGTGAATGCAACAAACAGCCGCTGAGAGCCAGCCATGCTCACAGCCAGCAGGCGGCTGTGCAGGAAGCCGCTCTCTGTTATGTACACGTTGGCTACCACAGTCGTACGGGGCAAGGGAGTGACGTGTACAGACTGACGTCACTTGCAGAGAGAGAAGGCTCTGCACTAGTAGCCGGGGACCGAGGGACGCGCGCTGGTTCTGACGTGCTGCTGGTAGCAGTCCATCAGCAGCAGCAGCGCGCTCGTGTGCTGCGCGTGACGCTGCAGCGCACAGCACGTCGGTCGGCGGCAAACGTATGACGTGCACATCCTGTCTGCGCTCCCCGGCACTTCCTGCCCACGAACACACAAGGCAGGCAGACACCTGCGTCATCAATAATTCCGAGCTTCATTATGCTTTATGATGCGGCGTCATACAAATTATTGAAAGCCCATACATATCGGATGACTCGCGTGTGAGCTAACGGTGCACCAGCCCGCTCCTCGCCCCCGCCTGCCCTCACACTACCCCCGCTCTGCGGTAATTAAACCGTTCAACACTTTTATTATTGTTTACAATACACAGAAACAGCGCAACGGTAACACAGTGTCCGCTGAGATGTGACACTGTCTGCTGTGATGTGACACCAGCACTAAGCTGAACAGATGTGAATGCGACCGACGCTTCTATAAGTAGGTATCACAGAACAGTAGCCTCACACAACACTTTCATAGCACTTCAATACTTTAGCAAAAAGTGTAGACATTTCATGCCACTAAACAACATAACTTTTAATTGTGATGAGCTGTGCTGCATGTATACCTCGCGGCAGTCCCGGCAGCACGAGCACGAGGAGGAAGTGCTCAGAGGGCAGGAGCTTCATTATAATGATAGATGTTCTCAATGCTCAGCTGTGCAGCGCCTGCTCGTTGCGGTGTGCTCCACACTCGAGGGCTCGCTCCGGTGACCTCCCGGCCTGCGCTCGCGTCGCCCGCGCGGCGGTGACCGGCGCAGGCGGATGCGGCGCGGCGCGACTGACCGGCACTGTCGCCATTATGTGCGACCGCCGGCGCGCCGATCTTATCGACGCACTGTCACACGAGGACGACATCGATATGGCGTGAGTTATAAACCTGTATGTACTGCACACGTACTTAACGCAGCTGTTTATCGTATACAAGCACGAGGGTTGTAGCAGCTCGCTGCCCGCCCTCTGTTTCAGCACGAAGCTGTTCAGTGTCAGTAGTGACGCAACAGCTGAGAGCTATAGTGTGTACCCTCATGCATACTACTTGCGTCGGCTACGTGTGAACCTGCTCTTGCACTCTTCAACTACATCGATGTCGCTCAGTGTCACCTAGGTTATTAATAAATACGATATAAACAAAAAAGTCAGCTTAACTATGACGATGATGAAGTAGCCGGAAATCTCGTACACTTGAGATGAAAGCTCGTACTTACACTTGAGATGAATTCAAATAAGAGATTATGGAATTTAACTAATTTAAAGGAAGCAAATCTTATTGAAAACTTTCCCCATGTAGGTATGTGTACCTTTCAGCACATGATTCTATACAATTAAGTTTTTCGTCGGTTTAAAAAAAAAAACAGCTGATGGAAACGTATTACCAGTCGAAGGTTGTAGATGATCTTTTCGCAAAAAATTAAATGTAACAGCAGCAGTAACGACTCTATGCCACAAGGCACTACACTGTAGCTCCGGAGGCTTCATTAGTAGATGTCAAATAATGTGTGTTTGATTATTCTATATTAACAATAAACTTATGAAATTAATATAGTTTGTCCCAACGTCAAAACTAAGATGGCTATTGTGGTCAGGGAGACAGCAGAGGCTGCGCGGGCGCTGCTGACAATGCGCCGGTGAACAGTAATCGAATCATAATCGTTAATCGCACGAGCTCGAATAATCGGGCCGCGGCCGTCGACCGCGATTATTAATCGAGAGACGATGCGCGGGCGCCGGGAGAGGGCGCGGGGCGCGCGGGGCGGGGCCGCGGTCACGAGCGCGCCACGAATGCCCAACATCCGAGATTTGAATACTAGATAATTAATATCGCTTTATTAGCGGTGGAAATATCGATTTATGAAGATATTATCCTCTTTGTGGATGCCGGCATAGCCCGCGCCGCGCGGATGCCGCGTCAATCAGTGACTGTCGGAGAGAGTTCCTGCACTGCTCACTCGCGTGCCTCGCGCGGTGTCGGTCACTGCGCACATGTCCGGTGTCACAGTCGCGCCACAGTTGCGTGCGACTCGCGTGTCGGCGATAACATCGAGCCCTCGCTAATGGCGACGACGCGTCGATGTGCGCGCGCACCCCGATCTTATCGACACCCGCTTAATGGATATTTTGTGACGAATTGCGGAATCATTAGCGCATGCTTACTTAATAGTTGTTTTATTGTTGTTCTTAAGACAGCTTATTATATAGGTACATATGAACTGATTGTTGCGGTACTGACAAGGGGTTGCTACTTGCATCCTTTCCTCAAGAAATGCTGTCAGTGTGCACCAGCACAGCGACGTTATTATTATTAGAACACCACCAGCACCATCATTAAATAAAATACACAACGTGCAGAGCCGTATTTCCAAGTGAGGTACTATACTTCTGTCCACAGGTATCGTATCGGTGTCGGTGCGCGGCCGCAGCCCGCGCGCTCGCGGCGCTAGACAGAGCGCGCTTTGTCCGCGGCTTACTTTAATTTGTTATCTTAATTTATTAATCGGCGCGCGGTCGTCGCCCCCTCCCCCCGGCCCCACCCGCCCTCCGATACTCAGTAGTGCTGACGTCACGCGGAACATAAAAACCTGCGCGTACGCACCGCTTACTCAATACTTGTTTTCTGTTTATGAGAGCAGCCCTGTACCGGATAGCCATTGTATAAGCAGATACCTACTATGAACATAGCTCTTCACGAGTGTTTGGTTACGTCGGACAGTTGAAAGCGACACGCATTGCGTTAAGTTCCTCAATCCTGGACAAGATTGTAAACAAGGGATGTGGTCGAGCCCGTGCGGCCAGTCACACAGGCTGCCTGGAGTGCAGTGGAGGCTGGAGGCCTCTGGACCGAAAGTACCGACGACACTCCGCTCAGACATAAAGTAAACGTTGCATTTATTAAGTAGATAGTGTGATTCAGGTGAACTGAACTAATCGTAAAGCTCGTGTATAGTGACGGTCACAACACGAGCCCGGGCACCGCGTTGTGCTCACAAACAAAGAAAGCTGCGCGCGCGCCTATTACCGGCGTGAGTCTGCGTTTCACAACTAACCAATATTTTATCTCAATTATCTCCTGTAATAGAGTTTTGTGTGGCCGATGTGAATATCTTGTTAGAAATCATTCTCGGCCGCACTTTGTTGGATTACGTCGACGAGATAACGTACCAATAAGAGTTACGGGTATTCTACGAGAGCAATAAACAGAGTTGAATGAGTAGTGCAACAAGTGCTCATGTTCCGGTAGCGAGTGCGCCTACGACGGTGCGGCCTATCAGCGCGTGCGCCGCTGTGCAGCGTGCGTCACGTTGAATGTCACAGATCACAACGCAACATCACCGCCACACACATAATGACACTACACTTGAAAATAAATCAATTTCCCAAAGATTTTTATCCATAGGATAACCTAATGATATAAAGAACTTTGGAAAATTTATATCATCTAAGTAAGTAAGTAATTATTTTAGTAAATAATTATTTATTTACTAAAAGACTTAGCCTAGGTAACAACAGTGTTCTATCAATAAGGGATGGGTGTGGCTATTACATATGAGAAGACCCCTGCCCTTCAAACTAGGAAAATCCTGTTTCTTGAAGGACAGTGTACTTTACGGGATTGACACGTTTATTAAACGACTTCAAAAAGGAGGAGGTTATCAATTCGGTTGTATTTTTTTTTTTATGTTTGTTACCTCAGTACGCCGTCATTTATGATCCGATTTGGATTTTTTATTTTTTATTTGAAAGGATATGCTTCCAGATTGGTCCCATTTTTGTCAAAATCTAGTTCTGATGATGGGATCCATGAGGAATTGAGGGAAATCCTCAAATATTATAGGCATACATATAGCAATTTTGGTATTTTCATCAACATGTCAAGCATTTGCATTCAAAAAGTATAATTTGGTGAAGTGGAACTGATGAAGAAGACCACAGATAGCCACAGGAACTCTTCAATGATAATAAGTATTTCACGGGTGGCGATAAGATATCTCTATTAAGATAGTTAAGCGGCTATGACGAAGCAAATTTAAATAAATGGTTCTGACGAAAATGGTACCATCAAACCGATCTGATGATGAAGCTGGAAGGTAGGTACCGGAACTTCGTAATAAAACCATGTATTCTAGCCGTTTTTGGGCTTATTGGAATTGTCATGAGATGCACTCTGACTATAAAAAGTAAAAAATAAAAACTTTTTAACAAAAAAAAAAAAAAAACAACCGACTTCAAAAAAAAAACACTACAAAGTGTAAAATAACTTTAATTTTAATTTTGGAAGTCGGTGGCAAAAACGTAAATACAAAACCAAAGACACCGACTTCCGAAATTAAAATTAAAGTTATTTTACACTTTGTAGTGTTTTTTTTTGACGTCGGTTGTTTTTTTTTTGTTAAAAAGTTTTTTCTAAGACATGTTCAATAGCCAAATTAGCAAATACTAGTTATGTTTATGACTAAAAATGTATTATTTATCTTAAAAAAAAGGGATTCTATTGCGATAAATTTTATATTTACACGTTTATTTATCTAAGTGAAAACAATAATCTAATTGGATCATGCATTGACACACACTCGGCTCGCGCGCGTTGATGTCGTTTGTAGGGAGCTGCGCGCGCGCACCTCGCGGGTATGCCGCCTGCTACCATTGTCATTCTAAGTGGAACTATATTTGAGCGCCGGCTATTAGACCAAGTGAAACTATATTTGAGCGCCGGCTATTAGACCAAGTGAAACTATATTTGAGCGCCGGCTATTAGACCAAGTGAAACTATATTTGAGCGCCGGCTATTAGACCAAGTGAAACTATATTTGAGCGCCAGCTATTCTAATAGCCGGCGCTCAAATATTGTTCCACAGCAGTTCGCAGTTCTAACTGCGAGTCGGATATTCACTACTCGGATCGTTTATTGTGGTCCTTATGCAAATGTAAAGATGAAAACAAGTTTGACTACGTAGTTTATATCACAACACAACACCACTAACAGAACTATACAACCTACAGAGCTACAGCAAACGTAAACGAATAAAGCAAAACTAAAAGTAAAGAGCGCTTAGCTATCGGGGCGTGTGGTGCCCTTCTCAGCTTTAACACTCTGATGGTCATATAAAAACCCTGCCCAGATTGAGAAGAAACACATCACTTGGACAGGCGACAGCTAATAGACACGCTAGACGCACTCGTACTCGCCTGCGTGTGTACTACTAGCTGTCGCCCGGCGCCCCCTGCACTTCTCTCCTAGCATCTATCCATGATTTCTTTGGACCGCCTCGTGTCTTACAGCCAAAGACATTCAATGTGTTTCTGTCTCATCTCAATACATTGAATACTTCGATCTTTGGCACAGACTGCTGTGTTTAGAGTTCTGTATCAGCGACCACCGTCACGTCATCGTGCGACACGGGATTCAAACAAAAATAGCAAAATTATAAGTGATATTAATAGCATGTGCTCACAATGCAGCACCACAGCGCACAGTAGCTCCACACTTGACGTGTATGTAACGGTATGGTGCACCCGCCGGCCCCGCCGCGCACGATAAGCAGGCGCCTGCGCCGACTGTCTACCGACAGCTAGCTTGAGACAGCAGACATGCAGCACACAGCGCGGCTCCATTTGTTCTTCATCATTGTAGTCGTCCCGCGCGCCAGCCGGCCGCGGGCGTCGGGAGTGCTACTTAATTAGATGTATATTATAATATATGAGTGTAATGCCGCTTCTATTCAGATCTCAAAACTAGCCCAACGCCCCCCCCCCCCCCCGCTAGGCGTGTGTTTGTTTGTTTATCACACCGTCATTACGTTTAATTAGCGGTCGGCGTGTCCGCTGTAATCATCGCCTCCAAGCAGCGAGGCGCACTCACACAGCTGCGCCCGCGACGACGCATACTGGCCCCATCATGTGCTGCGTAAGGTGTAAAGTCGCGTGGCAACGCGGTGGGAAGCGATTGTTTAGCAGAAACAATGGCGCGGATTAGAGCTCTCAGAACGATCATTTGAATGCGAAATGCGGGAATAATTAGCAGTCAGCGTCGTTCTAATTGACACGTGTCAACTGTAGAGACGCACGCAGCCGCGCCGCAGCCGCCACGCAGCCGCCACGCGCCGGCCGGCCTCATGACCAGCAGCGTGGCCTTTGCGTCGGAACATTGTTCACGAGTGAACGATAATTGATAGCTAATGACAGTCGCGTCCAAATGCCATCGGTCAATAAACAAACAGACATCAGCGGCGGAGCGCGCTGACGTACCGCAGTAGGAGTGGTGCAGCGACGCGGCGTTGGAGATGAGGCGGTAATGTTTGTAAGTACTAAGTTGTTAGATGTGCAGTGCTCGTGTGGGCAGGTTCGTGATGTATCGGTACTACACGCTCGCTCGTGTCTGCGGGGGGCGCGGGCTTGCCATACACACGCAATAACAACAGATCGCCGACTAGCCCCACGACTGTGCACCACCCTGAGCCACACAGTGTCTTCAGAGTCCTCCGTGCGCGTTGTGCACACAGCAGCAGAGGCGTGTGTGCAGTTGTGCATGTCGTGTCTGCAGCCAGCGCCGCACACCGCTGGCTGCAGTGCGGCGGCGCCACTCGCGGCATCGGTTGCGCTGCGGGGATGCGCGCGCGCCTCTCGGTGCGCTCCATGCAAATCGGCGCATACCTCATACTGTCGACACGCCGCATGGTGCTGCTCTGAGTACCAGCACGTACTTATGGTATTAAATTCTTAATTATAATGGTGCTGCTAATCACTGCAGGTTGATACGATGCTCATTAATTGATGTCCACACACACTAATACTAAGACAAGTTGACATTATATCAACATTCAAACCCATCAACCTTCAATGTGGTTGAGTGTGAAATGTTGAGTGCAACCTGAGCTGATAGTGCCGAGCACACGCCCGCACGTCACACACTTGCCACTATACAACAGAGCAGTGACGTCACACTCGCTGCAGATGGTCTGCACACGATGGCTGTGTGACGTAAGTATTGTATTAGTGAATCTTGGCGTTGATAGCAGCGGAGGCTAGCAGAGCGGCGCGTGCGCAGATCAGCGATATTGTCGCCGGCTGTCGAGCCTGTCGCGATACTGTAAAATATAATACACACATAAATCAAAATGTGTTGAAAACGGTTGCGTGCGCGCAGACTATCCTCTCCGCCCTCCCCCTCCTGCAGCCTCACCCGCCCGTCTGTCCCTCCGACAGACGCATAGGCTAGCACCGTAGGTCCACTTGTAGCAAGAGCAAGTGATAATGGATCCACTTTATCACTTCGTTAGATTGCTGCCTGCGTGGAGCGTGTGTCGGGTGCGTCAGCTCGGCCCAACCTGGTGGAGCGGAGCTCTGCCCAAGGGCGCAAGTGCAGGGCGGCTCACAGTACGAGGTCGTCGGTGCGTGCGAGCGCTCAGCTCGCCATGTCGCATGCCTGTTACTACAATAATGGGCGAATGACGCCTGGACTGCTGAGCGTTGTTACAGCTGTCTAATAAGCGTAGACATGGAATCATAAAGTGATCGACTCCGGCGCCTGCGCGGTAGAACATCTTGCACAACGACGACTAACTGGAACCCACTCGCAATCCATTTAGCGCTATGAGATAGTTTTGATTGAAACGTAAAACACGATATACCCGAAACAATAGGGTTTCTAATTGAATTCTTACAAAAAAATCAAGTTAGATCATTATGAGACCAGATTCTAGTCTCATAATATTCTGACTTGATTTAATTTTTACTATTTCTAATAGATTCCAGTTCATATCCTTCTAGAGGAGAAAGCAGAGCCGGAATTTAATAATAAAATGTCTAATTAGGAATCACTGGGTAGTTCTACGGAATACCGTCAATGTTTACTTATCACTGGCTAGTTCTACGGAATACCGTCAAGGTTTACTTATCACTGGGTAGTTCTACGGAATACCGTCAATGTTTACTTATCACTGGCTAGTTCTACGGAATACCGTCAAGGTTTACTTATCAGTGGGTAGTTCTACGGAATACCGTCAATGTTTACTTATCACTGGCTAGTTCTACGGAATACCGTCAAGGTTTACTTATCAAGTTTACAGTTTTGAGGATTTTTGCAGAGTGATTTGTCTTACGACACTTTTACACAAGTTGTTACTCTACACGAAATGTGATAACGAGGCGTGTAATAGAAGAGCAGCGACGCAGGCGCAGACACATACACAGACAGACTCACCAGCGTAAGTGATCGTAATGAGCGGCGGTCGCCGGTACAGATCCCGGGCCATGCACGCGCCGGCGGTTCCCACGCCAGCATTAAATCAAATGACCAACAAATTGGAAGTTCTGGGAAGCGGCGCCCGCGCACCGCTGGACTCTGCGACCACACCACACACGAACAAGACGACCGTGTCGCTACACCTAACTATGTTCAGGTAGAAGCAAACTTTTTGGTCAACTCTGATATTATCAGATTCAGCAATGTAGAGGAATTATTAATTTTCAGCTTCATGGAACATCTCTGAAAGTCGTGACCGTCGCGTTACGAGCTAACAAATAAAAGTAATCCGGTAACAAGTCGGAGACGGGCCGGCGCGGTGGCGGTCACTGATACCAGCGATCTAAAACTAAAATAAAACGGTTTGTTAAAGTTTTTGTATGCGTTGTGCGGAACAACGGCGCGGATCGAAAGTGAAATCGTGTGTCAAAGCGGGGCGCATCACAAAAATGGCCACTTGATTGGGTTTTTACGGGTGGATTGGCGGGACCGCTAGGAATTCGACGCCGGGATGCAAGGGGCGAGCGGGGCGAGCGGGGCGAGGAGGGTCAGTGGGGGACTTCGGCACAATTTAAAATTCAGATAAGCGGAATAAACACTCGCCTCCGGAATGCGCGGCCGCTGCCGACACAGCGCACAGCACGCATCGCTACTCGCACTTCACTAGCGAGCGACCTGCGTGCGCACTCACCAGTCACTCACCACTGACTTGTAAACCGAAAAACTGATCGATAACATTTTTGTAAAATGTGATCAGTTTGAATTTGAAAACAGTACAAAACCTGTTCACAGTGTTAACTGCACTTCATAGGCTTTAACAAGATTACAAGAACGACCAACTTGATGAAACATCACAGTGAAACAAATTTGCACCCGCTGCTGCCGTCATATGGCGAGTAGCCCTAATTACTTCAAGGAGTATTTTTAATAATGTACTTTAAAACAATGTGGACGGCACAATTGACGCAGTGGTGAAGCGATTGACTGCTGCGCTGCGTGTCGCGGGTTTGATTCCAGCACGGAAAAATATTTGTATGACCTACAAGTAGTTGTTCCGGATCTGGCTGTTTGTGTATGTGAGTTTAAATGTTGGTAAATGCACCCACGATACAGGAGTAATTCCTTTGTGGGGCAACGTTATTATAAAAAAAAAGAAAGAGAATATCGATGGACTTCACTTGATTTAACTCTTATGATAATTCGTTAAATAATTTAAACCCCCCCTGGATCCTCCACTAGTTCTTCTTCTGTTTTAAACTCGTGTCTTATCCACATTAGCTAGGTTACTCTTTTTGACAGGTAAGTAAGAATACGAGTATAGTCAAGAGAAATTAAACGTTTCATGATTTATAATAATAATATTATATCTTACTTTTAAGGTTGACTCACTATAACCATTTTTATGATAGTCAAATGTGTTCTAAAATAATGCATTATTTGCGAAGGTGTTTTTATAAACATGATATTAATCCATAACCAAATAAACACGTTATTCATCACAAGTATTTAATTTTGAACAAAATTGACCTTGACATCTTTTGATTTCAATGAATATCAGATTCAGATATCATAGTTTTAAAATAAATCAGCACGGCCGCCGCGCGCCGTTAGCTCATCTGCCTAGCCTTTTCCCGACTATGTTGGGGTCGGCTTCCAGTCTAACCGGATGCAGCTGTATACCAGTGTTTTACATGGAGCGACTGCCTATCTGACCTCCAAAACCCAGTTACTGGGTAATACGATACCCCTTGGTAAGACTGGTTGTCAGACTTTCGGGCTTCTGACTACCCGTAACGACTGTCAAAGATCTACGAATGACAGCCGGGACCAACGGCTTAACGTGCTTTCTGAGGCACGGAGGGATCTCGGCATGTAAAGATGGTCACCCATCCACAGAGCAACCGCGGCAAGCGTAGCTTAACCTGATCGATCGACCTGTGCGGCTGTTATTATTTAGCCACGGGCCCCTCCGCCGCGCGTCGTTAGCTGTACGAGGCTTACTATAGTTCCACTCTTACTGATCATAGCGCGATGTACCTAAAATATCTTCTTATAGTAATGTACAGACGCCAGCAGTGCTATTCTGTAAAACTAAGGTGAAGTGAGCTGTCATTCCACCTGATGTTAGGGATTATTTAGTATTCTTTTTTTTTATTTATTTATTGGATCGCCAACAGAGGCTACACAGTTACATGCATGTTAACATGAACAGGGACAAGGACTTATACTGGTTGTGTATAGCTTGATGTGTAGCCGTGCTTACTAAGTAAAATAATTTTAAAGTAATCCTACTAATATTATAAATGTGAAAGTTTGTGAAGATGTTTGTTACTCAATCACGCACAAACGGCTGTACAGATTTGGATGAAATTTGGAACACAGATAGTTTATAATCAGAAATAAGACATAGGATAATGCGCGTATTTTGCGTAGGGAAAATTTTAACACATAGGATACTTTTTATCCCGATATTCCCACGGGATCGAAATCAACGCGGGTGAAACCACGGGGCGCTGCTAGTGATTTATAAAATCAAAAGCTTGATTCTTCATTTCATTTTTGAAAAAAAAATAGTATTTTGCAAATCCCTAACTAGAAAGGCCTGATATTCATAGTTAGAGCTTTTTTTGTTACAATTGTAAATAACGCTTTTCAAGCTACAATAGAAGCTTTTTTTAATGATTATCTTAAAAAGTAAGCCCTTGGTTACAATAGTACGCCTTTAGACGCCAGGAAAGTATTTTATAAGACTCAGTGACACTAATAATATGTTAGGAGATAGTTTTAGGATGCAAAATTAAACATAATAAAGTATAATCGAAAATGTCCGCGCATCCCGCATGATTTAATATCAAACATGAAAAGCCGTAACTACTATTACTGTTTTCGATGTAGGATATTCACACTCCGTAAACGCGCCTTACAAGAAGATATAGTCTTGTCAGTCACTCCATTTAAAAAAAAATATTTTTACAACATAAATATATGTGATCTTTGGCTGAAGATTGTTGATATACGCTGTGTAGTAGGGAGTGTGAACATAGTACAATAACAATAAACAAAGAAAACAACCTGAAGTGATTTAAAACATTATCGGAAATAAGTGCAAATCACGGTGGATATAGTGACACGCTGGTTCGGCAAGTGCACGGGAGTGTCGCAGTTGTGCGGACTGCGTGCGAGTGAAAACGGCGCGCGACTACAGTCAGTGACGTATCGCTGACTAGTTACTGAGAGCGCCCGGTGTGTTTACGAAGAACGCGCCGAGAATTTTATGACAGTTACGTGCACAATAACTAACGTACTTGATAATTAATTTGTACTTTTGACCATACTGAGCAGCCGCTTTACTCACTCATCATGTTCCTGTGTCATCGGTGCCAGGTCGAAGCCAGATATTTTTTTTTTTTGTGGATGGGAAATCATCAAATGACCCCTACCGCTCAGGGTGGAGCAGAGGGAGTGTCAGACTCTTACTGACTAAACCCCACCCGTGTTCCTTCCTTAGCCCTTTGTATTCCGGGGTAGCGGTAACCCTTTCGGACAATCCCGCTGCCCCGGCAGGCTACGGCCCTTACGGGCCCCTTTCTTAATGCTGACATCTCTTTGAGGCGCGCGCGGAACACGTACGCGCCGTCCGGCACGGGCCTGGTCCTGATCGGACGGAGAGTTACGTACCCATTACTCTCCGCCCGCAGGCCCGCGCCGAAGCCAGGGACAGAGTGCAATGTACACTTTGCCTCAAAAGCTTTGATTTCCCTTGTGCCGGAATTACCGAGGCAGGGTATCGCAAGCTTGGGGGACAGGAAAGCAACTTGGAAGTGCAGTACCTGCAAAACTGGGCTGGTGAGTCCTTCTAACCCTGTTCTTCTTCTCCTGATCAGGAGTTCCGCAAACTCACGGGACAGTTAGCATCGTTACCTCTTTTAATAGAAAAAGTAAAGAACAAAGGTGGACAGTTGTAGGTGAACCTTGTACAAGTGTGGCCGCAACAGGTCACCCCACAGACCGCAGGAGGTGGACAGTTGTAGGTGAACCTTGTACAAGTGTGGCCGCAACAGGTCACCCCACAGACCGCAGGAGATGGACAGTTGTAGGTGAACCTTGTACAAGTGTGGCAGCAACACAACACCCACAGACCGCAGGAGGTGGACAGTTGTAGGTGAACCTTGTACAAGTGTGGCAGCAACACGACACCCACAGACCGCAGGAGGTGGACAGTTGTAGGTGAACCTTGTACAAGTATGGCAGCAACAGGACACCCCACAGACCGCAGGAGGTGGACAGTTGTAGGTGAACCTTGTACAAGTGTGGCAGCAACAGGACACCCCACAGACCGCAGGAGGTGGACAGTTGTAGGTGAACCTTGTACAAGTGTGGCCGCAACAGGTCACCCCACAGACCGCAGGAGGTGGACAGTTGTAGGTGAACCTTGAACAAGTGTGGCAGCAACACGACACCCACAGACCGCAGGAGGTGGACAGTTGTAGGTGAACCTTGTACAAGTGTGGCAGCAACAGGACACCCCACAGACCGCAGGAGGTGGACAGTTGTAGGTGAACCTTGTACAAGTGTGGCCGCAACAGGTCACCCCACAGACCGCAGGAGGTGGACAGTTGTAGGTGAACCTTGTACAAGTGTGGCAGCAACACGACACCCACAGACCGCAGGAGGTGGACAGTTGTAGGTGAACCTTGTACAAGTGTGGCAGCAACAGGACACCCCACAGACCGCAGGAGGTGGACAGTTGTAGGTGAACCTTGTACAAGTGTGGCCGCAACAGGTCACCCCACAGACCGCAGGAGGTGGACAGTTGTAGGTGAACCTTGTACAAGTGTGGCCGCAACAGGTCATTCCACAGACCGCAGGAGGTGGACAGTTGTAGGTGAACCTTGTACAAGTGTGGCCGCAACAGGTCATTCCACAGACCGCAGGAGGTGGACAGTTGTAGGTGAACCTTGTACAAGTGTGGCCGCAACAGGTCATTCCACAGACCGCAGGAGGTGGACAGTTGTAGGTGAATCTTAGAGTGAGCCGAAGTGACCGACAGTGCTCACGCTCAGTTGCCTTATTAGCTGCTTGTTTTATCAAATGTCTAGTATTTCAGAATTTATTTTGTGTGAGTACTTGAATTGCCCGATAACTTGTATTGTGTGGTGGAAACTGTAAATATAAGTTGGTTATTAATAAATAAACCAAATGCGCTGTCTCTAGCTTCTACCGCCCCCAGAGAACATTGTGACATACGCAGACACTGGGCTGCACTGCGCCGCGCGCCGTGCCGGCAGCGATGAGTGGTTCAGGTAGCGATTGCGATAGTAAGCAACGCCAATTATGCTCGCAACATGTTACACTAAGCATTATTATGATAATTAATTATATTATAATCGGTCGACGTCTAGAAATTCGTTATTTACTTACCGTCTGTAACAGTGAAGTAAATTAAAGTTAATAAAGTACGAGTATGTATGCTCGCTCGTCGCTGCTGTAAATCGCGTCGCTTTCCTGCGATTAGTTTATGGCGTCACGCGTCGCGTCCGCAGATTTACAATTATGTTATATTAACTTCATCAGGTACAAACTGTGGATTAGCATGTGTCGAGTCCTCCCCCCCCCTCTACTGTAAGACTACTCGTGCGGCGGCGGCGCATTCGGAGCGGAACCGCGGCCACTATGTGAGCTCATTACCGCGCGGCGGATAATTGAAAATGGCGAGCTCATTATAATATTTAGACAATTATTCGTAGACGTAATTTATTCCCAGTGCGCTGCTTACACGTCGACTAATTACCGCGACGCGCATGCGCGGGTCAGTTATAATGAATTCCCTCAGTTTGGGTGCGTGGGCGTAGCGAGTCGCGGTGCTAAGCTATGGGACGATCTGCAGGTTGTCTCAACAAACGAGAGAGATCCCGCTCCAGACACATGTTTTGATACTCTCGGAACTTTTTGATATGCTCTAGCTAAAGCCACTATGTGTAATCTCTCAAGTAAAATGACAGTAATGTAAGCTGTGACGTCACAGCACCCTGGCGCCGGCAGCGGGCGACGGGCTCGAGGATTTGGGAAAAGTATTTTGCATAACATTATGCTAATAGGAGCGATGTGGCTTCCGCGGTGAGCCGGGACTGAGCCTGCACTACACTGCACTGCATGATTCATGGCCTTCAACTGGTGATTTACTTTACTACCTGGATGATTTAACGATTGCATCATTAATGAATACAACAACGTTATTAATATTAAAAAGGACAGCCGGCTCAGCGGTTCTAGCTCCACCAACTATTTAATGTATCTTAATAATTGATAGAGCAAATAAAAGTCAATATTTTCGATCCTGGTACTAGTACTGGCTTCCACACTGAGCATTGTTGTACTAGTACTGGCCTCCACACCGTGCATTGTTGTACTAGTACTGGCCTCCACACTGTGCATTTTTGTACTAGTACTGGCCTCCACACTGTGCATTGTTGTACTAGTACTGGCCTCCACACCGTGCATTGTTGTACTAGTACTGGCCTCCACACTGTGCATTGTTGTACTAGTACTGGCCTCCACACTGTGCATTGTTGTACTAGTACTGGCCTCAACACCGTGCATTGTTGTACTAGTACTGGCCTCCACACTGTGCATTGTTGTACTAGTACTGGCCTCCACACTGTGCATTGTTGTACTAGTACTGGCCTCCACACTGTGCATTGTTGTACTAGTACTGGCCTCAACACCGTGCATTGTTGTACTAGTACTGGCCTCCACACCGTGCATTGTTGTACTAGTACTGGCCTCCACACTGTGCATTTTTGTACTAGTACTGGCCTCCACACTGTGCATTGTTGTACTAGTACTGGCCTCCACACCGTGCATTGTTGTACTAGTACTGGCCTCCACACTGTGCATTGTTGTACTAGTACTGGCCTCCACACTGTGCATTGTTGTACTAGTACTGGCCTCAACACCGTGCATTGTTGTACTAGTACTGGCCTCCACACTGTGCATTGTTGTACTAGTACTGGCCTCCACACTGTGCATTGTTGTACTAGTACTGGCCTCCACACTGTGCATTGTTGTACTAGTACTGGCCTCCACACTGTGCATTGTTGTCCACTGTCAATTAGTGGTGTCTTATGGATTAGTCATCACACTTGGAGGTTGATGTTATGGAGAGCAAGTGAAATCCATATTAACAGAGGGTAAAGAAGCCGCTTAGTGTGCCGCTCTAATAGGCGTCTTATCGCACGCAGCGCTGGACGGCTATCGGCGCATTTGCACACTCTGTATCAGTGTTTATTTAATGTTACAATAATTAGCCAGCGAGTACCACTGCGCGCCCGCCACAATACGCGGCGTTTACTGCGCATACACTCTGCAATCATATTCTTGCTACAAGAACTAGAAAATCTGGGGCACGGCAGTGTCCCCGCCAAGACGAGCCAAGCGAAGCGCAAGGGCACTACCTAGCTTTTCTCGAAGCGCTTCGTCGTTTTTTTGAACCCTCATAACTTGGGTTTGGATTATATCCGATAAACAAAATTCTCGGGATGTGATGTCAATAGTGAACTTATTAAAGATAATAAACTATAAAGTTTTAATTGCATAGCTCTTACTTAGATGCTTACTTTATATGCTGGTCCTGCTCCACAACCACAACTAATTGATTAACACTTGAAAATACTGATGAGGCTGCTGAAGATTGTAAGACTATCTTTGCATTGTATAAACTCAATTTCCTTTGTATTGTATAACTGCATAGCACAGATGTGAGTTATACGAGTATGTACTATAGAGCTACCATTTACCGGGTAATATGTCTTTCATTGAGTTGAATGTGCCCTGGAGGCTGATAGTATGTCATACTCGCTCAAATGTCTCGCTGGTGGTGGCGTGTGTGCTGGATCATTTAGCTCCTTCAAAGTGGTTGAGCTGATTGGTGCTGATCCATGCGTCATGTTCGTGAACGGGCGCCGTCAGTTGGGGCTGGTCATCTTTTAGCTGCCTCGGCTTATTTTTAATTATTTTATTTTTGAATTGTTGTTTTATTACTATTTGCTGTACTCTGGACGCTTTTACGCGTACTTCTTTTTTGTTTTACATCGTTCTCACATATTGTTATAAATTCAACATATGATGTAACTAATCTAATATATAAAATTCTCGTGTCACAGTGTTAGTTACCATACTCCTCCGAAACGGCTGGACCGATTTTTATGAAATTTTGTGTGCATATCGGGTAGGTCTGAGTATCGGCTATCTATTTTTTTTTTGCAAAACGACGTTTGCGAGGTCAGCTAGTAATTTTTTAAAAAACCCCGATTTCGTCACTGACTCACTGATGATCATCAAAATTCTTAGGGTACTTCCTGAAGTTCTAGAAAGCTGAAATTTGGTATGTTAGCTAGTATTAGTACACAAACAAAAAAAAAATCTAAAACTTGAACTTTTACCCCCCAACCCCTTAACCTAGGGGATGGAAGTTATTATGAGAACTCCGATGATGCTACAGTTCTGAAAATTGTCCTTGTTATAAACAATAATATTATTTTGTTTGTGTGTTATTTTATTTCCTAATTTATGTTATAGGTATTTTGTACCGACTTTTTTTTGTTGTTATTTTTGTTTCAAGTGTTTATCAGTGGAAACTTGTAAATGGCCTTCAAATGCATATTGTTTATGAACACTGTTTATATTAGCTGTAAGTTTCCTGAATAGAATATAATAAAATACATATTTCAGGATTTTTAGTAAATCATAAGTTTGTATGGGTTCGCTACCGTCACGTGGGTAAGGTGAGAAATGTATTCACTGTTCATTACTTTCCTGTTCACCAATAGTTCTTGAAGTAACGAAACGGCCAAGCCTCATATTTTGACTAAGGTGTAGTGTTATCGACTTCCGGTCCTGTATATACCAGCTCGACTTGGTAATTTAAATTATCATTTTAACGTCAATATTTTAGTATTTAATA
This sequence comes from Globia sparganii, assembly GCA_949316385.1. Lineage (NCBI taxonomy): Eukaryota > Metazoa > Arthropoda > Insecta > Lepidoptera > Noctuidae > Globia > Globia sparganii. Next base: position 123,916 of record OX438658.1, read on the forward strand.
GGTAATTGTTATGAGATTGTTTCGTCATATGTTTGATTTATTCTTGGTGTTTAAAACAATCAGAATTGTTGAATATCCATTATGGCGCCTTCAGGTTGTCAGCTTCCGGCGCGTCAAGTATTAAGTTTAAATTAATGAATGGTTAGGATTACATACTTTATTTCATTTATTGCTTTGTTAATAATTGTTATTTAATTTTCCTCATTATAGTTATTAGTTAGTAATGCAATCAATATATTAAGTTATAGGGAAATCTATAAATACCGATGTGTTAGGCAGTTTGAATCACCCTGGCTGGAGGCCTTCACTTAGGCATCCACAGGAAAGTACGGTTAAGCAGTCGACAACCTCCTACAGGTTGAACTGCGAGATGCCATTCTCAAAAAAAAAACAGTTTGAATCAGTCGTTTTGTAACCATCACCAACTGCAAACGTCGTAAGTGGAAACTCTGTCCGATTTAAAAATAATAATAAACGTATTATAGTGCAAATACATCGTTTGTTGTGACCATCCTGATGCCTGACTGTGCCCACCATTTTACAAGAGTTTGTGAAGTGGGCTTGTAGAGTTAAGGCGTGTAGAGTTAGATACTTGGCTCTACATGAGATCTGATAACTTTTAGAAAATGTTTTTGGTTGGTATAACTTTCCACAAATGGTTTTCCTCAACAGACACACATGGATTCAGCAAGAAACGAAGACCGTTTGTAGTCTACGACAGCGTTTCCGATTTGGTGGGTACCCGGTACCGGGCCAACGAAAACTTTTTGACAAAAAAAACTTTTTTACAAAAAAAAACTACCGACTTCCAAAAAACACTGCAAAGTGAAAAATAACTTTAATTTCGGAAGTCGGTGTCGTTGGTTCCGCATTTTCTTTTATTGACGAAATTGTGTCTGTAGACTATTCATTACTATCTCTGTAATTTGTGAATAAATTATTATTGTTATTACTTCTAATAACAATAAATGTGTATTATGTTAGTTAATGTAACCAGCGGAGGTGGGTCATGAAGGGGCAGTATGAATTACCGGACCACGGCAGACCAATGTGTGGGAGACGCTGGGCTATGAGATGAACCAAGCACCTGTGAAGGACATGACTCTAAATGTAAAGATTACCATCTCATCCGACACAGTCTAATGATCACAACTTAACTTCCTATGTTGTAATTATCTGTGGTGGAATAGAACTTGATATCAATAATAATAACAATCCCACCGCCGTTACGTTGACGTCGTGGTGGGGCTTGCGCGCTCCGAGCTCTAGGTCTGTGCTGGAAGAGTTTACTTTGCCGGAACAGGTCTAAGGTGAGGAGCCAGACCAAGAGAGATACAGAAACCCGCAGGGCAGCATGTGGCGAGCTGTTGGGCAGTAGCGACCCCACGGACTATCTCCCGGGAGTAGTCTTGTTCCTCACCTCTGGCTTGCGTTTATTGGCTGGCTGGAGTGAACAATGACGAGGAACAGAGCTCCCACCTTATTCTTGTCTTTATTGGCCGGCTTGAGTGGAGATTCCCAAGACCAAACGTGCTCGGAGGAAGGAAGTATTCCAGTAAGATGCTGGTAGGGATCTTGACCGTACTTCCGGGATTGTCCTGATAGCCGGGGAATACCTCTCCACTCCTCTTAAGCACCTCAGAACATGTTGCCTCCATGTCGCTACGTCACCGTGCATACAGGGATAATCGTCGGTCAGTGGCGCATTTCATTAAAATTTCCCAAGGGGCCTCTGCGAGTTGGCTTCGGCCCCTCGTACGCCTTCCAAAGGACCGGGACCCCATGCTCTTGAGATATGTAAAATAATAATAACTTTATTTCGGTTGGCATAGAAACCTTAACCTAGTACATATTTCAATATCTGCCATGACTCGCCACACCTACACAAGACATGACCCACTCATTTGTAAAGGGGCAGTCAAAACGTGCAGCTATTGCGTTCAGAATGATGTTGTTGCTACCCAGTATGCGGGTCAGCAGGGAAGCTGCTTTTTTGCGCATGATGGCCCATCATGGAAACCATCAGTGCGCGCTTCAGCAAATATCCCAGACGCGCTGCAACCCCACGGCAGACCCAACAACATTCTGAACGCATTATTGTACTGAGTGCGCAGGGCTTTGTAGGCTCGCTGCGTATATCTCACCCACAGGCCGCTTGAGTAGAAGGACTGGCAATAAGCTTTGAATAGCGTAACTTTCACTTCTCTCGTGCATCGTGCGAACCTGCGTGTGAGCATATTAGCTCTCACCGCCAGAGCCCAGCGCTCCCGCTCAATATCTTCATCGTCCCTGAGGTCACCGGTCACAATGTGACCCAGATATTTAAAAGCTTGAACCTGCTTTTGGAAATACAGAAGGCACATGGGTAGGCTGATGTTTGCCTGATTTAAATACTAAAATTTCACACAATTTCAATAAGTTCGTATTTTTTATTTCACTCTTTTCTCAATCTTGAGTATTATATAAAGCTAATTAAACCTGATTCCAAACAAACAACTAAGAAGTCAGCCTGCGCGAATGTTTACAACGTATGTACTGCATCAGTCCGGTCACGGTGACCGTCCGAGTGAGTTACTGAGCTGTCGAATTCGGCGGTGATATACGAGATTAGTGACCGGCGCGACCGGCGCGGCAGCCGGCCGGCGTCCCTCGGGCGACGTAACATACACACGGACAGCGCTAAGAGCATATTTATGACAGCCGTCCGGCACGGTAAGTCCCTTCGGACGCCGGATACATACCGGGGATGTGCTGGGAACACGACGGCGACGCGGACGACTGAACTAACGAAGTGTTGCGACTAACGGTTGCAGAAGCAACATTGCAATTTGCGTGTGTCGCCGAAATAGCTCACAATCTTCTGATCGTGGTCTAAATGTATCCGTGGCGCTTTCGCATGAGAAGATTTGTTTCCAAGGAGTTTTTTTGGGCTACTTCAACATGAAGTGAAACACACGTAGCATGCGTCTGGCGTTGTGTTTGTTTACCTGTGGGCGGCGGCCGGAGCATGCCGCCGATCTGTCGCTGCTCATTCCGAGTGTCACGCGACGACACCCACGCGATGGAAGCGGCAAATTGAGCCCCCTTCCCCACACGGCGACTTGAGCTTTAGAGCAAATCAAGGATATCCTCCCACCGCCCTTGACTGTCTTACAACGAGTGCGCGACACGCCAGCAGGAAATATAACCGCCATCGCAACGAGCCGGGCCGGCCATAGCATGCTTTATATTTATTTTCATTCTATGTCTTGTTTTATGGACATGACCCTATTGTTATAACGCGATTGGTAGCAGCCGGTGCGTATTACAATAATTCAAAAGGTAATTTGTACGAAACAATATGACTGCAGCAGATCGAACGTATTTCCATGCGTGGATGTTAACGACATTGGTTTGTTACGTGCCTTTGCCACGAAATATCTCGCCTATAAAAATGTAGCGCACCGTGATCGGATCACGTCCACTCATTAAACTCAATCCGGGGGGCAGGGGGGAGGGGGGAGGGGGGGGAGGGGAGGGAGCGGGGCCAGGTGGACGCTCACGCACGTAAAGTGAAACAGCACAAAACAAAAGTACTGAAGGACTTTTAAATACGGCATCCATGATAAGGAAGCGGTCAGTAGTTATCACGAGCTCGTTGTAGTCAAGAACAGTCTCCAATTAGCTGCACTAACTACCTGATCTGCGCGGGCTGCACCACGACTTTACAAGTCCACACATCGACGCAGCGAGCGCGCAGGTTTCGTACAATCATTTCACACGATAAAAGGTGAATCTTGGTGATATGGAAATCTTGAACTGGAGTGTATTGCTTTGTTGATATTTTTTAGTGAGTGGGTTTTCTGTGGCTCGTGGAGGCGCGCAGCGACCTTGACCCGCGCGGCACGCACGCACTCGCGGCGCGCGCAGGTGCACGCGGCACGCGTCGCAAATATCAACACATGTCACTCACCCTCGATATCGGTCCCGTTACTCCGACCACTTAATTGCACACACTTCGCTAACTGTTACGCAACTCGTTTGTTTGAATGCGAGATAAAGTCTATGTGTCGAGCTGCCGACGCGATGACGGCGGCGCCTCGTCCGCGGCGAGGCTGGTCGCAGCGTATTGCCGGCAGACAGCGCGCACTCAATACACCTAGCTCTGTCCCACAATATAGTGGCCAGGCAATCGTGCCAACTAGCGCGCTTGCATGGCGATCTCCGTGATCGTTTCATCACTACAAAAATACGAAAGTCATTACGACAACTCAAAATGCCGATAGAACCCCTTCGACACGTCTTGAAGTTTTCGTCTTAAAGATTTTTAGTCGAGGCTCGGATCAGGATTCCAGGATGTTCTGGAATGGGACTGATCCTGGAGTACGACTGAGTAAAGAATAATGCCACGAAATGTATGTCTATAAATGAAGGAGTTATGCTCGAACATACATAATAAAAAATTATATAAACATCCGAATTGAGAACCTCCTCCTTTTTTGAAGTCGTATAAAAGTCAGAAAAAACTTTACCCATAAGTACCTACTACCTACCTACATTTCGTAGTGATCGATTATCTTATCCACGATCTTTTACTATGTTTACTATTCATTAATATTAAAAGAAAGGCGTAATGTTATCTGTGTAATGCATTCATTCATCGCCTGCTAGTGCGAACGGACAAGGAATTAGCGGTGTACGGCACAACGGTGTACGGCACATGTCTATTTTGTACCAAAATAAGCATCATTCTTTCTTTACAAACTTCAGGAAATAAAATATAGCTACTCATATACTTATAACGTAAAAGCAGCTAGTAATACTCGTACAGGCATCTCAGTGGAATGTATCGGCTCATGTGATAGTGCGTCTGAGTGCGCACGCGCATGGCGGGCGCGTGGGAGCGGCGCGTCATTTGAATGTAAGTATTCTAATGGAGGGCATTACACGCCAGCTGAGTGATTCCCGCACACGGAACCTATTGCATGCAGCCTGCAGCTCGTCGTAACTATTGTGAGACAGCGGTACCGGCGGGGCGCAGGGCTGGCGCTCCGCGGCAAACTCAAACGATGATCAAACTGCAATCAGTGAGCCGAGGTAGCAGCGTCCATTACATTTTTTGTCCCATCTTTTGGGGCTCGTTCATTTATCACAGTGTAACGGCAGATATAATCTGCGACTGATCCGGATCGATCTCACGCACCGAGCCATTCAATTTAGATAACATTGCAGACGAACTGCAAGCGATAGTCGAGCTCACTCTATGCATTATTATACATTCCATAACAAGATGGCGACGACAAAACGGTCTTTGTAGCCGCGGCCGAGTAATGAATGATCAGAACAGTCTAATGTTTGTTGCCATTAAGTAATTGGAAGAGCACGGTCGAGTACATTGTGAAACCTTATTGTCATTGTCATATATTGTGGTTCATGTCGAGTGATCTCCTAAAGCGCTCGGTCCGCTGTGCAGCGCGATGAATGTGCTGCGCGGCGGCAGCGGCTAGCGGGACCCTAACGTCCGCGCAGGTGCCTGTAACGGGACCTCGCGAAAGGTCACCCTCCCCCGCCCCGCCGCCCGCGCCCCTCGCCCTTCAAGCATAATGTTATGTGGATCAAGTATAATCCACTCGGCGCGACCCCGCGACTAGCGAACTATAACACAGGTACTTAAAGTTTGACAAGCGTCCGAGTGCCTCGACTCCTCACTTTAAAACACATTACGTGTCGCGAGCGCCCACTGCACTAGGGGCCCCGCGCGGGCCGCAGGCCGGCACCGCGGCCCCGTTGTGTCAGCGGCCGGCTCGCACTTGGTTCGATGCATTTTTAAAGGGATTCGCGTGAAAGTTCTCGTTTACTGAGTCTTAAAAAACGCTACCCAGTTTTTATCGCTCATTGCATAATGGGATTATTAAAACATGCGATGGGCGCGGGGCCTGGCCTGGCCGTTCAGTCGGTGCTTTCTTTTACGACGCTCATTGTGTGCGACGGCGCGACGGCTGGCCTGACCGCTGGACAGATAACGGCGCACACTAACGTCTGTGCGATTTTTACTTTTGTATTGTTTTATTGTATTTTTTAACGCTTCCTTCGACGCTCGAGCAATAAATTAGAAAGTCGCGGCGTCTTTTTGTCACAAACCGAATGATTTTTTACAACGATCGCTTTCTCCGACACGACGAATGTAATTGCTTTAAAATTTCCCTAATTTGTAAAAAAATATAATAACGTTTACTTACAAGAAGGAAAAAAATTACAATAACTGTAAGACGTGTATTGAAAGACCCGGCGTCACTTACAGGCGGGTCAGGTTTGTGTCGCAACAATGAATTGTTAAAACATGCTGTGTTACAGTCGGTTATTAACTTATGATTGTATGAAGTTAGTTGTTAACTAACCAAATACTTAGCGCTTCTATTTCAGGGGGGGGGGGGGCTGTAAACACACTGGTTGTGAATGCGGACCAACCAGAATATTCGCGAACAGCTGGCAGGGGGCCGGCGGCGAGGACCTGCGCGGTCAGGATTCGGGCAACATGAGGGGCGATTCGCGCCACGACGCGCCACGTGAGGGAGGCGCTGCCATCACTTCCAGAGTGCAGTAAAAGCAATGAACTAATGAGTAATGGGACTCACCAGCGTCCATGTTGTCGGGTGCAGCGATGAATGGTGCGCGCGCGCAGCTCAGTCGGTGAATGTCACCCCCACCCCGACACCCCCGAGCTAGACCAGTCTAGGGCACATACATTATTCACCCCGCGATTAGCGCAAAAACTCTAAATGTCAGGTGATTTCCCCTCGGGGTGTAACGGTACCAGTACCGCTGGGGTAGCGCGACCTTTAAACCCGTGTGCGCAGGCGCATGTGTGCGTGCGTCGGTAATGGGCCGGGTCCACTGTGTGAACTAGACCTTCAGTCCCAAATAATGATTTCAGTTTGTATACACACTAAGTACAGCGGTGTCTGCTGCCTCCAAGCGACGCCGTGCTGGTCGCGGAGTGTCACAAGGGAGTCGTGGCGACTCTATTGATACAATAGCACACAGATCATAAAAATTTGGAAACGATCATTATTAGTCTGTTCATCGGTTTCCTTAAAATGCACGCAGTGCCGTGCAGGTGCACCAGAACATCGCATTGTAGGCTTATTATTATTAAACCGTCTCCCAGTATATCACTGGTGGAAGACTGTTATTGTATTGAGACTTGTTGTATGTCGCTCGTCACGTATTGAATGTACCTCAACGTCAATTTAACAGAATGATATATTAATTAATTGTTCTAGATGCGCTTCGCGTCACTATCCCAGCTAATATCAGCATCTCACTTTGTAAACAAGGATATTACAAATAATAGGATTGTATCCAAGATAACAATGCTTGAAAACATGCTGGTCCTGCTCCATAGGACAATCTAGAATCTAGACAAAATCAAACTGGTTGCTAATTAAATTTATACATACATATATGTATATATTTTTTTTAATACTTTGGTTTTTACATTCTGTGACTAATGTAACTCACACACTTTTTAAAATTCTAGGAATATTTTACAATCTTTGTAAATATGTGAGCACCGTATATCTATCACATGATGATGATGTATGATTTACCTGTCTTTGCTATATTTTTAATTCTTTTTACCATTTGTGGTAGACAAATGTTTATTTTATGTGCATCGTCTATTTATTTACATATAATTTATATAATGAATGTATACGAAACCTTGTAAAACATTTTAAAAGAGTAACGGTGGAGTTTCTCGTTTCTTTTGGAAAGGGCGACTAGAATCAATTCTATTTTTTCATTTTAATTTTTGAAGTTCAAAAGTGCCTTTTAAGTGCCTATTTCAAATAAATGATTAGACTTTGACTTTGACATCATAGTCCACTCATAAGGCCGCAGATTACAGTCCACTCATAAGGCCGCAGATCACAGTCCACTCATAAGGCCGCAGATCACAGTCCACTCATAAGGCCGCAGATCACAGTCCACTCATAAGGCCGCAGATCACAGTCCACTCATAAGGCCGCAGATCATTTATTTATTTATCATAATCTCCCTTACCACTATCATTACAGGTGTATACCTACCTAATGCGATAGGGAGGTATTAAAATTAACTTAAGTACTTACAATTTAAAACTGTACTTATAATCACATCTAAAAATAATACCTATTATGTACTAGGTTCCCTAAATAAAATAAAACAATAAAAACAACACCATAGCCTATTCTAATCTGCATATTTGTTGTACAAGTGGCGCGTGAACTTGTTCTGTACGCGGTCCAGCATTACTGAGTCTCATAATAGTCTAGTATAGTAACTTCAGTTCATAAAACGCATAGTTATTGTGTATTCCAAGACAAACAATGTTAGAATGACTCTCGGATCAAATCATGTAATTAGTCCGCGTATGTAACCGCGCTACGATCATGTGCATAATGAACTAGCAAACATAGTCTTATACATCTCACTGCGGGCCATTTCCAACAGACGGCGCGAATCTGCGCGGATCCGCACGGAACCGCGCCGACCCGCGCTATCGCACCGTATGTTTTCATACTTAATGTAACGAATAATGCTAAAAAAGCAGGCTGTATTTTCAAAGTGAATTTATTACAATTATAGTAGGGAGTCCCTCTCTCTTTTTTACCGAATAACTAATGGAATTTGTATATAAATGAACGTGCTCCGTGCAAATAACTCGAGTGCCGTGTGAATCGTAACTTTCACCGAAAGGCTGTTCGGATCCATCGATCAAGTCTCCCGGCGGACCATTTCGTTAGATTCTCAGAAATTTTGAATGCGGGAATATTGTAATGGTATAATTTACGAGCGCACGCAGATCGTAGATTACGACGCGTCTAAGAGGCGGCGCACACTACACGACGCACGACGAAAAAATGATTCCGCGGATGTGCGAGCTGATGTGAGCTTTAAGTGCCTGTACAGAAGGTCGAATCTGCCGCGGGTGCGCCGCTCACAAAGGATTTGCATACGATAATTTCGCGGAGATTTTTTGCTTGGAAGCTTTTTGTGTGACTTTCCAGAGAGGTATCAATCACGGCACACGGGGCCGTGGGGCCACACAATGCACCGACTACCTGTGGCCACCACAGAATGCTCCGGGCCCCGGAGCCAGCAGACAGACAAGAGCGTATTAATGTATTACTTCAGATAAATATCCATATTCAAAACTGTGCGATCGGTAGCTGATTCCGGTGAAATGTCGTAAAAGTATCGGTTGCTCTTCAACATAGGTGGTTCATAAGACTTCACATAGATAGATAGATAAACCATTAACCACCAACCATTAAACCATTTAACCATTTATTTGGCGCACACAAAAGTCAGCACAACACCCAAAAGTTCAACACTAGGTGAACAGACACACATATACAGCTACTATTCAATTGAAAACACTGTCTCTCTGCGCCTGCGGGTACCTAGAGCCCACAGACTCGTCACTTGACATTAGGCCGTGGAATACAGTTGGACGGTAAGGTCAACGCAACAGCTGCGCACGCGCCGTTTCATGTATTTATAGTGCGCACCCGTTACTATATCACACACATTGTTAACACACACGTTATTATATCGTATACGTTATTTTAGCGCGCACGCATCACTGTGTTGCTCGTGCGAGCTCGTGTCGCGCGAGCGACAAGCGACGCGAGCGCCGCGACGAGCGCTGACAGGCAGCTGATGACTCTTTATAATGTTAACTAGCGTCTGCCCGCGACTTCGTCCGCGTAAAATTGCAACCTTCCCACCGCGTGGGATCCGATACCAGCCCGAGCTACTAGTTTTTTGGCGGTTATTATCGTTGTTTCTGACTTTTTTCATTTTGTTCGTCTCCTAAGGATAATTGCGTGATGTTAAATAGAATAATGTACCCAAGATTTTCTAATATCTTTTTAAAAGAGTGTCCTTGGAGTTTCAGTTTTTTTTTTCATATTTTTTTTTCTTTATATTTTAACCTTGTACAGAGTATTAGAAAACTACAAAAAAAAAATCAGCCAAATCGGTCAAGCCGTTTTCATGTTATGTCGTGACAACGGAAAACGGGTTTCATTTTTATATATATAGATGATGACCAATATCCGCGCAATTGCGATTGAAAATATATCAATACGCTGAGCGAAAACTAAGTAATAGCGCGGACGGGCGATGCGATGCAACGGGTTGGGTCAGGCGAATAAGAACAAGTTAGTAAATAAAGACAGAAACACCGAAACTAAGATATTATACAAAGGTACATATTTATTTATTTATTAGGCTTTATTTATTTATACATACATGTTCATCAAAATGTAAGGTTTGAAGAAGTAGGCCTTGTACAGTTGGGGGCTTGTCTCTACATTCGATCTGATAACCTTGTATAGTTGGGGGCTTGTCTCTACATTCGATCTGATAACCTTGTACAGTTGGGGGCTTGTCTCTACATTCGATCTGATAACCTTGTATAGTTGGGGGCTTGTCTCTACATTCGATCTGATAACCTCGTACAGTTGGGGGCTTGTCTCTACATTCGATCTGATGACCTACTTTACATGAAATGTTTTTGATAAGATGCGTTTTTTTTTGTAGGGTGCTTTATTTCTTTTTATTTTAACGGTGATCTTTTATTATTTAAGAAATACAGACTTGCACCTCTTTTTAAGGGGGTTGGAGGGTGAAAGTTACAATTTTTAATTTTCTTTTGTTGTGTATGTGCAAGTCCTAGTCTGCATAGCAAGCTTTCTAGGGCTTCGAGAAGTGCCCTGTGGTTGCGATTTTGGTGAGCGAGTGAGTGTCGACGTATTTTAGGTATTAATTAAGTCCAAATCCAAACTATAAATCTAGACAAATAAAACTTGGTGTGTTTTATAAGTCTGCTAACTACATCTTATCCTGACAATTTGAGCTCTCTAGCGTTATCCAGGCCGAAGCTATGAGGGTTTGAAAATACGAGAAAACTCTTCGAGAACAGGTAGGTAGTGCCTCTGATTTTTGTTTTAAGCTCGTCTTGGCGGGGCACTGCCGAGCGCCCAGATATTACTTCGCCGTGCGTTGCAGTCAGGTTCCACTTTGTAACACAAATAGTTTCTGTGTGCGTCGCGCGTTGCCGCACAACACAACTCGACACATTCTAACTCTTTCATTTTAATTGCACAAGAAATATTTTAATAAGTGTGTCTATTTGATTTGTTCTTACAGTAACTAATGATATAAGTAACTGAAGAAACTCCGTCCAATAAAATTCCCGAAGTAAAAGAGTTTAGTCCTGACGTAACTATTACATAGCGAGTGTGATAAGATTCCTGAAAAAAAGCATTGTGTCTCTGTAGCAGCAAGGCCTACTAAACGACTTGCAAAAGGATCAGCTAATAAATTCTCTACATTGACAAACTGTATGTGTTGCACCAACTGACCAGGTAGCAGCGAAGGCGTTAGTATCTACAGGCTCTTGGCGCTCTTTATGTTATCTTTCAAATAGGTTTAATGGAACACAAACAACACAGCAATAGAAAATTGGCGCTTGCCAGTGATGAGGTAGATGAGCTTACTGAAACTGATTTAGTCTGCAGTCATCGAGTATGCGATAAAAAGTACCCAGACGACGTCGGCACATTAACAGTTTGAGAACAATGGATGCGCCAGGCATATGCGCAGGCGCGCTGAGCGCATATCATTGTGACTTTCTCGTTAGCATGGCGGAGAGCCTAACGTGGCATCTTCCGCGTTTACTTCTTTATTGAGTGCGCGCGCGCACCGTACGGCAGCTGACGGGCGCTTTACATAGCTAGCAGTGGTCACCTACAAGTAGCACCAGTGTCAGTCAGGCGGGCGTCGCGTTGGGCGGAGAGGCACCTGGCTCAGGGCCACAGAGACGTCAGCCGGCCGCTCCGGCCACCCCGCGCCGGCTCCGGCCGATGAAGTAGTTCAAGTAATCGTGCTATGTTAGGCGAAAGTTTTCAAAGATCTATTTTTGAGAAAAGAGTGAAAAACTATTATTATCTAGATCTGAGCCATACAAACAATGTAAAGAGATAGAGTAGTGACGTCAGCACACGCGCAGCGCACGTCGCGCGCCTCGTTAATATCGCCATTAGCCTCCGAGCATTGTGCCCGATAGATCCTAATGCACGTTTTGCAATAAATCTCGACTATAAAAAAATCGTATTCACGTCTCACCGGCGCGGGCGGCGACAAAAACTAATGGAACTAGAAAGAAATATGCAAGCGATTGTTCGACAGACGAGCTGAGGGAAAAAATACAGGCAGATGCGCGCGCGCAGGTAGACGACGACGCATGCAAATACGTGGACCAATGAAGATTTGTGCGTTATGTGGCATTATTATTGATTGTAAACCGCTTACAATGGTTCGGTATTCTCCACGTCCGCTCTCACGCGCGCCGAGGGCCGCCAGTGGCAGGTACAGGCGCGGCCATATCGAGGAGCTGAAGAAGTGTTTCCGTTCTCCAGCTGTGAAGCCGTACACGGCTCATGTAAATGAACGATTAATTAGCAATCAGCGAGTAGGCTCCGCGCACACTGCGCGACTGCGCGACTGCGGGTCTGCGATTTTATAAATGCTTTAAATTCAGTAATTACCGAGTTAATATTAAATGTTGGTAGATCTGTGTGCAATATCTCCTTCTGAACTCTTTTTGAAGTGTTGCCTGCAACTTTGACTACAAGTAAACAACACGAGGTCATGTTGTACGCAATATCATCAAGCTACTATGTATTTGATACAGATCTCGCCAGTTTTAATATCAGTAACTCAGTACAAACGCACCTTTCATAGATAATTAAAAACTTGTAAATTAAACTAGCTTTTATATGAGTATTTAAGCCAATCCGTTAAGAACTTGGTACTACTAAGTATTTATAAGTTTGTAAATGCATTACTATAAAAGGACCTAAATAAATGTATTTAAAATTAAATGTATAATTTAGTTGTTTAGACCGCGCGTCGCTCGGCCCGGTCTGTGGCCGCGCCCTGTCGGCGTGGCACTTGGCAGGTTATCATTCGCGGAGTATTTACATATTACCTTTGCAGTCACAAATGTGCTGCTAAAAACTAGTGGCGCGTCTTCAGCCAACGGGTAAACACCTTATAAGAGACTAACTGTTGTTGACGTGTCACCACCTTATGTTATGTCCAACTTCACACCTATTCTTTAACATTTTCAGTTGTTAAGGTATCTCACAGTGAGCTGACAGTTGCACGTGTGAGCTAGATGGCCGAAATAATACCGGCCACAACCGGAAACAGAAAACGCTTTAAAAGGATTTGACAGGGATATTAAATCGGTGCCATTAATTATAATCACCTGCTTATGTAAATGAAAAGGGTAACATATGGACGAGGTGCACAATAATGAAATACTTCGCTTTTTGTGCATCGTGTAGTGTCAACTGTATCTCTATATTTCTCGTGTATATCACTAATCATAGTGCAATAATATGCGCGTGCGCAGGCACCGCGACGACGACGCCACGATTGCGCGACATATCGACGGATAGATGGTGCAGTGTAACCGTACACCGAGCTGCATAACATTATGTAATAGACGACGCTCACATGTAGCATGCAGTGCAACTCACTACACGGGGCTCCGCGCACGAGCCAGGAGCCGGCGCGGGGCGACGCGCAAGAACAACGCGCTCGAACGACCAGCTCACATTGTAACGAGAGACAGGGTCAAGTGCACAAGTCATCATGCTATCGTTACCCGACTGTCCCAGAAGGAGGGTGAAGTTTGTGCATTCGATTGGCTAGTAACATCAATAATGCCACACTAGCTCACTTCAAACATTTGTAAAACATTAAATAAATCTCAGCCGTACGTTTATTGTCTGTTTAATGTTTGAATAGCGCATCATGTATGACAGTCAGCCACATACAGAGGTGATTGATCTAAATACTACATTCAATACATTGGTATTCGCTTTTCACACGTTTCCGTCGACTAATGCGAGCGCTGCGGTGAGCATACTAAGCGGAACACCTCACAATATTGTAATGTGTGGAGCAGTTTAGGAAAATAATAAACATGACTTGTGTGCGCAAGCTACGTCACAGGTCATCTTGAAAAGGTAGTGTGCACTGGCATTAGTATGGTGGTGATCACAGGGGGCTCTGCGCCGGCGCAGGTGTCCATATGGTCACGGAGCCGTGGGAGGCTGGAGGCGGCTGCGAGCGACACCTAATGACGAACTACTAATATGGAGAGCGTGAGGCTGCCACCGCGTTTTTATCTTCATTCGCTCATGGCAATATTCAACGCTGAGTAAAACCTATGTCGTGGTACAGCCGGACGTCGGCGCAATCCTTCCGCTGTTGAACACCTGCCCGCAGCTAATTAGAGAACAATATTCTGAGAGTATTTTAACAATTTAAATGAGTAACGGTGTAACAATGCTAATTATAACTAGAGATGTAATTAGTAACGATTTGAATGAGGAGCAAGAATACACGCGTTTGCTTTTATTGTAACGGTTACTTAATAACTTCAACTTATTTATCACTAGCGCAACTGTAACACGCCACTGTGTAACTAGGTGTGCGACCCGTCAGTACATCGACAGTCATGCTCATCTGTGAACCACTGCGCCGCGTCGACAGACACTGTGCGGAGGGTTCCTCGGTGACAGCAAGCCACGTCAATTTGTTGCTAAGGCAGAAAGGCTATGTGTTATTTGTTCGTTTTTCCTAATGATATTTTTTTTTGTGTTTTAACTGAATTAGAAGGCAAACTTTGCATCACGTCTGTAAAGATGCACTTATAAATTTAAAACGGCCCTGTAACAAGTGAACAAGTTCAAAATCAAAATATCTTACTTCACATAAACCTACAAGGGCACTTATGAAATATCAGCACGGTTTCAATTGGTGGTTTCCTATGGAGAAGAGCCGGCAAGAAACTTCACGGTTACTCGTTTGAAAATAATTGGGTTTTACAATGTTTTCAAATTACAGTGTTAATAGATATGGGAGGACAGTGTAGGTCTGTCAACAAGTACCAGGTACTTAATAACATTGACAATGGTCTAGAAATCTACAGTCTACAAGGCCTACAACGTTCTCACATTCAGAAAATATAAAAGAATCCATCAAAAAGATAAATAATAAAATATAAAAACCTATTAAAACAAATTATTTAATTGCCATTACAACCACTAATAAAGAGTTGAAATTAGAAATATGGGTATTTAATGTGAAATAGTAAAAAGATTATGTCAAAGAAGAATGTAAAAATAAAATGTAAGTCCGTCACTAGTGCCGTCATGCAGAACACAGCAACTGAACAAATAAATAAATAATAGTAAATAAATAATACAATTAAATAAATTTTAATTTGAACTTACAACAGAGATATAATAGGTAAACAGTATCGTTTCAGATATCCTGGTGATGATCATAAATGGAGCGAAAACCCAAAAACAATAAAGATAAAAATAAACATTTTTGATTTTGAGCAGTTCGTACTGTGAAGGCCGTTACGTAACAAATAATAAAATAAGGCGCAGTGGCGCGTCTAACCGCGGCCTCATTATGTTAATTATAATTATTAATGTAACATAAGCAATATTATGCAAATCGTGTACTTAATGTTATAAGCAATTAAGAAGCGCGTTAACCTCTGGTGTAGAGCGCTGCAGACGCACGCAGCCATTGACGACGCGCCGTCAATGAGTCGCTCAGGGGTGTGCGCATACGCATGAGGCCGGAGAATAAACAAGACGAAACAACAAGTTAGTGTTGATTCCTTTAAAACGTCCTCAGACTATTAGCAAATTAAACACAAACAAAATCGAATATGATTTGTGCAACATTGATTTTAGCCTAGTTTACAGTACTGCTGACGCTAATTTGGCTTTATTGTACTTATTAAAAAATGTTCATCAAGCAATATTACGTAACACGACAGTCTCTACAATAAATAAGAAATTTTGTAATATTAAACCATGGATTACTCCGGGACTAATTCTGTGTATAAGACACAAAGATAAACTTCATTAGAAAACTAAAAGACACCCTGATAATCTAACAATTAAAACCACCTATAAAAGATACAGGAATTTCTGCAACAATATCCTAAAGAATTTAATAAAGCAAATGAAAATACCAAGCAACTTTGGAAACATAATTATTAATAACGTCACTAATATGTCTAAACAGCGTGAATCAAATTCGAGTATATTGCTGGCTAATCCTTCACCACTCTTATCAGCTAACAATGTAAATAACTTTTTTGAAAATTTGGGAAATCTCTTGCCCAACAGATTCCGAAATACTGCACCCTTCCAAAATCAAGCAATAGCTGTAACCCGAAATCTTTTGCTGTATTGGATATGGATACTGATGAAGATGAAATAACCCGAATCAATTCTGGGCTAAAACACGACTGTGCAGTTGGATGGGATAATATAAGCAATAAGATCGTTAAACTCTTTAAGCATATTTTGGTACCTCCCTTAATGCATATATTTCGAATCTGTCTTTCCAAAGGAATTTTCCCAAGTTGTCTAAATAGGCAGTTGTAATCCCTACCTTTAAATCTGGAAGTAAAGACGTAGTTAATAATTATAGGACAATATGTCTTAGATAATTATTATACTAACACAGTTTAAGTATTACTAAAAAAATTATGGGTAATGTACCTGAATTAAAGATAAATACCTAAATAAATAAATAAAATATCCTTACTCCCCTCAATTTCAAAAATAATAGAGAAAATTATAAACTGTAGACTAGTTAACGACCTAGAAAAGAAACACAACTTATCCCCGGCGCAATTTGGATTTAGAGCCAAACTGTCGACAGCCGATGCAGTGCATAACCTGACTGATTTATTTTTATATATATATTTTTTCGGAAGAACTCGGCAAAAGAAATAAGACCCTGTGAGTCTTTCTCGATTTAGCCAAGGCCTTCGATACGGTGTCTGTTTCTGTACTTTTGAACAAATTAGAGATCATAGGAATAAGGGGAACGCCGCTGAAACTTTTTACTGACTATTTACCTAGAACACTGGTACCAATGTGTTAGATCAGATAGATCAGATCAGATAATTATCACGAGCTATTAGCACAAAAATACTGGTTTTGGTGTTCCTCAGGAGAGTATTCTGGGCCCCACCCTCTTCCTTATTTATTTTAAAGACTTGTGTAATCTAAGTATTAAAGACGGCAAAATAATAATATCATATGCTGACGATACGGCGTTAATATTTAGCACTAAAACCAGTAGCGAACTGTTCGAAATCGCTCAACTAGGTTTTAATACTGTGGCTTCAAAACAATTTACTAAATGCCGACAAGACAAAATATATTCACTTCTCGATGCGCAAGCCTCAACTTAACATTACTAAACTCTTATCTATATTATGCCCATCAATGTGGTAACTGTACAACCACCATGTGTAACTGCCCTTTTATCCACAAAACGAGCAACATAAAATACTTAGGGGTAATAATGGACGACACACTCTTTTAAAAAACATATTGAAAGCCTAGTTAAAAAAGTGCACAAACTAATATATGTTATTCAAAAATTTCAAACATTATCACATTCAAAATTAATCACACAAGTTTATTTGGCCCTATGTCAATCTATAATTCAATTACATTAGTAATAATAATTAATAGATAAAATAATAATTATCATAATTATATTAATTCACTTCTTGGGGTGGCGCACTAAAAACTAATTTGCTTCCTCTTGAAAGAGCTCAGAGAGCAATTTTAAAGGTAACAAACTTCCATCCCTTTTTTCCCACAGATCTGCTATCTACAATACTGCAATGTACTAACCGGTCTCCAGCTTTTCATTATGCACTTAGGTAATATTAAAACAGCACACCATGCTTGCCTACAATGCTGAAAACACTAACAAGAGACGAAATGATCTAGTATACCTGCATATACGAATGCTCCATGCACCAACCCACTACACGCATGCACCTATATGTATGTATTCGTCATGGTGTCACTTTTATTTCGATATGCATGTTTTTCCTTGTTTTTATATCGGCACCATGTTTTTTTATATTATATACATGTAGGTAATTGGTTATCTTGTCACCTAATATTGAACTGTTGTGTGTTGTGCTGACTTTTGAGAGCGCCAAATAAATGGTTTATCTATCTATCTATCTATATCTAATGCAACCTCAAAACATGTCTTTGTATAAAGATTTTTAACATTCTTAGGCTCATTCCTGTACAATAGATTAAATAGAAAACTAAGTATCTATAAACTAAATTACTATAGCTGTAAAAAAATTATACTTATATAAATACTAACCATCGACTATGCACAGACAGACCTTCTTATTGTCTGCAAATAGAACTGCTAACATGCTATTTTTAATTTCGTTTTTACGTTATACTCTTTTTTTATTTATAACATTAAGTATTTACTTATGCATTTTCTAGCCTGAAGCACAGATTCAACCTAGTTCAACTTAGCAACTGTGCGCTATTTTAATTGTTAAGGTATTCACTGTAAATGTATCCCCTTTTTATAAATAAACGATTTAAACGAACGAATAATTTAAGTTTTAATAAACCCAACCAATCACCGTTACTAGCGTGGGTTTGCTCTAAGCCGATGTGGTCATACAGTCCCGTGCTGCGTCCTAACTACCGCAGCTACAGTTAGCTAAATAAGGTGCTGAACAAAAACGCGTGTATGTTCATTGAGCTGCCATAAGGGTCGGGATCTACAGAGTATGGGCAGAGTGCAATTATCACTTTGAAGCGATTTAAAAAATACGGAAGCTTCTGTATCCTGCGTTGTTATAGTATTTCTGAAGGAAATAGAAGGACGGGACAGGGAGAAGTATTATCAGGGCGCGCATTGACATTTGGCGGTTGCGTGCGTGCGATATGATAAGTTTTTCTTGGCAAGTTTCAGTAATCTAAGACCATACGTACATAGGTAAGGTACCCAAAATTAAATGAGCTAATTCAAGCAAGGTATGGTGCTAGCGTAACGTTGAAGTACAGCAGCTCAGTGTGTCAACAAGCGAGTGTGTTGCGCAGGCGCTAGACGGGTTGCACACGAAGCGACTGGCATGGAGATGTGTGCCCGCTTTCGAGTGATTACATTTACATAGGAAATTACAGCGAGCTATGTCGAGCAGCTACCGAGCTGAGGAATCCACGCGGGCCGGCCATTCATACTTCGTTTAGCATTTATAGCAGTTTGCCATTTTTGATGAAGATATTTAGAAAACAAGTAAATGTATCAAATGATTATCGACGAGTAACCAGATTAACGAACACTGATCCACGAGTGGTTCTATGAAGCCCACAGCGCACAGCACCCGCTTCGCTACAAGTAAGTACTTTGGAACCCGTGAAATCTCGTGCAACTCACAAGTGGCCCACATGGGAGCATGTCTACTTGCAAATGAAAATGTAATAGCCTGGCTTGTGATCCCTCGATATCTATCTAAACCGGTGACATAACAAGCTCGGCTTGTGCAAGCTGTCTGCTACTGAAAGTGCTTCAGGTGTGATGGGTGACGCAACATTTAATTGTGAACCGTTGCGGGCGAGAAGCGTCTCGTCGTGATCGACCGAGCTCGTACGTGCGCCGGAATCCGGAGGCTGGCTCGGACGCGGCCCGGCCCGTCTGTGACGTCACGGCACAAGCTACACTGACATGCGACTCGGTATTTTTCTCGGGTAAAGTCGAGCCCTTCGCTCGCAGGTTAGTCGTCAGAAAGTTGGTGAAAAATATGGCGAAGGATCAAAAGGACCAATAACTCTCCTGTTTATACGCTGATAAGTACACAAAAACCGCGAGTCTATCTCAGAAAAGTAGTATATTCTTACAGAACAACGTTGCCGCATGGTTATACATATAGGTACCTATTGGAGCAATGAGTATAGTTCCCATACGCACGGAAGACCAGTAGTCGTGTATCGTAGAATAACAAACCGGGCTATAATTTGGTATAATTCGTGAACACAGAGCGGCGCGGCGGCGCGCGGCAGACAGAGGTCGGAAGCTGCTGCGTCACGCGACGTGGGACCCGACCGCGTCGCCCTCGTGCGACCAGCGATCACACAAGCACTGTCTACCGCGCCGATACTCGATATGTTTTGGGGTCTGCGGAGCGACTGTATGCACGTAGCTACGATGTGATGCATACGTGGAAACGACAGTGCGTATGGTAATTAAGAATTCCAATAAAATTTCAAGTAATTAATCACTTGAAAAAAGAACGAAATCGAATGAAAGGCCTTGTACGGCAGTGGGTAGCAGCAGTCGTTTGTCAGCGGCACTCAGCGAAGGTAATAAAGCGTATCGCTGAATAAAGCGCCGATAAAGAGGATACTGTCACACAAAAACTGTAGAATTACGAGCATAGAGTGTAACAGATGGAAAATCTCGATGTCATCACCGGAGTTTTTGTTGGTACACATTTGAATAATGGTGTGATGGTACACTGACGGAGAGGCAGAAGGCGCACCACTTAGAACTCGCGATGAAGAAAGCATTGGAGCCGGTGGAGAGCTTGGAGTGCAGCGCAGCAGTCGTGAACTTGTCCGCCCGAAGGCGCTCGACCGATGTGCTTGTCGATGTAACGCAGAGCTTGCGTGAGCTGTTGCGCGCACGTTGTACGGATCGGAGCTTTTGTGGTGATCTGGGCAGTGAGTACGGTACGGGCCCAGCGCGGGCGCGGGACGGCACGCACAATGCGCGGTGAGCTCCGTGACGCACGCGCATCACAAAAACGCGCCTGCCGCCCCCCGCGCGCCCCCGACCCCGCCGCCACACGCTTTTTACCCGCCGGCCCATTCATCCCGTAATTAACGCGAATAAAAAACGAAGCTAGACGAAAATTAGAAATGTTTCGGTGTCACCGCGCGGCCGCACAAAAACCGATTCAGCTGTGAATTTATATTAATTTAATTATATCGTCGTTTTGTCTCGCCGTGTGACGGCGGCGCGGCCAATCGGATACCGCTCGGCGCCTGCGCAGCGCCCGTGCGGCCGCGCCCGAGGGATATTATCCTACCGGAGGAAGCCATAACTCTCCCGTGTTGGTGCCGACACACGCCACACGTGACGCTCGCTTGTGACGCGCGTATCAACTCGCGCACTATTATTATAGAAGTAAGAGTGGTACATACCGTTCAGGTCGAGCACCATCTGTGTGTTGAAGTAGTGGCTGACGTCACCGCGACCCGATACTGAAACAACAAAGTACTGCTTAGCTATGGCATTTAATCATAGTTACACTACATGAACAACAATAGTTTGGTATTGAATCAACATCATAATCCACATGTTGGCCATCAGCCGAGACGAGGGGGTGCCTGTACAGCCAGCAGTGGCTGCCAATGACGACGGTGAGGCCCCAGTCTGTGCAGTCATAATGTTGCCGTAATATGTTGTTCATAATGTTGCCTTAGTTAACACTATGCAAAGCTGATTTCTTTTAAGATCTAAAAGATACAAGAATAAGCGTGTTGCTGAGAGCAGCTAGTAAAAATACCAAAGGAACAGCCACCCTGACCTACGCCTACGACGTTCATAAAACCGTGCCACGTGCTCCTAAAGTGCAACGCACGTGTCGCCGAACGTAACCAATTGAAGTTTTTATGAAAGCAATGGACCAATCACAGACGCCTGAACCGAAACCTGCAGATTTTCTTTGGAAGTGAAGGTGTCAATGTGTATAACGTGACACTTTTAGATATTGATGTGCGGAGTGGCCGCGAGCCCCGAGGGCAAGGTCGCCGCTGTGGACCGTCACACAATGGACGGAGCTGGCCGGGGGCCGGCGCCGGCGCACTGGACGCCTCACAGAGTCACAGCCCCGTACACCCACGCATTCAATGTCAGTGCGCTACCGGCCGCCACTGCACAGCGCGCCGGCGCAGCTGCCCGCGTCGTCGTAGCGAACAAAGCACGCATTGACCGTTGCGAAATCATCGCCATTATAATGATGATTGTGCGCCAAACGAGTGGGCGGCCGGCTCCGGCGCACGTAGCTAATAGAACACACGTCCGTGGTACCGTACCGACGACGGCGACCCGGCCGACCCACCTCCGCCAAATTATTGCTGTAATATACATTCTAAATTGTGGCACTACTCGCCCGACTACCGGGCAACACCAATTACTAATAATTGAATATTAAATTGGTAGCCTTACTTTTTGATAAAACAATAATAGGATATCCTTGGTTAGAATAATTTTGTAGATCCACAATAAATAAATAATATCGACGAATAATTTTTGACCCGATTCGAACAATTACGAGAGCTTAAAGCTTTTGCCATGAACAGCCAGGTAAATGTATTCTTAAGCAGATTGACATTTGAGTAGTTGATTGAGTCGTCGCTGGTCAATCGTAATGACATTCTGAACAGCTGCTACTTGTATCGCGTGTGTTATACTTAAAGCAGCTTTGTCCTTCACGAATTGACACGGTTCGAACGATTACCTCTTTATATGTAGCACGTTTTGTTCATAATGTAATGTATTTAAATAGTTGCTAATTCATTAAAATATTTACATGAAAAGGGGTAAGTTATGACAATTTAATCGAACATTGTTATAAAAAGCATGTGGTCGCGAAATGTTAACAAGTTCTACACCGTAGCAAGTAACCGCTACACGTGTGTGTGTGTCGCGGGGACACTCGGTATAATGATGCAGTAATTGCGTCGTTCGCGGTGGAGAGGGGGGGGGGGAGGGATAGAGATCGGTGCGCGCGCGCATACATCGCAACCGACTGCGGATTGAGTTATACTGGAACACAAGCAGATCTAAGTTACGAGCAAGTTGTGTAAGGGACATAAAGCTCTCACTGGGGAGACAAATCACTACAAGTTGTAGGAGCTCTCTAACATTACAAGATTTAGCGAATGTTGCTAACGTTTGTGATGCGATCTGAGATGCCATCTGCCTCGGAGGCTGGACGTGCCGCTACTGGCAGCTCGTCGTCGGCAACACTGACTGACCGTGATGTGGTAACATTACAGCTTTTATGGTTTTGTACACACGTAACGTAACGCCTGTCCGCAAAGGATTGGGCTGAAGGGTCCTTCTATTACACCCACATTTTGTCAGTTATGTTTAAGAGCGAGATGGGTTTGAGGTCTCGAAGTAACTAGCTCATGCAGCCAATCAAGACTGCTTCATTAAGAACAACCATTACTATTATTATTACATCGATCAAATTGAATGTTTCACCAAATGTGCGGGAAGGGTAAGCACAAGACACACGACGTGACTCGCATAACACGACTCCCTACAGTCTGCTTGCACTATTTGTTTAAAATATTAGCCGAACAGAATGTTTCACGACGTGGTGCGCGTGGTGACGAGGGGCGTCACTCGCGCGGACACGCCGCAGCGCGGGAGACGCGCCCGCATGCGGACACGGCACAAGACACCTACCGTGCTGCAGGGAACTTCAAATTGCCTTGCGATTGCAAAGTAATGAAATAAATCGATCTGGAGTACCACTCACCATTCAGTTTGGGAGCACACAGCCGCTTCCTGTTCAAACAAACATTTCCCTCTTCGGGAGGTTTAAAGATAGGATCACATTAACCGGAGAGTATAAACGAGGTGTGGGCCGGACGCCACCGGCCCGGGCCATGGGTCGGTTTCCATATAAAGTGGGGTCAGTGCGTCCGCCATCGCTCACTGGACGCGCAGTAAATCGCGCGCGTGAATTACAGCCCCGCGCCGCGCAGCGTCCCGCGTCCCGCGCCCCGGAGCACCGCGGGACCGTCCCCGGGGACTACCTCTGCTGCGTTACTCCATAAATCGTCCCCATTTGGCTAACCCGCGAATCAAGAAAGGTAATTCACAATGTTTAAATCCAATTTGAAAGGAGCGAGGGCGGCCGACCCCATAGCACTTTCAATATTATTGTAATCTAACAAGCTATTAATATACCGCCGACCGGCAGACGATATCAAAGAAATAATTTAACCCAAGTGTTGGGGTTGAACTGAACTTATAACGTTGAATAAGAAAAATAGCTAAATCGCTTCAAATACAGTCCTCCGTTCGAGGACCCGGGGGGAAGGCCTCGGAGTATATACTTGAAATGATATGCGTGGATATCGAGAGCTGCGACACTAGCTCCACACGTGTTGGTGTCGACCGACACAGGACATCCTGCAGCCTGCAGTGTTATCGAGCGCTGACGGCCGCCGTCTTAGCTCCAGTTCCAAAGTTGATCAAAATGCAGTGGAGCTATAATCGGTAGTTTCAGTGATATACTGAGATAACGCTGCTGATTATTATAAGTCAGACCCGTGAAGGCAATTCACAGAAAAGGTCGAAGAGCTTTAGCACACATTGAGTGCGGGATGTGCGGGCGCCGCATTCCGCCTCACGACGGAGCCCGCGCGGGCACGTCACCACACTGTTCGCCGTCGCCCCCGCGCAGCCGCCCCTAGCAGCACCACAAGCAGAACATAGCTCAGTAGATAACTCAACAACGCCCGTTATGCAACCAGCTTACAATTAGCAAGTGATTAGTTGTCAAAACTGTTCGCAGAACCAACGCCAGCGAGTGATTACCAATGCAAATAACGTTAATGAGAAGCGGCGGTTACAGTCGCTAATGCAAGCGATATTAAAAAGCAGAAATTAGTTAATGGACAGCCGCGGGTTTCACTTAGCATCAATCACGGAGCGCAATAGCGACAGAAAAACTGTGCAGCGACGGTAATGGCGGCCGAACTGAATACAAGGCTGCGCTGGCGCACTCACGCCTCGGTGGGACGTAGATACAGCAATCAATTAATACCGACGGCTTACTGACAATATGAATCAAACGATGCTTAAAGACGACTCAGAGAAGTGCGACACAACTGCGACACTGCTCCACTTCAAGCAGTGCGTGGGTTGTGAGAAGGCCTGCTGAAGATCTTGTACAGTGACAGTAGCACATATACCTAGTGCATACATTAGACTTGCCGCGCACGACATACGTGCTGCATATGCGCATCTTGCGGTTTCGAAGAAGCAGCAGTTCGGAGCGCATCAATATGCAGTCATAACGATCACGCGAATGTGCGCCTGATGCGGCCGCCGCCGCCGCGCGCGCCGCCTCGCCGCCTCGTCGCTGAGGCGAGGACTCGTGTGTTACTAGTACATGGCACACGTGAGAACTACGACTTTACAACGTAACAACGAGAGTGTTCGTCCCCAGGGGTCCAAGCAATCTTAACAAACATTATAAGCAAATCGTCTTGTTGCGCTTTGTGTCGTAATGACAATCATCATCTTGGTTATTGTCCCGGTATCGTACAACATACGTACGTGCGAGGGCCTGATAACAATATGATGGCTGACCTTCCAGACCCTCTGATGTTGAACGGGGCTGTACTGCCTAACAATAACGTTGGTCCAGATTTAAACTAAAACTAACACCCCTTTCTAAATGAAGAATTTAACTTTGAAGGAATTGAAGGGATCAGCCTAAGTCGGTAATGCTAAAATAGACTTTTATGATGATGTAGAGTATGAGATCAACTGTGATGTAAACGAATTGCAAAGTAAATGTAAGTGAGAGTGTTTAGTGTATGTACGCTAACCGCTACAAAGATAGATATTTTTTTTCTTATCACTTCGCTTGGCAAATCTATGGATCATGTATAAGACCACGAGGAGATAGTCTCACTTCTCTTTCGCACGTTTTGAGATAATTAGAGAAGATAAGAAAACGAAAGGAGCTATGGTATTGTAGGGTGCAGAGCGGTGCTTGGACAAGAGCACAGCAGCCCAACACGGAAACAGCGGCAGAGAGTTGCAGAGCATCCGGCAAGTGATCAGTGACGCAGATGAGTGCCGCAATCAGCGGCTCATGAATGGTGCGTGACGTCACGGATCGATGTCGTCGCAATAAGTCGCATGTATCGGAGGATAACGCGCGGGTCGATGACCGCGGCCGGTTAATTGCGCCCCCTCCCGTGCCGCCCCCGGCCCGCCCCCGCCCCGACGGCGCCCCACAGATGAGACCTTCGTGTTAAGAACAACATTTGGCCCACATCACTGGCCCACTTCGGCATCGATCCGCCTCACAAGTTCACACACGTCACTACCCCGCGCGACACTACAGCTGCACAGCTGTGCTGCTGTACAGGTGACCACACAGCCCGTCTCCCACACGTTTGTGTACGATGTCAGACCATCTCAATATCTCAGGTATGTATAGAATGTGTCGTTTACTATCGTACAAAGCTGCAGACAGCACCGTCCTGTCAGGAGCGATGAAGCAGACATTCATGGTAAGAAGCGATACGAGTTACATCTAGTGCCCTTGCCCAGTGTAGACTTACTAGAAGCACGGCGATCTTCCACGTTATCTAACTAATGACGACGACGATACTAGCTTCATTCAAAGTTTGAGAAGTGAGATAACTCAATAAAGAGATATCAACATGCTGTGATCCGAATGTGGGGAAGTCTCTAAGGCGCCGCTGCTAATGAATATGTAAATTGCGCTTTGTTTTAACGGAAACTGAACATAACTCGTAACACTTACTAATTCTGTCGGTAGCTTCAAGAAGTCAAGTTAATCTCCCGACGCCACTCAACAGCCGCGAGCAGAAGGGTTACATCCCTTACAGAAGGAAATACAGATGAGATCTAGAAGCACATGCTAATGTGTGCAATGTTATGTGACGTGTGATTATAGCAGACATACGAACATTTCCGTAGACTGGGAATCACAATCATTTAAATTTTAAAATGTAACAGTAACAGTTCGACTCGTCGTAGATTTGTAATGACGACTTTTATTAAATAGAATTCCGAGTTTCCTCGAGTTAATTCTTTTTTTTTTTAATAGTTCTCAGAATACGTTTCACAAAATTTCAAATCTTTTTCTCATTTTTCTTACTTTTTTCTTTGTCACTGATAGAAGAGAAAGTCTTTGCCTAGACAGAAAGTCTTAAAAATCAACAATGTGGTTGGGCCACATAGCAAGTCAACTTGAGCTCGGCGTTCATCAGTCTCGCTTCATGTAATCCCATGGAGTAGTCCTTCTGCTCTTGTTTGCATCGCGGACGACTCAAAGTTACGATGCTCGGAAGTGTGCCCAAGAGACGTGCGCTTTTAACTTTAAGCTGAGTTATGACAGCGCCGCACTTGTGCTGACTTTATAACATCATAAAAAAAACAATTAGGCGTCGTCGCTGAGTGGATGCGTTCAGTGCGTTGTGGCGTGCGGCGTGCGTCGGCGCCGCTCCACCGTGCATACTTAACGAACACATAAGTAGGTACTCCAATTACACCTTCAGCCCATCTTATACTGTGAACTGGGCCGGGGCAGTGGTCGGGATGAGGTCGCTGCGACCAGTGCACGTAGTGACAGCGCCTCTCGCCCTGCCGCGGCTGCGAGGCTTCTTGGTATCATTTCTAAAGGTTTCAATAATCAAATAATGTAACTACCGTAAAAGTCCAAAATATGCTTTTATTTAAATTAGGTTTTAATTTATTAATAATTAGTGTTAAAAAAAAATCGAGTGGCTGAATGAAAGACTTCAACGAGTTCTGTAGGCCAATTCTCGTCATTTAAAACGTTCAAAATCTAGTCGCAGTCTCATCTCGGCAACAAACAAATGTCAAAAACTTGTCAAAACGTAGGGAAATTTGAAGTATTTTTGACAGATTGAGACTGAGATCAGACTGTGAACGTTCTTAAATAGACCCTCTGAAATATGTTAAGTCGAGTGGTGCTATGCTAACTATCGCACAAGTATTAAACTACACTAAACGTAAGCTAGGTAGGTGCACAGCAAGTAAATGAACCGATTGACTGCGTAACTTGTAAAGTGGGTGTTTTAATTGTTAGCAATAACTTAGCCGGAAGTCGGCGTGTCAATATCAATTAACGCGAAACACAGGTGGTGTCGCGGCGTTAACATTGTACTATGAACATCGTAGAGGATCAGACACACTAGTCACAGTGGGCACAGTGGGCACAGGGGCACAAGGCTGACCGCGCCACTTTAGTAAATCGCGCGTCAGTGCAACATACAAATATTATGCATCGATAAAAGTATAATAATTGGCTCGAAACACTCCAGTATTAAATATTAAATACAACCGCGGGGAAACAGACTATGTTTACATAATCATCGCATGTTACACTCAGATTTATAATAAAGATAAATGTATTTCGTGTTTTTAAAATAATTGCATGATTATTTTAAAGAATATATTATTATAATATGTTGGTCGCGTCATTATAATTAGGAGCTGGTTACTAACTGGTGCACTCCCTCGCCTCTCTGCCTCCTCTCCCCGCAAGTTTCTACACTTGATTATTTTAAGATTATAATTGTATTAATCAACATACATATATATTATTAATTCAATGTGAAATGTCTAGTATGTTCAGCGTATTAGTGGTACAGCGAGCATATGACCGTGTGCCTACCACAGCGTATTAGTGGTACAGCGAGCACATGAGTGTGTGCCTAACAGCGTATTAGTGGTACAGCGAGCACAAGACCATGTGCCTACCACAGCGTATTAGTGGTACAGCGAGCACAAGACCATGTGCCTACCATAGCGTATTAGTGGTACAGCGAGCACAAAACCATGTGCCTACCACAGCGTATTAGTGGTACAGCGAGCACAAGACCATATGCCTACCATAGCGTATTAGTGGTACAGCGAGCACAAAACCACGTGCCTGCCACAGCGTATTAGTGGTACAGCGAGCACAAGACCATGTGCCTACCATAGCGTATTAGTGGTACAGCGAGCACAAGACCACGTGCCTACCACAGCGTATTAGTGGTACAGCGAGCACAAGACCATGTGCCTACCATAGCGTATTAGTGGTACAGCGAGCACAAGACCACGTGCCTACCACAGCGTATTAGTGGTACAGCGAGCACAAGAGCGTGTGCCTACCACAGCGTATTAGTGGTACAGCGAGCACATGAGCGTGTGCCTACCACAGCGTATTAGTGGTACAGCGAGCACAAGACCATGTGCCTACCATAGCGTATTAGTGGTACAGCGAGCACATGAGCGTGTGCATACCACAGCGTATTAGTGGTACAGCGAGCATAAGACCATGTGCCTACCATAGCGTATTAGTGGTACAGCGAGCACATGAGCGTGTGCCTACCACAGCGTATTAGTGGTACAGCGAGCACAAGACCATGTGCCTACCATAGCGTATTAGTGGTACAGCGAGCACATGAACGTGTGCCTACCACAGCGTATTAGTGGTACAGCGAGCACAAGACCATGTGCCTACCATAGCATATTAGTAGTACAGCGAGCACATGAGCGTGTGCCTACCACAGCGTATTAGTGGTACAGCGAGCACATGAGCGTGTGCCTACCACAGCGTATTAGTGGTACAGCGAGCACATGAGCGTGTGCCTACCACAGTGGCGTTCACTATGTCTAAGAGATTCACAGTGAGAAGATATACATGTAACATCAACTAATTAATCCGCAACAGGTAACCATCAAACAGTCTTGTAACGGATCACCATATTCTCAACTTATCTATTTAACCAATTATGTATATTTTTCCAACGTGCCAAGCGAGCACTAAGCACTCGTGCTCAGGTTTCAGGTTTCAAGTCTTGCGTTCTCTTGATAAATGTTCTGTGCGTTTCATTTTTTCCGAGACCTCTCGCATTTGGTGTATTTTCCCTTCTATGATAATAGTGTAAGGTCCAAATGACGGCGCAAGGCACCAATCATTCCTCTTTCTCTGCCTTCTATAGTGTGAAATAAGTATTTTTATCTTACTTATTCTAAAGTCCTTGATTTGGCCACTTTTTCAAGATGTTTTTCGCTCAAGAAAGGTTGCTTTGAAACGTGGCGCTAATGCCAATTATCTTTGTGATAATGAGAGAATTGATTGTTGATTGAAGAATTATTGTTGTTATTCCTCCGATTTAAAATTAAATAAACCTAATATTAATTTTCTATACAGGAGACTAATATACCGTACGACGCCATAATCATGTGCAGGCACAAAAGCATAGGACATATGGATGTAATTATGTCTGTAATTAATATGGTGTACACCATATAAATTAAGTAAATAATAAAGAGTATTCTATTGTATTCATATTGCATTGTATTGTTAATGAAAGAAAATCATTACAGAAAATATTTTTAGGCGCGATTCATCAATGTTTTTCTGTGAAAGCTAATTATGTCATTTTCCGTTTTCCGCCTGCTCTAAAAACTGACAGATATTTATTTGCATTTCTAATAACTATTATGCCAAATGAACAACTGTCTTGTCTAAACATGGCGATGGCAAATCAGTCTCATGCAATAAAGTAAATAGCTAATTATGATTATAATTCCGTGCGTCAGTGAAAGTCCGTCACGCGTGCTTCTCACGGGTGTCGCCCACATTATACGAAACAGCTTGAATCATCACGATCATAGGTTTTAAGAAATTCATAAACAATAACGATGTTCGTCTGATTTTTAATAATGGTCTGGCGGTTTGAGTAGTTTATGCGACCTACCCAAATGTCCTGTCTTTTGTATTGTTCGTCGAATCGTTGAGCTCCTTAAGTTTTGAGTTGAGCTGCACGGTTCCTGACAAATGCGTGTACTGACTGGACAGGTCCACTCAATCTGTGGTTCTTTGTTCAAAAGACCATTTCAGACACTAATCTACATGGTCCTCAAGTATTATGTTCGTATTTTTATAATTATACACATTGACATTGATGAATTTTATTTATACAATGACATGAATATTTACTTTGTAAAGTTTTTTTTTTCTTTTTTTAATTAACTATTGTGAATGTGAGGACTATGTGGGTCATTTCTTTCTTTTTTCAGTTTTCCTTCTTAGTTAGTTTTAATCATGATCTGGCAGTTTGAGTAATCTAGGTACTCGGCCTACCCAAATGT
Source organism: Globia sparganii (assembly GCA_949316385.1). NCBI lineage: Eukaryota > Metazoa > Arthropoda > Insecta > Lepidoptera > Noctuidae > Globia > Globia sparganii. The sequence goes on from OX438658.1 coordinate 154,798, forward strand.
TCAATCTTTGGTATTGTTCGTCGAATCGTTGAGCTCCTCAAGTTCTGAGTTGAGCTGCACGATTTTTGACAAATGCGTACACTGACTGGACAGGTCCGCTCAATCTGTGTGGTTCTTTCCTCAAAAGACCATTTCAGACACCAATCTACATGGTCTTCACATGATCTGACCAAGATTATATCTGGACTTTAAAAGAGACTGTGACCTCTGAGTTTGTTTCGGCCTTTCTTCTCAGAATAGTCAGCTAGGAAACGCCGACCTCATCTAGTTTAAAAAAAAATAATATTGACGTGTAAAAGTGTTTGTACAAACCTACTTACAGAAAATAAATCATTTATAATTTACCAAAGCCTTGGGAATTGGTCATCTGAATTCCTTAAATAATAGTAAAAGCTAAAACCTTCACTGTACTGTCTAATACTCGGGTACCAAAATCTTTGAAAACTGATTATAGGGAAACTTTATTGAAAACTGTAACAACTTGCGAGTGTTGTTGCCCAAATTGTGACAGATTACCAGTACAGCACACGCAAGTAGTGTTTGAAAGAACCTTAATGGGATTCTTATATTTATTTCAAAAGTGGCGTTTATTAGGTTTGTATTCTAAAAGTAATTTATTTCAGTACAGAATAGATTGATTTTTGTGTCTGCCAACAAGACGAGTGCCGAAACGATGAAGCTCGGTGAATCTCGATGAAGCTCGGTGAATCCAGGGGAGATTATTGAAACGCGTTGGAGCCCCAACCAAATGAGTTAGAAAAAAAAAAAAACGATTAAGTCTGAGTCGGACTCGCGCACCGATGGCTCCGTACAAATTTGTAAGTATGTAAATAATTTTATAATTATTTTTTTTTGTAATGTAACTACAAATTTACGGTTTTCAGATTTTTCCTTAACTTGTGCTACATGACATTGCTTCTTGCATGATTTTAGGTCAACGGGAAGTACCCTATGGGATTTGATTTCTGAACATATACGCCCGTATTTTTTGATTGCGTTGACTTTGTTTATTAACTTTGATTTGTTCACTGCTTGAAGGGATCGCAGCCCTGGATACTTATTTGATATGAATTTCTACTTGATAACTCCACGCGTTCTTGAGAAAAAGGGTCATGACTGACGGACAGACAGACGGACAACGAAGTGATCTTATAAGGGTTCCGCTTTGCCGGCCCGGCCCGGCCCGGCAAAGCGGAGTTAAAAGGATTATTGATGACGCGCCGTCACGGGGCTATTATACCTGCTACACTTTACGTTTATGACTAGGAAATACGTTGAAGTACTTTTATGATATTGTAGCTGGACTAAGAGGGGCTGCTCGAACATAATGCAATACTTCCGAGTCGGATTTGTTTACCGGTAATTACCAATCTGATATAATCAAGCGCTGGGTGCAGACATATCCGTTGTAAATAGTTTACTTGACAATCCAGTTCATTATATTGATATGTTAGTTTATTCATCATACATGATTAGTGTTTATTGAACATTCGTTCGTTGTTTTCAGGAAGAAAACTTAAGCTTCTATAATGGTTATATTGTAAGTTCTAATAGATTCATTGTTTTACATCTATACTATATTACTATTACTATATTACTATAATATTATAAAGCTGAAGAGTTTGTTTGTTTGTTTGTTTGTTTGTTTGAACGCGCTAATCTCAGGAACTGCTGGTCCGATTTGAAAAACTCTTTCAGTGTTAGATAGCCCATTCATCGAGGAAGGCTATAGGCTATATATCATCACGCTAAACCCAATAGGAGCGGAGCACCAATGAAGAATGTTTCAAAATCGGGGGATTTTTTTCCTATTGAGAGCTTCCGCTGCGTGCGCTGCGTAAACGGTTAAAGTTTCGCAAAAATCATATATGACAGAATTGTTCCCCTTTAAAAGCTTTAAAAAAAAGTCCGCGACAGCATATGTCTATCTTTTAAGGTTAGCTCACAATAACCTCTTTTATGCTAACCAAATTTGTTCTAAAATAATGCATTATTTGCGAAGGTGTTTTTATAAACATGGTATTAATCCTTATCCAAATAAATACGTTATTCATCACATGTATTTAATTTTGAACAAAATTGCCTCTGACATCATTTGATTTCAATGTATATCTTAGGAGATATCATAGCTTTAAAATAATACTAATAATAAAGCTGAAGAGTTTCTTTGTTTGAAACACGGTTTGAAAGCTCTAAATCTCTGGAAGTATTGGTCGCATATATAAAAATATTTTTGCGTTTGATAGCCCAGTTCTTGAGGAAGGCTATATTCTATTAAACTTGACGCTAGGACCCTTAGGAGTTGAGCAAAAAGAAAAAAAGTCTGAAGTTTTCGCCAAGCGAAAACGAAGTAATAGCGCAGGCCGGCGACACGTTGCGACGGGGTGGGTCGGGGAATCAAAAAAAATTTACGCGGACGAAGTCGCGGACAGAAGCTAGTAACGTTATAAAATTCTGTCCATCATTCAACATAACAAGTATGAATACCTACTTGTTATGTTAAATGATGTCTGTCTACATTAATAAAATAGATCACACTTTGAGTATATAATTACACAATAAAACACATTCAAATCTCTTTATAACCGAGCTGTCGTATTGATATGAATCACTAACTGTGTGGGCTTACTTCTTGAATTAATATTAAGATATTAGGAAAACTGTTCCGCTGTATATCTGATTCTACCACTTGGCGCCATGATACACACGCACTTATGACCTTCGTTCTGTTCAACATTACCAGTGAAAATGTACAATTTATATGACATTTCCAAGGCGTTTGAGAAGCTGAGGGAAGCGGGAATATCAATTGAACTCCTGGAGATCTTTAAATTTTAGTGCACTAATCAGCTTAATAGCGTTCGATGGGGAGGGTCTCCGTCCGAAACGTACAGGTTGGAGTGCGGGGTGAGACAGGGCGGTTTGACCTCGCCGAAGCTCTTCAACCTGTACATAAGCGCGTGTCGGGTGCTGTGCAGACAACGTTTGTGTGAACAAGTTAGTTATGCAGCCGACTAGGTGCTGCTGAGCGCGACGGCCGGCTCGAGCAGGGAGCTGTTGTGAGCGATATGTCACGAGACACGGGCTTGTCTACAATGTTAACAAAAGTGGATGGTTTCTGAGGCCTCCGGTAAACGTGTATATAGCGAGCCAGTTGTGATGCTGGACGGGCTGCCACTCAAAAGAGTTGACAAATTTAAATACCTGGGACACTTTCTAACTGGAGACCTCAAAGGCAACGTAGATATAGATCGAGAGCGGGGCGCTAGCGGTCAGGGCCGACACGCTGATACACAGGGTCGCTCGCTGTAGTGTTGGGGTAAAGATTACGCTGTTTAAAGCGTGTTGCCGATCGTTCAGCACGAGCGGCCTGCGGGTAGGGCAAACTATGAGGTCGCTAGACGCCCTGCGTATTCAATATAATAACTTCTTCAGGATACTGTTGGGACTGCCGCGCTATTGTTGTGCGTCCGGTATGTTCGTATTTGCGCATACCGATGATTTTTACGCCATAATGCGCACAAAAAAAAACAAATTCCATCGTGTCAAAAGCGCGGCCTAGTTCTACCGGCATCCTAACTAGGTATGTCGATAGAACAGTACGACGTACCTTGGTAGTGGTACGCTGCAGAACACCCCAACAGCTAACCTTAGAATTACCTTTTTGTTTCTGTTTGTTTACTAACAACAGTTTTTAAGAACATTGTTACTAGCAATTGGGCCTAGTTGCCATAAATAAACAAATATTTAATTAATTTAAATTAATTATATTAAATTACCTATTATAAAGCATTATTACAACTCCTATAACACTAGCACAGATTTTGAAAATAAAAAAAATGGCAGGCTTTGGTTCCATGAAATGTTTACGATATTTCTAATACCTATATAAATTCTCGTGTCACAGTGTTAGTTACCATACTCCTCCGAAACGGCTGGACCGATTTGTATGAAATTTTGTGTGCATATCGGGTAGGTCTGAGAATCGGCTACTATCTATTTTTTTTTTTGCAAAACGACGTTTGCGGGGTCAGCTAGTAATTTATTAATTGGTGTAACTGCAAGTCGCTTGAGCAAAGAACATTGGGAACCTTAGCGTGGAAAATTGACCCACAGCGGTCAAAGATGAATCATATATTGTTTTGAAGGTTTGGATATCTAGTTATGCTGGCCTGAGGCGCATTGTTATGTCCCATGGGAGTATCGAGATATAATAACTTTAAGTTGAGTATATTTTTGTTTACAAAAGGGACTTAATTCTGTCTTTTGTTTTGTTCTGCATGAGTGTATGATAAGTAGCTTATCGTTAATGTTTTCATGAAACTGTTGGACAATCATATTATAAAAAAATATGTCATATAATACCTACAAGGTGTTCCGTAATTAATGGATAACCTCTTGACGGGTTATTATACTTATCATTATGAACAACTTTTACTATGGAACCATACCTACAAGAAACCGTGAAAAAAAATCAGCTGTTCTCTACATTTATGTTCGCATAACTCGTCAAAATAATAGGGACCAGCCGATTCTTTTGTCGCGATTTCAGTTTTGGTCCTATAGTAATAGTTGTTCATAACGATGTGTACTATGGCCCCTTAATCTAGGCTATCCATTAATAACGGAACATCCTGTATAGTATAGGTAATAGCGGAACACCCTGTATAGTATAGATAATAGCGAGGGAGGGGCGCACAGGTAGGAAGCAATACTGTTTTGTTGTTGTTGTCGTGACCGGGCCTAATTAATATTCTAATTAATATTATATTTTTAATAATTTAGTATGTTATATTAGTTATGTTTAAATTAACATAACTTACTTATAACATTTAGTGAAGTAAGACATGTAACGAAAATAAACCAAAATACAATGACCTCATTTTCTCATCATTCCCATAAGTGAGAGAAAAAAAATCTTCACAGTGTTAAAGCAGGTATAGTATGTAAACTACATCAATAGACTTCATTGTTGTCCGCGACTTTTTGAAAAGCGGGTCAGAAAGTTCCCCATGTCCTTCACCTACCTACCTACCTAGTCGACTGCACACACTGCACCCTGTACTACAATGTTTTCTACAGTTGTGTTTGTGCTTGATTCAAAATTAACATAACATTCTAAATAAGATGAATACTGGGCCCCACATTAATGAGCTCAATGCATTGAAAAATAAAACGGAGAGGTAATCAGTAATCGAGGGGCTTGAACCAAAAGCGAAAACAAAAGGAAAGAATCCAATCAAATGCGATCGTTATGTCGGAAACACAGTGTTTGTGATGGCGGGCAATTTGGACGACAGGTGCGCGTGTTGCGTGCGCCGTGCCAAAGTTCAGCGCGCTCCCATGCGCGCGCGCAGCTCGCTCCGCTCCGCTCATTCGGCTCCGCGCGAGCGACGCGGCCGACACGTATTATTACACTCGTAAACAACGCGTGACTCCATCACCCGCTAATTCAATACGTAGATGACATTATTACAACCGAATTACACCTCGGAGCGGCTGCGCGCGCATTGTACATCGATTACATTACGGTGATTTGATGCCGTTTCGATCGTAATTTTAATATAATTCGTGGGGAGAGCGATAAAAACGCCATTAGTGTATTGTCTAGCGTTCGCGGAAAGATGAAGATATTAGTGATGATTGGTGTCGCCGATGATGTACTTTGTGCTCCGTTTTAGTGGAGTCGAGAGCATGTTAGCGCGCGCTGTGACACTGACATATCGTCGTAAGCATTTGTCTTGTCGATGTAATCGTGAACACTATCAACGAATGATGTACTAATAAATGTTAATACGATAAAGCTGTTTATCGGTGCGACCGAGCAGGGCGCGCCCGGCGCCCGCGCCAGCGAGCTCGGTGTACGAGGGCGAGACGTGTTGACTCATTTTTATCTAATATTAAACAAATCAGTAGCTGCAGGTGGACGACACTCGACGAGGCGCGCCACAGCGGAGAGGAGTGGAGCGAAGGGAGCGGAGCGGAGCGGCCGCGGACGGCGAGGTGACAAAAGGCTCGCATGTAGAGAGTTAATATTATTTGCGGAGGGAGTGCAGGCTCCCGGGGGACAACCCTTGCCTGACCCCGCTAAATCACAATACGCCACCTGACCCCACATAAGTTTCGATAAGGGATTATTGTCGTATTACTTGCTCGCAGTTATTTATACGAGGCGCTCCGCGGCACCGGCTGTAGTCTCGCTGTTGGTACCCGACACTAGTCTAACTGTTTGTGCTCTCTTTGAACATTTTTAATTTCACTATTATTCTACTTCGAAGAAATGTCAATGAATATAATAAAACTAAGGGAATAAGTCGTCTAAAGTACCCAATTGTTTTATAAGTAATTATAATGGCAAGCAAGAAGAATACTTAGCTTCTAATAACGATATAAATTATTCAAATAACCTAATTAGATAGGCAATATGATTAGTTTTCTTTTCCAATAAATAATTATGATTAGTTTCAACTTGAGTTATCAACGTCATAAACAGTAGACTTATTGTTAACTGTAACTTAGATTGCGTGGTAACTTCTATAAAATTAAATTTAGTTTTAATGATAAAATGTATAATTATGTAGGTACCTAAGAAATTAAATACTAAACTCCTTAGTTTTACCCTTTTCCTTATTTTTAACAAGATTTTTAAGTTTATTTTTAAGTTTCTAGATAGAAGATGGACCATCACCCAGATGTGATGTATCATATAAAATAGGTAAATAGTTACGTTTGTCTCCAGGTGAACACCATTTTTGTTTTCTATCTAAGCAGCACTTGAACAGCGCACATCGTGCAAGCGATCAATTGCATTTAATTTTGTATTTTTAATGAAATTACTAAATAATAAATATACTTATGTATGAATGTGACATGTGAAGATCCCAGGCAGTGTATTAAACATAAAGCTTACCGTAGCCGTCGTTGTGATAGTCCTGTGCGAACAGAGTTACTGTTTGCGATCTTATGAACATCACTAAGCACAATGTACCTATATTCAGATAAGGATTAATTTGGTAGAACTAGAGGGCTGTTCCTTACATGCGGAAGAACGAAGTGAAACTAACTTTAGCGTCGGTACAGTAACGATCGAATAACAAACACTAATGACTTCTTATCCAACCATTAAACGACAAGTATCGCACATAACAGTTGCGTACGCGCATTACAAATGCGCCTATCCCGCGTTAGGCGCAAAGTGAACGGGTTACAATGACTGGACTGAGGTTTGGTATCGGTCTCAATTTGTATAGCGAGTACGACTCGCGGGTCACAACAATGTGACCCCCGAGCCCCGCGCACGTGGTCGGCACCGCGGATCAAAGGCTCAAGAATGAGATGCCTGACTTTATGAATGGGAGCCGCGACACAATGGCTGGCGGAGCGTTGGGGAGCACTGTTTGTTTACCCTCCGCGGTCGCGGACACTACACACTGGGGCACTGGCGGTCGCGGCTGGTCTACTGACCGTGTCGCTGCTGGTCGCTGGCGGGCCGCGGGTGCGGCGGCGGCCAGGCGGGCAGCTCGCGCAGGCGCATGGAGCAGTCGAGCGGCTGGTCGCGCAGGGCCAGCGCGGGCATGGCGCGGCCGCGGCCGCCGGTCCTGGGTCGCGCCGTCTCTTCGAAGCGAGCGTCCGCCCACCGAGCGCGTCCGTGAGACACTGCCGTGCGAGCGCCGCTTTTTTCCGACGGTTTTTTTCGCGGGGGCGGAGCGTCGCGGCCGGCCAATGGCGGCTCGCCCCCTCGCCCCGCCCGCGGCCGCCGCCCCCGCGCCTCTACTCTTATTTACGTGCCGTATATTAAAAGGGTTTTCCGCGTGCCGTTATGGATTTTCCTCGGCGTCGTATGTAAAGCGGGCGCGGGCGTCGCTGGCCGGCAGCGGCCCCGGCGCCGGCAGCGGCCCGCGCTCCGGAATGCCGCTCGGCGCACAATGTTCATCCTCAACAAAAACTCGCTTCAGTCGTCCATTCATTTCGTCGGCGGCTCCAGTTTTTGTCACGTTTAAGTTTGGGTTTCTCAAGGTTCACTGATTTAAAATAGAAGGCACGCCTGGCGTGCCACCCAGCGCGAGCAGCGCGTCGTGCTCAGCCGGCGCAGTCTGGGCGGCGTCGCTCGTGTGTACTCGTCTAGGCGGAGTAGGCACGGCGGCGTAGGTAATGAGTGGTAGTTGTTACGTCACGGGCGGCGGGGTCAGTGACCGCGACTCAGACGAAGCCTGAACTTGAACCTCTCGCTCGCTAATTAACATGTCACACCACGCCACGCAGGAGAGCGGCACAGTCCGTGGCACACGCCACTTGCAGACGTCGACGTCATGCACATTCCACGAACCAATAGTACCACTGAACACTTCTTAACTACCAGCATTATTTTACTTACACCCATAGGTCGTTTACGGCATTCTTTAAAATAATGTGTTTCGTACTAATAATAACAGCATTCCCTACATTTCATTTACGGTTCATTTTTGCCAGTCTGTAAGTACCTATGAGAACCTTTATACCGCTTCAGTAGGTAGCTATAGGCCAGGTATCGTATTATAATAATACAAATGTTGGAAACTTGAACACTGAAGTGTCTGGCAGTTAGCTGCTGTAATGAGCGAACGGACCGTATATGTGTAAGTTAAAACTTACACATTTCATAAATAAAGACTACATTCTGTCTAAGTTACGTGAATCAGGATTCTTAGATACCTACGCAGGTTAAATATTTATCTCTACTAAAATGTAACTCAATGTGTATTTAATAATTAAGTATACAGTTAATTAAAGTTGTAATTACTGTTAATAACTTCATATATTACCGACATGTTGAGGACGATCATATTAAAATAACAGATATTAATGATGGTATATCATCGAAGAATTAAAAGTCTTTGATCTGTGAACGAAAAGAATCTGATCATTTTCTTTAAACTTTCATACAAAGAAGTCAAGTTATTGAAGAGATGACTTCTTGAGAGAGTGCCCAAAGTTGAGACCTCTGTTGCCTCTCGTGTGTTGGTCGGTCGGGTGCAGACAACAAAGACGCGTGTGGAGCGTGTAGAGGAGCGTGTGGGGCGTGTAGAGGAGCGTGCGGGTCGTGTGGGGCGTGTAGAGGAGCGTACGGGGCGTGTGGAGCGTGTGGGGCGTGTGGAGCGTGTGGGGCGGTGGACAGATGTCTGCGACTGTCCACAAGTGGTAGTAGGTGCAGTTCATCAGAACAATGACGAATTCATTACATTATTAACTTCAATGTTAATTACTGTGATTACCATAATTTAACTGCGTCCACTTGAGTATTGCAGGGGATAAACAATTCATTGCCTTTAAATATTTTGAATAGATTCATTACATTAAATACTCGTAAGTTGAATACATTTGTAAATAACATTTTTTTTTAAGTAAAGAGTTTAGTGACCCTTAATAACACGGTTGAGTTACTTAGCTTTTCACAACTCTGATCATCTGTCATTGCCTGTACATACCAATAATTATAATAGGTAGGTACTTAATTTTAACACCAACATTTTTGTATTAAATCAATTTTGTTATTAAACAATTTGTAAAATTATTTCTAGTTAACCTTTATAGCACTTATGCAGTCCTTGTTCTAGTGTCGTATAACTAAGAATTCTGCGATTATTTGTAACGGGACTCGAAACTGAAATTAAACTAAAAAGTAGAGGGATTTTATTGCGAAGTTTATAATGTTAAGGTATTTCTAAGTTTTAGAAGTAGGTAGAGAAACTTACCAATTATTGTTAAAATTCCGGAGAGCTTTCAGTACAAAATCGTGAAATGTTTTTATAACCAGGCAGACAGGCTCGACGGGTTTGAATAGGTTATCATTAGTTAGATGTTCGAACAAACTTCTAGTTAGGTTCATAGAAACATTATTTCAAATAAACCAATTAAAGGCACATTTGTATTTTCATGGGGTTGGTCAGTCAGGAAGATAAAGCCAGTTCCCCATTCCAAAGCGTAGTAAGTAAGTATGTACCTATGGAGAAAAACGGGCAACAAACTCTGCAGACAATTTTTTAAATCATAAAATTGTTGCAAAATATTGGTTACATCATTCATGTTAAATTTATACATGTGAGAACGATGTGGAAAGACGTGCACGTTAAAAGCGTCCGTAGTAAAAAAGATAAAAACAAAAAAAAAAAAACAATTCAGAAATTAAAATAACTCATGGCGGCTAAGAGGTGACCAGTCCCTAATGGCGGCGACCGTTCACGAACAACACGCATGGATCAGCACCATTCAGCTCAACCATTTTGAAAGCAACACACGCGCCACCATCAGCGAGACATTTGAATGAGCATGACATACTCTAGGCCGCCAGGGCACATTTAAGTCAATAAAAGACGTACCCAGTAAACGGTAGCTTTATAGTTTAGGTAGGCTAAGGGATTGAATTTATAGAATACAAAGATAGTTTTTCAATCTTCAGCAGCTCCAATAATATTTTCGAATGCTAATAAATTAGTTTATTTATGCGCCCTTGTGGAGCAGCTCCAGCGTTGAGTCAAGCATTTTTAGCGATGTAATCCCGCAACTTATAATTATGCTTGGCTGCATAGTGTGCGTTTTATGCAAGACTTGAATTTCGTTTCATTGAGTTGGATAAGTGGGGAAGTATTTTATTGTAACATTTTAAACAGTACCCCATGAAGAATGAGTCTACTTTAGCCAGTCTGAAACCTGGTTGAACTAATTGGTTCCTATTTCTAGTCCTATAGTTGTGCCTTTCACCTCTTTTACTGAAAATATTTAAATTCTTCCTTACGTACTGACGCCAGCACATCAAGCTACCCGAAACTCTCAAATTTTCTCAATCAACGTTGAACTTTATGCTTTAGCGATAAAATTGAAAATCTATTAAAGAAATTTGACAGATTGTAGTAGCTTGATGTGGTGGCGTCTGTACATGATGTTTTCATTATCATTAATATAAAATAAATACGTGGAAAAGGCCAAATATCGAGCCTTGTGGAACACCCATTTTTACTTTTAAACCAAGTGAATTGACACTATTCATTTGAACTTTTTGTTGTCTATCATTTAAATTAGAAGAAGTGGCGCAAAAAACTCATCAGCAGCAGTTAAAAAATAACTTGCTTCTATACAAAGTAGGCATGCAAAATATTTAATATTACGAGACACAGAACATTATATTAAACTATTTGTCTTATGTCAGCTAGCCAATATATATATACCTATAAATAGTATGTGACTATAACTCAAGCAAAAAAAAATACTAAAAATATTAATGAAAACAAAATATGACACCTAAATAAAAGCCTCCCAGCATAAAGGTCGTGACGGCTTACATATTATGTAATGCTGGGTTATATTCACATAGCTGTCACTCAAGTCACAAATGATAAACTAGGACAATCGAAGTAAAATAAATAAATAGTTAAGTTAGTAAAATAAATTAATAGTACATTTTCTTGAGCTAATCACAGCAACCAACTATTCTTATCGTTTAGGTAGTCGTTGATGGAATAGTATGCCATTGAACAAAGATTGGATTTTACTTGAGCTTTAAACGCATTAAATGGCAAATCTAGCAAGGAAGAGCACACGGGCGTCAGGTGCTCTGTGAGCTGAGGTCAGTGCACTGCTGCAGCCCCGAATTGTGACGTTAAACATCTAATGAACACATTCGTTGAACCTTACAGTTTTTAAGGCACTATTAAGTATTTGGTTAGGGAAACCTATCTTTTTTACGTATCAAACAAATATAAATATAAAATTGTTTATTATGCAGCTAATACATGAAGTTCAACACTAGTCAAAAAGTGTTAACTGGCTTATGATTACTAAGAGATATTATTTTAGAGCAAAAAAACGGTGCATCCGAGATATTATGTAGTAATCTGAGAGCAGGAGATAGTGTAACAATGTTTAAATCTTTAATTATAATCTTAAATATTGCCATATTACCATTTGGGAATAATCTCAAAAATAGCTCATTGCTTGCTACGAGTAGCTACTAAGTCTATAGTAGTGTAGAGGTTGTCGGCTACAGTCGACCTTCTGTAGTGCAGGTTGGCAATAGATTAGCTCGGGCCTATTCGAACAGTCGGGCAAGCTTAGAACGAGGTGTCGAATATTTTGTATTTGGTTGTTTTGTTAAGAATAAAACGGTGATAAATAAAATAGAATAAATCGGGGAAATGTAAAGACGTTCACTCAATATAATCGTAAAGAAATCGTAACGTTGTTTGATTTCTTAGAAGAGCTACACAATATTAAAAATTTGATTTGATTTAGTGCTATCACTTTCAATCTAGAAAGGTTTACATGACTAAAGAAGAGATTTTAAGAAAATAGCTTTAATTTCTAAACTACTGATTTTCGCGGAAAATAAATTATATGAAGCGTTGAGATGAAACATTGAGATGTGCCAGACTCTGAGACTCATGTTTCTGAGCCACCCTGTAACGTTACCTGACTCCTTGAAGCAACTAAAGAAAGCTTTGATTTTTTTTTTCACTTTTTCTAATGCATAAATGCTATTGACTTCTTGATTGATTCTTAATGACAATAATAATAAAAAATATCAATTATTGACTAAGCAATGAATGTGAGTTTTTGTTGTGCATTGTGTAATTTCAGAATCAGAATCAGAACTTTTATTTGCTATGAATGTAGGTACAGGTATAAGATGATGTACTACATAAATTAAAGAGATCGGCTACAGTCTACCTTAAAAGTTAATTAAGTTAGTTAGTTAGTTAATTAAAATTATCTCATAATTTTGAATTAATATATTTTTGAAGTCGATTTATTTTTTTTAAATTACTTTTTTTAATATATCCACTGTAACTAGAAGTTATTACGCCGCTGGCAAAACATTATATAGAGTCAAATATACTGAAGACCTATGTAGTAGGTAGAGATGAACATTTTCATTTATTAATTCATTATAATACTTACTACCTACAGCAATAACAAATTTAACGAAACTGTTAGGTCACAAAACTAACTCCGAAGTGTGTACCTGGCTTGCCCCTAGTAGCGCCGGGTGGACACGGCTCCCACACCTCTCATTGACGACCGGCCACCTGCCCCGTACCCTCCACATTTGCTATTCCTCTCCAGCACTGTGTGCTCGGGCGCGCCCGACGCGACCTCGGCTCGTGCTGAGTGTTCCCGTGCCGCATGCCTCGTGCTCCTGCCACTCAGGGACTAAGGTTGGAGTACACCCACTCCTAACAACGACCACACACATAAAGTTCAGAGAACAGTTCGATGTTTTTTATAAGTTGCGTGGTGCTTCTGTGCCCCATATTGTGCTGTAGTGTGCGTTTGTCACAACAGCGGGATGTGGGTCACGGTGACGTCATCTCGCTGACATCTGCCGCCCCCGCACCTGGACCATGTCGACCCTATCTCTCCTGCCTCCCGCACGCCGCATGCCGCACCCCGCGTCGCCCCGCACACAACGCATGCAGATTTATAACTCCGAAATGCGAAAAACACGGATAGAGATACAAAAGAAACGACAAAACACTGAAACTTATTCTAAAAGTTTTTCAAGTCGTGCTCCACTTGTCCATCTACGAACGGTAAGAACAAGATTGAGTTATCCAAAGGGGCTGAAGCGAATGCAGTCGAACGCAAGCGTCCTCAAAAGAATAAGAGAAAGTACCTACCTCAGATATTGTAACAGCTAAAATCAGTTAATAAATTAAAATACCAAAATACTGCGAATCTATTGTTAGGTCCAATACTAACAAAAAGTTTGGCTTTTTACACAAAAGCCCAAGTTACGGTACAATTACAACCTCTGGAAGTAGTTAGTAAAAAACCCAAATAATTGTCGGTTATAAACAGTTTTTGTGAAAATACGGCGCAACTGTCAGTTTTTTGTGAGTAAAAAAGCTTTTTAATGTTAATTGTATTTATCGAAATGTTTATTTCTTTTGTATGTAGTACCTACTCAACTATTACTGTACTATCTAATTTTTTATGATATAATTGGTTTTGATACCTTTCTATTTGCGCAGTTTAGATTTACTATCTAATATAGAAACACCGGAAATACAGCTGGGCGATAATGATCAGAATGATTTTGTCGCCATTACTAATTAATCAAGATGTAACTTTTGTGTTTAGGTAAATATAACTTAGTAAAATAGTAACACAGCTGATAATATATAATACAATTTGATATGCTTTCTTATCTGCTTTATTCAGCGGATATACAGATTTGCATTACCTTTTCATAACTACAATAAAATTAAGCAGATAATAAGAAGTAGGAATCAATAGACTGGTTTCCTAGCCGAAACTTGCCTGAAGACCAAAGAAATATTGTTTTTAACCGATTTCAAAAAGGAGGAGGTTCTCAATTTGACTGTATATTTTTGTATGTTTGTTAAGCGATATCTCCGGCGATTTAAAAAAATCTCTTTTAATGGATAGCGGTGGTCCCATGTATTTACATTTTATTAACTTTGTCTGGGTAGTTTTTCAGTAAGCTTCAATAATACATAGGTAAGTACGTACCTAGGTATATTTGCCACTTAGTTTATATTGATGATGTTGTAATGACTTCCTGTCACTGATATTTACATAGCAAGTTTTGTTATACGAATTTGTGTGGAGTACTTGCTCCACAGACAAACACAAAAAGTTTACAAAAAAAAAAAAACAACCGACTTCCAAAAAAGACACTACAAATTGAAAAATAACTTTAAATTTGGAAGTCGGTGGCAAACAACGAAAATGCGAACCCAACGACATCGTCTTCCGAAATTAAAGTTATTTTTCAGTGTCTTTTTTTGGAAGTCGGTTATTTTTTTTTGTAAAAAAGTTTTTATTAGCATATCCTGTCCTGTCCAACCACACATCAAAACCACCATATGAACGGAAGAGCTTCTAGTCTCCAGCTTCTACATCTATGTGCAACATTAGAGTCAGCCGTCTGATGCGCGCTAGTCTCGTGAGGGCGCATACGGCGGACAACGGGTGCGGACCGTGCAGAGGTCCTGCGGGCAGCGGCCGCCGTCAGTGCCCGCTGATGACTTCACCGGTCCGTTTGTCAAGCTGTCCTCAATTATCAAGCTACTGACAAAAACCACCCGACAGCAAGAGTCGAGTGTTGTTGGAGCTATTGTTTGTGTCATTAGGAGTGTCTAGCACAGTTTGTGTCGTAACGGTATAAATTTATCTATCCATGTAAATTATTACTCATCTGTAATCGACAATTTTTCTATTTTTACTATCTTTTAAACTAGCATTCATGATATAAGTTGATGATCTTTAAATGAACGTGAGATCTATTTTCTCAATTTGGAAGAAATTACTAACTACAATACTTTGGTGAACCAGTACAAAAGTATGTTCAAAATATCAGTGAGTTATACGTTAATGTAATAAGTAATAGTTACACAAAACTGACTGGTTAAATTCCATGGACGAAGTGAGATGTCATTGAGTCATAAGTGAGAATATCTCACCTGCGCCTACGCGTGTTGTTGTCTTAACAAATAACTACGACTAATCATACTTAATCATAATTATCTAATTGCAATAAGTATTCGTTCAGCGTTGGGCTTAAATTTTTTTACAAACAAATAACACAGGCGTGAAACAATAATTTTGTGAATTTGAAAATAAAGACTATTTTAACCATATTTGTACCCTGATGTTATAAGAATGCTACGGAGCCACGAGTCAAATGAGGAAGTTATAAGTAGATAAGCTACGGAGCCACGAGTCAAATGAGGAAGTTATAAGTAGATATACTACGGAGCCACGAGTCAAATGAGGAAGTTATAAGTAGATAAGCTACGGAGCCACGAGTCAAATGAGGAAGTTATAAGTAGATATACTACGGAGCCACGAGTCAAATGAGGAAGTTATAAGTAGATAAGCTACGGAGCCACGAGTCAAATGAGGAAGTTATAAGTAGATATACTACGGAGCCACGAGTCAAATGAGGAAGTTATAAGTAGATATACTACGGAGCCACGAGTCAAATGAGGAAGTTATAAGTAGATATACTACGGAGCCACGAGTCAAATGAAGAAGTAGGTACCTACGTGGTAAAGGGAGAGCGATGTCTTTGTCCTGAAGCGGGATGAATACTGGCTGGACATAACATAGTACTTACTCGCAGAGAGTAATATTGTGAGGGTACGCATGTAACACAAATCGCGCGGACGCGTCGCACAAGGCAGTGTCTGCGCCTGCACTCACTCGCGGTACTTCCTTCCTAAAATCGCTCTCTGTTCAAATCAAAAACATCATAAATTCTATGAGTGTACTTTATTCGACAGACTATGAGCATTTCAAACATACAGCAGGAGCCTGTCTGCATCGTAATGTGACATTATTGTGATTGACACGTGTCATACCTAAGCCTGTAGGTACCGGATGTACACTTGCGCTACTGTACTGCTATTCTGTAAAGCTCATTGTGGAATGACCTCGAACCTCACTCAAGAGACCGGACACCAGTTGGAGTCGAATTCAAGAGACAGGACATCAGTGGGAACGGTTGTTAAAAAACCTAAATGGATATCAACTGGAATAAAAAAATGTTCCAAAAGGAAAAGGGACATGCTATGGGAATATCGAAAGTCACCGAACCCAGAAAACAAAAACAAACTTAAAACCTACACTAATCGATTGAAACACATAGTAAAACAAACACAAAAGGCCCAAAATTGTCACACTATACGCAATTCTGAAAACAAAAGCAAAGCTACATGGAATATCAACAGAAAATAAATTATCCAAAAGTAGAAATAGACCAGATAATTATTGACGATGAAGTTATTAACAGTCCAGAACAAATAGCGGAATCATTTAATGAATATTTTATCAATCAAATTCAATCTCACAGTGACACTAACTATAATAATACGCTGACACTTGACACAATTTCTAACTCAATATTTATGATACCAACGGTACCAGCTGACATTATTAAAATAATAAATTCTCTGAAAAATACAAACAGCGCCGGATATGACGATATAACCACCAAAGTAATTAAAGCTACATCTTTCATTATTGCACCAGTACTTAGTCACATTATCAATGACTGCATTGAAAAAGGCATATTCCCAGAAAAACTAAAAATCACTGTAATAAAACCAATGTTTAAAAAAGGAGACAGGCAAGATCCCAGTAACTACCGACCCATTGCCCTCAATCCAGTCTTCTCTAAAATTTTTGAAAAAATAATTTTTAAAAGTATATATTCCTTCTTAGAAACCAATAAAATCTTGATCAGCGAACAATATGGTTTTAGACAAAATAAAAGCATTAATTCCGCTATATATGAGCTTGTCAAACATGTACTCACTAATATTGACAATAGAACTCCGGTTGTAGCATTGTTTATGGATATGACTAAGGCTTTTGACCACGTTAGTCACAAAATACTCCTTAATAAATTGGAAAAATATGGCATCAGAGGTAATGTCCTTAAACTTATTCAGACATACCTAATGAATCGGCAACAATGTACATGCGTAAAGAAAATTTGCCCCTACACAAAAACAGAAATTTCA
This sequence comes from Globia sparganii, assembly GCA_949316385.1. Classification (NCBI taxonomy): domain Eukaryota; kingdom Metazoa; phylum Arthropoda; class Insecta; order Lepidoptera; family Noctuidae; genus Globia; species Globia sparganii. The sequence continues at coordinate 172,320 of OX438658.1, forward strand.
TATACTTCTGAATATCGCAAATCCTTATTTGGGGTACCGCAAGGCGGTGTTCTAGCACCATTATTTTTCATCGTATATATTAATGATATGCCTAAAACTATTTCTAATCCGATGATCTTATTCGCGGATGATAGCACAATACTGTTTAGAAGCGAAAATGACGAAACTTTTGAAAATGACATAAATAGTAACTTAAATGACATAATAAACTGGCTCACTAAAAATAATCTTAAAATAAATCTAGAAAAAACTACTTACATTTCGTTTGAACAGAGAACAAAGAACAAAAAACTAGATGTTCGATACTGTGACAAATATATTCAGGAGACTGATAGTACTAAATTTTTAGGTATCTGGATCGATAAAAAGATGAACTGGAAAATACATATTGAAAATGTATGTAAAAAACTTAGCCAGTGTTCATACGCCCTTTATAACTTAAGGAAAATTTCAAATCAGTCAACATTATTAATGGCGTACCACGGATATGTATCATCCACACTGCGATACGGACTTATATTCTGGGGGAACTCACCTGATAGAGAAATGGTGTTCAAAGCACAGAAGAAATGCATAAGAGCAATATGTGGCATTCAAAGCACAGACAGTTGTAAGCCGTATTTCCAAAAGCTTCAGCTACTTACACTCCCCTGTCTTTACATATACGAAGTAGCAAGCTATGTTAAGGCAAACATACACCTATACAGTCACCCAAGGAGCTTACGCCACAAACATAAAATATGCACAATACAACATAAAAAAGCTATTTTTAATAAAAATTTTCTTGGTATGGCACCCAAAATATACAATAAGCTACCTGAACACATAAGTGAAATCACATGTATAGATCAATTTAAAAAAAAACTACACGAATTTTTAGTTTCCAAATGCTATTATCATATTAATGATTATCTAAATGAAAGATGCTAGGCCTACTACATCCGATTTATTATATTAGGGAAAAATCAGTACTAGTTTTATGAATTATAAATTATTTTTTTTTGAATTAGGTTCGCATTAGTTTTAAATCTGACTGTAATGTATTATTTTGAACTGAACTATATTGGTATTTCAATTGTTTTGACTGTAACTTATATTTGTTTGTAATTTAATTCTTTTTTATTGATTTTTGTTTTTATCTTTTTTATTATTCTGACATTTAAATATTTCTATTTTTATTTCATAACTGTGACTGACAAAAATTGACAAATTTAATTTCTAATGTTTTGTATTTAATTTCCATGACTGATAAAATTGACATATTTAATTTCTAATGTTTTATGTATGTATTTAATTTCCATAATTTGCATACCCATGTGATGGTTAAACATGGAGAACTTTATTACAACTTATTTATAAAAAAAAAAACATCAATGTATATTTTACCCATGTTTGCAAATATAAATAAATTAAAATTAAAGAACCTCACTCAATAGACAGGACATCAGTGGGAACCTCACTCAATAGACAGGACATCAGTCGGAACCTCACTCAATAGACAGTACATCAGTGGGAACCTCACTCAATAGACAGTACATCAGTCGGAATCGAACTCATTTGTATTCAAAGTAAACCATCGCAGATTGAGCCTGTTTATTCAACCCTTGATACTTGTAGAGTTCGTTCGAAACTTTAGCACATCACTTATAGCGGTCTACCTTATGTTAGACAACCGTCCATAAGTACCACACATTCAGTTTAAGTTAATAAGTACAAGTGCAGACAAGCAGATTGGCGGCGGGTCTTATGGGGGCGCGGGGGGCATCCATCAAACAGATTCGATAGTTGTCTGCTCCACACTCCGCCGTTGTGTCCGAGTACCCTGCTCCTTGAGAACTACCATGAGGGGCCTAAGTCTAAACGCAAGGAACACGTGTGCTGTACACAGGTACCTTAGTAAACACATGTCAAGAATTTACTGAAAAAATGCTAACAGCTCGAGATGTGAACGTGAATAATATATAGAATCCGATTTCTGAGTTTAATTATATTTGAATAGTGTAGAATAGGTGTGCAATGAATTCCCTACCCGACATTCGGTAGCTCCATGGAGGACTTGTCCCATTCCCGCATAATATTTGATCTGTAGGTACCCCAGAGGAACATTACTTCGCGTTTTGAAAGGCAATTTGTTAACAAGTGAACATGATAATAAAAAGCCACGCTCCCTCTTCACTTGCTACCCTTTCACATGAAGACCCCTCCAGACTTCACAACGCACAATATCAAGACCCCTGCAGACCTGCCGACATGTCACAACACACAATATTAAGGGACACTTATCCTTACATTACCCTTCCTATGCCGAGATGTTGACTATTGAATTGAAATCTTACAATGTCGCAGTCAGCTGTAAGGGCTGTTATATTGTTTAACAATACTTTCGTGCTGTCATAGTTGGAGACGGTATCGAGTCGAATTGTCTGCTAATTGTGCCCTTTGTGTCAATAGGGCACTAGTTACTTTATTTCTGAGTTATTAACGTTTTATTCTAAAGAACGATCTAAGTGCGGGGTGGCAATAGGAAATTCTTATCTTAATATATTATAAATTACGTGTCACGCTGTTTGTCCGCAATGGACTCCTAAACTACTGAACCGATTTTAATAAAATTTTGCACACTGTGTGCAGTTTTATGCAACTTGAAAGATAGGATAGTTTATATCTCAATTTATAGTCGCAATATTATTTTATTGCGAATATTGCCAGGACAAGGTTTGTATGAAAGAAAATTTCGGAAATTTGAAAAAAAATATGCACCCGTGAGAAGCTGGGGCGGGCCGCTCGCTAGTACATATTATAAATTTCCATTAGCGATTTAAAAAGGAAACCGCTTTTACTTTGCCACACTTTATGGCAAAAATTAGATTTCGAATCAACTTCAAAACTAACAATATGTATGTTGATGTCAGGAGCGGCGGTCTCCGAGCCCCTAATGTGATGCCCCACGTGTTGGGGTAATGAAATCAATTTACTGCAGCCTCACTCGACGGACATATTTGTGGGTGACAGGTAGGTAAACGAGTTCGATTCCCGATCACTTGAGATTGACCCGAGGTGTGCTTAGGGGTCAAGTTGAACCGTTATCTGTGCAGTATAAAGTAACGATGAAGTGGGCTAGTTTGGCGCAGCTCCAAGTTAGCCAGGCGGGCAGTAAGTAACGAGTGCAGCCCACAGGCCACTAACTACTGCCGAGGGCTGCTCCTACGAGCGCACCAGCTCGGACACAGTCCCACGCCATCACAATCAGTTATAACTCATACAGCTTGCACTTTTCGCACAGTGGAGCCACAGAGTTCGCCAACGAGTTAATCAAGCATTATTCTGATACTTAATTGATAGGAGTTGAAGATTTAAGCTGTCATTTCAATCAAAAAGTTTAAGTGGAGATATTAGGTACCTAATATCTCCAAAATAAACTAAAAGTACAAGACAATCCGCCGGGTGCGCTCGCGCCGCAAGTTGCGTTGCGATACGTCGAGAGCTGCACTACTAAATTCCCGCGAGCTGGCCGCCACCGCGCCTGCCCGCCGGATGTATTATTGACTCACTAATATTTGACTAAACCGCCTCGCACCCCGCGCCCCGCACCCCGCGCCCCGCACTCTGCGCCCCCAGTACTTGTGCTTTACCAATATAATAATTAATTTTGTTATTCATTTATTTTCGAACCTTTCCTTATAATGCCACTCATTAGGGGGCACCAGCCGGGATACTTCCATCGTCATTAATTACTAGAACATGGGCCAGTAGCAACAGCATTCTGAAAACAGTGACAGAGAATTGCTATTCTCCCATTTTGAAGCATTTTGTGGGGAGGATGGCCGAGTGAGGAACTCGCACCTTACTTGCCCATCTTCTGTGCAACTTCTTCTTTGACTTCGAACTTAAATACCTAATAATAATTCTACTAACACTAGAAGATATTACTAGACCACTGGCCCACCACTGCTCTGTGACCACTGGCCCACCACTGCTCTGTGACCACTGGCCCACCACTGCTCTGTGACCACTGGCCCACCACTGCTCCGAGACCACTGGCCCACCACTGCTCTGTGACCACTGGCCCACCACTGCTCTGTGACCACTGGCCCACCACTGCTCTGTGACCACTGGCCCACCACTGCTCCGAGACCACTGGCCCACCACTGCTTTGTGACCACTGGCCCACCACTGCTGTGTGACCACTGGCCCACCACTGTTCCGAGACCACTGGCCCACCACTGCTCCGAGACCACTGGCCCATCATTGCTGTGTGACCACTGGCCCACCACTGCTCTGTGACCACTGGCCCACCACTGCTCTGTGACCACTGGCCCACCACTGCTCTGTGACCACTGGCCCACCACTGCTCTGTGACCACTGGCCCACCACTGCTCTGTGACCACTGGCCCACCACTGCTCCGAGACCACTGGCCCACCACTGCTTTGTGACCACTGGCCCACCACTGCTGTGTGACCACTGGCCCACCACTGTTCCGAGACCACTGGCCCACCACTGCTCTGTGACCACTGGCCCACCACTGCTGTGTGACCACTGGCCCACCACTGCTCTGTGACCACTGGCCCACCACTGCTCTGTGACCACTGGCCCACCACTGCTCCGAGACCACTGGCCCACCACTGCTCTGTGACCACTGGCCCACCACTGCTCTGTGACCACTGGCCCACCACTGCTCCGAGACCACTGGCCCACCACTGCTCCGAGACCACTGGCCCATCATTGCTGTGTGACCACTGGCCCACCACTGCTCTGTGACCACTGGCCCACCACTGCTCTGTGAACATTGGCCCACCACTGCTCTGTGACCACTGGCCCACCACTGCTCTCTGCTCACTCTTTCACTATGAGCAGGTTGTTTAAAAAATGAAGTGGTGCTGCCGCACAAACAATGGACGCTAATATCGTGTCTGTCGTGTGGTGCTGTCATCGCGCTGCAGGAGCTGATGGACCTACCTAAAGGTGCCAAGCAAGCAGCTTAATTCTGGGCTGATTCTATATAGATTGCCATCAACACGCTAAGAAGAGTAAATGGTGGCTCAAACTGTCTACGGTATAAGAGCTCATGAATTGGTGTTCGAATAAACATACTACTAGTATCTGTTACATCTTTATTATAAAGATAGAAGCAATGATGCTAATTGGAAGGTAGTCTCTACATCTTTCGAACTACAAGTTCGGGCGTGTGAGTTAGTGCGGGGTGGTCTAGCGCTGATGATGACGGTAGAGGCAGGTCGTGTTGTCTCCAACCGCTGTTGCTTCACCTATCACAAGTAATTAGATCGGCACTTAGTTATACTCCGCAGGTCGGGGAGGCTGATGTTCTCAGACAAGTACAAGTTCTGCAGTGAGTATGTACGACAGCACTTCGCAATATGACAGTCGATCTTACTGTCGACATCGCTTTACAAAATGCTAAAGACGTAATGAACAGAGTCCGTTTAGTTACCATAACCGCTACAGTTTATTGAAATATATTCAGTTTAGCAACGATATAACTACCCGGTGCAGTTTTTGCGAGTGATATTCGAGCCACCGGCACCCGCCACATGCCCAGGACCAGTGTTGCTCGCTCATTTATACTAACATTTATTGTGTTTATAATACCGGCTCGCTCCACGTTTCTAACCCAATGTATAATATCTATCGGGCTTACCGCAGCTCCGCTACACACATGTGTACATAACTAGTGATCGTAGAATTTAATATTGTAATAGAAATAAATCAGTCAAAGACCGTTGAATATAAATGTTGCAAACTAGCAATTAATTGTAAATTCAGAATAATATATTATTGATTGCCACACCGCGCTTTTTATGGAACATAAAGCTATAATGTTGAAAGTTTTCATTAATAAAGCTCCGACAATATGAATAAATAACCGTTTGCGAAACTTAACTTTCAGATCAACAATGTGAAAATAGATAGTTTACAGAAAGACGTGGGTGTAAGTACAATATTGTAAGATATACTTATAAAAGAAAATTTAAAAGTTAGTCTATTGTTGGACCATAGTACACACAGAGAATGTTAATGTATTGTTGGACCATAGTACTTACAGTGAATGTTAATCTATTGTTGGACCATAGTACTTACAGTGAATGTTAATCTATTGTTGGACCATAGTACTTACAGTGAATGTTAATCTATTGTTGGACCTTAGTACTTACAGTGAATGTTAATCTATTGTTGGACCATAGTACTTACAGTGAATGTTAATCTATTGTTGGACCATAGTACTTACAGTGAATGTTAATCTATTGTTGGACCATAGTACTTACAGTGAATGTTAATCTATTGTTGGACCATAGTACTTACAGTGAATGTTAATCTATTGTTGGACCATAGTACTTACAGTGAATGTTAATCTATTGTTGGACCATAGTACTTACAGTGAATGTTAATCTATTGTTAAACCATAGTACTTACAGTGAATGTTAATCTATTGTTGGACCATAGTACTTACAGTGAATGTTAATTTATTGTTGGACCATAGTACTTACAGTGAATGTTAATCTATTGTTGGACCATAGTAGGTACTTATAGTGAATGTTAATCTATTGTTGGACCATAGTACTTACAGTGAATGTTAATCTATTGTTGGACCATAGTACTTATAGTGAATGTTAATCTATTGTTGGACCATAGTACTTACAGTGAATGTTAATCTATTTTTGGACCATAGTACTTACAGTGAATGTTAATCTATTGTTGGACCATAGTACTTACAGTGAATGTTAATCTATTGTTGGACCATAGTACTTACAGTGAATGTTAATCTATTGTTGGACCATAGTACTTACAGTGAATGTTAATCTATTGTTGGACCATAGTACTTACAGTGAATGTTAATCTATTGTTGGACCATAGTACTTACAGTGAATGTTAATCTATTGTTGGACTATAGTAATTACAGTAAATTTTGAGCTATTGTTGGACTATATTAATTACAGTGAATATTTCCTCATAATTGTCTTATTTGGTATACAAGCACATCCACACACCACATCTACCTGTTACAAACAACTTGTCACTGTAGCTCATAAAGTTCCTTTTCATTATTATTACAGACATTGTGCTTGACACTATGAATTGTGGTTTTAATAAATAAGTGTAGAAGACGCTGACGACTGTGACACAGTTTATACTAGTATAGTCGTCAACGTAATCTCTTTTGTATATGTATTCTTTGCCTTGATTTTGTGCTTAGATTAAGAGAAATTTGTAATTTTAGGAGTTATAAATAAACTATTAACTAAACAGTTCCGCACAGCACGTCTACAGTACACTCTCGTGATCGTTTGACTACATCCTCTGGATGAACAGACACTCACCAGGTCCAGGTGCTGAAGCTTCTCCTACAGCTAGAGTCATGGATGGACACGGTATGAGAAGTTGAGAACAACCCCTCTTCATCCCTGACTCGTTCTCATCAGGAACTATGACATCTATGTAGGTGTACAAAGTGATACTTTCGAAGCTGGGCGTGGCTATGACGCCATGCTACCTGCGGTCACATATAGGGCTGCAGTCATAACGCCAGCTGTCGTGTGATGACGTACCTGTGATGACGGAGGGCCTGCGCAGCGTCTGCGGCGGGCAGGACGCCGACTGCAGCAGCCGCTGCAGCCGCGACGCCGGGTACACCAGCCATGACGTCGGCTCCCGTCGGCTCTGCAACAAAACAACGTTAGTTAGTACTTTGATACAGATCATTTTAGATCATTAAAACTTCGAATTAACTGAAAGTATATCCATAATATCCGAAATAATATTCGAATCTCTGGTGCGTTTTGGAAAATCGTACAAGTATAGATAGTGGAAGGTAGGACAGTTTTGTTTTAAGGCTCTTAAGTATGTACTTTGTAGTTTACGAATCCGTATTCTGTACAAACAATTGAGTTCAACCTGCCCTCTCTGGTAGTCAACAATGACACCCTAAGCCATCTTCCAGAAGCGCTTCACAAAGAGTCTGTATTGTCATGATCTCATAAATCAAGTCCTCAGCCGAAACTTGTCACAGATTAAGGTTACGTGACAAAAAACGTGACCAAGTGTGTGTGATGTGGTGCGCGCGCGCAACCCTTCCGCACAGGTGGCGTTAGAAGACGAAAAAACTCTCAGAAAAACACAAGGACGCGCGTGCCGACATAAAAAACGAACAACCCTTTGTCCCCGGCTTCTATTGCACGTTTTTATTATACGGTAATTATGTGGCTATCTAACGCCGACCCTCTTGCCGGAACTAATTAGCTGTTAGATTCCCACGGTGTTTTATTGTAAGCTGTTCTCGTCTAATTCTATAACTATAACTCCGACGCTAACCCTTTTACAAAGAGGGTTTAGAGAGCGGCTCGGCCGACTCCCGGCGAGATACATAATTGAACAGGCTCATAGCGGTACATAGCGCGAGCCTTCCCTTCAGAAGAATCAAAATATAAAGCAGTGTAAAGTACATAAGTGGCGGGTGTCGAGTGTAGGGCTGGAGGCGTCGCGACGGAGGCGGTGCTCCGTCTCGCTCGGTAATGTATTCACGTTTCCCGAGCCGCTCATTTTTTATCGCAGTCGCGCGGCGCATTAGAATTTCCAGGCGAGAAAATCTCACGCACACCGCGGCCTGTCCCGCGGACCATGCCACTTGCAACCTTGTGACGAAGGTGCATGGTGTAAAGTTCTTTGGATGGTTTTCTCTGTGTGCGGGGGGTGGACGGAGGTTCGCGGGGAGGAGGCGGGAGGTTCGCTACATTGTAAATTCGCGCGGGGAAATGCGGGCGGGTTGATGCGGCGGGGGAGACGCGGTGGGGGGCTACGTGTGGGGGGTGAGGGGGGCGCGTGTGCGGCTCGATAAGGAGCGTCCTCCGCGTCTTCCGCCGCCTACCACCGAGCGCCGGCGGAGCTGCGCCAGCCGCGCTCTGTCAGCATGCTGCGGCCATCGGCGATTTGAAATATATAAAGCCAGGGTCTATGGCATTGTTAACATTGACCCCGTGGCGACGCTGCTGAAACACGTTCGCCAAGCTAATTGGAGAAAATCGCAATTTTTAATTAGTTTTTCCTAATTGTGCCTGTCTGCCTGAGTATATCTACTGCACTAAAAGATGGATGATAGAGAGTGTCAGTTCGTACTTGCATTCTAAACTCTTATTGTAAATACGACGATATATATTTCCAGTTTTAGCTGACCTCGCATTGTATAGGCTTTTCGTACAATGAGTAGTCAGTTTATACTGGAAATGATAGCTTGTTAAGTCGACGTGCGTACAAGTAGTCAACACTGGCACTACAGTGCATACTTTGTTCCACACAGGTGTCGGACACACAGACCTAGCCAGTATTTCAGGGACCTTGGTTCCTAAGCGCTACACTAAAGCGTGGAAAGAGGTTATTGAAATATTGTATATTTATTTTGCCTCTTGCATGTGCCTGTCGAATACTGCCCATTAAACATTCCGGTACAGATGCACTACGTACCCCTCCAGTGGAGCGCGCTGGGCCATGCGCGGCCAAGCCTGGCCCAGCACGATACACAATCGACAGCGGACACTCTCGCGCTTGACCGCTCTCGTAAGCCCCGGAAACTTCACTTATCTAAATACTCATACGTTGTAAGATGATTTGTTTTGTATACCTACCTACTATCACACGAACAAGGAAATTGGAAAAGCGTGGAAACATTATCATACTGTATTGAATTTTCTACATTTCCACGAATATTGAACCATTCTTTAAACAATAATCTGGAGATAAGAGAAAATACCTATTTATTCGATAAGCGATGTGAGATTGAATTGTGTTGTATTGACACTTGCTTTGTATAATCATTATGTAGCTGTAGATGTACTATACGTTATCAAAGTAATCCTCAATATTTCCCTTATTATTTAAGTACCAGTGACTGCAGGTAGGCTCGTGCGTCAGTACCTCCCTACAGGTAAACAGTCAACTTATCACTGTTTGTCTGCTGCTTCGTATTTTTTTATTCTATTAAAGTCATTTATCTCTAGAGAAATACAGTAATCAAGAAAAACCAGAACATCTAATCACTAGAACGGTAAATGTTACCGCGCTGTTATTTGATTGTGTGCTACTATGACTGAGCCAAGAGTTGCACAGACAGAGACCACATTAGCTGACAGTATCCGCCAAGAGTCCAAGACGAGCCAAAAACAAAATCAGAGCACTACATTGTCAGGATAAGATGTAGTCAGCAGCATCAATTGTCTAGCATTTATACTTTTGATTTTATGAATACCTAAACTAGATCGATTTCGTCACTGACTGACTGATACACTCATTAAAACCTCTACTCCTGTTGGGCACTTAACGAATTTCTAGAAAGCTGTTTGGTATGCAGGCTAGGATTTGCACACAAACAACAAAAAAATGAAGAAATCCGTAACTTTCACACTCCAACCCTCTTAAAGCGAGCTGCAAGTGGGTACTTCTTACAAATAATAGCTACTTCATTCGTTATGAGAGCTGGACTAGTATGTATATCAACAACGACGAAGAAACTCTTGTTCGTTGGCTATGAAGAAAGTAACAGCCGGCGATGGCGTGCCAAATATACGTTTTTACCACACTTTGCTAGAAGTAAGGGTACATGTATGTGCATTATCAGTACAATATCACTGCTAAGTTAAAAAGAAATAGAGCATCCTACCATAAGAAATGAAATCCCACCAAGTTTACGTAAAGTAGGTTACCAAAACTTACATAACGCTTTCACTGTTAAAAAGTTATCAGATTTAATGTAGAGACAAGTCCCTAACTCTACAAGGCCTAACTCTACAAACCTTCTATCTCAGTCAAAATGTATGGCCGTTCCATTGAACTATTGCATGACACCACATTAAAGACCAGAGACTTAATTTCTTACCATAAGCCCACAAAGTGTCTGTGTGACGGCTGCGACACGGTCAACACGACCAAGACGTAAGGTTTGCAGAGTTAGACCTAGAGTTAGACCTTCAGTTAGAGCCTTGTCTCTGCATTCGATCTGAAGTTCAATTCCCGTAATTAAAGACGTTCAAAATCCAGTAGCAGTCTCATCTCAGCGACAATCGATGTCAAAAACTTTTCAAAAATTTTAGAGATATTATTGGCAGATTGAGACTGAGATAACACTGTGAACGCTCTTAATATTACTAGAATTGCCTCTCTGGTATCTGTTCAACTGTGAAAGCGTTATGTAAGTCTTGGCATCCAACTTTGCATGAAATATTATGGTACGGTATGTATTACCGAAATTAGGTAACATCTCAATTAGCTGCAACATTCGCGACGTACCGACGTCAAGCTGACCACAAGATCACACTTTGTTTTGATAAGGAAGCCATTTCATCAATGATAAACCATCTACTTACTTGAAATCCTGTTCACACCCCAAAACGCCGCAGTAATTTAAAAAAACCGGCCAGGTGCATGTCGGACCACGCACAAGGAAGGGTTCCGTAGTTGGGATGAATTTATCCCAAAGGCAAATATAACATTGTAGTTGATAAAGCTACAAAGTAACGATTTTAGGACTTTTGTTTTGATGATGCTATGAGACCTTGTTTCTTGCCAAATTTCATGATCCTAGTCTACGAGAAGTACCCTATAGGTTTTGATTTAATTGCGAGTATCTAAATATGTGGCTTAGATGGCCGTATTGTTTTTATTGCGTTGACTTAGAAGCTTGATTTCGTTAGAGCTCTAAAGGACCGTCACGACAGTAGACTTACGTATTATATATTCATTTCAACTTAATACCTCCACGAGCTCCTGAGAATAAGGGTCTTGACACACTGGCGTACGAACGGACAACGAAATGATCTTATAAGGGCTCCGTTTTTCCTTTTGAGGTATGGAACTCTAGAAGCTACCTATTGTTATATTTCTATGTGTTGACATTGCAAAACGAAACAGAGCTGTGCCACCGAACCTGAGGGTGATATAACTTCAGCTTACTAATGGCTCTATCCATACCCGGACAGCCTCTACGTAGATAGATCCTCGTGGCGCCATCTGCCGGGCTTCGACAGACATGCCGCGAATCTCAACATGCCCTCACATAGAGCATCCTACAGTCTTCAGTGAGCGAACTGCCCAATTATGTACCATTAAAGTAAGTATTCAGGCAACGTCGGGCGCCGGGTCTAAAGCACTTTCGGGTCAATTTGAGAGGTTTCCTTACTTCCGCTAATGTTGGCACGTCTTCAAACTGAATACAAATAACAGTTTTTAAAACACGTAGTTGGCCGGTTTAACTTTGTGTTTACAAGAAAAGTAATGAACGCAAAACAGAGACGGCTCGTCATTTGAAACTTGTATGATATTAAACAAAGCCGCGCGCCGTCCAACTGGACCCGTCCTCCCATCCCCTCCCCCACACACGTACCACCCCCCTCTGCCCGCGAGCCTCCATCCTCCTTATCTTTTGAAATGTTATTTAACGGGACATTTTGTTTGTTGGGCGCGGGACTCGGGACCATCAATACAAATATATTTCAGGAAAGATTATATCCTTTGAGTTCTGCTCGCCTGGTAAAGTAAACATAAGAGCTGTTTTTAATCGCCATGTTATTTTTAGGTTCATTTACATACTTGAGTTTATTTTCAGCATAAAATGTCTAAATTCTCCCTACCAAGGTCATAATTACTGAGGGTTAAGACCTTGAATAGAATTTCGTCATTTTTATTGCCCAAGTATGTACTAGGGAACAGAACCAAGAGATAAACATTGACATTCAGAGGCGACATGTTCCTCATCCCAAATATATCCGCTCGCAAGCTTCCTGTCCCGCGACACATTCATAAATCTGTATTAATTATTGTTACAATGTATCTCTATTACTTGTAATGAACATGCTGCATACAGCTGCTTTTAAAAACGAACAATCAGAACATAGGTAGGAAAGTATTTTTGGTATAAATAGATGCCTAGCTAAATTGTAGCCCTAAAAATATTTAGTAATGTGGGTTGCATGTGGGCCTCAGTGTGTAAGGTACTTATGATTCATTTTAATAGATCACCATTCATTTGAAATTGAAACATTGGCCCGTCATGGACCACGCAGGCGTAGGTACGTATGTGTACGATAGCCAAGTCATTTTTATGAATTTATGAACTTCTGACCGAGTGGGCCAATTCTAATTAAATGAAAACCAAAAACAAAACAATCGACCACAAACACAACAACGACTGGGTAACCTCAAGCTTGTAGCTTTAAAAGAATCTCTTACTAAAAGCTTAAATTGGTATTTTTGTATCCCTAATTTAATTATAATGCTGGATTTCCCATACAAACTTCCATCCATAGGGGTGAAAGTTCACCCTCATAACGATTATTTTTAAAAGTCAAAACTCAAAAATTCTAACTCGAAGCATTTATTTTGATTAAACTATTTACAGGCGCTTTTGAATTGTCAAGGAGTCAGCCAGCTAAACAGAAATTTGATGCTAGTTGACCATTTGTAAAGATAGAACGGACAAGAAACTCTAAGGACACACTTTTAAATCAAGATATTACGAAATCCTGGGTAATTGTAATGTAATAACGCGAGAACAATGTATTTAAAAAAGAAACAATTTAAAATATAGGATTAAAAATAAGCTTAGGCGGTTAAGAGACAACCAGTCTCAACCGACAGCGCTCGTTCACGAACATAACGCATGGATCAGCACCATCCAGCTCAACCATTTTCAAGGGAACCGAATGATCCAACACACACGCCGCCATCAGCGAGACATTTATGTGAGCATTCCATACCCGCAACAGGCTTTTCAACTGAAAAAATCTAATTAGTGCTTCAGTTAGATTAATTATAAAAAAATATTTGACCCGTATTTTTGTTACGTAAACTAAGAGTGCCTGTGACTCAGTGTCAGTACACATGTGACATGTAGTCAAACATGTCCGGTGGTGTCACATGTCACGTTGATGTAGCTGCCTACACGTGTGACGCCCTCAGGCATCAAGTCATCTCCACCTCTGTCTGTCATCAATATAATGAAGGCACAAAGTATGTGGGGACGTTTTACTTTTTATTTCGTTTGAAATTATAATGATTTCAAAATGTTGAATGCTCTAGATTATTGCAAACATTTAAATCATTCCTGCCGCTACGTACTTAGTCTAACTGCCAGAAACTACAGAGTATAGAAATAGACCTAAACAAATATAATAGAGAGAGATGGCCCAAAGATGATGGATATGACTAGTGAGAGACCCATGACCCAAAGATGATGGATATGACTAGAGAGAAACCTATAGCCCAAAGATGATGATATGACTAGAGAGAGACCTATGATCCAAACATGATGGATATGACTAGAGAGAGACCCATGACCCAAAGATGATGATATGACTAGAGAGAGACCTATAGCCCAAAGATGATGATATGACTAGAGAGAGACCCATGACCCAAAGATGATGATATGACTAGAGAGAGACCTATAGCCCAAAGATGATGATATGACTAGAGAGAGACCCATGACCCAAAGATGATGATATGACTAGAGAGAGACCTATAGCCCAAAGATGATGATATGACTAGAGAGAGACCTATGATCCAAACATGATGGATATGACTAGAGAGAGACCCATGACCCAAAGATGATGGATATGACTAGAGAGAGACCTATAGCCCAAAGATGATGGATATGACTAGTGAGAGACCTATGATCCAAACATGATGGATATGACTAGAGAGAGACCTATAGCCCAAAGATGATGATATGACTAGAGAGAGACCTATGATCCAAACATGATGGATATGACTAGAGAGAAACCTATAGCCCAAAGATGATGATATGACTAGAGAGAGACCTATGATCCAAACATGATGGATATGACTAGAGAGAAACCTATAGCCCAAAGATGATGGATATGACTAGTGAGAGACCTATGATCCAAACATGATGGATATGACTAGAGAGAGACCCATGACCCAAAGATGATGGATATGACTAGAGAGAGACCTATAGCCCAAAGATGATGGATATGACTAGTGAGAGACCTATGATCCAAACATGATGGATATGACTAGAGAGAGACCTATAGCCCAAAGATGATGGATATGACTAGTGAGAGACCTATGATCCAAACATGATGGATATGACTAGAGAGAGACCTATAGCCCAAAGATGATGATATGACTAGAGAGAGACCTATGATCTAAACATGATGGATATGACTAGAGAGAGACCCATGACCCAAAGATGATGGAGTATATATATATCCTCAATAGGTGCTTAAATGGGGTATCCAGGTTTATAAGTTGCAGTCTTATTAACCTAATAATAGCTGAGTAATTTAACATTACATTAATTTATTGGTATTAATAGAACCTCATAAACACCACTGAACCTATAATATTATTATGATAGGAATCTAAAAGACTCGTGGTTTCATGACAAAGTGTTATTGATACTCTGTAAATATATATGAGACAGAAACTAAGTGATTTAAATAATATATACTTAATAATATCGGCTTATTTGATAAGATCTGCGCTATCTACAAGCTATGTCACTTATATTTATTGCTTGGTTATCTAACAAATGGGAAAGTGACAAGACAATCATTACGTTTATATTACAGTAAAACAATTATTTATTCAACAATTTCCGAGTTTTGTAAAACCGTGTCTATTAGAAACATCGGAGTGTCGTGGAAGTATTATATGCACGATACGAGTACAACTACCACGTTAGCAAACAAAACAAAAGAAAAAAAAGAAAGAAAGTTATCAGTTATAAAGTTATACACCTAAGTAGTACTAACTTCGGTTTTACTGTACATTTCTCGAGGGTTACACTTGGCAAAGCTTCTCTTAGTTTATTATACGACTCTTATTTTCAGCTGGTTTTATTTTGAGAAAATGCGGTTTCATATTTAGGGTAGGTTAAGGTTAGTAATAAACAAATCGTGACGGTACTCCACAATCTGTAATAAACAGATCGTGACGGTACTCTACAGTCAGTAACAACAGATCGTGACGGTACTCCACAGTCAGTAACAAACAGATCGTGACGGTACTCCACAGTCAGTAACAAACATATCGTGACGGTACTCCACGGTCAGTAACAAACAGATCGTGACGGTACTCTACAGTCAGTAACAACAGATCGTGACGGTACTCCACAGTCAGTAACAAACAGATCGTGACGGTACTCCACAGTCAGTAACAACAGATCCTGACGGTACTCCACGGTCAGTAACAAACAGATCGTGACGGTACTCCACAGTCAGTAATCCAAAGGTAAGGAAGTAGCTATACATACATAGGCAGATTCCCTCTCCGTCGCTCGTGAGGTGACAAATAGTTAATGGAGTGTGAAACATGGCCGGGCATACTTCAGCTGGCTCATCATAGTACATAGGTACGTGGCCATAGCACATACGCGGCCCATACATAGCCCATACGTGGGCTACCTAAACATCCACTCTGCGAGATCAGTGCAGAGTGTTAAACTTTCATCGAGCTCGGTAAGCACGCTTGCGAACGAGATCGATTACATATTGAACTTAGTTTCATTTAAAATGTGTGCTACGAAGCGTGGCCGACTCTACTAAAGTATAGCTTTACAGTTAATCACTGGCAAACGTTTTAAGCTACCTAAGTATCGTACCTGCGGGTCTCTGGCACAAAATGTCACAGGTTGAGTTCCTTTAGTCAATATTATAGGTTATCAATCTTTTTAATTCAGCGAATATACATATGTCAATACTCTAGATAAAGACAAAAAGCTAGTATAAGCTAGCTAGCTAGTATCTAGCGTTACCTACAGTTATGCTATAAGCACAGCTGAACCAACCGCTTATCAGATCACAAGTAATTATTAAATGGCTGTGATAGTTCGATTCACTACCTACGAGTACGTATGTACAGTCACCGAAAGAGATAAATAACCAGGGTCGTCAATATAGTTGAAGTTTAGTAAGAACCCGATGGATATTTTCGAATGAAATTTAATTTGATATATGAACTGTTTGTTTTCTATTAGTTAAATTAAATTTTATTCAAAAACATCCATCGGTTTCTTACTAAACTTCAACTATACCAACGACCCTGGTTACTTATCTCCATTGGTGACCGTAAATATATTGTAGAACCACCTTTCTCTACCATTATGCACTTATCATTCAAGATACTATGCATAATTACATATGCAATACAAGCTCCTTGCTGGGAGTCCCACTCGCGCGCAGCTTGTTTAAACGTCGATAAATTGAGTTTTAATGCCGCATACCGTTGTGCCGAGCCCGCGAGGCAGCACTAGTGGGAGGATAATTAATAACAAATGCGGCATGTGCATGCGCGAGGTCAAGGACAGCCCAAGTGGAGCGATTAACTACAAAGGTCACTCGTCGTGTAACGGGACCCACTGCGCCTGCGCCGACCCCCGCCTCCCGCCCGCCTGCGCCGTCGCAGCTCATTCACACGACATGTTAGCGTTTTGTGTGAGACAGTTAAGTGGAGCAATTGGCGAAACAGCCTTCTATAAAAAGACACGCTACAAATTGTAGTGTGATACCTGAATGTTTCCATTTCAGGTTATCCATTTTTCGCGAATACAACTGGCGTACTCATTATAGAGTGATGATGTCTGATAACACTGCGTAAGCGTATAAAGATCGATGAGTAATTTACACTACGCTACATCTGCACACTGAAAGAAATATTAATGAAAAAACATTGATCTGAACTGCTTTAAACAGTTCCATATGAGCCTAACGTTCAAAACAGTATTTTTTACTGATCCAAAAACGGTTAAAAAATAATTAGTACCTAGGTACTTTTTTTTTGTTATAAATGGTGTCTCGCAGTTCAACCTATGAGGTTGTCGTCTTCTTAACCAGCCTATCGATTCTGTTAAAATCTCACCGTGATGACATAGGTGAAGTGAGCGTGAAGTGAACTATCAATGGAGGCAATCCCTAACATCAGATGGAATGACAGCTCACTTCACCTTAGTTTTCACGGTGAGATTTTTATAGAATAGCACTGCAGGATTGCCTGGATACCTCAATAATTTAAGAGCTCCAGCCAAGGCGAGCGCGCATCGCCGGCGCAGTGAATTTTAGAGTACTTTTATTTTATTTAATAAAAAATCAAATTATCAATATTTGTTTTTTTTTTATTGATATTGCTTAAGCAATTATTGAAGACTATTTTGGTATAAATACTACGTGAAAATGATGTAGAAGTTCGGAAATATTCAGACTTATTTGCAGTAGAAAATTGAATTAGGTCCAGTAATTTTTTCTTTGTTTATAATAAGGCATATAACAAATATGTATTCTATTACTATAAAAGTATATGATATTTTTGATATGAAAAAATTGTTTTGATAGATTATATTCCATAGAATCTGCAAATTAGAGCTCTCAAATCAGCTCTCCATGAGTTTTTGCCTACACATGCATCAGGAGAACGATTATTGTTAAATAAATAAACAAATAATAATAAAATCGCTTATTATTATTGTAGAATAGAAAACAAACTATCTTTACCAATTAATTGGTATTTATACCAACCAACGAATAGTATTCAATTTCAACGAGGAAATCATGCATCTACGTGCATTTTTGTAAGAGGCATCTTAAAGCTTTAGGCAATATATGTTACCGTCATGACAGTAAACTTAAACGTTTTTTTCAGTAAATGGAATGTTAAATCATTAAACGTTAGGTACTGTTTTGTCTTTTATTGTTTTACAAACATTTCTTCTTCTACACTAATATTATAATATATAATTTAATATTATAGATATAATAATTAATACTAATAAATAATAATTATTATTAAATAATATTATAATTTAATTTTATTTATATGTTTGTTCGTTTGAACTGAATATGCTCAGAAACTGCTATACCGATTTGTGAAGTTCTTTTTGTGTTGGATAGTCCATTTATCGAAGAAGGCATAACATTAACATTACGCCACAACTAATAGGAGCGTCGCACCAAGGAAAAATGTTGCAAAAACGGGAAAATAATTCCTTTTGACAGCTTCCATTGCGTGCGCTGTGTAAACGGTTAAAGTTACGCAAAAATAATGTACGACGGAGTTGTTCTCCCTTAAAAGTTCTAAAAAAAAACTCCAACAGCATACATCTATCTTTTAAGTTTGACACACTATAGCCTTTTTTATGGTAATCAAATTTGTACTAAAATAATGCATTATTTGCGAAGATGTTTTTATAAACATGATATTAATCCTTATCCAAATAAATACGTTATTCATCACAAGTAGTTAACTTAGAACAAAATTGCCCTTTACATCTTTGGTTTCAATTAATATCTTAGGAGATATCAAAGTTTTAAAACAAAACAGCACGACCACCGCGCGCCGGTAGCTGTGCGAGGCTTACTATAGTTCCACTCTTACTGATCATAGCGTGATGTACCTAAAAAGTAATGTACACACGACAACATATCAAGCTATACATTTCCAGTTTTAGCTGACCTCGCATTTTATAGATTTTTCGTACAATCAGAAGTCGGCTTATACTGGTTATGTATAGCTTGATGTGTAACCGTGCGTACTAAGTAATAATAAGTAATGGAATATATTTTAGTAGTTTAGTAGGTTTCTCCTCAAATTAACGCGGGTGAAGCCGCGGGGCACTGGTAGTACCTACTGTATAAAGTCAGTAAGTCTCAATGAAATCGCTTTAATGTGGTGTAGTAAGAAATTATTTTTTTCAATGCAGAAGCCTATCACGCACCATATTGTATTCCAGTCGATGAATCTTTAAAAAACCATAATTATCAATCAATCGGTGGACTATGATAAACGTGGTCTGGTATAAAAGTGGTGTGCGAGAAGTATGACCCGGGAGTGCTACGGCACCTGGAGCTTTGCGTGCCAGACCGGTACATGTGGAGGCGGCGGCGCCCGCCCCTGCTTGCTGTGCCTGCAGCCAGAACCAACCTACTGGCGAAAACCCCTCTCACTAGAGCCATGCGTGTGGTGAACGAGGTACACGAGAGGGTTGATGTATTGTGGTACAACTTGAGTGAATTCGCAAAAGTTACGCTTTATGTAATATGTTATTTAGATGTAGGTTAAGATTTAGTATATTGTATGTCATTTTATAGGATGTAGATTAAGGATTTAGCATGCATGACCTCTCTATCGCATTGGATCGCTGATCTGTAATGGTAGTTGTAGGTTAGACTTGAATAAATAAATAAAATAAATGACAGACTGAAGGTAATGAACAACACACGCTGAAAGTTATCACAAAACATTACTTTGTTACTTTGTCCAGCCTCCGCTAACAATGTACTCCTTTAATTTCAGCTTGAGCACCAGTAACAGTCGTGGGAACACAAGTGCTAAACCGAGCTGGTCGATCAGTGCGGACTATGTCAAATTGTGACTTTAAAGGCAATGTCTGCGGTTTATATTGCACTGAGTTTTTGTTCCGGTGGCGTAAAGGTAATGCCGACCGAATGAACAGGCAGAAGACCCACTGCAACGTATGCTCGAAACGGCGGTCACGGAACAGTCGCATTCCCCTAGCGTAGCTAGTGGCGTCTAGACTTCTATGTCGCTATAGTAGTTATATGTATAACTAGTTACTTATTCAGGAACATGTCAGTAGCAACCAGAAGTATTACATCATCATCATCACTTGCGCCCGGTTCATGGAACAGGATCGGCCACTATTACATGATCATCATCATGTCAGC
Organism: Globia sparganii; assembly: GCA_949316385.1. NCBI lineage: Eukaryota > Metazoa > Arthropoda > Insecta > Lepidoptera > Noctuidae > Globia > Globia sparganii. The sequence continues at coordinate 193,014 of OX438658.1, forward strand.
CGAAATCCGTCCCTTGCTGAACATGTGCCTCCCCAAGCACCGCCACTTTAACCGAAAGCCGTCTGCCTAACCTTTTGAGGAACACAGGTGCTATGTTACGTAGTTGAAGCCGAGAAACAGGAAAACAGCTGCTATGCTACGTAGTTGAAGCCAAGAAACAGCATCAGAGGATGCTGTTTATCAGCTTTTAGAAAAATACCAAAGTTTTATTTAAAAATACACACGAGTCGCGATTGCATATATTGTAGTAGTTATGCATCAGCAGTCATAATTATGTCCATGTGAGTCTGTCATGTCTGCAAGCATTATAATGAATGCAACTTCTGTTCTATTTGCCCTCGTCCCCAGTGTTGCCAATCTGTCGGCTGCGCATGCGCTAATCGCGTTTAATTGCTCGTCTCTCTGCGGCGAGGTCGCGGCGCGGCTCGGCCGCGTCCTCCGTTTTATGATGCGCCCGCGCATCGCTATAAACCCACCCTGTACGTACCTCGGCTTTAGTTCATTCTACGTTTTCGGGTCATGAAACTTTACAACTTTTATAAACTGTCCTTATCGGTTATAGGAACCTTAAAACACTGTTAATAAATCGGCAGTCCCTTTTCTTGTAACGTTTGTGGTGGATCTGTTGTAACGGGACAAGCTTAAAACACTTTGTAAATCAACTTTTACAATATTGTTTGAAATAAAAACTCCAAACAAGTAGTGACCTGAGACACCCGCCAGCTCCCACAGTGCGGGGGCTGCAGCGCCTGCCGCGTCCCATACCAATGACGCGTGTTTCACTTTCGGTGATCGGCGGACGGTGGTAGCGAGCGATACAATATGTTCCGAGATACGATCAACGTAGGGTCACCAACCAGGACTGCGTGTGTATCTGGTAGAAAACTGTTTGTCTCTTCCTCAACACACTGTGTCTACAGGTGCTTTCTATTTATATAACTACCATTAAATCGGGAGGCGCGGAAATGCCCCCGCTAAGACGACAAAATCAAAAACCAAGGGCACTGGCTACCTTTTCTCGAAGCGTTTCGTCGTATTTTCAATCCCTCATGGCTTCGGTTTACATAATGCTAGAGAGCTCAAATTCTCAGGATTTTTGAAAACTCTTCTTTTCACATTTAACTGTTTGATGTTTTAGGACATTTGGATGCATTGAAAGGTTTGTTAGGTATTGGGTACTCATTGGAATAGCAATGAAGGCCATTTAATTTATGAATTCTGGGAATTTGTCAAAAATTTGGCTTTCTCGAGTCCCATGAATTTTCACCTAAACTTAATGGGGTGCTTAATTGTTGCAAATGGGTCACACTATCACCTCCTGGAACGAATTCGTCAAACTAGAAGTCAATCTGTATACTTTGGATTCTATTAATACCTAATTACTTCGGTTTTGTCACTGATTTACTTATTCACTCATTTAAACCTTTAGGGCACATCTCGAAGTCCTAGAAAACTGTAATTCCGTTATGTATGCAGTTTAGGATTTTCCCATAGTCAACCTTACAAAAAGAAATGAAATGCCACCAAAAACATTTCACGTAAAGTAGGTTGCCAAGACCCACATAACGCTTTCACTGTTAAAAAGTTATTACCTGTAGAGTCAAGCCCCAAGCAGCCTACGTTACATGAAGTGTTTTTGGTGGTTAGTTTTTTTTTGCTTATTTAGATCCATCCCCAGCCTGCAGTGCGTAACACTTACACCTGTGCGAAGGGGTTGCTGTGGATTATTCTTTCTTGCAGTTCGCTCGGCTAACTCTGTTAACAGGTAGCTACGTCCAGTGTGCGGCAGCCCTTAGCCAGCAGTCTAGAGGTCGATATGTATGTGTGGCGCGTTTAACTGACAATGGTCGTCGAGACGCTTCGGGGAAGGAAGCGCTGCCGGCCACCTGCGCCGGCGCACGCCCCACATACCAAGCCGAGCGAGGCGATGCTAATCGATAAATCACAATAGTTGTAATAAGTTCATCATTGACATGCGCCTCCCGTGCCGCGCCTGTGCCTGCAGCCCCGTGATGGACGCGCGGCTCCCACTTACACTCATTACACTCACTTACTTACTACTAAGTGAGTTCCCATGAAATATTTGTTTAATGTCGCCGACATTACTGTGAATTTATTGTGCTGTAATGCTAATGATGTTTACTTTGTTTTAATACAATGTGGTATAAGTAATCTTAAGGCTTATCTGATGGACATATGAAATACACACTCCACAACCACTGAGTAGGCAAACTTCTGCGAACTGCAGCAAATTGAGGCTGAGATAAACGTGGCTGCGTACTTCTTTGTAATTGTAATCTAAGTGTGCAGAAATCTTCACAAACTACTTTTAAGACATTGTATCTTGCCAAGATTATTCCAGATAAGCCGTTTTTATGTAAATGTATCAGGAACCAAAAATAAATCAAGCCACCTGCGTTTATCTATTTCCTATAAGTCAGTATTGTGTAACAGTTTAGAATGTAAGTCAGCGCGCACATTACGTTAAGTAGCTCGCGCTGCATACATACGTAATGCTTGCTTGTTCTCCGAAATGAGCTCGTAAACTGAGCATATACCTGGCCACGTGAGCCTCGACCGGGAGTCGAAACGCGCCATTGGTCGGGCCGTGCAATTACCACATCTACATAATGTCACCGTGGCAGACTATTGGCAGCAGCGCGCTGGCTTGTAGGCAGTGCCCAGGCGCATCCGTCGCAGTTAGTTCACATTGTTAGGACTTCCTAGGCATGAATATGAATACTAATGAGACAGTCTTTGTTACCTAACTAGCTGGCCAATTGTGATGTAAGACATAAAATACGTAATTATATCTGAGCACATACGTACTGCAGTATTAATACGTAGGTGTATCTGAGCACATACATACGTAGCTTAAGTTAATTAGAACTGATTGGCCAGCACTACATATCTGCGTTGTGATGTGATGATGAACAATAATTTCATCATCTTGGGGCACGGTAGTGCCCCCGCCAAGACGAGCCAAGCGAAGCGCAAGGGAACTACTTACTTTTTCTCGAAGCGCTTCGTCGTTTTTTTGAACCCTCATAACTTGAGTTTGGATTATATAAACAAAATTCTCGGGATATGATATCAATAGTGACCTTATTAAACATATAAAGTTTCAATTGCATTGCCCTTGTACTTTAGATTTTATTGATAACAAAAAAAAACTCCGATTTTTTCACTGACGCACTGATGGTCATCAAAATTAATAGGGTACTCCCTGAAGTCCTAGAAAGCTGAAATTTGGTATGTTAGCTAGTATTAGTACACAAACAAAAAAAATCTAAAACTTGAACTTTTAACCCCCAACCCCTTAAACTAGGGGATGGAAGTTTGTACGAGACTTCCGCAAATTTTGATGCTAGAGATTTGAAAATTGATATACCCTCTTTGTTATCACTACATAGTATAAAAAAAAAGTCGCTTTCTCTGTCCCTATATCCCTATGTATGCTTAAATCTTTAAAACTACGCAACGGATTTTGATGCGGTTTTTTTAATAGATAGAGTGATTGAAGAGGAAGGTTTATATGTATAATGTAGTGTATTTAGTATCAGCATTGCACCCGTGCGAAGCCAGGCGGGTCGCTAGTAAATAATAAAATACATATTTCACGATTTTTAGTAAATCATCCCCCACCCTTTAAATTAGGGGATGGAAGTTTGTATGGATTTTCTCATACAAACTTGATTTCATCCTAGAGATCTGAAAATTATACAAACACAGACTGTAAGATTACAATTTGAAATTATAAATAGAGGATTCATTCACCGTGAACACTTTTCAATCTGTGTCACGTATGCTATCATCATAATTATAATAATAATAATTTCGTTTATTTTAGGTAGGTACCATAACTCATATCAGAAAATATATTTAAATTTAAAAACACATATCAATAAATACAAACTAATAAATAAAATATAAATACACAAATTAGACAAATCAAATTCTATCATAATAAGTCAAGGGCTAAGTTTGAATAATGCTCCTATTGATATTGCGTCATCCACGTTCTCTTGTGGACAGGTTTATGTAGCATTCTCGAGTCACTTATTTGCAAAGAGTTCACTTTATTAATATTGACTTTAGTAGTATTAAAGCACAACAGTCAGTTATAGTCGAATATAATCGCTTAAGAGCGCAGTGTCGCCCTGATCTGTCGCTTATTATAAACGTGTCTTTTTTCTTTGTTGGTTTACACCAACAAAGAAAAAAGACACCTCTCATGTGACGACCAAGCCTCATATTTTGACTAAGGTTTAGAGTTTGTGAAGTTAGGGCTTGCAGATTTAGGGCGTGTAGAGTTAGAAGCTTGGCTGTACATGAGATCTGGGCCTCAAGTCTGCTATTACAATAGTGTCAGAATGGTCTATCATTGATTTCATAATTGTTGATTTTGACAAATTTGGTAATCTACTAATATAATGGCGTCATTATGACTTTCCAATGGTCAACCACTGACAATCCATTGAAAGAAATGGCAAAAAAAAAATGTAATCTCGTACATAATGACAAATGAATAAATGTAATGTTTATTGCTATTTACGAACTTCTTACTACTTCAGATTGCAAACACTAATACGTAATATGTAAAAATATATATTAAATGAAATCTAGCATGAAATTTTGTAGTTTTTCTCAGACCACTGACCGACCAATGATCGACCATTATGATTATTTTAGCAGATTACGAACTTTTAGAAAAATGACAGTGGGATCGTGTTGCACTGACGAATTTATAAAAATAGCAGACTTGGGCCCCTGATAACTTTTTAACAGTGCGAGCCTCTCTATGGTCTCGTCTTGGCAACATTTTACATGAACATATTTTTGGTGGGATTATTTTATTATAAATAACATTAATTAAATTACATTAAGACACTCCCGCACGTGTTTCTGTCAATACACAAGAACTAAGGAACGTGTCGATGTGTGGAACTCGGAAACCGCGTGGAACCGACCGTGTTCTACTGAACTAGAGATAATATCAGCTTGCACTCGTAATCATCGTGTGATCGTGATATCATCACAGCAAACAACAGATTGATCTCAAGAGTTGCTCCGATACTGATTTGTTTATCAAGCATCATCTGAGTCATGCTGTCAAATGTAAGCAGGGACTTGAACCGTTACTCAAAATAACGTTACGCGTAGTTGCGGTACCGATAATTTGTATCTTTCCACCAGGATCGTAACAAAATTGGCTATAACGATATTGACAAACGGAAGGAAATCTTAAACTGTTCACTAACAGTATTATCAATATATCGCTATTAGTATAACGATATAATAACGTTATCCATTTCGATACTCTCGAACGATACAGTGGTGGCTTGTGCCGGGGCGACTGGGTGACACAGGAGCGGTGGTCAGCGGGACAGTTCTTGAGAATAACGTTACAAATGAATCTGTAACGTTTCACCTGTAACGTTATTACAAGCGAATAAGGTTAATGTTACTGATACCTATAACGTTACTTATAATATTATTCTACGAAAATTATATTCTTTATCGTTTGTTTTTGAAGTGAAACTTCTTTACGCACGCTTGACTTGGGGAGTAAGCTGGCGAACGCGTGACTTAAGCGTTACGAAAAGTGTGATCGGGCAAGGCGAACGGAAGTTAAGTGGGGGATATAAGCAAGAGACAGCAGTGCGCGCGCACATTTTCTTTCTCTCTTCCTCTCATAGCCAAATACGTTCCGTATATCTAAGCACACTGCAGGCTTATTGTCTGTATCACAGTGTAGGAGCAAGAGAGAGCAGTGCGCGCGCACATTTTCTTTCTCTCTTTCTCTTATAGCTAGTAAATGAAATATACATACAGATGGAGCGAAAGAAGTTTCACTTCAGTCGTGTGGTCATAAGCACACTCGTTTTTTTTTTTTTTGTAACGTTATTGATATTTTTAGGTTTTAGTATCGTTACAAATTTTGGAATGTTATACAATAACATTAGTGGTAACGGAACGAAATTCATTTCGTTTTCGAGTCCAAATTAGGATGACATTTTCACAGAACTACAATTTTTTTTACAGTTTCCGAAATTAAAGCTATTTTTCATTTTGCAAGTGTCTTTTTTGGTAGTCGGCTATTTTTTTTTTTTCTTGTAATAATGTTTTTTCATAAAGATTATGATATTATAGTTATTTGATATTGTACTCATCGGTAAAAGTCTTAAATAAGAATTAGAATTTATTTATTTGTAAGAATGTAGTTTTACATAATATGGTGTTAGTATGTTTTAAATTCTATACACTCTTCCACAACATCTAGTGTACATTATTACAAAATACGGTATACGTATAGGTACTCCTACGATCTGGTTCACCATCAGAGTTAGCCAGCAACGGGTGTCTGAGTGGAGACGTGTCAGTCGCAGTAGGTGTGCTCGATCCGTTCAATCGCCGAACGTGCAGGCCAGTTAAGATTGGTCACGCCATACTTGTGCTGCTGAACAGGTGTCCCCATACAATTAACATAATTAATGAATTAGTGAAGCTCATTGTCCCTTAAAGTACGGACGCGATAAACACTTTGGTCTACTTCCTGGCAGATAATCGTAATATTATCATAATGGGCATATTAATTCAGGTGCCCGAGTGAATCACTGTGACGGACGCAGTGCGCGCTGCGCATGCGCCTCACGAGCAGCGCAGCTGTGCGGCGCGCGCGCAGCATTACAAACACACCACCAGAAACACACATCTAACACACAAGCTAAACACAACCCTATGTACTCGAAAATAAGAGTTACAAGCGGTACCGCTGGGTATTTCGGTCCCGATATCAAAGTTTACGTAAGTACCTACATTGTACTGGAGGTGTATTTAGTTTGTTCTCGATAAGTCTCCTCAGATTAAACGCAGACGAGACATGAATATGAAGCAGATCTCGCCAATTGTTTTTACAAACGATTTGATTTGAAATACATTTACATTTTTTTATTGGGCTCATTATAAAGTAGGGTTGTCCTCCGCCTGTGCATCGCCACTTTGCGTCTGGTTAGCAAAATCTTATTACATGACCAACTTCGTAGTTTTATTCGAAAGAGAACAAAAAATAACTAAATCACTAAAAATATTAATTATCAAGACTAACAGAATATGAGTAGTCATTAAAGTTACAAAACGAATGATGAGCGTCAACACAATTTATTGCAATTTGGCGTAGCAGTAGCCTACGTAGGCGTAGCCTCGTAGCAGTAGCCTACGTAGGCTTATAGCTTTGTAGCAGTAGTCTACGTAGGCGTAGCCTCGTAGCAGTAGCATACGTAGGCTTATAGCTTCGTAGCAGTAGTCTAGGTAGGCGTGGAGCGTCGTAGACCCGCGTAGCCAAAATCTATAACTTTTACCTATGAGATGTTGTGACAAGTGATGGTGTACTAATCGTATTGTATCATTTTAAGGACACGATTTTACTCACACATAAGAAATCATGCAGCCTTTTAAATTTAGCTTAACTGTTAAATTGTTGATTATTTTAAACTTGTATAAATCGGTTTCACTTAATATTTGCAAACCTAGCCAGCCCTACATTGCTAGAGATTGTTTGCATCTACTATACTAAGAACCGCCACATACATCGTAGGGTGTCGAATATAACACCACTCGTGATAGCGCAACAATCGGCGGACAGCGATGATCCGATGCGACGCCGCACTTGGCGCAGCGCCCGTGGACGCGACCAAGCGCCACTAGCTGCGATTAAACGCGATAACAGACGCTCAATCAAATCCGCGTAATGACTCGATTGCCGTGTTGTGTGCACATTCGCTTTCATTGGGGGTAAGCAGTGTAACAACTCAATATAGAGCTCGTCACAGATGATAACTTGTGAGATCTATAAATCAAACGCGCGAGTGGAACATTGAACCTTAAGTAACTTCTCACTTGTCGTAAATTACAGGATGAGTAGATACAGATATGGCTAGCAAGAACATGGTGTGTGTACTGACACAGTATGGTGATGTGTGTGCATCACAACTGCAAAATATTTCTATCTGTGTATCGGTATTAAAGATTTCCAACACTGCGAGGTATTTTGCTGGCTTTAAGGCACAGTTTGTTCATATCCAGCTAATTCAAGTGTTGACCTGAACCGTTTGACCTCCTTTATTGTTAATATTTGGAAGTGCAGCAGGTACTCTCGCCCCGCGCTACGTACGACTCGCTGCGCCTGCGCCGATGCACGATACAGCGGGGTATGGTAATATTTCGCGCGCTCGTGCGCCGCCGAGCGTTTTAATTATATCATATCGAGCGCACAGGATCTGCACTGCCGATACACAGTGTAATCTTGCAGTAGTACAACTGAAATCAATATAACTTTATGACAAAGTTGAACTCGCATGACATTATTTTCAATCTATTCAACAGATTTTGTAAATATTCTTCTGAAAACAGATTCTGGTGAGCGAAAGAGGAGCAGAATCTTAAAGTAAAAAAACAAAAAACAGGTTAGTGTTGAACGAAAACAGCAAAGTAATTTTCAGCTCACATTATTTTATTTTATTTGGGAAAACAAACAAACAATAGTGTATTGTAAGTATATTATATCTAAATATACCGTCTGCCATAAGTAAATGAGATGACACATTTTACCAGCTTATTTATTAGATACAGTTTTGGTAAAATAAATAAAATCAATATATATAAAAACAATACAGTAATTCAGCTGCATCCGGTTAGACTGGAAGCTGACCCTAACATAGTTGGGAATAGGCTAGGCTAGTTTTCGTTATTTTAAAATCCAATAGTTAATACATACTTAAATAATACATACAATCATTATTTTTTTAATTTTTTTTTTTTTTTTGGTAAAATATAGCATATTTAACTTATAAATTCAGAGCAATCAAACTTATTATACGAGTATACAAGTCCTTGGAGCAACAAGCGTCTAGAGCGTAATGTCAATAGTCTAAACTTATTCAAAGCGTTTTTATAAGATAATCGTTCGATGCTACATTTGTACTGCATTGTACTGAGGAACTTACGATGAACTCTCTCTTTTGTTTCTCAAAATTACGTGTCACGTTGTTTGTCCGCAATGGACTCCTAAACTACTGAACCGACTTTAATAAAATTTTGCACACTGTGTGCAGTTTCATCCAACTTGAAAGATAGGATAGTTTATATCTCAATTTATAATCGCAATATTATTTTATTGCGAATATTGCCAGGACAAGGTTTCAATGAAAGAAAATTTCGGGAAAATAAAAATGCACCCGTGCTAAGCTGGGGCTGGCCGCTAGTATTTAATATAATACGGATCTCAGATCATACAAGCATATTATTCAACTTGTGGGCGAACTATAGAGTTCAATAAATACAGATAACATGTGGTTGGTCTTTTAAAATCTGTCGTGGTTCTCATAACAAGATTATACATTTGAAATGCTTTACAGGTAAAATAAATAATAATAATAACTTCACTTAAATCTTTAGGTATGTAGATTTAAGTGAAGTTTGGAATCAAGAAGAACGCCCAAATCACAGATATAGGTTTCATTAACTAATCTTAATTACAGAGTGAATAATCGTAGGTTATTACATTTTTATTTTTAGTAAAATATATGTATTTGTACTTACGGATGCTTAGATTATACCTATAGGTAGCTAGTTTCTCTAACCACTTAAGGACGTATCGTAGTTGTCCCTCTGTGCTGGCTGCGCTGTGTCCCGCCGGCCGGTATCGTCGGCCGCGGCCGCTCCGATAAATCACGCGCGCGGCTTCATAATTTAATGTACTTCCCAAAACTGACTCATGCACTAGATAACCTTATCACAGCGTACGATGCGAACAAGAGGACTACTATATCATATGAAACATGGCCTTTTGTTTAATAAGCAACATATTATTACCTGAGCAACGCCTCCGATCGCCCAGAGATGAGACAAACGAATACCTACACATACCTATGTATTATCCTTGTTTTAGTGACGGTAATGTGAATATTGTTCAGTATCTAGTTATCTATCACTTACAGCCAATATAGTGGTTTAGGCAAACTTCTTCCAGAATGGCATTCAGTAACAACAGAACCAGAACAAATAGAAAGGTGACACAAACTTATCAAAAATTAAGCAACGTGTGAATCGACACACGCACATATTACAATCTAGATACTTCAGTGTGTCACAGCAGACGTGTCACGACTATCGCGCCACAGTCGCGCCACAATCGCTCTCACGTTCGCGCCAGGTGGTAGCCCGCGTTAGTTGCTGATAGCCAATCACAGTTCCCACGCATCACGCCTGTCTCGCAGGTGTCACGCCGTGAGAATGAATATTCATGGAGATAGCAGGAGAAAGTGGCACATCATGCCGTCACGTTATCGGCGTCAGCTCTCCTGAGCACATGAGTTTACAGCTAACATCAGCAGAAACAGCAAAGCAAAGCAACAGCTTCTATAGCGTGAGCTCCCATGTACGAGTAGAACATTCTGCAGGCATAGCTTCTACAATGTACGAGTAGAACATTCTGCAGTCATAGCTTATACAATGTACGAGTAGAACATTCTGCAGTCATAGCTTATACAATGTACGAGTAGAACATTCTGCAGTCATAGCTTATACAATGTACGAGTAGAACATTCTGCAGGCATAGCTTCTACAATGTACGAGTAGAACATTCTGCAGTCATAGCTTCTACAATGTACGAGTAGAACCTTTTTCAGGCATAGCTTCTACAATGTACGAGTAGAACATTCTGCAGGCATAGCTTATACAATGTACGAGTAGAACATTCTGCAGGCATAGCTTCTACAATGTACGAGTAGAACATTCTGCAGTCATAGCTTCTACAATGTACGAGTAGAACCTTTTTCAGGCATAGCTTCTACAATGTACGAGTAGAACATTCTGCAGGCATAGCTTCTACAATGTACGAGTAGAACATTCTGCAGTCATAGCTTCTACAATGTACGAGTAGAACATTCTGCAAGCATAGCTTCTACAATGTACGAGTAGAACCTTTTTCAGGCATAGCTTCTACAATCTACGAGTAGAACATTCTGCAAGCATAGCTTCTACAATGTACGAGTAGAACATTCTGCAGTCATAGCTTATACAATGTACGAGTAGAACATTCTGCAGGCATATAGCTTCTACAATGTACGAGTACAACATTCTGCAGTCATAGCTTATACAATGTACGAGTAGAACATTCTGCAGTCATAGCTTATACAATGTACGAGTAGAACATTCTGCAGGCATAGCTTATACAATGTACGAGTAGAACATTCTGCAGTCATAGCTTATACAATGTACGAGTAGAACATTCTGCAGGCATATAGCTTCTACAATGTACGAGTAGAACATTCTGCAGTCATAGCTTATACAATGTACGAGTAGAACATTCTGCAGTCATAGCTTATACAATGTACGAGTAGAACATTCTGCAGTCATAGCTTATACAATGTACGAGTAGAACATTCTGCAGGCATATAGCTTCTACAATGTACGAGTAGAACATTCTGCAGTCATAGCTTATACAATGTACGAGTAGAACATTCTGCAGTCATAGCTTATACAATGTACGAGTAGAACATTCTGCAGGCATATAGCTTCTACAATGTACGAGTAGAACATTCTGCAGTCATAGCTTATACAATGTACGAGTAGAACATTCTGCAGTCATAGCTTATACAATGTACGAGTAGAACATTCTGCAGGCATATAGCTTCTACAATGTACGAGTACAACATTCTGCAGTCATAGCTTATACAATGTACGAGTAGAACATTCTGCAGTCATAGCTTATACAATGTACGAGTAGAACATTCTGCAGGCATAGCTTATACAATGTACGAGTAGAACATTCTGCAGTCATAGCTTATACAATGTACGAGTAGAACATTCTGCAGTCATAGCTTATACAATGTACGAGTAGAACATTCTGCAGTCATAGCTTATACAATGTACGAGTAGAACATTCTGCAGCATAGCTTCTACAATGTACGAGTAGAACATTCTGCAGCATAGCTTCTACAATGTACGAGTAGAACATTCTGCAGTCATAGCTTATACAATGTACGAGTAGAACATTCTGCAGTCATAGCTTATACAATGTACGAGTAGAACATTCTGCAGCATAGCTTCTACAATGTACGAGTAGAACATTCTGCAGGCATAGCTTCTACAATGTACGAGTAGAACATTCTGCAGCATAGCTTCTACAATGTACGAGTAGAACATTCTGCAGCATAGCTTCTACAATGTACGAGTAGAACATTCTGCAGCATAGCTTCTACAATGTACGAGTAGAACATTCTGCAGTCATAGCTTCTGCAATGTACGAGTAGAACATTCTGCAGTCATAGCTTCTGCAATGTACGAGTAGAACATTCTGCAGCATAGCTTCTACAATGTACGAGTAGAACATTCTGCAGCATAGCTTCTACAATGTACGAGTAGAACATTCTGCAGCATAGCTTCTACAATGTACGAGTAGAACATTCTGCAGCATAGCTTCTACAATGTACGAGTAGAACATTCTGCAGCATAGCTTCTACAATGTACGAGTAGAACATTCTGCAGCATAGCTTCTACAATGTACGAGTAGAACATTCTGCAGTCATAGCTTCTGCAATGTACGAGTAGAACATTCTGCAGCATAGCTTCTACAATGTACGAGTAGAACATTCTGCAGCATAGCTTCTACAATGTACGAGTAGAACATTCTGCAGCATAGCTTCTACAATGTACGAGTAGAACATTCTGCAGCATAGCTTCTACAATGTACGAGTAGAACATTCTGCAGCATAGCTTCTACAATGTACGAGTAGAACATTCTGCAGCATAGCTTCTACAATGTACGAGTAGAACATTCTGCAGTCATAGCTTCTGCAATGTACGAGTAGAACATTCTGCAGCATAGCTTCTACAATGTACGAGTAGAACATTCTGCAGCATAGCTTCTACAATGTACGAGTAGAACATTCTGCAGCATAGCTTCTACAATGTACGAGTAGAACATTCTGCAGCATAGCTTCTACAATGTACGAGTAGAACATTCTGCAGCATAGCTTCTACAATGTACGAGTAGAACATTCTGCAGCATAGCTTCTACAATGTACGAGTAGAACATTCTGCAGCATAGCTTCTACAATGTACGAGTAGAACATTCTGCAGCATAGCTTCTACAATGTACGAGTAGAACATTCTGCAGTCATAGCTTCTACAATGTACGAGTAGAACCTTTTTCAGGCATAGCTTCTACAATGTACGAGTAGAACATTCTGCAGGCATAGCTTCTACAATGTACGAGTAGAACATTCTGCAGTCATAGCTTCTACAATGTACGAGTAGAACATTCTGCAAGCATAGCTTCTACAATGTACGAGTAGAACCTTTTTCAGGCATAGCTTCTACAATCTACGAGTAGAACATTCTGCAAGCATAGCTTCTACAATGTACGAGTAGAACATTCTGCAGTCATAGCTTATACAATGTACGAGTAGAACATTCTGCAGGCATATAGCTTCTACAATGTACGAGTACAACATTCTGCAGTCATAGCTTATACAATGTACGAGTAGAACATTCTGCAGTCATAGCTTATACAATGTACGAGTAGAACATTCTGCAGGCATAGCTTATACAATGTACGAGTAGAACATTCTGCAGTCATAGCTTATACAATGTACGAGTAGAACATTCTGCAGGCATATAGCTTCTACAATGTACGAGTAGAACATTCTGCAGTCATAGCTTATACAATGTACGAGTAGAACATTCTGCAGTCATAGCTTATACAATGTACGAGTAGAACATTCTGCAGTCATAGCTTATACAATGTACGAGTAGAACATTCTGCAGGCATATAGCTTCTACAATGTACGAGTAGAACATTCTGCAGTCATAGCTTATACAATGTACGAGTAGAACATTCTGCAGTCATAGCTTATACAATGTACGAGTAGAACATTCTGCAGGCATATAGCTTCTACAATGTACGAGTAGAACATTCTGCAGTCATAGCTTATACAATGTACGAGTAGAACATTCTGCAGTCATAGCTTATACAATGTACGAGTAGAACATTCTGCAGGCATATAGCTTCTACAATGTACGAGTACAACATTCTGCAGTCATAGCTTATACAATGTACGAGTAGAACATTCTGCAGTCATAGCTTATACAATGTACGAGTAGAACATTCTGCAGGCATAGCTTATACAATGTACGAGTAGAACATTCTGCAGTCATAGCTTATACAATGTACGAGTAGAACATTCTGCAGTCATAGCTTATACAATGTACGAGTAGAACATTCTGCAGTCATAGCTTATACAATGTACGAGTAGAACATTCTGCAGCATAGCTTCTACAATGTACGAGTAGAACATTCTGCAGGCATAGCTTCTACAATGTACGAGTAGAACATTCTGCAGCATAGCTTCTACAATGTACGAGTAGAACATTCTGCAGCATAGCTTCTACAATGTACGAGTAGAACATTCTGCAGCATAGCTTCTACAATGTACGAGTAGAACATTCTGCAGCATAGCTTCTACAATGTACGAGTAGAACATTCTGCAGCATAGCTTCTACAATGTACGAGTAGAACATTCTGCAGCATAGCTTCTACAATGTACGAGTAGAACATTCTGCAGCATAGCTTCTACAATGTACGAGTAGAACATTCTGCAGCATAGCTTCTACAATGTACGAGTAGAACATTCTGCAGCATAGCTTCTACAATGTACGAGTAGAACATTCTGCAGCATAGCTTCTACAATGTACGAGTAGAACATTCTGCAGCATAGCTTCTACAATGTACGAGTAGAACATTCTGCAGCATAGCTTCTACAATGTACGAGTAGAACATTCTGCAGCATAGCTTCTACAATGTACGAGTAGAACATTCTGCAGCATAGCTTCTACAATGTACGAGTAGAACATTCTGCAGCATAGCTTCTACAATGTACGAGTAGAACATTCTGCAGCATAGCTTCTGCAATGTACGAGTAGAACATTCTGCAGCATAGCTTCTACAATGTACGAGTAGAACATTCTGCAGCATAGCTTCTACAATGTACGAGTAGAACATTCTGCAGCATAGCTTCTACAATGTACGAGTAGAACATTCTGCAGCATAGCTTCTACAATGTACGAGTAGAACATTCTGCAGCATAGCTTCTACAATGTACGAGTAGAACATTCTGCAGCATAGCTTCTACAATGTACGAGTAGAACATTCTGCAGCATAGCTTCTACAATGTACGAGTAGAACATTCTGCAGCATAGCTTCTACAATGTACGAGTAGAACATTCTGCAGCATAGCTTCTACAATGTACGAGTAGAACATTCTGCAGTCATAGCTTCTACAATGTACGAGTAGAACCTTTTTCAGGCATAGCTTCTACAATGTACGAGTAGAACATTCTGCAGGCATAGCTTCTACAATGTACGAGTAGAACATTCTGCAGTCATAGCTTCTACAATGTACGAGTAGAACATTCTGCAAGCATAGCTTCTACAATGTACGAGTAGAACCTTTTTCAGGCATAGCTTCTACAATCTACGAGTAGAACATTCTGCAAGCATAGCTTCTACAATGTACGAGTAGAACATTCTGCAGTCATAGCTTATACAATGTACGAGTAGAACATTCTGCAGGCATATAGCTTCTACAATGTACGAGTACAACATTCTGCAGTCATAGCTTATACAATGTACGAGTAGAACATTCTGCAGTCATAGCTTATACAATGTACGAGTAGAACATTCTGCAGGCATATAGCTTCTACAATGTACGAGTACAACATTCTGCAGTCATAGCTTATACAATGTACGAGTAGAACATTCTGCAGTCATAGCTTATACAATGTACGAGTAGAACATTCTGCAGGCATAGCTTATACAATGTACGAGTAGAACATTCTGCAGTCATAGCTTATACAATGTACGAGTAGAACATTCTGCAGGCATATAGCTTCTACAATGTACGAGTAGAACATTCTGCAGTCATAGCTTATACAATGTACGAGTAGAACATTCTGCAGTCATAGCTTATACAATGTACGAGTAGAACATTCTGCAGCATAGCTTCTACAATGTACGAGTAGAACATTCTGCAGCATAGCTTCTACAATGTACGAGTAGAACATTCTGCAGCATAGCTTCTACAATGTACGAGTAGAACATTCTGCAGCATAGCTTCTACAATGTACGAGTAGAACATTCTGCAGCATAGCTTCTACAATGTACGAGTAGAACATTCTGCAGCATAGCTTCTACAATGTACGAGTAGAACATTCTGCAGCATAGCTTCTACAATGTACGAGTAGAACATTCTGCAGCATAGCTTCTACAATGTACGAGTAGAACATTCTGCAGTCATAGCTTCTACAATGTACGAGTAGAACCTTTTTCAGGCATAGCTTCTACAATGTACGAGTAGAACATTCTGCAGGCATAGCTTCTACAATGTACGAGTAGAACATTCTGCAGTCATAGCTTCTACAATGTACGAGTAGAACATTCTGCAAGCATAGCTTCTACAATGTACGAGTAGAACCTTTTTCAGGCATAGCTTCTACAATCTACGAGTAGAACATTCTGCAAGCATAGCTTCTACAATGTACGAGTAGAACATTCTGCAGTCATAGCTTATACAATGTACGAGTAGAACATTCTGCAGGCATATAGCTTCTACAATGTACGAGTACAACATTCTGCAGTCATAGCTTATACAATGTACGAGTAGAACATTCTGCAGTCATAGCTTATACAATGTACGAGTAGAACATTCTGCAGGCATAGCTTATACAATGTACGAGTAGAACATTCTGCAGTCATAGCTTATACAATGTACGAGTAGAACATTCTGCAGGCATATAGCTTCTACAATGTACGAGTAGAACATTCTGCAGTCATAGCTTATACAATGTACGAGTAGAACATTCTGCAGTCATAGCTTATACAATGTACGAGTAGAACATTCTGCAGTCATAGCTTATACAATGTACGAGTAGAACATTCTGCAGGCATATAGCTTCTACAATGTACGAGTAGAACATTCTGCAGTCATAGCTTATACAATGTACGAGTAGAACATTCTGCAGTCATAGCTTATACAATGTACGAGTAGAACATTCTGCAGGCATATAGCTTCTACAATGTACGAGTAGAACATTCTGCAGTCATAGCTTATACAATGTACGAGTAGAACATTCTGCAGTCATAGCTTATACAATGTACGAGTAGAACATTCTGCAGGCATATAGCTTCTACAATGTACGAGTACAACATTCTGCAGTCATAGCTTATACAATGTACGAGTAGAACATTCTGCAGTCATAGCTTATACAATGTACGAGTAGAACATTCTGCAGGCATATAGCTTCTACAATGTACGAGTAGAACATTCTGCAGTCATAGCTTATACAATGTACGAGTAGAACATTCTGCAGTCATAGCTTATACAATGTACGAGTAGAACATTCTGCAGGCATATAGCTTCTACAATGTACGAGTACAACATTCTGCAGTCATAGCTTATACAATGTACGAGTAGAACATTCTGCAGTCATAGCTTATACAATGTACGAGTAGAACATTCTGCAGGCATAGCTTATACAATGTACGAGTAGAACATTCTGCAGGCATATAGCTTCTACAATGTACGAGTAGAACATTCTGCAGTCATAGCTTATACAATGTACGAGTAGAACATTCTGCAGTCATAGCTTATACAATGTACGAGTAGAACATTCTGCAGTCATAGCTTATACAATGTACGAGTAGAACATTCTGCAGGCATATAGCTTCTACAATGTACGAGTAGAACATTCTGCAGTCATAGCTTATACAATGTACGAGTAGAACATTCTGCAGTCATAGCTTATACAATGTACGAGTAGAACATTCTGCAGGCATATAGCTTCTACAATGTACGAGTAGAACATTCTGCAGTCATAGCTTATACAATGTACGAGTAGAACATTCTGCAGTCATAGCTTATACAATGTACGAGTAGAACATTCTGCAGGCATATAGCTTCTACAATGTACGAGTAGAACATTCTGCAGTCATAGCTTATACAATGTACGAGTAGAACATTCTGCAGTCATAGCTTATACAATGTACGAGTAGAACATTCTGCAGGCATATAGCTTCTACAATGTACGAGTAGAACATTCTGCAGTCATAGCTTATACAATGTACGAGTAGAACATTCTGCAGTCATAGCTTATACAATGTACGAGTAGAACATTCTGCAGGCATATAGCTTCTACAATGTACGAGTACAACATTCTGCAGTCATAGCTTATACAATGTACGAGTAGAACATTCTGCAGTCATAGCTTATACAATGTACGAGTAGAACATTCTGCAGGCATAGCTTATACAATGTACGAGTAGAACATTCTGCAGTCATAGCTTATACAATGTACGAGTAGAACATTCTGCAGTCATAGCTTATACAATGTACGAGTAGAACATTCTGCAGTCATAGCTTATACAATGTACGAGTAGAACATTCTGCAGCATAGCTTCTACAATGTACGAGTAGAACATTCTGCAGGCATAGCTTCTACAATGTACGAGTAGAACATTCTGCAGCATAGCTTCTACAATGTACGAGTAGAACATTCTGCAGCATAGCTTCTACAATGTACGAGTAGAACATTCTGCAGCATAGCTTCTACAATGTACGAGTAGAACATTCTGCAGCATAGCTTCTACAATGTACGAGTAGAACATTCTGCAGCATAGCTTCTACAATGTACGAGTAGAACATTCTGCAGCATAGCTTCTACAATGTACGAGTAGAACATTCTGCAGCATAGCTTCTACAATGTACGAGTAGAACATTCTGCAGCATAGCTTCTACAATGTACGAGTAGAACATTCTGCAGCATAGCTTCTACAATGTACGAGTAGAACATTCTGCAGCATAGCTTCTACAATGTACGAGTAGAACATTCTGCAGCATAGCTTCTACAATGTACGAGTAGAACATTCTGCAGCATAGCTTCTACAATGTACGAGTAGAACATTCTGCAGCATAGCTTCTACAATGTACGAGTAGAACATTCTGCAGCATAGCTTCTACAATGTACGAGTAGAACATTCTGCAGCATAGCTTCTACAATGTACGAGTAGAACATTCTGCAGCATAGCTTCTACAATGTACGAGTAGAACATTCTGCAGCATAGCTTCTGCAATGTACGAGTAGAACATTCTGCAGCATAGCTTCTACAATGTACGAGTAGAACATTCTGCAGCATAGCTTCTACAATGTACGAGTAGAACATTCTGCAGCATAGCTTCTGCAATGTACGAGTAGAACATTCTGCAGCATAGCTTCTGCAATGTACGAGTAGAACATTCTGCAGCATAGCTTCTGCAATGTACGAGTAGAACATTCTGCAGCATAGCTTCTACAATGTGTATCCTCCGCTCTGGTATTAGGTAATGTTAAAGGCCCTTTCCCGAACGCATTCCTGATTCTGTTAGTTTTTAATTAAATTCTTTATCCTTCTCTTGATAATTTATTTCAATGGTGCCAACGGTCTTTCAAAGAGGGTTTAAAACCTATTGAAACATTTAAAATGATGGCTTAAAAAAATTGTCAAAGCAATAAGTGATCCTTTTGTGACCTCAGAGCGCTTAACTGGTGTCGGGAGGTCGAGACCAATGCTCCTCCGAACAGTCGTAGATAGCCGAGATAACGACACGTCGCTCGTACAGACACCTAGTTACCGTTAGTACGTAGTAGTACGAGGCATGTACGAGGCGTGTACAAGTACATGGCACATCAACACGCGCGCACTCGACGAGAGGCAGTGGAAATAACATCGAGCTTAGAAGACAACAGCCTTGTGAAATAAATGTTAGTTGGATAGTTTATAATTACACACATCAAAAGTGTCTAGGGATCAAGCATTTTTATGCGGATTTCTTGAGATTGAGATGTGACTTTGTAATAAATTTATGATTTTATAAATTTATATGGATCCTTTTTGGTGCATTTCATAATTTGAATCAGGAACTGTGAATCAAATTCGAGTAAAAGATGAAAATCAGCTGTCAATATTTTCCCTATAAAAAAATACAACGCATTGAAGACATTATTAGTGCTACTGTTTCCCTACTACTGATTAAAACCAACGTTATTATGGAGCGGCGACGTCATTTAAGCAGGGAAGAAATGCTCAGAGCCGTGGGAATGATAGAAGCTGGTTCCCGGCAACGTACTGTGGCTTTAGCTCTGAATACAAGTCAGAGTGTTATCAGTCGACTTTGGACACGTTACCGAAGCACTGGTACCGTGGCTGAGCGCCATGGAGGACGGTATCGCTGCACCACACGGAGACAAGACCGATACATTCAAATCTTAACTCGAAGAGCTCCAACAATAACCGCCATGATGTTAGCCGTGAGGCTTCATCACTCTTCAGGGAACTTAATTAGCGACCAAACAGTCAGAAACCGCTTGCATGAAGTGAACCTTCATTCCCGAAGACCGCTACGGGTACCACCTATAGCAATGCACAATCGTAGGATTCGATATCAATGGGCTCTTGAACACAGAAATTGGGCAGAAGAACAATGGCGTTTCGTGTGCTTTTCTGATGAGTCTCGTTTTGGTATGAGACCGGATACAAGACGTATACGACACTGGAGAACCCCTGGACGCCAACAGCGATTAAAATCCTGCCAGGAAGTCCATCCTTATAGTGGTGGAACCATCATGTTATGGGCGGGTATTTGGATCGGCGGAAGAACTGAGTTGATTTGGATCAGAGGCAACCTCAACGCTCAAATTTATGCTGAGACGATTGTATCAGACGTCATCGTTCCTCTACAAGTGCAAATCGGTCCCTTATTTCAGTTAATGCATGATAATGCACGACCGCACACCGCAAGAGTTGTAAGACAGACTCTCGCCGCAGCTAACATCAATGTCCTGCCCTGGCCTGCTCAGTCGCCAGACTTGAACCCGATTGAGCATGCATGGGATATGCTACAGAGAAGAGCTCTGCCGAATATGGAGGGTATCCAGTCGCAAGAAGACCTTTTTTTGTTGTTGCAACGAACATGGGCGGCCATTCCACAGCGTGATTTGGATGAACTCATTTTGAGTATGCCAAACCGATGTTCTTGTGTTGTTAGTGTTCGCGGTAGAAACACGGATTATTAATTGTTTAAGTTACCCAATAAAATTTTAGAGAAAACTGTTATTTCAGTCTTTTTTTCGAACTTTTGTGTTAGTGGTTCAAATGTCAAAAATCCCTTTATTAGGAAAATGGCAAATTTCTTTATTAATGCAAAGGTGACTTGGTTTATCGTTACTGTGACAAACGAAAACACTTTATTTGATGAATCCTTAAAGAAAATTTTAATTAATATCAATCAGGAGAAAAGTTATTGCAAAAATATATGTTGATCCCTAGACACTTTTGATGTGTGTATATACATAAAAAATTATAACAAAAGTCTAACAATAATAGCCACATTTGGTCGCTTCGTATTTAATTTATTTTCCAACATTATGGTGTGAGAATCGAACCAAACGACCGCCAACGAAAAAGCTACAAACGAGTAACACCTTCGCACAGCAGCCTTATGAAAAAGCTTTAAACGAATTCACAAGCGTAATTAACATTAGTATGCCTAATGTCATGAGGTGATAATGACTACAATCACCTCCGAATCGTTCCATGTTAGGATGCTGCAGATACAGCCGGCGAGAAAAACGCGGGTGAAGCACACGTCCCGGCCATTAAATGTGTTGCAGGCAAAGATGCGGGTGTCAGTACTGGGCCGACACAAAACGGGATTGTTTGCATTAACAGGGTTAATTTCCGTGAACGTTTCGCTTTTTTGTCGCACGGCGAGCGGCGAGCGGCTAGCGGTGAGCGCTGAGCGGTGAGCGCTGAGCGGCGAGCGACGACGCGTCATTAAAAGTGTTTCGCTGTTCATCCGCTTTTTATCACGTCGTTAACATGCGTGATGGTCGCACGCGGCTTATGTAAACAATAAATGCCATTTCACGAATTTCAATGTGTTTAAGTGTTTTTGACTTTTTAATGTGCTTATTTTTTATTAAGATTAATGATCGATGCGCAGACGCAGGTACACCTGCGCAGGTTGCCAATTATTCCCCTCTCTCCCTCTCCTGGCTCCCTGTACACCCGACGCGCGACGTTGCATTCAAATCTGTGGCAGCGATAACCGCCATATTACTGGCAGAGTGTTCAGCGGCGCGGGCGCAGCGCACACACGCCACATGTCACACACACCACACGTCACACTCGCGAGCACAGCACTAAGTGGTTGGATTATGCAGCGAGCGAGTTATGCGTAATGCTAATGAGTAACGCACGTCTTAATTATCGTGCGATGTGCGATATTGTATCGAGAGCGGATTTCTCTGTGCTCTCCATGTTATTACTCGCATTAAAGTTATATGAGTGCATTACCTGCACTTTATCGACGCGCGCCAGATTCCAGATTACTTTGCGCTTTATCTAAAATAATTACTTGTAATAATGTGTACGTATTTTGAGTAAATTCTTGTGGTAGTCTAGAACTCAGTATTCAGTGAGTCGTAACGAGTTGTCTAATTAATTGCGCGGGCGCAGGCTGCCCTTTCACATTATTGATGTTAATGGGTGTTTTAGGCAAAGGTCAGGCCCTGCTGAGCGCTGTCCGGTGTCGTGTCCGGCTGTCCGGTGTCGCGTCCGGCTGACGAGCGACGTTTTACCGCTAATTGTCGCTTACTCGTATTGTTATTGTACGACAAGTTCCCACTACATGCAATACCGAAATATGTATTTAGGAGAAACTATTAACGTACTTGTAATGGAAGCTGTAAGTATATGTATATTTTTGTTCTTATTTTACTTTTATCAGTTTTAGTGATAAGATTCTGATGCAGTTATAAAATTCTCTAAGTAGTAGAAATGTTAACACATCGTCCACTTTCCAAGAAATATTCAAGGTTTCCAGACTTGTTTAAAATCTATATTTACTATCTCAGTAACTACTGATTCGAATTGAAACTTTCTTTTAGTGTTGGATAGTCCATTTATCGAGAAAGGCTATGAGCTATATAACATCACGCTATGACCAATAAAAGCGGAGTATCAATGAAAAATGTTGCAAAACGGGAAAAAATATTCCTATTGAGTCTCTGTTGCGTACGCTACATAAACGGTTAAAGTTACGCAAAAATCGTGTATGACGAAATTGTTCCCCTTTAAAAGTTCTAAAAACAAGTCCGCAACAGCATATGTCTATCTTTTAAGGTTGACTCATTAAAATTTTGCGCATGGCTTCCTTTTATAATTTACGGGAGCAATAAGAAGAGGTTTTTGGAAATTCAATCTTTAAGGGGGTAAAAAAGGGAGGATTTTGTTTGTATGAAAAATCTTATTAATTGAGTTAATAAACTTGGAACTTGCCACAAATACTTCTATAAGTAAATTACGAAGTTTTTCATATTTTGTTTTTCTAAACTACTCCCTAAAGGGGGTTTGGGGGTATCAAAATTTGTATGGAAGAATTTTAACGTGCAGTTCGATTAGCTCGAAACTCAGTATTTATACTTAAAGACCAAGAATACTCGTAAGGTGTAACAGGGTTTTTTGAAAATGTAGGTACACCTAACGGAATGAAAAGGGGTAGTTAATTTTCCAGTGGCGGATTGCACTGCGTGGTATGATTAACTCGAAAATTGGCATAAATAATCTTTGAAGCATGTTATGAACACATCCCAAACTTATTTTCAAAATTCATTTGGTTGATGAACTTGAAACTTGGCAAGAATACTTGCCTAAGGAAGTCATAAAGTATATCATTTATATTTTTTAAGACTACCCTCAAAGGTGCGTTTAGGGGTTTTAAAGTTTCTGTGAAAAAATTTTAACACGCGGTCCGAAGAACTCAAAATTAGTATTAATACTTTTGACAGAAAATAAACAATAATACCTAAGTATATTGGGTCTTATGAACATAGGCCCCTGACGGGGCAAAAAGTGGTAATTCGGTTTTTAAGGGCACTATTATAGTGCGTGCCTAATTTAACTAAATAAATGTAAAAGCTTGGCACAAATAGTTATCTAAGTAAATTAAAAAGTTTTCACTTTATGTTTATCTAAAATGTCAATAATATAATTTTTTTTAATGTTTTTGTTTGCGTTTTAGGGTTTTTAAAAAATCATTTCCGTGAAAAATTGTCGGATTAGGTGAGGATTTGTATAGGAAGTCAAATTAGGTAGGTCTATTTTTTTTTAAATATTTTTTTTAGGTTTGGTTTGTAGGTTTGGTACAACTAAATATTTTCCTATCAGTCAGCGAATACAACCCGCACTTGGCTGTTATAAAAGCTACGAAACCCTACACTGCGCGTGGCCCGACACGCACTTGACCGGTTTTTTTATGTAAAATGGCAATTTCATAGGCAAAGACCTATTACTAGCTGACTGAAAAATACTGGTATTAAGCTGCGTCCGGTTAGACTGAAAGCCGACCCCAACTTAGGTGGGAAAAGGTTAGGCAGATGATGACTCGCTTTTTTTTTGAGGATGGGAAATCATCAAATGACCGCTCCCGCTCTGGGTGGAGCAGAAGGGAGTGTCAGACTCTTACTGACTAAAACCCACCCGTGTTCCTTCCTTAGCCCTTTATGTTCCAGGGCAGCGGTAACCCTTTCGGACAATCCCGCTGCTATAATGACTAGCTGACCGGACAGACGTTGACCTGCCCCAACAGCGCCACCTACTGAGTCCAATTGTAAATCTGAACCATCCGAGTACCACTCGGTCCAGCCGTTTAGGAGTTCAGGAAAGTACACACGTACAGAAAAATTATATATATATAAAGATAGTATAGTTTATAATATATTAATAGATTTGCGTTGAAATTTCAAGGATATTGGATCAACGTGTCCCAAATGAATCATCAATCATTTTTGTGAACACTAGATAGGTAAGCTACATTTTTGGCATACTTACATGTCGAACCACCGCCACAACAGAAGCTAATAATATTATGTTATGCACACTCAGTCGGTGCTGGCGCAACTCGCCCGCGGCTCGGGGCGGCGCGCGCGCAGCCTGACGTGTTCATTCATGATGCGATCAAACCAGTAGCCTCAGCCCACATGCTCCAGGGCATCTGATGGTCTGACCACCAGTACCCACTAACCAGCGAGGGGACAGTCAAAGTGTTATATTACAAGAGTAGGTTTAAACGTTACTACACAAGGTATTGTCAAGTCAAAGTTTAGTTTTTAAACCCATAAATAGAAGAGTAAGTATATCGAACTACTTAAGGCATGTAAGTTCTACTGTTCTCACAGATAACATAAAAAGAGCCGACACAGACAGTTATAATTAAAAGTTGAATGTTCTGAATAAAGTTCTCACATGATTACTACATCGAATGTTAAGCCCTTATACTCAGGTTGAAATATAAAAGGCACACCTTGATTGATGACATAATTACCGTAAACCGATGCTTCATTTACATGTTTCTAACAAAAACTGGTATCGCTTGACATAAAACTAATTGAATGATAAAAAGCAGTCAATAATCAATAGATTAGATGGCGTTTAACGACGCGGGCAGATGGGGTGCGGGGGCGAGGGGCGGGGGCGAAGGAGGGCGACTGCGACCGTAACCCACGATTTCACGCGCATCTGTCGCGACTAAACGCAAATGCTTCACAAACTGTGTTGATGTTAGAAATTAAACTGCAAGAATATACCTCTCTGTTACTTTGTTTTGACTGAAAAACTAAAACTGCAGAATGAATGATATTTCAACTAAAAGGTACCTATATAAAACTAGGTAAATTGCGAAAGCGATAAGCTGGTAATACGGAAGGCTAGTGTTTACCACTAGCTAGCCCAGCAGGAACTGTGCTCTGCTGACCCTTCTACCGGGCACGCGAGCTCAGTATGTACTACCAATATTGGCTCATGTAGTGTCATGGTCCATTACAGTTGGCGGGTAGGTAGTGTATACCATCGATCAAACGTGTCGATGCTCACCTCCACATTACCCACTACAAACATTATGATTCTACTGTTAACCATCATTAATCATTTCGAAGATATCATGTTTCATACGTATTTTCGCGAAAACCTGTATAAACATATAAAGTTATTGTTTCCGTTGTGTCATCATATCACGGTCGCTGTGCTCAAGGAATGCGCCCAAGTGTGTGTTATCAGCAAAGTCGTCACGAGGCCGCCAATTGACACACGCCCTGATGCTCTGGTGCTGACGGCTGATGCCCGCTGACTGAACATTTACATACAGCGCATCAGTGAGTCATCAGTCGGCGGAGGGAGCTCTATCGCGACAATCTCGCGATCGTTGAGCTCCGGTGCCGTATCTTACATCGCCGGGCACCTAGCAGGGGGGCTGCAGAAGGACAAGGTGAGCCACAGATCAGTGATACATGCACAGGAATTGGCCTTTTGTATTGGTAATTAGCACATAAACAACGCGCTATATAATTTCCAACTCGTGAAGGCTCTGTAATTGTACACGTGATGAGACAATACCATCTTTTCACTTGATAATGGGAATGGAACTTATCCAAAGAAGAAAAAGTGATCGCCACCATGCACAGGCCTCTCCTTGTTTGTGCCAACCTCCGCGGCGTTAAAGAGTACGTAGCTACTTATTATTAGTTTTTAATTTACTGAAGTTGTAGAAAGCAGAAATACTCTTGGGTACTTATATTGTACCAACACTTTCTGCCATTCCATCTCGCGTGTACACAGAACCACCCCTTCTGCGTATCCCTGTGTCGTGCGATCCGGTGTGGCAGTCGCAGTGTCGTCGTGTCGCCGGCACAGTCGCGCTCCGCCGCGCTACTCGCAACATGGCGGCGCCAATTAACGCCATGACAACCGTACTTGTGCATGATCCTCAGATTATGACGTCCGCTGTCACGTACACTGCGAATCAAATGATTGTCGCCGAGTGTTCGCGAACGATGCTGAAGTCGTAAATAAGGCTATGAGCGCAATTTTAGTGGTCTAATTAGTTCAATAAACCGCAAGACAGATCGCCAGCCATTGACTGGAACACCTTGTTTTAATTACTTAAACTTGCTCAAAACTAATGGTCTCATACCTACTTACTCAATTCTAGAAACTTTTTTTAAATGGCACTCCTCATTAGAAAAGCTTAACACTTAATATAAGTTAATTTACGTTCCACTGCTAATCATTGACACTATGGAAATATATTAGCAACGACTCGTATACCTAAAATTATTAGATACCTTCGAATCACAGCTATATTTATTTATATAATTATGTGATAATAAGTGCTTATAATGCCATGTCACGCGTAGTGGACTGGTGAAACACGTCACGTATAGTGGACTGGTGAAACACGTCACGTATAGTGGACTGGTGAAACACGTCATGTATAGTGAACTGGTGAAACACGTCACGTATAGTGGACTGGTGAAACACGTCACTTATAGTGAACTGGTGAAACACGTCACGTATAGTGGACTGGTGAAACACGTCACTTATAGTGAACTGGTGAAACACGTCACGTATAGTGGACTAGTAAAACACGTCACGTATAGTGGACTGGTGAAACACGTCACGTATAGTGGACTGGTGAAACACGTCACTTATAGTGAACTGGTGAAACACGTCACGTATAGTGGACTGGTGAAACACGTCACGTATAGTGGACTGGTGAAATACGTCACGTATAGTGGACTGGTGAAACCAGTAGCAATATTAAAGAGACTAGACAGACTTTGTTTTGTATCTGTTAATTTTTTACTTAACTAACTTGCATTTACGAATGTTTACGTAAGAATGAGAGGGCTGGTAAGAGTTTTGTTTACTTTTGCTGACGAGGGCGAATTAATAGTTGAAAAAAATCTGCTTACGTAATACTTGAATGGCCCCTTTTCGGAAAAACCATATTTTATGGCTAAAATCTCAGGATAAAAAACACGGTATGAAATACAAATATTGCTGTGTCGCGTGATTGTAAATGATGTGCCCTTCCAAACGCACAGCAAATTTCCTGCTGCTGCGCCCGCCGACTTCAAAGTATACTTAATGCCGAAGTGTCGCCTGCTCTAATTACAGCTCAAATATAAAACTCATCCATATTCGTAGCGGCGCCTTCGGCAATTGTCGGCGTCTTTCGCAATTGCCGTGGGTCGGCGCATCACATGGACTGCTTTTTTATCCGACGGAATTAATTCAGTTTATTGGACACTGGCAGTAGGGGCGCTAGACATGAGTAAACGGAGCTGGTGGGAATGTTCTCTAAGTACCTATAAAGTCAAATCAAATTATATAATTTATTTTTCTTGAATATGGGTATATGAGGTGATACATATAAAAAAAGTTCCATGTACCTACCATATCCTACCTCAACAGGTGTGCAAATATATATGATATTACATTATTATATAAAAACGTTTATTTCTACTTGTTCATTTATATATAGGGATATGGGAATCTCTCGTATTACATTCAGACTTCTGTGAGTTTGTGACACGGGTTTATGTATATGTAACTCATAAAAGTGATAGTGTTGTAACCCTGCTCGCAGCTCGTAGCTCACAACAGGCCGAGCATCACCGCGCATGCACCGCGACACTCGTGACGTCACCGGTCACATCACTCACGCTCTAATGTGGAGTTACTCAATATTTTGACAAGTCACCGTGGTCGCCGACGTCGGCCGAGCTCGCGAACTAGTTTCGTCTCAAGAGGAACAATGAGATTCGTTTAAACCAACACTTCCTGTTCATAAAGCAACTCGAAAGAGTTTGAATTAAGTATACCTACATAAGAGTTATTTTATGGGACACGAACTTGAGACCTTTTCGTTTGATCTTCATCGATACTGTCCATACTTGGGGCGGGCGTACAGAAAATAATAGAAACTAAATCGGAACATTCATTAAACATATTATTATTTCAGCTTCAGCTACTTTCCAGCCCTATTGTTCGGCACTGTGCAGTAAGAAGTTGCGCGAGCAGCAGAGTGGTGCATATAATATAATAGGTGGCTGCTCATCATCACGTACTGTTGCTGCGGCGACGCAATTACGCGCGCAACAATATCGCGGCACATCGGCGCGCGCGCATTGTATGCAAATGTCCGACACCTCGCCCGCGCATCTATTACAGCAAATATTGCATTGATTCAGCAAGACAAATCGGCTCGCTTGTTATCACACTTATAACTCAAACGTTTTCATCTTGAGAGATTTTTTCCAACGCCAGGTTTTTTTTTCAATGGATTGAATGCCCCCGCCTTAGTTAAATAATGGAATGTTTCCACTTGTCTCGGGTGAGATCTGCCAGCTACACGTGTAGACGCCATATTGTCTCCCACTAGTAACTTATCATTTTCGCTAGCAGCGCCCATTATGACACTAGAATAAATATTGATAAAACGAGTTTTAAAATTCATTTTATATGAATGTGAGGTTGGTTGCACACGCGCAGTTCCGTGCCAATTACAGCATCGGGCATCAGATAGCGCTAACAAGACGATGCGTATCTGTCGCCTGCGCACCGGCAGCGACGCAGCGACCACACCGCGCAAAATTCAAATTCCGATACCAAACGCTAAACTCCCCCGCGACATAAATCTCTCGAACACAACCATAAAATACACCTTATGTTTAAAAGAGTAAAATTGGAAATGGCTCGAGAGTTTAAGTGCGGTCACTTTGCATGATGAACGCGGTGGCGTGAATTACGCGGCCGCAGGTCGTTATTGTGAAACCAACACTACTTTGTCACTGTGTCCACGCAGACTAAACTGTATTTTCTTAACCACAAGGGTGTCGTTGACTGTATATGTAAAGCTGGTGGGCAGGGCAGAGCATTGTGGTAACGGCGGAATATTTCACGCAGATGGCACGATAGAGCGCGATTGTGCGCGGGCGCAGCGATAGCGCTATCACTGACACACAGCAGGAAGGACAAACGAACGCTATGAATCAACGCGACAGCCGCCACACAAGTAACTAGAGCTTTGTTCTGGATTGCGTAACAATGGGTGCGATATCCAGCGCAGTGAAGGCTGCTGACTCAATGGCTGAAGTGGACAACGATCTTTAAAGTTGGCTGGGTAGGATTAGTGACCGTTGTCGACATAAATCGGTGCCGTCCTGTGGTGTGGTGTGGTGTTCTCGTCTCGCGGTTCTGTGTTGACGAGGCTCTGTTTCACAGAGCAGAAATATTGTCGGGGCGTGTGTCTTCGTGGGACGATGATGGACGGCACCTCCGCTGTGCTAGGCATAATCAAGCGCAGTTAGCGGAGGTCAGCTGGTCAGTGCTCAGGCGCTGCCGGAGCCTGCGCCGGGAGGCGGCGTCTTTGAATAATTCGCGGATGATTCCGCTAGATTTATGGCGTATAACCATAGAGCAGCGCCGCCGCCGACAATTAAATAATTTGCGTATGCGCGCCCGCACACTCACACACGCGCACGCGCAGGCGCCTTTTATTGTGATTTGTGTGTTTAAAGCCGTCGTTTATTAATCACGTGGTCGATTATAAGAACAATAACGTACCCCACAATTTCGTGGCCGCTGCGTTTCGGCGGCGGCTCCCTTTGACATAATTTATTGGTGGGATTAGAAGAAATTGGACAAAAAATATGCAGCGAGGAAATACAGGAAGAATGAAATTAAAGTTAATTGTTGTAGAGGTGGTTGTGAGTCAACGGGCGACTTGGAACACGCTTGACTATCATTCCGCATACGGACTACTTGTTGAAACAGTGAAAGTCGAATCAAAGATAATCCTCAGTAGTTCATAAGATAAAAGCTAGGCAAACAGATTGCACTTGTAACTAAGTTTTACGTAATGATAGTGAAGGGTGGTCATCACCTCGCTGATTACAGGGACCAGCATAATTTGTAGCCTTTTGTTTTAGAAAGTGGCTCACCACCGACCGCCGCCGTCGCCAATCACATTCACTTATAATCTCACTGCTGCAAGAAACTGTTAAATTGTCTTTTTGATCAGCGATTAAGATAATACGTATTGTGGGAGAATGGCGTCAATTTATAAGTGGTTTGTGAAGGCAAGTGGGAACAGTCGATCGACAAAAACCCACAGCAATTAGTGCGTGTTTCCCGCGGGCGCGGAGCGAGTGCGGGGCGGGTGCGGGGCGGGTGCGGGGCGGGTGCGGAGCGGGTGCGGGGTGGCAGTGGCGCGGGCACGTAGCTGCACTCTGATTGTATAATTGCGCGGCTATCAATTGCTGGCGGTGGTGGGTTTCCGTGAGAACAGTCACCACTCACCATCACTCACGCGCCACCACGACCACACATCTCTTCTCTTTATTTTCTTGTCATCATTCCAGTGCGGGATAAAGGCCTGATTAACATCAATACTAAATATAATAAAATTATGTGTTGAATGAAAAACTATCAAAACTTAAAAGTCACTATTATCTGATAAGTAATTTTTCATTAGTTGAAATTGACATTTATCAAGGATGCGCGGGCGCATGCGTCTCGGCGTCGTCGGAAACGACTTGTTGTCAGTTGTAATTAATTGATACACGACAAAGTAGAACGTCTATTTAAGTACTTACACACACAGTTTACGCCAATATTATAGTTAATTACTTCAAATATAAAAACTGTACCTAATTACGAGTACTGTTACTTGTTTCAGTAGCTTGCAAACTCAACAAGAACTCAGCAAGTGAACTTCAGAGACACCCCTCGTGGTCATTTGTTTTGAATGTCGCCGGAATGAATTTATTAGGTGTTTAGCGTGAACATCATGCAGCGGGATTGTCCGAAAGCGTTACCGCTACCCCGGAACATAAAGGGCTAAGGAAGGAACACGGCTGGGTTTTAGTCAGTAAGAGTCTGACACTCCCTTCTGCTCCACCCAGAGCGGGTGTGGTCATTTGATGATTTCCCATCCACAAAAAAAAAAAAAGCGTGAAGATCATTGTTACACATTGATTGAGAGACACCGCGAGCACAGCACGGGTCGCGCGCATCGGAGGCGGCGCGGTGAACGACCGTCAGCGGCCGTTACCGATCGCAGCCGATATTATTTAAAGCGCTCCAATCTCGCTCCTTATTACCGGACGATGGGCCGATAATGCGGCGCGCCGCCGGCCGCCGCCCGGCCGCCGGACGGCGCGGCCGCTCCGATCCGGCACGCCACGCGGTAATCCCGTGCTTATCGCAGATGAGTTACGATTAGTAAATTGGCGAGCGGAGAAGGGCGAGATCGGCTTTCTAATAAATTTAGTTGGAATTACAGGCGCATCTCCTGCGATGGGCTCTAATCGCGATCGAAACAGATATTCCGTTGAAAATTGTTATTCCAATAAGCGGCGGTTACCATTTACTTAATTGGAAAACTCATAAGTACAGGCACGGCCCGGTAACATGCACTTTGTGTTCGACCGGGCTCCGCTCAATAACAGCGCCGCGCGGGCGACCGCCGTGCATCACGCAGATTAGTGCTCGACTCGAACTCGTTCATAGTCATCTTCGGTGAGTAGAGTCCTACCTCGACGCGTAAATATACCTACCTGTGAGACCAACAAAATTCAGGCAGACCTCGGAACAACCGTGGTTGCTAACAATTTACCAAGGAGAAGATTTGCCGTTGATGAGCCAAAGCCATCCGGAGAATGCCCAGACTTGATAGATCATTACAAAAGTACCCAGTAAATATTATCTACTTACATGACAATTGTGAACCAGCTTTGTGTGTAACTGGAGCAGAGCAACAGTAAACTAGCATCTCAACAATCTGGCCCTCCTAGAGAAACGTAAACAGCTCGTATTTTAACGTTACACAGAACCTTCACTTCCTGAGATATCTGGCAGTCAGCGTTGACTGAATCAAAATCTAAAATATTATGTTAGTTAGTCTAATGTTATGACCACACCTTCCAACTGTCGATCAAATGGTTGAACGAACTAACTTGTACAGTAAACTACAATATTGACAATCCCACTGTAACATAGAGTAACCGGACCTATAGGCTCAGCCCAGAGCCGCCAGCTGATGCTCACTGACCCTATTGCTTGATGCCCGCTGACCCTATTGCCGGATGCCCACTGATCCTATTGCTTGATGCCCACTGACCCTATTGATTGATGGCCACTGACCCTATTGCTTGATGCCCACTGACCCTATTGCTTGATGCCCACTGACCCTATTGCTTGATGCCCACTGACCCTATTGATTGATGGCCACTGACCCTATTGCTTGATGCCCACTGACCCTATTGCTTGATGCCCACTGACCCTATTGCTTGATGCCCACTGACCCTATTGCTTGATGCCCACTGACCCTAGTGCTTGATGCCCACTGACCCTACTCATAACATAATGCTAGCCAGCTCCACTTGGACTCGTGTTAATACCATGCACGTTCCACAAGCTAGGTAAGCCGTGTTTATAATCGAGCTAGATATCAGTAAAGGGGACTCTGATCTGAACCTGGTCATTACCTCACAAGACTGGTGAGCAGCTACTTCTAATTCTTGTTAGAATATTCAGACATAAACTAATTTGAAATTTAGTCATATTGCAAAAATACAACCAAACATCAAAATGGTTTACGTGTTGAATGTTCTTATAATCTCGACTTTCTTGTTGGTCCTGTTAGCCTCAAGTGCGACTACCGAGCGTTGTGGCCTGGGTTCATTGTCAAGGCCGAGCAAACTATTATTGTTTTTTCTATAAGGAATGTTTCAGTAGCCAGCATATAACTTGCAGCGACTGCTACATAACACCTATTACTGCAATTGAGTCCAGCCATTTATTTGCACCTTATGTTGTGGTAGTGCTGTTTATGACGACACATTATAATAAGTATGTATACAGCAGGCTGTATCTCACTGCGAACAGTAAACGGTTGATTTTCTGAATCACTGAGCAACCATGTGGCATGAATATTAATCACAACTTTACAACTTCTTTGTACTTCCCATTTAAAGGGAAATAAACACTGCTGGAATACTTATGTATTAGATTACCATTATAAATGTTATATGTGGCAACTATACAGAGTGGCACCTACTATTAAATCATCTATAACAGCGGTTTGCAACGAGCTTGTATTCCGAGAAAACAAAACACAGGATAAATGATAATCATGGTACAATGTATTCGGAATATGAGAATAGGCTTTGAAAATTGTGCACACACGTCATAGTTATCTGCTAAAAATATGCGAATAAAATAAATTTAATTACTAGGGTTAAAACGGTGTCGATCTATATCGACTTACATTGGTATTCTTATACGAATGATTATCAATCGGATTCTACTCTCGTCAATATTCCTATAAACAATAAATATTCCTCGCCAGCAAGTGCTGCACACAAGTCGCACACCGTGTACGTCACACTTGTGCGCGCTAATGGACGCGCACGTCGCGCGTCGCAGCACGTTAACATCTCGACGTCCTACACGCAGGAGCGCGGTCAGTAGCTCCACTGCACACAGATGCCCAGTGAAAGAACAATACCGATACAACCTGATTAGAAGTAATATTACATTTGAACACCACGCTGAATTATAATAGTCATAGTAGTTTATTGGATTTCAAGGCATTCTTACAAGTCAAATATACAAGTGTTGATAAAATTCATAGACAGTCAAATCAAAAGATAAACAAAAAAATAATAATTGAAAACAATATAAATAAACAAAAGTCATAGTTACACATATATCAAAACCAATTTTATAATAAAAACATAAATTCGATTCGGCAACACAATAATATCAACACTTAATTCTTACAAATCAGTCAAATTAATACAATAGAACGTCGCGTTGCGTAGCATGTAGCCCGTAGCGTTGCGTAGCATGTAGCCCGTAGCGTTGCGTAGCACATAACATCATAGCGTGAAGAATACCTTACATAGACCGGAGTGCGTAGCGTGTATCGTAACTCGTATCACGTAGCATTTCATAGCGCGTAGCGTTACTTGTGCCATAGCACGTACGCGTATCGTGTATGCCTACGTAGCGCGTAGTGTATATTGTAGGGCACAGTATGAAGCGTTGCGAAGAGTGCTCCAAGTAGTCTAAGTAAGCCTTCTGTGCCCGCGTTGTGTAGTGGTGAATATCTCAATAGTTGGCAAGGAATCAGAGCCGGTTATGTGGACGTCAGTTACGCGATTAGGAACAACTTCCGGCCGCCATAACCGCGTTACAAACTACAAACTTTATCATTTGCGCCCCCTCCCCCTCCCCCTACCCCATAGGTAGTTTACGTGTCGTAATTAATATTGATCGCACAAACTTTGTTTTAACTACAGACAGGACGCGACGGGCTGCAGTGCCAGTGTGCGAGAGGGCCGAGGGGCGCGGATTCCCCGACAGGCTCCTGTGTGATTGGCAGAAGTCAGACGGTATTGCATTCGACTCTTTAAGAACGAACTGAAGAATTAGAAAAATCTTTGAAATAAGTGGATGTTTTTTAAAAGCCTTTGTGCTTGATGTGGCTTTGTTAATTTCGGTCGTTAGGGGTCGTCTTTCCTATCTAGACAAATGATATCTCGATTTGTAATAGTCCAAGTTGTTATTACACTTCAGCGGGTCGTTATTAGAACATGAAGTAGGTAATGCTAGTATCTAGTGCGTGCGTGCCGCTGGGTAATATTGTTCTCAAGTAAAATATCAAGCGAAGTGTCATGGGGGCTCAGCAGCAATCCATCTAAATTATTCAAACGTAAAGATGGGCCATAAACAATTGTCGCTTTTAGCTAATGTATTTATAATGTGCAGGCGCAGGCGGTGGAGGCGCGTGGCGTGCGATCATTTCCGATTTCACACGAACATAGCCGAGCGGCCGGCACCCGCGCACGCGCACCACCTACAGCGACGCAACATTCATATGGGGTAAATTGAAACGAATTGGAAATTAATATAAAATATGTGAGTGCTGAAGACGATTTCAATTTGTTTTTATTATTGAGTTATCAACATGTCAGTATTAAGCTTCAAACGTGAATGAAATTACTGATTCGCAGAACACGTGACAATGACACAAGGACCCCATTCTATTGAATGTTCTTCATCAGTAACGCATAATAATAAATAGTTCTGCGAAGTGCGCTATCTCTGAAATAACTTCAGTTTGATTGAGCCGCTCAGAATAAGAGAAAAACCTAATTACATTAAAGATAAATTCTTCTTGAATGACGTTTAGGAATCAAGGATTGAGTCTCAATCGATAAACATATCCGAGACGCTCGTAAAGCCGTTATTGTGCAAGTACCGTGTATTACGACGCGGTGCGGTGCGGTGCGGTGCGGTGCGGTGCGGTGCGGTGCGGTGCGACGCGGACTGGTGCAGTGCGGTGCAACGCGGAGCGGTGCAGGGTGGCGGCGGGCAGCGTAGACGCACTCCGCGCCTGACGAATGCGGAGCGCGGAACTAATGCCGCGATTTGCGCGCGCGCATTATACCGCATTTACACTTTATTACGGCGCGCGCGACTTTTATTTAATTTTAACTTGGTCGGAGTGGCGACCGTGGGACCCGTAATGACACATACGATTCACATCGACGCAATCCGAGTTACAAATAACTCTACAGGTAACTATCTAATCGTTCCTCAAAACACTTGAAATTACCTGTAGGTACCTACTAGTACATAATCAATGTACATCAATAGTTTTCGGTGTTCCCATGGCTGCGCTATGACAGGCAAGCTTTACAGATTCATGTGTTTGTAAGTAGTCACGACAATCACAGCGAGCACTCAACACAAAACTTGTTATAAAGCAAATCGTCAGTTTGTACTGTGACTGCGGAGAACACACATGAATGTTCTTAAAAACTCTGCGATGGAAGCAATTTATTTATAGTTAATAGGAAACCTTCAAGTAAATTGTTAGTGAGCATGATGCCAGCTGCTGCTAGCACACAAATGAACAGCAGCCTGTACGACCTTCGACTGAGTTACCGAAACACAACAGGCCTGATGAGATGCAAGACAAATATTTAAATCTTTGCTTTTCTATCTTTACGTATTTTTTTGTGTGAAATTTGATAAATGAATTAATAAATATAACTTGTAGTCGATGTCAAATAAAAAGAACCAGGCTAACATTGTATCGTCATCAAGTAATACGTAACGTTCTAAGCTCTCCCCGCACATTTGCTGCGACACAAAACACGTCCAATTGATTTCATAGTGCAGCTTGTGATCGGTCGTGCTCCTGCTCGTAACTAACGCGCCCTTGTGAGCGGGCAGCATAAACAGTGGTGACAAACTCGCTGAATGCACTAATTAGAGGGCTTCTAATTATCTCGCAATGTCGTATTGTGGCCACCAGCGTTCTGCGTTACTTGTTAATTGTAATTACAACTTAATTATGGCCGAGGGTTCTGTGTACCGAAATGTGGCCTAACGCATTGCATTCAATAACTTCGTCGTTAATTGTGTTTATTGTTCGTATACTCTTTACAAATAATTGCTATCTAAAAATACCGACTTCAATTTATTTTCCATCAGTCGCAAATATTAAGGCTGTCCCATAAGGGCCACCTTGGAACCACAAATAATCATTTTTTTTTAAACCTGTTCTAATGTTTCATTACAAGATCACAAGAGATCCCCTTTCAAAATTAACGTCTTACAATGCACCTGCTGTGAAAACACATCACCCCTTCAGCCACTAAACAGTTTTAAACATCGTCACGTGTCACGTCCGGTCCCGTCCCGAGCCGGCCCGTGCCGTACCTCGCCTACTTATAACCATTTAACACCTCGTTCAGACGAAAGGGTGCGCGACACCCCGTTCTTATGCAATCCTGGCATGGAACAAAAACGACAGAAGGCTAAAAAAAAAAGTAAAATCAAAATATATTTTATTTCACATCTATATCTATCATTCTATACTAGCGGAACGCCCCGGCTTCGCACGGGTAGATACTGGTATTTAACAAAAAATATACATATTAACACACTCTTGGCAGACTTTCCATGCTTATAATAACACTCGATCAACTCTGCTTTTGAAAAAACAAACAATCAAAGTAAAAAAATTGTGATTGTGACATAACTGTAATAGTTACACATATGGTGTTGCGGACTTTTTTGTAGATATTGATGTCTTGTATAAAACTGAAGTATATCACTTTGCTCTATTGTCAATAGTTTCCGCAGCGTACGCGATATAAGGATTTTTTTGGTATTTTTCTCACACCTTGGGTTACATTATCGAAGTTTTCATACGGATCCCTAACTTTTTGAAAATATTCTATCGCCTATATTCATAAGGGATAATGGTGAAAGAATTTTTCATATCGGTCCAGTCGTTTCGGAGCCTATTCAATTTAAACAACCAAAAAAATCTTTCCTCTTTATAATAATTTATCTAAATAGGTATTTAGATATATATATATAATATATATATGGGTGTTACTATAATTATGTAATTAGAGATTCTGTAACCAGCATTTTCAGATTTAATTATCTGTGGATTGGCATGCAATTCGAAATTCAAATAAATTTTATTCGAAAGCCGTGTTTATTTAATTTCAAATTCAGTCATTTTTTTTGTGAAATTGTGGTAGTTTTTGGCGCCATGAAAAACTGAAAATTCGTATAATTTTCGAATATCAGTTCCTACGTGGAAATACCGCTGCGCAAACAACACAAAACATTAACGACGTGTACGGGCCTAACACTGCTTGCATAAACACGGTCCATTATTGATTCAATCGTTTTAAATATGGAAATTTTGAGTTGAAGAACGAGCCTCGCGGTCGTCCGGTGACCATTGTCGACAACGACGAATTTAAGGCGATAGTGGAAGCGGATCCAACTCAATCCACGGCTGAGCTTGCTGCAGACCTAGGAGTTAATGTCAAAACAACATTGAAGCACTTCTTCCACTTTAGCAATCGGAAAGATAAAAAAGCTAGATAAGTGGATGCCACACGAACTAAGCGACCAACAGCGAGACTTACGCGTCGAAGCATGCATAGCATTACTGAATCGGCATAGAAACGAGGGAATTCTAAATCGAATTGTAAACTGCGATGAAAAGTGGATCCTGTACTACAACCGTAAGCGTTCGTCTCAGTGGGTGGACTCGGTACAGCATCTAATCAGTGCGCTAACAAAATATTACTCATAGGAAGATGACTGTCTGGTGGACCAGCGCCGGACTTGTACGTCACAGCTTCTTACCGCATGGCACAACAGTGATGGCAGATGTCTATTGCCAAGAATTGCAAACAATGATGGAGAAATCTGGTAGAATTCTATGAGATTTAACAAAAACTAAAATACAAAAATTGACAGCAACGGCATTCCTATCTATAGTACATACATGCTTCTTTTCATGAATTGCGTTTAGTGAACCTTCTCAGCCTACCTCCGTTATGCTTTCAAGAAGGGTATGTCACAGAAGGGCCAGTGTTTTATGATTGTTATCTGGGCCACAATATGCCGCGCGTCGTAATGGACACAGTGATGGATGGGCGTGCAAGGCCGCGCGCGTGTTCCACCGCGCTCTGCTCGACTGGATCGGGTTCTGATTGATTGTCTCAGGGGGACTCTGCTTGCTTTCACGAATATAAATATGATAACTTGCTTCGTTTGCGTAGGCTCCGCGAACAAACTGAGAATTACTTTTTGAATTCTGCGTTTATCAATTCTAGCACTACTTTTTTTACCTCTTTATAGTTGACTAGCAGCGCCCCGGGGTGTCACCCGCGTTAGTTTCGATCCGGTGGGAATATCGAGATAAAAATAGATATATTATTCCTGATTATAAACTATCTGTGCCAAATTTCATCTAAATACAAACATTCAAACATCTTCACATACTTTCACATTTATAATATTAATAGGATTACTTTAATATTATCACTTAGTACGCAAAGCTAGATATCTAGCTATACATAACCAGTATAAGCTATTTTTTTTTGGATGGGAAATCATCAAA
This sequence comes from Globia sparganii, assembly GCA_949316385.1. Taxonomy (NCBI): domain Eukaryota; kingdom Metazoa; phylum Arthropoda; class Insecta; order Lepidoptera; family Noctuidae; genus Globia; species Globia sparganii. The sequence continues at coordinate 232,961 of OX438658.1, forward strand.
TGACCGCTCCCGCTCAGGGTGGAGCAGAGGGAGTGTCAGACTCTTACTGACTAAAACCCACCCGTGTTCCTTCCTTAGCCCTTTGTGTTCCAGGGTAGTGGTAACCCTTTCGGACAATCCCGCTGTAACCTGTATACTTAAGCTGACTTCTGATTGTACGAAAATCCTGTACAGTGCGAGGTTAGCTAAAACTGGAAATGTATAGCTTGATGTGTAGCCGTGTGTACAGACACCAGCATATCAAGCTACCCGAAACTGTCATATTTTCCCAATCAACTTTGAAGCTTATGCTGTAGCGATAAAGTTGAAAATCTATTACAGAAATTTGATAGATTGTAGTAGGTAGATGGGCAGCCTATCAATTCTGTAATAATATCACCGTGATAACATAGGTGAAGTGAGCGTGAACTATCAATGAAGGCAATCCCTAACATCAGGTGGAATGACAGCTCACTTCACCTTAGTTTTCACGGTGAGATTTTTACAGAATAGCATTGCTGGTGTCTGTACAATACATTACTTTAAGAAAATATTTTAGGTATATCACGATATGGTCAGTAAGAGTGGAATTATAGTAAACCCCGTACAGATAACGGCGCGCGGCGGCCATCCTGATTTATTTTAAAACTATGATATCTCCTGAGATATTCATTAAATCAAATGATAGACATATGCTTTCGCAGAATTTTTTAGAACTTTTAAGAGGAAACAATTCCGTCATACATTATTTTTGCGTAACTTTAGCCGTTTAGGCAGCGCACGCAACGAAAGCTCTCAAAAAGAATAATTTTTCCCGTTTTTGCAAGATTTTTGATTTCTGCGACGCTCCTGTTGGTCGTAGCGCTATGTTATATAGTCCATAGCGTTCCCCGATAAATGAACTATCTAACACAAAAAGAATTTCTTAAATCGGTCCAGTAGTTTCGGAGCCTATTCATTACAAACAAACAAACAAATCTTTTCTCTTTATAATATTAGTGTAGATAACAACTCGTAAACTACTAAGACCTTCAAACAAATTCACAACAGTAAACAACATGTAAAATATCCAAGTAAGACAAAGATGCATAGAAATGATAATGTCCCTCGACATCAAATGATATTGGCCCCGATTCTGTTGTTCACTAACTAAACTATATTTAAGTTCAGTGCATCTTTTTGTTTAAATTTCATTACGAAAAGGACAGAACATAAAATATTACTTTAGTTCTGTCAAATTAGATAATCCATAGACAAGTTAGACGAGATTAAAAAATTGGCTACTAAGAATACGTCAATTTAAGTCAGGCGCTGACTAATTTGACAGGACTAAACTAATATTTATCTTCTGTCCTTTTCATATTGAAATAGAAAGAAAAAGATGCACTGAACTTTAATTTAGTTTAGTTTGTGAACAACAGAATCGGGGCTCAACATCAAATCTTATTTCAGTCCCTCGACATCAAATCTTATTTCAGTCCGTTCAAATCCAGTAATTAAGTGGTACCTATTTTTTAAAATCCAGCTATGCGGCACACAATCATATCTCACTATTTAACTATTAAAGTATGTACATTTTGTTCACATACAGTTACCACCAATTACAAGGGACCCATAATTAATTATTTAAAAGCTCTTACAGTGAAAATCAATTAGAGCTGGCGGGACTTGTTTTAAATGATATGTGTAATTGGTCGATGTGGGTGGTGCTACTGTGCGAACTGCTGTGATACAGTAACCGCCGGAAGTACGGCGCGTCCAGTTTTAGAAAAAAGTTCTTCCTTGTCTCTCGTCGTCTCTGTCACTCATACTTGTGTGACAGTCTCTTTCTAGAACTTCATGTGTCATACAACGGCCGGCTATGCACACTGCACAGTGAATGGTTCCTTTTATGCACAGCTTTTATGTTGATTCCCTTTACATCGAGTCTGAGAGTCATTATCAATGAGGCCAGATGTTGTAAGTTGAGAGTTTTTGTTGGTGACCTGGGAATAAGAGATGTGATGCGAGTTCGGGTGTAGTACCCAGTGAGTGGTGAGCATATCAACTGCTGCTGAGAGTTCATACTCAATGCTGATCTCGATTTCTGGGAAGCTTAGCTTTTCTTTGCTTTTGCTTATATTACGTATGGTTTTCACATTACAAATCAAACTCAAACTTAAAGCATTTATTTCAATTAAACCATTTACAGGCACTTTGAATTGTCAAGAAGTCGGTCAGTCAGGAAAAACTGAAGCTAGTTACCCATTCCAAAGCGTATTAGGTACCTATGGAGAAGAACGGGCAAGAAACTCCATGGACACTCTTTTTAAATTATATTTTTACAAAATTATTAGTTACCTCATATGTTGAATTTATAAATATGTGAGAACGATATAAAAAATAAATAAAAAACAAGTACGCGTTAAAAGTGAATATTTCTTGAATCTCCTGTGACACCACACAGACACCACACACAGAGGAGGCTGGCACACCAGCCTCCTCTCTGTGAGAGGGAGTGGGCCGTAATCCACCACGCGGACAGACAGAGATGTAGGCTTTTACCAAAACTCTCGCATAGCTTTGCATCAAAACTACTTATCACTGATCGTTGTTGAGTAAGTATTCTTCAACAATCAAGATTGGACTTTGTAATAAAAGGGTTAGGTAATCTAAAACTACTTCTGTAGACAGTTAATAAGTAAGAAAGCTTCAAAGATTGTAAGCTTTATGTTCCTTGTGTATCAGGTACCTAGTACAAATGCCTTCGGAGCATATTATTCCAAGGTGATGATCAAGCGAGTGCTAATCGCATGATTACGCGAACCGTTTGATCTGTCCGACACAGAGAGAGGACACGCAGAAGGCTAGCATGCCTACGGGGACAAGGAACAGAAATACGTGATAATAGATATACAGCCAAACTGTGCCGTGAACGATTAGCAAAGTGACACGTTATAAAATTAAGTAATATTTACCACCCATTAGCTCGAGAACACCAACATGACACACCTTTGGATACTCTGAGAGCAAGACGTTACTCTTACAAGACATGTTGAAGTAAGTAGATAAGGCAGGGTGTGGGTGCTAAGAAAACTGCTTTCTGTTCGTGCTTTCCATATGTTATTATCCGGCGCAAAGGGTTTCAATTTACAACAAATAATATGTTCTATTCAGCCACAACGCCACAACTGGACTGGATTTTCGGTCCACGTCCCTTGTACGAAGTGTAAGTGCTCGCGACCCCGCGACCTGCGCTGCGCAGGCGCATGCGTGCGCGATGCTATCGCGTAATGTCTTACTACCCGCCATTACACCACTGATAACCACACATACAAACACTAATGAACACTTACTAAAAGCACTAGATAAGAAACAGATTATATTTGACTGTGCAACTATTTCCTTTGCCGAGAATAAAGAAAGGCACATTAACGGAGGCGATAGGGTTTTAGTTTCATTGTTGTAGAAAACAATTATACGGTCTGTAATTGGTATGTAATGGACACATTACTTTGCAATAAACTATATACCTAGGTATATTTACTACGTTGATCCCATCTACTAATTAAGTGTGTATTTTATTTAGATTAATTCGTTTAACAAACATAAAGCATACTGAAAGGCTACTGTTACTATTTATCATATAATGTCAGCTATTTTGTTTTTCCGCAGGTTGCATCTACATAATTTATTAATAAACAATATACCTACTTATATGCAAATATTTCTTCGACAAAAAAGTATCGCACACTTGACATAAACAAAACTATAGATAAAACTATCATTAACCATTCAAATAGCTTAGAAAAACCTCATTATGCATACAAAGAGCCTACCTAGAGCCATCAATAATATGCGTACATCGCTGCTAATATGTCGATAAGTAAAACATACGCCCTGGTGTCCTGGTACGCCATCAATTTCCCATCGAACAGTTTTTCTCTAGGGCTCTATGTTTCACTAATCGATGGTAATGGAGGCAAGCTAAAGGGCTGCCTGCCCTCATTTGAATAGGAGTCGTGAACACCTGGCTGTAGTGAAACATTTTAATTGCAATAAAACAATAATTGTGGCTGCGGACGTAGAATTGTTATAGTTTTGTAAACTGTTTATATTTGTAATAGAATGAAAATACAGGCAGAGGCAAATAATTTAGTTAACACGTCTATTAGACCATTTATAGGTGTTGAAAGTCAAGAATTAATGATATGGAAAATTATAAAACTAGCACAATGAAAAGGTGCTCTTATTTTGGAAAATTCCAGCCTTTCGTACATGCATGAATTCTATTAAAAAAACTTAAATTCATTCACTCACTGACCGAAAACGCACTGTCTAAGCCGCTGTTGTTTCTTAATTAACAAAAATAAGCACCAATAAAGATTTTTTTAATGTATCTCTTATAAGGTGTTCTATATAGGTTGAAAGTTCGTCATTTTTGCTGTTGGGAAATCCTACCGGGACCTGGCTTGTAGTACCTACTCATATAAATCCTACCGAGACCTGGCTTGTAATACTCATATAAATCCTACCAGGACCTGACTTGTAGTACTCATATAAATCCTACCGGGGCCTGATGGCTTGTAATACTCTTATAAATCCTACCAGGACCTGGCTTGTAATACTCCTATAAATCCTACCGAGACCTGGCTTGTAATACTCTTATAAAGTAGAATATTTTAGAAGATTCTTGGTCCTCTTACAAAAAAAATTAACCTAAAGCCTTTTCTGTTGTCTTCAAGTCTCTTAATATACAATACGTAGGTACTAAGGATTATACTTGTGACATCACACAAGTTTGCAGTACTTACTTATTTACTCTTAAATCCCGTTGATATTCTGTGCACGTGCAAAAACAGGAAATATTAAATTGTAGGTATTGATTCCTTTTCATCTCTAACCATTTGTGAGTGTTAAGTGATATAATCAAGGGTGTTTATATTAATATTTCTAAACATTTGCAGGTTGTAGATCCTTGCCACGTCATCGTCACTATGCTAAATATGTTTTTTTTTAATGGTTGTGAACCCATAACCTCTGTATTCACAGTCGACGCCGCAGCCATTGAGCTACAGTCACTTCATTATTGAAACCTCTTGAAATTCTCACAGCATCGCCAGAACACAATAATATGAGAATGATGACAGCAAAACATCACAACATTATAAAAACGGCGGCCGCTCGAGTTCCAGACAATACGTTTTTATTCCATGATCTGATGTGACGCGAGCAAAAACTTATGAGCAGCAGTCGTGAACGCACTCCCAATTATTAAATATTTATTCAAGTTTGTTGAAACTGACCGAATAATTGGGACTATAATGTTAACATAAATACTTTACGTTCGTACTTGAAGCAGAACGTGTGATAACGATCACCTGTCAGCCGCAGCGCGTTCATTAATAGCTGCTTTGCATCGTAATTAGCATCGACGGGACTGTGGAAAAAGCTAATCAATGTCCATCGAGTTAATACTTGCTAAATATTGCGAGCATTGCCGTCACACGCTAATCAGTGCGCCTCGTGTACACTCGTGCGCATGCTACACTGTACATCTGTGTTATGTAGGCATGTTGTGAGCTGCAACTCTAATGGCCGCTGATTAGCATTCGTCGCGATTTGTCGCGTCGCGATCGTTCGCACCAATCGTGCGCGACCTGCGCCGGCGCACGCTAGTGGGAGACATTTGTATACAGAGCGTATATGACAGAATGTGAGACGAAGGTAACAACTAACAATAGATATGGGAGATTAGATTGTACTTATTTAGAGCAAAGATATTTGAATTGATTTGACTGATACTATTCCAATGTGAACTAGGAACAGCAACCATTAGTTATGAGGAGCTAGACATGTTATGTGAACAATCTATCTCGAGAATGTGCGTGTCTCGTGCTCTTGCATTAAGTTGTATGATTGTGTTTGTGACAATGTACAGCAGTGACCTCATGCTGCGTCGGCACATGCGTAGCTGCAACAATGGCTGGTGTGGTGTCTGTTTGTCACTAAGGCGTGAGGCGTGCGCGCACACTCCCGCATGCGCATTAGCATTAGATAGCGCGCGCTAGAGCGGCGGGCGCGGGGCGGGGCGCCGGGGGCGTGTTCTCGCTTCGCGATTGGCCGCCGCATGCAAATGCGCCGCGCCGCCTGCGTGCGCGCAATCACGGCCGCTGCCATCGTGGACTCACCATTGTTCCCGAAGCAAAAACTGGCGAACTTGGCCGAGCTCGTTTGTCGGGAACACGCGCGTGCAAAAACTAAGGAATGCGCATAACAAGAAACTGCAAAAAAGGCCGGACGACGACGACGCGGCGCTTTTTACTTGCGATTTATGTCCCCGCGAGTCCTCTCACCGTCCTCTCCCCCTCCCCTGCCTCCCCCCGGAGGAGCGAGCGAGCGCACGCGCAGCTCCCACTCCTGTTAGTTATCCTAACATCGTTTAGCCTGCCGTCATTCGGCCGCATTTTCCCGGCGGCGCAAAAACGCCCCGGCCGGGTACTGAACCCGGCGCGTTTAAATTGCACAGCTCTTAGAGCATGTGAGCACAGTCAATTGGCAACAGGGCCATTACTTTTAAATCACATTTACATTGAATGCGCTACGAAGGCACTCCGCGCCGCCATGCCGGGCCGGCGGGATGCTACGCTCAATTAAAATACGGCAATAAATTAACGGACGCAAGTACCTACGTGATCGGGCGATTTGTTACATTATCGCACTCTGCAGCTAATTTACCGAAATATAGTCAAACGCACAAACTAATGCTAGTATTGTATTACGGTCTGGACACAGCATCTCGTGCCACTCCTAATCGTCTGTGCACTACGGTAACCAGGTCGTTGCGGGCCGGTCAATGGAACTATTTCGTTCCATTGTGCAATTCCGTTGCGGCGAGGATTCTTAATTAGTGCAGTAAACAAATTGTCTGGCGGGCAGCGCGGAGCACCGCGCGCTGGCCGGCCGCCAGGGTGCAGGGGCCCGCCGCCAGGGTGCAGGGGCCTGGGCCCAGGGCGCGCGGCTTGTGTTCGCCTCACTGTACGTTAGTAACACAATTATGTGCTTATTTACATTGGCCGGAGTACACAAGCCGTACGTTTTGGTTCCTGATCGGTTGGCATCAATTCCCCGGTGCCGCTTGTAATATTGCTGTGTAAACTTGATTAAATTTAATACTGGACGGTATTGCGGTGTGTTTGCGTAGGTTTGAATTATATATAGAGTTTTATTGTTAAATGAATAATAAAATATACTTTTTTACCCTGAACTGTTATGGTAGGTACCTACAGTACAATATCTTACAGGTTTTTTCTTGAGTCATTTGAGTCAGTCACTGTTACCAGATGGGAAATACTGAATATGTTAACACGATTTATGACATGTGATCACATCACTCTACTTACCTTTATCATATAAATAGCTTAGTAAGAATAATATTTACACATCTAATATGCAATTATGCATTCAATAACATTTTATCCTGTTGATACAGAATTATAAAACTTGTATCGGGCATTACCCGCTGTAACCAGACACCGCGAGAAATACCACAAGAATATTACTGTGTAGGTACCATAGAAATGTATAAAAACAGGTACCTACCTACCTACTAACGAAACAGACAAAACATCTCTTCCATCGCAACTCAATGTCCTAGTTACCGGATGAGCATCTAATATTGCAGCGTAATAAGTACTTAGTTCTTCTTCATCTTCTTAGCGTGTCGATAGCAATCTAACTGCACTCGGCTCACAACTGGGCTATTGTTTGTTCCCTCACCAGCGCCCACCAGTAGCTGTGCCGTGCAGCTGACAGGACACGCAGCTCACGAGCTTGCGGTCTGTTGGGACCGATTACTATATTGTTCTGATCTCTTATGAAAAAATCTCAAAATCACGTTTTCTCAAACTGACAAATTTTCTGAATGTCTTTGTTTTTGAATGTCGGAAACTCTTATTGTCTGAAAGAAAAAGTACACTCATGATATTAAGTCATAAACATTGTTTAAAATAATGACCTACCTGTATTAAATCAAGTTTGGATATAGCTACCGGAATATTTCTGTTAATTGGTTAACTGTGAAAAAGTAACAAATGTATAGACTTCATAATACTCTTATGAATAATAATCAATAATCAAAGATATTACATTAAGTATATTATACTATTTTATGTTAAGGCAGAGACCGACTTGTAACGTGTTGTGTTTGTAATGTATCATTCGAGGCGAGCTTGGTTACAAAACGGTGATATAGGTACAAGACGTGGCGAACGCTTGCCTCGAGCACATGGCTCAAGCGCGCTCAATTTCTTGTAAGAAATTGGCGATACACTAATCAGCTGTTCCCTACATTTTGACGAGTTATGCGAACATTAATGTAGGGAACAGCTGATTTTTTTTTTCATGATTTCAGGTTTGGTTCTTTCTGCTTTTGATCTTACGGCCCTAGGCCCGGACTCCACTAAAGCGGAGATGTGCGGAGCGGAGCGGACACGTGCAAGAATCGTCTAATTACAAACGAGACGAGTGACGCGATGAGGATTTCAACCATTGTGATTGGTCGATTCCTGCAGGTCTCCGCTCCGCTCCGCACATCTTCGCTTTGGTGGAGTCCGGGCCTAAATGTGGCGAACGCTCGCTTCGAGCACTTAAGCGTGTTCCATTTTTATTCAGAATGGCGGACGTAAAGGTTGTGTGTTTCATTAATTTTATTAAGTTATTGTTATTGGAAGAAGATGAAAAAATGCGTCAACCTGCACTAACTTGTTTGTAAACATGCGCTCGCATCGCATCGAGCGACCCGGCTCGCTGCTCTCACTACTGTAACGTGCTTCAAAAGAATTCACGAAAAAGCCGACAGAGTGGAGGATCCAGCACTCGCATTGAGCGGCTCGGCTCGACTGTAACGCGATACAAAAACTCGATACAATACAAACAAATGTTACAAGTCAGTTTCCGCCTTTAAATATCAATAAGTGAGAATATAAGTTTTGTTGATTAATTTTAAGATTTTCAAATAAAGTGTTACTGACTGTACACCAATATGACAGTTTTATTTCCGACATTCAGATATAAAAACATTTAGAAAATTAGTAATTTAGGAAAAGGTTATTTTGAGATTTGTTCATAATGAGATCAGAACAATATAGGAATCGGTCCTAACAGACCGCAAGCTCGTGACCTGCGTGTCCTGATGAAAATAAACAAAATGATTTGAGCATTTTAAATACTTAGTATGTACCTACAAAAAGTACCTAGTAAGATACAAGTAGAGAGTACAAGACCAATCCCATTGCAGAATCCAGCAGAAGCAAAGATCACCAATTTGTTTGACCAGTATCGTGTCGCGTCCGGAAGAGAGGCTGACAAGATCCAGCTACATGTGTTGGTACCGTATCCCTAAGTGCTTCATCTGGGCTGACTGGCTAGCCAGCGCAGCCCAGTGCAGGTCCAGGCGACTAGCACCTGTATAAATAACGTTCATTACGCGTCTCATCTGAACGCATTAGAATCCTTCCGAGTACGCATTCGTATTCAATTATGCGCCTGCGCAAAAAGTAGTCGCGCATTTGAATGACGCGCGCTCGGTCTCGTTACCGCCGCGTCCCCGCGCCGCTCCCGCCCCGCAGCCGCGCCGCCGCCGCCCCGCGCCTGCGCCCAATTTACAAATAAAACGCGGGGAACGTCCGGCCGCGCAAAAACTGACCGCACTCCTCCCCGTGCATATGAATGGAGCGATTTTTTGCGCCCGCGCAGCAGCGCTAAGACGTCGCCATGTCAATCACTGCACTCGCTGGACGACTGATTGTTGATCCTACTATGAGAAATCCTGACTCTTCGGGGAGTGGCTTGTGTCTAACAGCCGAAGACTTTTGGTTTAAACGATACTGAATTCCTCCTGGTACCTAATATACTAACCTTACAGATTCACATAGCATAATATCGATATTTTCTACAATATTTTGATTTAAAAAAGTGTCTGTGGAGTATCTTGTTCGTCCTTCTACATAGGACCGACCCCTTGACAACTCAAAAGTGCCTGTAATTGGTTTATATGAAATAAAATGCTTTGAGTCCGAGCTCTGGACCACCTGAAAGGTTGCAACTGGGAAGCAGGCTTAGGTGGCATTAAAACTTTTTACTGCCACACTTCCTGTCAGGTAAAATCACGATTTAAGCGTGATTCGTGCACGATTCCTGGACCCAAATTATGTTTGTAAATAATGTCAATCCATCAGCTCGGTCAGTCTTCAATGAAGCCTCCAACTTGTACACCAGCTACCTTCATAAGCAAGTGTTCAGGTAGATCCAAACTATGCACATTGACTGATTTATACTTAATCTCCACACGTCAACTCTTGTACTTCAACGATTATAACCTTTTTTGACAGACCACCCACCTTGGGTTCAATTTTCTTAAATGATAAATTCTTTTATTATTTGTTTACATAAATAACTTTTAGAATATTTATCTCAACTAACTATTTATACACTCGGCACTAAATTAAATGACTAACTGATTAACTATACAAATAAATAAATACAAAAACAAAAGGCGTCGAAGTACTCGTCCACATCGCTGTCATCCGGAAACGTGAACAGAAGACTAGCAACGTTGCCAAGTCGAATAATAATGATACTTCTTTAGTCAAAGAACGAGCTAGCACTCTGGTCACGTGTAGTGTCGACCTGTCGGCGAGAAATTTCCTTTAAAAGGAGACGCGCACTCGGGCCCTATAACTGTCCCCGACCCTTGCTGGAGCCAGCCCGCGCCGCTGAGCCTGTAGTTTTAAATTCGTCCCTAAATAATACCGATCCAGCCTGTCCCTTGCTGCCCTCTTCCAGCGACGCCCTAAGCCGAGGTCCGAACCCCACGGGGGGTGCCCTTAGCGTGAGTCGCTTAATTTTTAGTTAGTTTTTAAGCCCTGGCTGGAGGCCTTAACTTCAAGGCATCCCACAGGAAAGTCCGGTTAAGCAGTCGACAACCTCCTACAGGTTGAACTGCAAGATGCCATTTCAAAAAAAAAAAAAAAGGGCCCTATAACCCGAGCATTTCGACCCCAAACGGCACAAAACTGTAGTTGTCGCAGCAGCGGCGCCCGCACAGCCCGCCGTGCGAAGAACATGAGACGGCGCCGAGGCACCAAACAAACAAATCCCACTTTTATAAAACATTGAATTCAACATATACTTATAAATACTAAGTAGAGTTATCTCAAGTTTTTATTGCTCTAAATGAGACCACTCTTAAAACCCTAATTAGTGTCTTCAGTCACTATAACACATTATAGTGCTGTAGAACTCTTGTTATATAAACTTTCATAGTCCTATAACTAGTTAACTAGACTTTCTCCGTGAGATGAGATTGCTTTCCCATTCTAGGTGTCACCCTTGATGGTTTGTCCTGAAGGTCCTAGGCGCACAACTCCCCACCCCGTGCTGGCTGCTCTTCGCAACAGCGTCATCGTAGCGGCCCGGCGGTCGGCGACAGCAGATCGCCTGATTATGTAACAAGCTCGGAGTCACCGCCGCTCGTTTTTACCGCGCTGCCGACGACGCATGGAAAATGCAACAGATTATCTCTCAACCTGCCACTGCAGCCGCAGCCTTCTGATATGAATTTATAATGACAGCATTGTTTTTAATTTCACTGTCATCTCGTACGCCTCTCGTACGATCGTATGCGACGTTTTTGCTGCAAGTAATCGAAGTACCGATCTATTCAATTAGTTAAATGGATTCTGTGAAAACAATGTTCGCTTATACGATGTATTCAACGCTCTCTCCATGTCCTACAGTGTATGATAATGCCAGTTTTAGTGACACGCCAGCGTGCACGGGCACGCAAGGTGACACGCCAGCCTGCACGGGCACGCACAGCATGTCAGAGGCGTCATAAACCATTTCCTGGTGAAGCACTGTGGGTCCTTACTAATGGATGAGTAGCAGTGCAGGTAGACCCAAATGCATATACATATAGTAACTCGGTAACTTGCTGTTCCTATTTCCTCATAGATAATCATGTTTGCACTTTTTCTGAGGATTTAATGACAGGAGCAAAACTCTTGGCAACCATTTCTTCAGATTTCTTGGACAATCAAACCTGCTAAACACTGAAGTTTCCACTATAAGATGAGCTCGAACACATTGGAACTCAGCTGCAAATTTAAAAGCTTCAGATGTGTAGCTATAGTTAGAAGCATAGGTACATTATAACAACACAAAGTTTCACTCTTCTGTGGAACAAAACAATATTTCGAGCAGTCCCAGAACTCCCAGGGGAGCACCTTCCAATCGCGAGACAAAGTACCGCGCGCCGTGACGTAAGCCAACGAAACAAAACTATAAGTAACTAGAGATACTAAAAGCTAATCATTAAAATTAAATAGTAATTTAAATTAATTTCTGATATTTCACCCTTTTTCCTCCGGCTTAGAATAGAGTTCGTGTTTTCTCTCGACCTTCTAAGATTATTGTTACCTTCTATTACGATTCTCTAAATTAATACCTAGGTAGTATGGCATTACCAAAACGTGTCTATAGGTATGAGAGTTATTTTTATTTCTCTCTTCTCCGCAGCACTCGATTTACTAGCCGAACTCAACGATAAGCTAAGTTTAATTGATATAGTATATGATATTAATTAGCGATGGATATCGGCGCGCGGTGCGTGGCGGCGCGTCACCGGCGCGGGCGCGGCTGCCGTGCCTACGTCAGCCGCTCGTGTCTGATACACATCGCGAGCATGCGCGACCGACAACCATAGAGTAACGATGATGCAGGCGGCTGCTGATGGAATAGGCTACCAGAGAGTACTGTAGAGGCTATCTATGTAGCCTTACATTGTATAGAGCAGGCTTTCTTTTTTTTGAGGATGAGAAATCATCAAATGACCCCTCCCGCTCTGGGTGGAGCAGAAGGTAGTGTCAGACTTTTACTGACTAAAACCCACCCGTGTTTCTTCCTTAGCCCTTTATGTTCCGGGGTAGCGATAACCCTTTCGGACAATCCCGCTGCCCCGGCACGCTTCGGCCCTTACCCCTTCCCTAAAGCTGACATCTCTTTGAGGCGCGCGTGAAACTTCACGCCGGAGGTCCATCCGCTCCGCCGCAATTTGCCGCGGAAGCGGAGTTTCCCCCGGCGGCGTAGTGCCTCCGCGCGCCACTCGTACAGGCGTGCGAGGAGTATCGCCTCCAGATCCCATGACGGCAGTCCGGCAAGGAGGCTTGCCGCCTCGCCCGAGATCTTGCGGTACCCCCGTATCAGCCTTATGGCTACCATCTTTTGGAGCGCGCACTTAGTTTTGGAAGTCGGTGTCAAAAAACAAAAATGCGGAACCAACGACACCGACTTTCGAAATTAAAGTTATTTTTCACTTTTATTGTGTTTTTTATAAGTCGGTTGTTGTTTTTTTTGTAAAAAAGTTTTTATTTTCTCTTTAGTGTCTTCTATAAAGAGTTGGCATTGAAGAATATAATACATACTTCAAGAATACCTACCCATAAATAGAGTAATTGAAATGGACGACTTGGACGTTAACTTGGAAGTTATTCGACATGGAGATATATCATTAATTTATTCAGTGTGCAGCATGTTACAATTTATTAAGAGTTTTATTCGCAAATGTTTAGTTAAGTATTTCCTTTTAATGAAGGTTTCCGTTTCTCTACTTGTGTATACAGTCAACCGCACGTTTATGGTAGCATTTGATTTTGACAGGGCCTTACTTCGTAACATTAAGGGCGGTTTTCGTAGTTAGTAATACCACTGGCTAGTAACTGATAGTACCTATCGTGCTTACTCAAGTATGTCTCGACACCACGCATGCGACTCGCGGCGGTTCTCACGCGTTTCTTCACAGAGCTATGCAGAGCAGCGGCGAGTCATTGAGTCGCGTACTGCGACGAGTGGCGACAGCTGGACATTCATTATATCTTCTGAGTAGTTTCTAACGTTCTTGTTTTTATCGTGTTTGTGTCATAGCCGTTAGAGAATGTGTCAGTTTTGAATTGAATTAACAGCAACTTAAGTTATTTTCTGTCAGATTGTTATTGACTCTTTTATATACAGAGGTAAATATGTATTTAGCTGACTAGGCAGCTATCCGATATGACCGCAGGCTCCGTATCTCCTCACCCCGCCCGTGCTCAGTATGCTTCATAGCAGAAATAGTTTGAGATATCTGATAAATATGTGTACATTTTCATAATTTTCACGTGGCGGTAGTTAGCACGGTTCGTGACCGGCCCGTATCGCGATCGGTCCGGCGCGCAGCGCGGGCGGCGCGGCGCTGCGCCTGCGCCTGCGCATAACTCGCGATCATTATTGCGATACAACCACACTGACTTATTGATTCCACCTTCAATTAGAGCCCCGGTGCGCGGGAGGCCCCTATCTATCGGAGGGCTCCCTAATAAATTGCAATAAAGAAAATTAACAGTTTATTAAAAACTATAAGTAAGCGTCGCAGGCGCACGCTCCCTCTGATAAGATTCTTATTAAACAAATTCTACAGCTGAGGCGATCAATATAAATGCAAACCTAATAGTAGTTTTTCGCTTCGCGTTATTTTCTTGGCAACGTACCGTGTGACCGAACTTGCACAAAGGACGGTGTAACATTTAAAAGAATGTAGATAAGCGCGGAGACATTTTACATAGTATCAAACTATAACTCAAGTTGAAACCGATCGCTATCTCGTCTATGAATTAACGAGGCCGGAGTGTCGCGGCAGAAATGTGCTGTTTATTTATAAACAGTGAATATTCAGCTGGGCGCGGTTAATAGTTCATTAATAAACTTATCGTGAGCGGTTTAATCGCGATGTGCCGAAACGCGCTGCGTGTGGCGTGGTGGCGGCGGCGACGCGGGAACGTGGCGGCCGCGGCTGCGCGGGCGCAGGTGCGCGCTAAATGTCACAGGGAGTAAGGCGCGCGGGACACTTCACACACTACATTATACTGTGCCGAAGGACCACTCCAATAAGATCAACAACTCAACTCACTGTTTAATCCAAATAAACTTCAGTGTCCAATACATGAAATTCCTGTTCAGTTTGATGCTTCAGAATCCAATTTCTTTAATAGAAGAGAATTTAGCAAATGTCAACTTTCACGCGTGACCACTCACTGAACTAGTGTAATTCCGGGGCTGCTTGTATTTCTAATGTTTTGTTTGCATGAATTAAGATACCTATGAGCTTATTGTCACAGTTTTTTTGAAGCAGTCCTTCTGTCCTACCCTCCCCTGCGTATTCTCTAGCGCTAACGGAACTCCTGCGCACACTGATGAGCATTTTTTCAGCCATTTCTCCTTGAGCGTGAACTTTCATCGCAACTGGAAGAAAGTAGCGAAATTACTATTATTGCAAATATCAAGGCACTTTGAAGAGACTTTCTTTAAATATTATTTTGCACCTTGATGGCAGGAGTCAGTTAATAAACGTTTTCAAGTTTATTTTAAATTAAATATTGAAGAATTATTAGATCATCGAAATTGTAACGGTATTCATATTGTTACTTATCTACTCCTTAAATCACAGTAACTGCAAGAAAATCCTTATGGAGGCCCTTCAAACTATGTCCTATGAAGATACAGAGAAGTTATTACTTGTACCAAAGTAAATATTGTTCGTATTATATCATTTTAATTATACTCCTAAACTTTACACTTAAACTTATACACCTTTCTACATATGTACCAATAAGATAAGTATGATAACTGAGTGATTATTAAATCAATTAATGTTACCTCCAATCGCCTGAAACTCAGGATTACCTAGTTAAGGCGCGATTCATGAGTGAACTTGACATAGATTTAAGAAAAACTGTATTTAATGTTAGTCCTTTTAGTTTTGAATAAATTTTATTATTTATTTATTTAATTAAAAAACAAACCGTGTAAACCGCGAAGTGGTAGACCGCCAAATACAAATTTTCTTACGTTTTTTGCAATTTGCAGATCAGTATCAGGTTGTGTCTTGATCTAAATTTGATTCGCGACTATAAACGGTACCTACTTATTTACAGAGTTATAATCAATAGAAACATTAATACATCTTTCTAAGTGAGATTTGTACCATAAGAGATTTCTTCTTGTGGTACAAATCTTACATAAGAAGATGTATTAATGATTGTAATGACTATAATTCTGTAAATAAGTACCTGTTATAGTCGCGAATCATCTTTTGATCAAGATACAACCTGATACTGACCTGCAAATTGCAAAAAACGTAAGAAAATTTGTATTTCGCGGTCTACTACTGCGCAATCACCTTAAGCACAAGTTGCAAACGATTTCAGAAGTAGCAACAAAGGACGGGGTTTCCTAAAACATTGTGGTAGACCTCGTAGTTGACTTGTAGTTGTCTAAATCTAACTAAACTCTAGTGTAAACCTTTAGAAAACAGCTCTGTGAACTAAAAATAAAACAGACGTCTCTTTCCAATATTTTAAGAATTAGCTACAAGTAAATAGACAAACGAAGGATCGATGATGGGCATGACGTGTTACTCAAAACTCCTTTAAATCTAAAGCTGATCGCCTTGTAACTGAAATAGAACAAGATGCGCAGTCGTGCTAATTATTAATTAACTTTGTAACTCACCCAGTACTCGTGAACGTACGGACTGTACGGCATCACCGTGCGGTGCGGGCAGCGTGGCCAGCCTGTGAGCGACGCCATTTAGTTACTATCGCATGCTCTGCTAACAATCTAATATAGTGTTGGCAATACAAGTTCACACTCAAACTTCCGATATTGTTTTGTTTAATTTATCAATAACTTTAAATTCCGTCCTTTATGATAAAACCATCTACAAACAATTTAGCTATCAATCTTAGAGCAATCAATGTCTTCTATGTATGTTTGTCGAGTTGTGGGTGGATGCGCGGGCGCAAAGGGCAGCGCGCACGGACACGGACGCACGGTGCGCTTTCGCCGCGACTGGGCGGCCGCGCGGAACTGCGCGCGCACCGTTACATTATCTCTTCAACGAATTAAAGATAATGTGCCCAATGTTATTACTTATTGTAGTGCTTATCATAATAACACAGTGAGGTAGTCGCAAGCGTTCACATTACTGTATTATATCCTATTAACTGGTTAATAATCATGTAGGCATGACTTGTCATGAGGTTAGCTTTGAGTATGGACGTGGATGGCTCTAACAATAAGAGAACAGCAAAGAAACGACAGATAGATAGTAAGACAGATCACATGGATAGAACACAGGAAGTGGTGAATACTGGACTTACGACTAAAGGAGATCTATGAGAAGTAGACATGTTGCGCCGGCGATGATGATGCTAAAGATAATGAAAAATGAATTCGATCTGCCTTATTGGAACTTTCTTTATTTGAATGAAAACATTAAATACCATAAAGATTCATCACATCACAACACACGTGATCCTACTGTATATAAATTCATAATGTAGGTCCTGTACTTACCTACCTATGTGTAATCAATAATCCTAGATACAAACATTACTTAGTCATTCGAGTCCAATTCATCCATATTTAAAACGATACATTTCGATTGAGTGATACAGATCAAACAGAAAGCTGCGATATCTCACAGACGTGGAGACAAATTGAGCCAATAAATAAACAAATTAAAACATTGATATTAATTGAGAGCGGTCACCCTCAATTATGCGTCAGATCGACACTTAATTAGATAATGGTCGCCAGTATGAGGTAAATTGTGTCCCGCCGCGCTGGTCGGCGGGATCGGTTGTGCCACGGCCGAGCCCATCGAGCCACAGCGAGCCACGACGAGCCACGACGAGCCACGACGAGCCAGGCCAAGCCGGGACACAGCACAAATAAATATCGCAAACAAATATAACGGTGAAGAAAAACACGGCTAGCGTGCGTGCGGCCACCCGGCCGCGACCCCGCGCGCTGCGACACACCACACATATATTATCGATAAATATGCGCCATTTCCACTCGATAAACAACGTCGATAACAAATGATACATAAAGCGTTCTTTCAGTTTTACAGCAATTTCTAACGTTCTAGTAATTGCTGATCCAAACGATGATAAACTCAGTTAGTTCTTTACGATCCGTGCTTGAAGTTATCTGCGATTATTGGACGTGTGTTTCACTAATAGAAACCTAATCTTATATCTATATCGATGATTTTATCGACGTGTCCTTCAAATTTACTTATGTCAGTCTCTATGAATATAAGTTGTCCTAACAGCAATAACGTGTAATATGATTGTAGAACAGTGTCGAGGTTGGTAATGCGGCGCATCGATAGTATCGCTGCGCGCACGTCACATCACTACGGCTGGCTCGCTAGACGGCGCGCGGCGCGGGCTGCAATACAAAAACCATCAAACTACCGCCAATTACAGTAGCAACTAGTTTTTAAGTCGCGAGAACTTTCTTCCATTTCCATATTCATTACAAAGAAAGGGTGAAATTATACTTGCTCGCCATGAATATGCTAACGGCTGCGGCTGCGAACTAAATGTTAAAGTTGAATAACACTGCGTCAGCGCGCGGAGCGGTGCGCGGGCGCGGTGCGCGGGCGCGTTGCGTGCGCGTCGCGCTGACGGACGCAGGATCGTGTGCCGCGGACGGGCCGGATTAGACATTCGCACTACTTACAGAAAGTAATCTACATATTAATTATACCGACTGCTTAGGCAACAACCATGAAAAACTATAATTAACCGAGTTCTGCGTGTTTGAATAATCGTTACATTTCATGTTGAGCGGTCACAGCCGCTAATGTTCTTTGGGAGCTGCTTACTTATTTACGTTTTCATAAAAAGAAGTGATGGCTATGAGCTGTAGCGGTTGAGGAATATTTGAATGTTGCGAAAGTAAAATTTATCAAATAAAATTTGATAACTGCTGTCATGGAAGTTCACATACAAGGGTAAGCTAAGAAGATGGTCTGCTCGCGCGCTGTCCGCGCTGAGAGTAGCGAGGTGTGTGGCGGCCACGCGGAGTAGCCGGCCTGAGGGGCTACGTATTGCACCTTTAACAAACTTCTATTGTGTTTGCGCGTTCCGAAGTCGCCAGGTCGAGGGGGTGAGTCCGGAGCGCCTTGCGCGCGGGGGGCAAGCCGGCCGGGGGGGGGGGGGGGGGTCAAGTAATGATACATTCGCACGCCGAAGTGAGGCGCGAGGTAATAATGAGTTATGTACGTGATCCAATTATTTGGGCGCGCGCTCATTACGCGCTAAGTGTGAAATATGGCCGGCTTTATTACTAGCATCGCTGACTTCTTACCACCTCGGGGGTGGGCCCCGCGCCCCGGGCCCGCGGGGGCGCGGGGGGCATCTGCAGCGCTGCAACTGTGCTCCACTAAATCATAATAATGTAAGGTGCGGAGCGAATACGGGTCGAAAGGAGTTGCGACTATATTTACGTGATATATAGGAAGGAGGAGGCACCGCCCCGTCGCGCGACTCACAGCTACGTTACTCGGATCACGAGAATTTTCATTTTGTTAGTCTGAGATGTGCTGAGGTGTTGATATATTATCACGACGTTCAGTTGTGAAGCTACATAAGTCTGACGAGTTTTGTGTTTTAAGAACCTCTTTCGATGCAGCATCCAACACCAAGACTCGTTGACCTTAGCTTAATGTAGGAATGTGGGTAAAACTTTCTTACATTAGGAGAATTTCACTTCAAATTACCTACGCATTATTGGTGCACCAGTGAACAGGTCATTGAACACAACAGGAGCTAGTGCTCGGCGGTCACTGGACGGCTGATGGCGTCACGAGCACCCCTTCGTCCATAAGTCGAACAACACATTACTTGGAGGCGATACTTTAAAGATTTGCCATCGGTGTGCAGCGAGGGAGGGGGCGGCCGAACTCGCCGGAGTTATTCCATTAATTAAACCCGGCGGGCCCCGCGACCCACCCCGTGGGCCCCGCCGGCCCCGGGCCCCCGTCCGCCGCGCAAAAACAAAGCAAGCAATAACGAGCGCAGGGTTGCCACACTCACTACTTCACAACTATGTCGATTTATGATAACTGTTTAAAAGTAAGACCATACTTTCCGAACAATTAGTTATTATTGGTTAGTTTACAAGTTCACAACTATTCAGTAACGACTGAAGTTACCGGTGCGGTGCAAGTATTTTGATATCTTCTGCGAATGCGAGCTAATGTTAATGTCAACATTTAAAGACGATATTTATTTGATGCCATTTCACGTGGCTCGGTGGACAATCTGGCTGAATTTTCACTTCAATAACAAACCTGGCAACTTACTTAACGGCTACGCTAATACGAAGTATACCTCCGCTATGATCTGTTAATTAGCTTCAATTTGTTTTTCTAACCTATATTTAATTCTGTGCCTCCTGTGATAAGTGATATAACTCGAGTTGTACCCTTTTTGTGATTTTCACATGAGCATTATCAAAAAAAAAAAATACGTCTTTTTTGGTCTAACTCACGTTCTTCTATCTGCTATAGTTTCGGAGATAATTTGGTGCAAAGTGATACAACTATAGGGATTTTGGCAAAAAATTCGTTACAATCGATATTTGTCAAGATGTAACCCCAAAACTGGTCACTTAACACACAATTTTTCGTGCTTCGTGATTTATTTTAGCACATAAAAACTAAGTAAAAGTTACAAGTCGCAGGTTTTTCATGAATTACTTCCAAAATTAAATATCTATCAAAAAATCTAAATTATATAGAGAAAGAAAATGTTTTGTTCTACAAAAGAGTGCACTGATATTTTACCTAGCCCACTTAATTAACGAACGAGATTTTTTAAAATCTTTTTTTTGCTGTCCTGTAAAATGACGTTTTTTGACTTGTATCACTTATCACAGGAGGCACAGAATTAATGCAATCATTTTCTGTGGCCTTTGCTGGCCTTGATGATGATTGTGCTGCTAACCCGACACCACATCCGTTAGGTACCCCTATAAAACGGAAACTTGATATCAAGATAATATTGCAAGTGAACACTGCGACATTTGTATACCACAGCGTGCGCACCATCAGTCACTCAAGTAGACTTGTACATTTTAGACATTATTAGCAGTCGTAATTGTTCTCAATATTAAAGACACATCATCATCATCTGCCCAGCCTTTTCCCAACTATGTTGGGGTCGGCTTCCAGTCTAACCGGATGCAGCTGAATACCAGTATCTTACATGGAGCGACTGCCTGTCTGACCTCCACAACCCAGTTACTGGGTAATACGATACCCCTTGGTAAGACTGGTTGTCAGACTTTCGGGCTTCTGACTACCCGTAACGACTGTCAAAGATCCACAAATGACAGCCGGGACCAACGGCTTAACGTGCTTTCCGAGGCACGGAGGGGTCTCGGTATGTAAAGATGGTCACCCATTCACAGACCAACCGCGGCAAGCGTAGCTTAACCTGATCGATCGACCTGTGTGGCTGTTATTATTTAGCCACGGACCCCAATATTAAAGACACAATGAAACAATATTGTCGCATGCTGATATAGGTATTCCATTGATCATACAAATTGATGGATGTATCTATTCACTATATTTGGATAACCTTGCTCAATTTAAATACAAATGAGCTCCACATTGCGCACAGCCCTGAGGCAGCGAGTCGGGGGGTAGGGAGGGGGTCGCACGCTCTTAGAATAAAACATTATTCATAAATAGGATATTACGGCAGGTGGCGCTGCACCGCCCGCCCTGGCCGCCGCCCGCCCTCCCTGCACTGACGTACTGCTCAACATATTATTTTACAGCGTTTAATGCAACTACTTGTAATTTAATATTGAATTGCTGAACAATGTCACTGATGTTGTTTTGATTCGTGTTGAATATAACTTAACTGATTTTAAGATGTTTAGTCACGAGTGTGATGAGTGATGACTTTATAAATACTTATTGGAAATGATAAGCTTCGCAATAGATACCTGCAGTTTGTTTATGAACCGTGATGCTCACTGCAACTGACTGCTGTGTATAGTTTACTAGCGACCCGCCCCGGCTTCGCACGGGTGCAATGCTGATACTAAATACACTACATATAAACCTTCCTCTTCAATCACTCTATCTATAAAAAAAACCGCATCAAAATCCGTTGCGTAGTTTTAAAGATTTAAGCATTCAAAGGGACAGAGAAAGCGACTTTGTTTTATACTATGTAGTGATTGTATAGAATTGCCTGTAATTAAACTAAGGCCGTTTTATGTTGAAGTCAAATTAAATTAAATCGAACAATTATAAAGGTGGTCAAAATACCGCCAGAATTATGACTTTATTAGGCCCGAGCTGGAGGAGCGTGTCCCTCTCCCGTCAACTATTATGACTTGAGGCCCGAGCAGGAGGAGCGTGTCCCTCTCCCGTCGACTATTATGAGTTGAGGCCCGAGCCGAAGAACAAGTCCTTCTCCCGGCGACTAAGTATTCCAACTATCAATGGTGGTGATTATTCCGAAATTCCTGCACAAGAGTCCGAGAGTGATCTACGAGATTCAATACTAAGTGTACATCAGCAAAAAGCTACAAAAACAAGTATATTCGCATCTGCATATAAAATCACGCAAGTTCTAAGAATCGACTAAGTAAGTAAGGAAAATCGTCATCGAACGAGTTTCGTGGAGTAACCACTATGCCCCGTATGTAATGTATTCGCAGTGTGAATGCCAAACATTTCCCACATTCATACTGACTTTCGAAATTAAAACCACATTTACTTACCGATTAAATTAACTTTTGGGTATCTTTTTTCTACTTGATCCCCTATAATAGATAGGAAACACTCTCATAATGTTACTTAAAAATAAAAATAATTAAATAACTTTATAAAAATAATAAATATTCAAATAATTCTGTCAACAGTTATTATTTTCCTCAGGAGTCGCTCGCTATTTAATTCATCTGCATCTCTGTCCTTATACGTCGCTGGGCGTTTAAATACAAACAATGCATACATACATAATTCAGTACGATTATATTAGCTAATTGTGATGCGGGCGCCCGAGGGAGACGCGCATGTATGCGCGCGCGCAGGGTATGACACAGCGCGGCTTTGCATAAACAGTGCGTTTGAAGGCTCGCGTAATGGCCGCGGTGACGTCACGCACAGAAAAACACACTCATATGGAAATTATTGCTAACTTGTGAGCGTACATATAACGTACATAATATACCCACTAATGCCTATTAATGCCTATGTTACCTACTCTTCGAACTGATTGAAGTTTGAATTACTTAGTTTTTTCGTAGCAAAGGACGAAAAATTGTATAAATGTGGTCCTTTGCTCTCATATTATTATGATGCAAGAATGAGATACTGGTAGCGATGTGCTGCAGGTAGGTACGATACGTCCTACGTTGCGGGGCAGCGGGATTGTCAGCAATAGGGAAGGGTCACATCTCTTTGAGGCGCGCGTGGAACACTTACGCGCCGTCCGACACGGGTCTGGTCCTGATCGGACGGAGAGTTACCCATTACTCTCCGTCCGCAGCCCCGCGCCTACGGTGGCCGGGAGTCGTCACGCCGCTCCCGACGCCCGGACCGTCTCCCGCGGCGGCTGGGACGTCAGGCTCTTTCCCTCAGCCGTCCCGCCACCTCCTTCGCTAGCATGACTGCTTCGCAGAAGGAAGTGACTGCCTCCCAGTCCCTCTCGCCCCGGACCATGGCTTGAACCAGGGCCGGACGCGAGAGGTCGCCGCTGCTGCCGATCGCCTCTACGAGGACACGGCGGTGCCCCGCCCAAGCGAGGCAGACCTCTACCGTATGCTCCACCGTGTCCTCTGGGCGATCCTCGCAATAGTGACACCCGGGCGTTTCCTCCCGCCTGATGATGTGCAGGAATCTCCCGAAACATCCGTATCCGGTGAGAACCTGCACCAGGCGGTAGGTGAGGGCGCCGTGGCGCCTCTCTAGCCACTCCTCAAAGAGGGTTCTTATGGCCACTGTCGTGGCGTGCCCTGCGCTGGGTTGCGACAGTCGCTCTCTCCATGCCACCATGAGGTCGCGCCGGAGGTCCGTCCGCTCCGCCGCTCTCAATTAAGCTTCAATCACCAATACTTAAAAATGGATGTATTAGCTACATACTCGTACATAGCTACCTACAAAGCTCTAATCTAAAACTTGTAAGAAAATCATCTTCAAAAGTATCTAAATTAATATGCATTGATGGAATCAATCAATATTTGGTGTGATCTGTACGCGCAGTGCATTGGCAGGCAGTGGCGGGCATGCGCGGGCGCACAGCCGACGTTTAAGGGCATCTGTGCCGTGGGAAACGTCGTGAGACCATACCGCCACATACCGCCTCCGCACACGCACGCTCCTCACACGACCACCATCATATCACAAGTTGTCATAACATTGATTGTTCTCAACCAAATTGGGAGAAGTCAGACGTTACTGACAAGCAATGTACGTGGCCTTACGATGAAGTGTCGCGTCTGCGCAGCACGGTAATTAACAGAATGTCATTGCAAATTTTTAACATTCACGTTGCGCCGACTGGCGTGATACGTATCGTGGCGCATTAATATTGATACTCATACACACACAGCGTGTATGGCGCTCATACAAACCTTATGCGATACCTAGATTAATGGCTAACATTTACATGTCGCGCGCTTTTTGCAGCTGATTTATACTTCGCTAGATATTGAATACTAAACAATTACACCGTCATTCAAGGTTTATTTGTGTTTGCTTTATAGCCCAAGAATATTAATTGCATATAAGTAAGTATATATACTGAGTAGGCAAGCAAGTACCATCGCACGCGAATCCCGGAGTTTTTAGATCGTACGATGAAGAAATACATAATGTGAATGTATACTTAGCTCAATTTAACGCTATTATAAAATAAACGCAACCCCTGCGTGCACCACAAGTAATTGCACATTTAAAATAGACAGTTAAGAAACTTCGTTCGTTAAACAATTTATTATACCTAAACAGTTGAACATTTCAACTCGTTACAGGGATCATTAGAAACTTTGATTACATAGATCTAGTGAATGTATTGAATTAATCGTTAAGTAAGTATTCTTTATAAATCACGAGATCTCAGAACAAGATCTCAGAGGGCCCCGACCGACAGCTCGACATATTTGCTAAGTTGTTTAGTAAAAACTCCGCAATTGACTTTTGCAGATAACACTATCAAAGCAAAAAGTCTAATGGGAAATATCGTTTCAATCTCATATTATGAAGGCTCCGAACCTCTCCGACGAGTGGCGGCTGCATTCCAGCCGGCGACACAGTTTCGTGTAATGTATCCGTACGCGAACATTATAGCAGTTAGCTCGATGGGCGTGGTGGCGGCGGTGACACGGTGTCCACTGTGCGAGTTAAGTAATCTCAGGCTGTATTTCAACGTCCGAGGCGCGGTTACGTCGGGGTTTCAGATTAAGATAAAAATATTATGGAAATGTGTTGTAAGGTAACTTTTCTTCTGATATCATTAAAACGAAGGCTGTTGGCTTTTGGTGAGTTTTGATCCTTCGGCCAACACTTGTGTGTCAATAGCTGAATGTCCAGTTCCCGGCGTGTGAGCCTGCGCCGGCGCCTCTGTTTCCCAGTACCCGTTAACAGATATGATTGACAGACGAAGAAAAAATATAATTCATTAGCAAGTGTGCGCAACACGGAGAATGTAGCCGGCACTAGGAATGAGATCGTTTGTTCCACGGCAAAAACGTCTCATGCCGCGACACACAGAGAATATAATTATCTAAGCGCTCTATTAATATTTATGGCGCACTCTTAGCTTCCACTTCAATAATTATTTGACGTTTGAGTGCGTCTGCCCTGAGAGCGGGGCTCAGGACCACTGACTGCAGATCTACATTCCATCGCGTTCACTGCTTCGTATACAAACTCTGATTCTTTCTTCTTTGATCTTAATGGTTTCCGAACCGAAAATCTACAAGATAAAGACACATGTATTTTGCCTCTCAACCTGACAACACCACACACTCATAGAGCACGAAGCAGTAGGTTGTCCTCCGCGTCTACACTCCTGGTGGTCGAGTGGCGCCGCTCAATGGACGTCTAAGTGTGTCATTCACGTGGAGGGCGGCGCGGCGGCGGCGTCGCGCGCGGTTCAAGGAACCGCTGCGTTTCCCGCGCGCGCCCGCGCTGGGATGGGAACTGCGACCATTACCTGCGCAGCCGCCGCCCGCGCCTCGACGCCGCGTTTTTACGCCGCGCCTGCAATCAGCCTATGCACATGCATGAGACGGTCACCCACCATCTGTCACGTGCACCTCTTGGGAAAATATTGAAACGTTTCCTACTCGATTTATAATGTTATAATGTCACTATTTATTACATATAGTCGTAACGGTCCATGTTCGATGCGAAGCTGCTTTCTAAACATTCCTCTGTATAATTTATATCATTCAGGCGGACTGTTATTTGGGAGCAATTTACCAAATTACGAGCAACTTGTTAGGATGTTGGAAGGGACTGGGAGCTGCTCATTAATCAAGCTACGTATTCAAATGACTATAATTTGGCTCGATGTAGGGCGAGTTGAACTAAATGGTTTGCTATCCAGCCATCGATTAGCATACCTCGGCCTGCATGTTGGTTTAATTCCAGCGACCGTCTGGAGGCTGTATACTGTGATTCAATACTGCTGAACGTTCGTAATCAGTAATTAAGTACACTAATACTTTGCCTCAGACACTAGTCTGGGATAATAAAGCTGTTAAACAAGACAATTGTTAACATCATTGGCCTGTTTTAAAGTTATTACGAGTGTATTTAGTGTCAATAGGTTTTCGTAAACGATACTTTAAAAGCGTCATTCCCGAGCACTAGATCAAGTTCGTGTTCATCTCGCATGTTATTATAAAGGGATCATTAAAGGACAAAACCAACAGCACGTACATAGGTACCAACGTGTATTATTGTGTAACATTGTAGACAGGCATGAGGCCAGTATCATTTGAAGACGTCGCATAAGTCTTGAGTATGACCTAATGCGATTTTAATAACGCCACCTCTGCGGACCGAAGGACCACACAAGGCAAAATCACTTCTCGGTTATATAAAACAGAGATTGAATTCGTTTGGAAGAGGAACAAGGTCAAAAGAATTACTGTATTAATGAAGGTGTTACCGAATTTAACTATTGTGTTTATGCCGCGGTGATAATTGTTACAAATTAAGCTTAATCGATGCGCGCGCGCAAGGATCGCTTCGGGCCGCGCCATTACGCACGGTGCCGCAAGCTGCCGTCCGGTGCCGTGCCGTGCCGTGCGTGCGCCTTTGAATACGAGCCGCTATTAGTATAAAATTATACTATTAGAAGCATTATCGGCTGACGGTCCATTTTAATTATACAGACACGCTTTGATGGATGTTCTACGATTTGGGAGTTTTTGATGTGCTGGTGTAACTAACGTGATTTCTATTTGTTTGTTCTCGCTTTACTAGCTTACAAGTACTCTCTACTAATGATACCTAGGTGTGTAGGTACCAATCCATTTTATGCTACTACAGCAGTGTAGCTATTTAAAAAGAAAAAACGACAGATTGATACATATTTTAGATTTATCAAAATATTTATTTATTACTAGCTGACCCCGCAAACGACGTTTTGCAAAAATAAAAAATAGATAGTAGCCGATTCTCAGACCTACCCGATATGCACACAAAATTTCATACAAATCGGTCCAGCCGTTTTGGAGGACTATGGTAACTAACACTGTGACACGAGAATTTTATATATTAGATTTATTTTTTTATCAAATTTTTATATATTTATGTTTTTTGTTTCTTCACTTTTCTCAATGTTTCGTTTCGCCGATTTCGTTTTTGATGCACTTTCTTGGGCGCCAGGGTAGGTACCAGACGGCCAATCCTCGTAATTTAAAACGTTCAAAATCTAGTCGCAGTCTCATCTCGGCGACAAACAACTGTCAAAAACTTGTCAAAATGTAGGGAAATTACACGTATTTTTAAACAGATTGAGACTTAGATCAGACTGTGAACGTTCTTAAAATTACGAGAATTACCCCTCAGCTCAGGTGTATCGCTTGTTCACAATAGACGCGTGTATAACTCTTTAGAACAAATCTGGTCGCTCTCTAAAACTAATAGTGCTAAATATATAGCTACGCAAGACCATTTCTTTGCTCGGTTCAGTCCCCATAGGCTGTCCCATAACGTATGTGTCGCCACAACAGAACATCATGAGCGACGTAAGTACATTCAGCGCGGTGACGCGGTGACGCGGTGACGCCGTGACGCTGCCAGCTGTCAGACCGCCATGATTGATGACGAAAGTGTTGCGCTCGGGTTACGATAAATATCGAGATGTTTCCCTCCCCATCGATGTGGCAAACGGGGGGGCTAGGTGACTTTAATGTTGTGTTGATTAACACTTTTGGAAATACTACTCCAGTGCTGAATAAAGGCGACCTCCACAGCCACCCGGCCCGACATACCTATTTGGTACTTTTTCACACCAGTGACACACTAAGTATACGATGAGTCGTTACACATATTGTTATTATATCTAAAGGTAAAATATTCTCATGTAGCTTTACTGATACCTACTTTAAATCTACAAAAATACTACATTTCCTGGAAAACAAACACTCAAGCTTCTGTATTTTCGGAAATTAATTGTAGTAGACCTTAGCTGATAGGTACCATTTTTGTGAGAGGTGGGGCACTAAAGTCGAATCTTAAAAGTACTCGTAGCGCATTCAGCTCACACTGTGATTTTAGTCCTAAAGTAATCAGTCAATTATTTTTCCCGGAACTTGTTAACTTGGTGGAGTATGTCTCTACAAGTAACAAGTTGCGGGAAATAAATGTAATAATTTAGAAACATCATCATCATCATCGTCATCAAATTAGCGAAATACTCATACGTGTACGGCTGGGTGGAAGCCTCCTCCGAGCATCGCCACAGCGAGCGAATATCTTTAAACAAAACGTTCTAAATAACAAACACAATGTGGCAGCGCTTGAGAACAAGGTCAAAGTTAATGTGTCCCAACAAAAAATGGAGCAATTTTTGTCGCTTAATCCAGAGGCGAACCGCAAGAGGCAACCGGAGGCATTCCAAATATGAGTAGCGATGATATTTAAATGACCGGCGGCGGCAGCGCGGGCGCATCGCTTTGACACACCGCGCCCCGAACGCGACGCATTCCATGCGTCCGCGCGTCCGCAACGACCTGCTGTTTTGCGTTGCCGACCTGTCTATCGGGACGTGCTCGTATTTTGATGAAAGGAATTCTAACTCATTTGAATTTGTCGCCTATCCATTGTTTGTTCGTTCGCAAATTGTTTTATACGACTCGTTGCTTTGATGTAAACTTAATGTTCTATGGTGCAGTGACCCTGCCGATGCCGTGGCAACCTCATGACTGTACATTATAGCTAGCGCTGATTTGTAGTATAGAACTGCAGTACTGTTCGATCTTCAACTAATTTTCTATTCTCAATTAGCCCTAGAGCGATTACAGCGTTGGATGCATAATTATGCAGTAAATGAAAGCCAATTACAATTTATGTTAATTCCTTAAAAAACGTAGCTGCTTCCTTTCATCAGCCGTCACTAACCACACGCGGCTATTCTTGGTGTTCAATTAATTGACTCTCATGATTATCCTTATCTACTGTTATGGACAAATTGTATGTAGATGTCTGCGATGCCAAACCAATTACACCTTATAGGCGTAAGCGATCCAATGCTGATGAGGGCTAAGTGGATTCTAATTTACGATATTGCTTTTAATGTGATATTCACTGCAGCTCTCAATTCAGAAAAAATGGTCCAGAACCATTAATAAATTTTAGTAAAAACGACACCGCAAGGAAATCAGTTATAATTGGATGTTTCCGATTAGTGTAGTCCAGAGTCGACACTTCCTTTTATCTCTCTCTGAAAAAGGAGGCTGGTGCTCAAAAGGAAACAGCTCCCGGCTAAGCAACTTGTTCACACCTTAGCGGGGTATGCGCGTGCGCACACCAACTGAAATGACGCTAACGTTAGCGCGCATGAAGCCATTTGGACGATACTGCACTGAATGGAGTCGAACCTGCTCTTAACAAGGGCACATCGTTTGAATGCGTCACTTTTTGCCGCCGAGCAGCCGACATGCGAGCCGAATGTTCCGAGCTAGTTTTTGGTCAGTTTGATCAAATAAAATATTCATTGTATGCAAGTTATCGGAGTGCATAAATTCATATTAATGTATGGCAGGTATAAATTGTTTTTTAGCATAAAGTAAAGCATTTATATTTCATGCTCGGGTTTGTGTGACATGAGATAAATCTGATGATAAATTGCCAGGTGAGGAGAGTTAATTATTTAAACAAAACCTCACCTGTTATGGTCAGATTCAGTTTTAACACTATTTCATATTTTATTAGTTTACACTTATATTCTCTATATTGTAGAGCTACTTGTGCAGCTTGGTCCGTATGGTTTGGTTAACAACAAGTTGTACAGTCAGCAAAGGAGATAAGTATGCAGGGTCGTCGAATATAGTTGAAGTTTACTAAGAAACCGATTGATGTTTTCGAATGAAATTTAATTTGATAAATGAACTGTTTGTTTTCTATTATATAACTCTCAGCCAGCTGCTATCAGCCATCCTGCGAAGGTCGTCGCTCCACCTAGCCTGAGGGCGTCCTACCTTACGTTTACCGATTCGCAGTCTCCACTCAAGAACACGTCTACCCCAACGGTCATCGGTTCTACGGCTAATATGGCCGGCCCATTGCCACTTCAGCTTGCTTATTCTGTGAGCTATGTCGACAACTTTGGTTCTCTGCCGGATCACCTCGTTGCGGATTCGATCCCTCAGAGAGACTCCAAGCACAGCCCGTTCCATAGCTCGCTGAATTTATGGACCAGCCGTACCGTGAGTGTCCACGTTTCGGCTCCGTAAGTCATAACGTGCAGGACGCACTGATTGAAGACCTTAGTCTTTAAGCTCTGTGGAGTACGCGACGAGAAGACTCGACGAAGCTTCCCAAACGCTGCCCAGCCCAGCTGAATAATTCTTCTGTTAGCCTCCCTCTCAAAGTTGTTCTTACCAAACTGCAGAGTTTGCCCGAGGTAAACGTATTCTTGAACAGCCTTGAGAGCACTGCCATTGACAGCAATTGGTCCATTAAAAAACATTAAAGTCTCATAATAAGTAAGCCTACATAAATTGAGTAACCGATGTACATATGCCACGTAGGTATCCAGAGTCAAAAGCTAAATCAGTAAGATGTTTATTTTTCTAAGTTTAATTAGTGTCTATTTAACATTAAATATTGAACACAAACAGAAAACAAAGCAACATCTACAACTACAAGTTATTCTCATAGCATGAATGTGCGTCGTTGCAACATGGTAGCCAAATAAATAAATAAATATTTGAATCCTCGTCAGACACATATTCGTATGAGCATCCGCGATGAAATGTTAATTCTGTGCTGACGAGAGAGAGGGCGCGCGGGGAGCGCGGTGAGCGGTGTCCGGTCGCAGCTCCCACGCCGCGGGCCGCGCATGCGCAAAAACATGCGCCGCGCCAACACATGCGCCCACGCACACCACACAGTAGTACAGCTGCAGAGGCTCCTCAGAAATATGAACCAGGTGACTACGTTGGACACTATTTGTACTACACAAGATTGCAAAAAGAAGCTTTCAACTTTTTGGGTTTCAAAGACATCCTCTTTACTTGCTCACCACCGTGGGTTACTTTATATTATGAATGTCAAGACTTCAGAAACATCCGTACCGAGATTATGACCGGTGATGTCTCCAACATTATCTGTGCCACCAGTTCTATTGGAGGATTCACAATCACCTATTCACTTCTGAGTTCTGACAACAATCACGTGTTACCATTGCTATGCTGCTCACCACCGTGGTGAAAAGATCCGCCATTCTTGCATGTTCTTGAATGCATCCAGTATGGAACATTTCTAAGCTCTGTCCCTAGTTTGGGCAGCAGCAGAGATCTTACTTTCAACAAAAACAGTGTGAAATCATTAGTGTGTCATTTCTAAAGACGCAGCCGACATGTCCTGCTGTGCTGCGGTGCGAGGCGGCGCGGCGCGGGGCGCGGGCGGTATTCGCGCGTCTGCCCCGTGCATACAGATGCGGCGTAATTGTCGCGCGCAAAAACTAAACGCATGATAATCGAGGAAATGCCACCTGAACCGGACGCCGCCGCCGCCGCTCGAGCGGCCTGCACTGATTGTCGCCGGACCGGTGCGCTGAGAAAGCGGACTTATGCAATGCTGTGTTATTATAATTGGGGCTGGTCTATGGGAAAGGTGTGCGAACGTCTCCAGCTTTAATTATGTTTTGTTGTGTGTATTCTTTTGTTATTAGAGGTGGAAGTTTCCATAGGTAGGTTATACTTGTTTTAGAAAACATTGTGCGAGGAGTGGAGTAACTCTATGGGTATCTTTACAAAAAAGTACACTATCTTCCAATGACAAAAGCTTGCTGCAAAATATGCTATTAGAAACTGTTAACTTAACGTACCTACATAAGCGATAGTTCGTAATGAACTAGGTATTTTCAGAGAAATAGCAAACTATCATTGAAGATCGACTAGTTGTAACTAGATGATGGTCACACTTGTAGTGAGCAGCAGCCTCGGCTGTTATTGTCTTTGTGATGTCTTGGCTGAACTACTCTCTGTATTTTGTGACTGAACGGATCTGATCTCAGGCATCGCAACAAATATTTCGTTCTTAGAAATCGATCAAATTCTTGCAGTTCCAAGTTGAGCATTGCTTACCTGCTTCGATTACGTTTCTTTCTTGTTCACCGCACACGTGTGCTCTAAGCTGGCACAACAACCTTCTCTCGAGAACTACCTGAGAACAGTGGCTGGTATCACCGCCGACATTCCCGACATGGCTGCTCTATGTATCATTACCTTCGCTTTTTCAATAACCCGCAAATTTTAGATCAATTGTCTGCGTATTCATGAGGGCTCGGATGCGCGAACGCAAGTTTTTGTCTCCCTTCGCCCTTCCCCTCGCACGTAGCGCCCAATCGGCGGCGTTTTAATTGCCGTAATCACCGTCTTGTCATTTGCCTCCGAGTGATTTAAGCCGGGGACTTTTTGTTCGTGATACATTGCCGTAACATCAATGGCTTCGTCGGAAACGTTTCTGTGTTGAATAAATTAACCATTCACATTCATTCAAACGTGAGATTTCGTCGAAGATAAAGTGCCACCGATTATATCTGATCAAGTATTTCGTGTAAGAAATATGTATCGATTGTGACGCGCTGGTAATTATCAAGTTTTACGTATAACTATGTCAGTGAAACAGCAATACAATATATAACAATATGTCACGTTCTTCACTTTTTTGTAATATGTCTGACTTTTTAGTCAAATGGTTGCAAGCTCCGTTGCTGTTGAATTCCATTGAATTGTGCAGCAAGAAAGTCCGAAACTGCAGTTTGAGATTGAAATTGAGTCTGATGCATCAGGAAGGATGGTAGGCAGAAAAAACTTAAGGGAGAAGTTGAATTCGATATCAAACTTTATTTCAGGATGCCTAAAAGCCCCAAGACGGTTGTCAGTTGGTGTAAACTGCGCCGGCGCACATTGAGAGCAACCGCTAGATCGTGAATCGGCTTTTATAAATAATATTTGTGTAAACTCTGATCAATTTAGCATTGTTACAAACCACGTTACCGTGACCATCACCGTGTGCAGTATCACGATGACATAAAGTTTGTTTTGGTTTGTTTCAGGTGCAGTATTGTTGAGCATGAGCTTGCGCAGTAAAGGAGTGGATCTTCTCACGCGGCTGCGCGGGCGCAGCGGAGGCGCGGAGTATTGTAATTGCCTGTGGTCCCTACGACCATAAAGCATGTGTTTTGGACTTCAATATTGTTATTGCAGGCCGGACGCAGATTGTTAGTAGTAGGTACCTACACAACAATATTGTTTTCATCATATTGATTAATTAAGATATCTTTCTAACCGACTTCAAAAAAAGGAGGAGGTTATCAATCCGTTTGTTTTTTTTTTAAATATTTGTTACTTCAGAACTCCATTATTTATAAGCCGATTTGAAAAATATATTTTTTTTTTTTATCTAAATGGATATACTTTCAGTTTGGTTTCATTGTTATCAGGTCAGGATCTTATGACGGGATCCTAGAGGAATCGAAGGAACTCTTCAAATAATAAAGGCACAACTATATCAATTTAGGTATTTTTTATAGTAACCCATGCATTTACTCTCGGAAAGCACCATTTGACGAAGTTGAACTGATGATGAAGACCCCAGATGGCCACCGGAACTACTCAATAATAAGTATTTCGCGGGTTGCGATTCTTTGGGTACTTTAATATGGTTGCTAAGAAATGTATGCTCGTCACAATGCGAATGGTGAAATGGAGCTGATCGTGAAATACCAAGAGAACTCCTCAACAATTAACGTCCCTGCATCATATTTTGTAAAAGGCGATGAGCAAGTTGACATTAGGCTATTGTAACATAGATATATAAACAGACCCACAAAAAGCGAGAAATAAAAAACTTTTTAACAAAAAAATACCGACTTCCAAAAAGAACACTATAAAGTGAAAAATATGTTTAATTTTGAAAGTCGGTGGCAAAAAACTAAAATACAATACAAACTAAAACATTTTTCACTTTGTAAGTACCTAGTGTTATTTTGGAAGACGGTTTTTTTTGTTACACAGTTTTTTGGTTAGGTATCAGATCTTAATAGCTTTATGACCTACTTATGTCGTAATTGTGATCTTCGCAGATATAACAACACCTCGGCGCTGAAAATAAAGTAATATAATATAACGTGTAGTTACAGTAGCTTACATTAGAAAATAAATAGAAAAGTAAATATAAAACGTGAACTAATAACTCGTGTATTTAATTTCAGTGCTTGGCGGCGCAACAGGCAGTAAGTTACAGTGTTGCGCCTGCGCAGGCGGTCGGCCGCTGATAATCTAGTTAAATTTATTTATTGAGGCCCGCGGGCATCCTCGCGGCCCCACGCCGTTCATTACCAGCACTTCAAAAAGTGCAACAAAACATAAGAAAGTGCTACAAAAAATAAAGCAGAGCACAAGTAACTATTTTATAAACGACATGACGAAAACAGTCATGACTGTGATCGCTGATTTCTTTAACAAAATTTACATAAGTAATTACTTAGTCTGCTATCAGTGCGATCCCCGATACACTGGTGTGATATTATCCTCCCTACATCGGGTTCGATTGAACCGATTCCGGCGCCACCGTATCGTCTGATAAGTGAACATATCGCGCGATGTGTATCAGATCGGGTACGATCTGCGGCGACTACACAACTAAATATGTTAAATTATGTAACGCGACATGTTTCATAGTGATAAGGGGTAGTATCAGGGCTGTCTACTGAACATGCCGCTGATTTTTGCAAATTACCTAATATGCACAAATGTCTGTCACGCTACCGTCCCCATGTCCCTACTTCATTCAAGTGAAAGCTTTCCTCCTACAACCCAAACGTGTTCTCTCCTAACTCGCTTCACTAAACTTGCCAAAGTACCTATCTAAACCATTAATGTATTTACCTTTTTCTCCTCAAACTCTTTGATTAGAGTTCATTTTATTTTCAAGTTACATAGCGCAGATTTTTCTCCAATTCTCAGATTTATGAAGCTGAGCAGCAAGCAACCCTGCAGCTGCGCGCTTTATGAATATCGGTGCGTCCTCGCCGCGGGCTGTGGGTCAGCTATCGCGATGCGCGCGCGCACGCCGGCCGCGCCTCATAACACGCCACGTGATTTACCGCACCGCACCGCACCGCATCGTCCCGCACCGCACCGCACCGCACCGCCACGACGCGGCTATCTAACGCCTGTCACTGTGGCTATTACTTACCAACAATATTGGGCTGTTCGGTTTTCTGTCTTCATTTATGGCTAATATTTTAGTTGAGGTTGGAGAAACGGCTCATCATCAAACTTCTACATTAGCTGTGTGAGGTGCTCATCATCAAACTATTTCATTAGCTGTGTGAGGTGCTCATCATCAAACTACCCACTTAACAACTCACCAAACTATTCCTGTGGACTAACACCCTAGATAGGTAGGTATGTAGGCGTCTAATATTTACCAAAAATTATTATAAAATCAAAATGTCAATAAAAATTCTCACATTGACTTAAGAGTTACGGAAACAATAAGCTTTGTGACAGCATGTGTTTTAGGATATACATATAGGTACAATTGAAACAATATGCCTCAGTTCAATCATATTGTATCGCTAATCAGAAGGGTGGTAATCATTATATTGTTACATATTCAAGCGAATCGAGTGGAGGCATACAGAGTCAAGCGTTTTGTCGACGCGCAGAAAACCGCGAGGAAATCGGTCACTATTTGTGTACCTACCTACTCGATAACGGGGGATTTCTAGTATTCATGTAAGTGTAACACATGTAAATGATCTATAGAGTTGTAGACGGTACTCCCTTTCTTCACCTAAAATTGTTTGTCCGAAAATCATTATCCATAACACGTTTGCTATAAATTTAAATAATCATAATGATTAAAAAACTAAATTTTGTTTTACATAATAATTATCTTTACTTCTAAAACTATTCTGTCATAATATCGAGTACTATAATAATCGAATCTCCTAATTTTGCATGAAATAAAGGCATATGTCCTAAGTATTGTATTATATAATAGTAGATTATACAACAAGTGAAAAAAAAGGGAATTTAATTCGAGGGACTACGTTGGATCCCGGGAGCAGCGAAGGATTGACCCTTGGTTGACTGGTAGAGAATGCCTAAGGCATTAAGTCCGCCTTTGTACCTTTTTGTGCGAAAAGTTTAGATAAATAAATAAATAAATAAATAGAATCCCGAGCGTAGCGAGGTATTCTAGATTTGAATCCTGAGCGGAGCGAGGGATACAAGGACCGAGATGAATTATTTTTTTCACGAGTTGTGTACTCTACTTTTTACCATTGACTGCGAGAAAATAAATAGTAGTATAGTATTTATCACATTTTACTATAATTGCTGCTTTATTTCGAAATGATTCCGGAGTTAGTGTCTCATTTTCGTCACTGGAAGAACTCATTTTATTATAATTTATGTTATTAGATTTTCCAATGACTTAAAACAACGGTAACAGATAGAAAAGAACCTAAAATGGCGGGTTTTTTTTTTTTATTATGGAATAGCTCCGTATAGCCAGCCAGTACGTACTTTCAGCACGTTTTATTTATTTTTGTATATAATTCGTATATTCGTGCTTGTTCCAAATTCAAAATGTTTTTATTCACTCAGTGACTAAAAGAGAGTTTTATTCACTGTTTTCGATGAATAAAATGCCCTTTTTCGAGTGGCAATGGTAAAAAATGTATTATTCCGAATGTTCATTTATAATAAAATGGTTAGTCCTAAAACATTTGCTAAACATTACTACAACAGAAACGAATCGCTGTAAATCCAACTCCACGCAGTATTGTCTGCCCTAGAGTGTAATTTAGAATCGCGTAGGCGCGTAGGGGCGCGGCAGCCCGCCGGCTGAGGAGCAGGAGGCTGCAAGCGAGCAGCCGCAGCTGAGGCTGGCCCGCCGAGCCAGCCGAGCCGGCCAGCAAGCCGAAGCTGCGGTGGTGAACGAAAGCCGTCTGTGACGATTAACACGCGCGGGACCGGCGGAGACCCGCAACGCCGGAGCCGTGACAGAAACCATGCCTGCTGCATGTTGCATGATTGCTGCATGCTTGCTTGCATGCTACGTGCTTGCTTTATATGCTGCATGCTTGCTGCATGCTTGTTTGCATGCTTGCTTGCATGTTGCATGCATGCTGCATGCTTGCTACAATCTTGCTGCATGCTTGCTTGCATGCTGCATGCTTGCTGCATGTTTGCTTGCATGCTTGCTTGTATGCTGCATGATTGCTTGCATGCTGCACTTGCTGCATGCTTGCTGCACTTGCTGCACTTGCTGCATGCTTGCTGCACTTGCTGCATGTTTACTTGCATGCTTGCTTGTATGCTGCATGATTGCTTGCATGCTGCACTTGCTGCATGCTTGCTGCACTTGCTGCACTTGCTGCATGCTTGCTGCACTTGCTGCATGCTTGTTTGCATGCTTGCTTGCATGTTGCATGCATGCTGCATGCTTGCTACAATCTTGCTGCATGCTTGCTTGCATGCTGCATGCTTGCTGCATGTTTGCTTGCATGCTTGCTTGTATGCTGCATGATTGCTTGCATGCTGCACTTGCTGCATGCTTGCTGCACTTGCTGCACTTGCTGCATGCTTGCTGCACTTGCTGCATGCTTGCTGCATGCTTGCTTGCATGCTGCATGCTTGCTTACGTCTGAGAGAAGTTCATAGCAAAAGCTTTTTTAATTTGTTTTAAACACATTATTAGGATAAATAAAAATTAAATCATTAGAATTTAGGACTTTTATTGAAAACGGTTTTAAGTCTTTTGATATTATTGATTGTAATATTTATGACAAACAAATTTAGGGCATATTATATTTAGGAATTTCAATTGTATGGCATGTGATATTATGTGACATTAAGTTGGGGCAAGTTATCATTCGGACAAATGATGATTTGGACAAAAAAAGTTAGGGCACTTTAGATTATGGATAAAAAAGTTAGGTAACACAATAGGGAACCGTTGTAGACTGCTCGCTCCTCTCCTGAGGTCCTTCTCTACCTGTGGGGTTCGGCCTCTCTTCTCAGTGTAGTTAAAAGTAATAGATGGATTTTGACAGCTGAATCCATTACAACTCCCGTAGCAGTGTAGTTAAATTTAAATATAAGTTGAATTACATACTCTACTTGTATATCAACTAGTTAAGGCTCGACGCGACTCTGGAAGAACAATTTCTAAGGATACTTTATAGAAGAAGAAGTATATTGGCACAGGTATAAATGAAGCACTTACTTAATTCATTCATAGAAAACAAACGGAACGATGGGCATAAGAACCCAATAATGCAAACTAAGACAAAAGTAGTCTGAGGAACTATTGTCAACATCATCTAAATAAACCCAAAAACAGCTACAAAACCCATACACACACTTATTAAAGAATTCTATTTTATACAATTAATTGAAACGACTCAAGTAGTTAAACATCGCGTGATCGTGACTTATCTCCGAGCTGCACACATTATATTATTTGGTCAATTTAATGTGGCTAATGTAAGTTGCTTGTTGTAAAAGCAAATGTTACGTGTGTCATTATATCAGTGTACGGAGCGATAATAAGGTTATCTGCACAAACACGGATTATCAACAACTCACTTCGCTCAATAGGGAGTGTCCCGGTGAAGGAAATTAACTGGAGATAAAGAAAAATGCAAGAGAACACGTCTGCTTACTTGAGCAGGTAACTGTTACGAACGCTTCTTCATACAAACATACATAATTATAAACCTGCGTGTCATCACCACCATCCACAGCCCGACGTTCACCCTCAGCTGGCCACGTAGACCTCTCTTTGCTTGTGCCAATCCTCATGAAAGCTCCAAATCAAATCAAATCAAAATATAAGAAACTACCAGAAATAGAAGAACCGGCAAGAAACTCCACGGTTACTCTTTTAAAAATAATTGGCTTTTACAATGTTTTCTAATTACAGTAGGTATGGGAGAACAGCGTAGGCCTGTCAACAAGTGTCAGGTACTTGATAAAATAAAAAATGATCTACAGATCTAAAATCTACAGGGCCTACAAAGTCCTCACATTTACAAAATCAAAAACTCAAAAAAAGATAAATAAAATATAAAAACCTATTAAAACCAAGTGATCATAATTTCCATTACAACCACTAAAAAGAGTTGGAGGATTAGAATATTGTATCTATATAATGTCAAATAGTAAAAAGATTAAATATCAAAGAAGTATGTAAAAATTAAATAAAAATCTCCTGTGCCAGCCTCGCCCGGGTCATCATGCCTGTAGTTCATACAATCTGAGGTGTTCTGGTTCACCCACATTTTACCAGCAGTTACGTTACAAGCCCTAGGTACGCATTTAATGGGGAACAAATTTTAGCATTAACCCTCTCTAATGAATCATCTCAAAAATAAAACTCCTAACCCAACAACGCTGCCTAGTAAAATGGAATCATTTTAGAGTTTTCTAGATTCGAACCCAGTAGCCCACTCTTGGCACTTGACCCACGAGACACACAGACTTCTTTCTTAAAATTCAAATCCCGAAAAGCCTTTCCTTCCTTCCGTCTGATTCAGTCATTATTATTTCTGTTGGATTTTCAGAATACTAAGTATAATTTTAATACGAAATATGTTTCGTAACATTCGATTCCCCAATAAACTGCATAATGTAAAGTAGAAACCGTCACGATAGCCATAACATATCTATATAAATCAGCTCCAACTTAAACTGAACTAGTAACTAACTGACCGAGTACGGAGTTATCGACAACATGCGACCAGCCAGGGAATATTAAATCACAGACAACTTGCACAATACAGCGGACACGGAAATGTCAGAGTGTCGTGATTCTCGACCTACTTGTACCGCGTGCACGTCAAGTCTCACATAATTCCACAAAAACAACTAATCATGTTTGATTATGCATACGTAATGTAGACAAATGATAGGTTACGAGCAACAACCCGAAATCTGTGCGTGTTGGTCGCCGTATCGCACGGTCGCGGGCCGCGGTCGCGCCGGTCGCCGGTCGCCGGTCGCCGGTCGCTAACATAGGCTATCATTTGTAGCGCTCACCTGCACATTACTATTGCGCAACTAATATTAAAGAATATTCTGCATCGGTTATATTTATCCGGGGCCCTGGATGTGAAAGCATTGATTAATATTGTAATGAGCACGACGAATAACTTCCTCCGTACCAACAAACGATGGCTCAACTGCAATACTATTCATGACCGGTTAAGTTATCAACAATGTGAAGAATCTTATACAAATGTATCAATGGATAATGTCCGTATTGAAGCTACAGTGTTGGTGTAATGTCGTAAGCTAGCATGTGGTTACGGCAGCGGTCAGTAATTGTGTATAGTTTGAGATAATGGCAGCGCGGCGGTCGCGGGTGCAATTATTTTGATCCGGCGTCCGGTCCGGGGCGGGAGCGCCGTGATTTGCGTACGCGCATTATGCGCCAGCCCTTAATAACACGTTCACGGGCGATGCGCCCGCGCAGACCCTTGTCCTCTAAATTACACTATTGTTGTAACGCAACATTGTTGTGCACATTATCGCTCGACACAACTGTGACGACGTCGGCTTAATGTCTCTATAACTATCAGGTCACCTGTCGTCCGGTGGCATGGCACTCATGGGGACTTCATTAGCCATTGTAAGAAAAAATACGCTGTGACACCATACTATTAGTAACGTTCTCCTCAAGTTTTTGAAGAAGTCTTCTATTGTCAATAGTTTTATTCTCAACAACACGGTAATTTTGGTCTAGATTGCATACTGTAAAGTTGAAACTTCTTAATAAAATTAGCGTTACCACTAATACGGCGTATGTAAAGATGTTGATCTTCATCGAGGCGTTTATCGATCTAGATATTACCAAACTCCCATTCTCTTCAAAAGTCTCCAACGTTCAAACTGGCGAATGGCAATGAAAGTGCAGTTCCCAGCGAGCACAGGAAGCGCCCAATTTGATTACGTATCAAAACAATAGGTAACATTATCTATACACATGTAACATAATAGGATAATATGTAAAGCCACGATACCGGTCATTATGTAATCTACGAGAGAGTCCACGCAGAACAAACAACAGAAAATCCAAAACATACGCATATACAATTCACCATGGAGGCCAAAGTCGAAGAAAACAGGGATATCTGAAAGCACGTTGGGGACTCGTGGAACTGTGAGGATGGCAGGCAAAAAACGAGGTGATGGAGCGGGCTTGCTCGGAGTTTCTTTGAAGGATAAGATAAGAAATAAAATTATCTGGACAAGAACCGACATACCTTGCAGAGTAAACAAGCTGCAGTGGTAGTGGGCTGTTTGCAGAAGTACTGATGGCCGGAGCAGACGAATCAATCAGTGGAGACGTGAGACGCGCATCGGCAAGCGTAATGTGGGACGCCCCCAGCTAGTGGACCGACGAACTGAACAGATGGCGGGGACAGACTGGATGCGGAAGGCGGAGGACACGGTGTTGTGGCGCAGCCGGTGCAGCAGTGGACTGCGATAGGCTGAGTTGGTTGAGCTGATTACAAGCTAAAAGATGATGATGATGCTATTGACGCAGAAGTTAAAATAAAAAGAATAATCGAGTTTAAGAGAGCTTTTACTTATAATAACTTTTGAGAGTGATGTGAATGGTGGAAAACAGTTTTGTATGTAGTGGCTATTATGGATCTATCTGTTTTGTGGCACAGCTTAGTTAAAACGAGCTTCGCCTGAGCATCGTTCACCGATAGAATTGTCTAAATCTAAATTCGCCGTCTAAATTGTAATTGTAACCTATTCATCCTAATTGGTGGCTAATCTTAGCTCGCCAAAAATCGAGTAATGAATTTGACAATGTTCGACCTAGGTACACACTGCAAACCTATTCGGTTTACATCCCACACACTCGGATAGCTGTGATCGGTATGAATAGTTACGCACTGTACGCACACAAACGTTAAACAAAACGAGCGAGCTCTGTGTTTTTATTAGTGTGAATATGTCGCACCAATAGACAATAACTATGATACCAATATATAGTAATCATTAATTTATGTAATTTAATGAGTTATAATATTTCGCATGTATTCATTGTAACAAGCTTGGCACAATGGCTAACGCCTCTGGTTAGTGAACAAGAAGTCTTAAGTTTAAATCTCGGGTTCAAAACATTATTTTCGTTTTGTAATTATCCTAAAACATTCATTACCTAGTTGAATTGCTAACGATTCAATCCCGTTCTTAGATGAGTAATTTACAACGTTTGAAACATGAGCACTGGTTTCCGCCAATTTATTTTGACCATTTAGGACATAACTACCCATGCAAATTCTGGAGACCATCGTCAACAAGGGCCAATACCGATGCAGAATTCTTTGGCTCGTCACTACGACATCGTGGCAAGGCACAGGCCTAATCCGTTTTTATCCACCCGCATTTAAACTGCAACAGCACATAATGTGTGCGTAGATACAGTGCGAAATCACCTGCATGAAAATGAAGATGATTTACGCTGTAGTAAGCCAGCTAGAGTTGCCGCGAATAGTGTTTATAGCGAATAATCGAATACCGATTAATCGCCATTCACTTTGGCGAATAGTCGAATAACTCGACATTACTATTCGACATAAAAAAAAAACATTAAACACATTAAAAATATTTCTAATTTCTTCTAAGGTTGTGAGAAAAGAAAACAATAAAGTTAAAGAAATCTGTTTCATGTTATACATACCTGCATATGTGTAGTAAATTTAATTTTCCATTTTAAATATTAATTAAAAAGCCTTACTAATTTAATTTCATGAATATGATAGGCACAGGCACATATTACAGATAATAATTGATATTGTGTCTTGTTTTATTAAGGAAAATAATTTTAAAATGATTATTTTTAACTCATTAGTTCTTTTGTTCGTTAAAAGTTTATTTTCGACGACTATTCGCCGAATGCCGAATAATACTAGCTATTATTCGGTATTCGACGAATATCAAAAAAATGACGAGTAATGCCGAATACCGAATAATAGCGAGTATTCGCGGCAACTCTAAAGCCAGCACAGAGGATTTAGCTGTCCACCGCTCACCGACAAAAACGACCTGTGTTCGTTAGGTTATACAACGTGGCGCCACAATGGTGACATTAATTTAACAAACATTTACGTTTTCACATTTTCGTTTCATTTAGAAATTATATTTCTATTAAACGTTATTATTTACGGATTTATTTTAAATTTTAGAAAATGGCATCTTAGAGCAACCTGTATTTAAAGAACTGTCGCGCAGCGGTCATTTGCCGGGGTCACGGATCATAACATCGCATCAATGAAATTAGAACGAATAAGCAATACTATTAGGATGAAACAAATGCAAAGAGTACCCAATTGAAGGAAAGAGATAGCCCTTTGTCGGCGAGCGGCGCAGGCGACGCGCGCCCTCCCTTCCACCCGCCGCCGCACCGAACTCGAATTCTTTTTTTGCATTTCTAGTGATAGCCGAACCCGTGTCCTTGATACACTTCTTCACACTACGGTGTCTAATATTTTTTGCTTTATTTATTTATTTTTGTG
Organism: Globia sparganii; assembly: GCA_949316385.1. NCBI lineage: Eukaryota > Metazoa > Arthropoda > Insecta > Lepidoptera > Noctuidae > Globia > Globia sparganii. The sequence continues at coordinate 277,138 of OX438658.1, forward strand.
TAATTAGATACTGCGATAAAGACGATTTGCTTTGTTTTCGTTTCGTAATCTAGTAGGTACGTTTCCATCTCTTGCGATACGGACGCTTTTATTTGTGTTATTTTATTAATGCTTGTGTAAACTTGTGATCGTGATGGCAAATACACATCCGAACTACACAGCAGCTGAATATGCGGACATGATCCTAATTTTCAAGTCCATCACAGAGCCGTCCATAGGATATTAAAGCGCGAAAAGTGGCACCCATTCAAATTTAGAAAAGTGCATACTCCGTTAGACACTAAGCACCTCCGCTGTAGGTACCACTTGCGTCGCTCGGTTTCTTTGATAAGCCGTCAAAGAATCGGACCGATCACGAGTAGGTACATACAAGACGCGTTGCGCGATTGTTAGCGCGCGAAACGACGCGTTGCCGCTCCGAGTTAACGTAAGCCAGCAGCTATACACCTTATTTACAGCTTATTCAACCGATTTTGACTTCTATTCCGTAGGAATAAGGATGGCATTAAAAGCAAAAAAAGTGCTTACAATAACAACTGTTTGCTGCTTTTAATGCCATCCTTATGCCTACGAAATAGAAGTCAAAATCGATTGAACCGACGGTAAAAAAGGTTTGTTTAAATTTCTAATCTTATTGTAAATGGAGTATAGGTAAGTGATTTCATGAATGAATTTTTGCAAGGGTGATCCCAATTTTAGTTACTTTTTTATTATTTAGTTTGTTTGAAAACATTTTTTTTTCAATTTACGAATTATTTTAACCTATCAAAATTTATATGATTAATAGGCACTAGCTCTACCCGTGTGTTAAATTAATGTCGCCATTGTAGCGCCACGTTGTATATAAATTTTAATTGAGAATAATGTGGTTATTTTTAGAGATGAAAAATGTTTTAAGTCATTTGGAAGTGTGATGATATTGTTATGCAGTTAGAAGTTGTCATAATTTCTTATTATCTAACACGTTGATTCACTTTACCTCCAATTTTGCTTTGTTTAATATTTACGTCCATTCTTTTTGAACAAAAAAGCCTTGTCTTGTCTTAAAAACTGGTAAAGAAGTTACCAGCAGTGTTTTACACATTCATAAGTTTGGGAATATGTTTAAAATAGTTTGCATTACTTATATCATTGTATTGGCCACACGTAGTTTTTTATTTGCTAACTTATAGCCCATGCCAAGTTGAATCATAAGCCAACTTTCGTAAGAAACATAATTGTCGAAACAAGCTGGCATACTAACAATATAAATGTAATGTAATGTAATGAATCCATGGTTGTCTGAATAAATTAAATTATTATTATTCACTAATGACTCTAAGGGTCAGTTCACACCGAGACGCGACGCGACGCGACGATACTGGAAGAGACCAGTGATTTCGCGCTGCGCCGCGCGCCGACGCGATTCAATGTGTACCTTTTCGTGTAGAAAATAAAGTATATTTTGAGTCACTCTTTTAAAGTGTGCGCGCAGCGTCGCGTCGCGTCGCGTCTCGCTGTGAACTGACCCTTATGACCCAAGCGTTAAGGAACAATAGACGCTCGCATTCCAACACCTAGTTTATTCAATAAAATATATTATCATTATCTTTTGATTTTTTTGTTTGAGTAATTTTATTTGACATAAAATTTATGTCATATAAGACAAAAAAAAATAAAAACCTGTAAAATAATATTTCTCTGCCGGGGTTTGAACTTATGACACGAAGTTTAAGTCATTATCTATGCCAGGTGCTTTCACCAACCTGTTATGGGATCCATATTTATAATTTAAAATATTGGAACTCATTCAATCATGTTTTTATATTGACATATTAGCTATAGGTATATTATACGCACACATACAATTTAGCGTTTGTTGCTCATAAGTACCTGAACGACTCATTAATTTACGCACACAGTGACAATAACCCGTGTGTGTGGGATGGATGCCGAATAGGTTTGCCGTGTATACAGACGCCAGCACATCAAGGTAGTTTGATGTGCTGGCGTCTTACAATCCCTCAAATTTCTTTAATCAATTTTCAACTTTATCGCTAAAGTATTAGGTTCAAAGTTGATTGAGAAAATTTCAGAGTTTCGAGTAGCTTGATGTGCTGACGTCTGTACATGACATTTATCAATTGGCCTAATCCATTGTGAGCACGGTCATTACTGTAGGTATACCTAATGAAGTACGCTAACAACAAAGTGATTATCAACATGGGCCATTGAGTAGCGTAAGCAAAAACCTTAGCGTCAAGTAAAGGCAAAATGATCTTATTGGTCTAGGCCCATAGTTATTTCCACTGAAACACCAAAGATTATCCCATCCCGCTGTCGGCGCGTATCAAGTGTTACAAGATAATACCTTATCATTACATCTCCTGACCTGTACTTAGGCCGCATCAGGTAATCAGCTGATCCCAGCAGGAAGCGGCTCTGACGTAATGCCACAATATCTCTAATTAGTATGATCCGAAGCGTCGGCTGATTGGATTCAGTTTAATAAGCATAAAGCACACGCGGTGCGCGCGCGCCTCTAACCACAGGCCCGGGCAAGAGATGTAATGGGCCGCGGTACACAACGTGGAGCTCAGAAGGTCTATTCTATAAACTTAGTGCCGTATCACTGTTATCACATCTGAGGGCCAGAGACTAAGCGACACTATCAGTGATAACGATGGCGGAAGGATAATTCTAAAAGTCGCTAGTCTACGACCATGACTCAAGTGATGTTACCTTAAACAAAGAAAAAAGGTTTTTTTTTAATTATCCGTCACAAAAAAAAAAACAAAAGAGTGAGGATATGTCGTTGAATTGCTAAATGAAGTGGGAGACCCAACAAAAAATATATTCATATATCTTCTCTCCTAAGAGAACTAATTAAAAAAAAAACTATTTCTGTCACACTCCACTCATTGAGATCTTGACACCCCAACAATGCCCAACATTCTCACCTCCGATAATATTTCACTTTATAGTAGTATCCGGCTGGTCTGTGGATGTGTCCATCTTTAGTTACATACCGAGACCTCTCCGTGCCTCGGAAAGCACGTTAAGCCGTTGGTCCCGGCTGTCATTCGTGGATCTTTGACAGTCGTTAAATGCAGTCAGAAGCCCAAAAGTCTGACAACCAGTCTTACCAAGGGGTATCGTATTACCTAGTAGTAACTGGGTTGTGGAGGTCAGATAGGCAGTCGCTTCATGTAAAATACACGTATTCAGCTGCATCCGGTTAGACTGAAAGCTGACCCCAACATAGTTGGGAATAGGCTTGGCAGATGATGAGTAGTATCCGGCTAGCCAGAGGACATCGAGGTGAGCGATCCTTAATAGTTTACTAAGGTGTCAGTATGCTTTCTATCCATGTTACTCATTACCTCGAACTCAAGTGGTCCCTCTATGCCATGTTCTCCAATGGTCCCTCTGTGCCATGTTCTCCAATGCCTGTGGAAGGAGTGCAGTAAAGCAATGTCGTAATGAGGGCTATTGTTTAGACCTCTCGCGCCCGGCACTGGTTTAAGCCATGGTCCGGGGCGAGAGGGAGTGGGAGGCAGTCACCTCCTTCTGCGAAGCAGTCCTGCTAGCGAAGGAGGTGGCGGGACGGCTGAGAGAGAGAGCCTCACGTCCTAGCCGCCGCGGGAGACGCTCCGGGCGTCGGGAGCCGCGTGACGACTCCCGGCCACCGAAGGCGCGGGCCTGCGGGCGGAGAGTAATGGGTAACTCTCCGTCCGATCAGGACCAGGCCCGTGCCGGACGGCGCGTACGTGTTCCACGCGCGCCTCAAAGAGATGTCAGCACAAAGGAAGACGCCCGACAGGGCCGAAGCCTGCCGGGGCAGCGGGATTGTCCGAAAGGGTTACCGCTACCCTGGAACACAAAGGGCTAAGGAAGGAACACGGGTGGGTTTTAGTCAGTAAGAGTCTGACACTCCCTTCTGCTCCACCCAGAGCGGGAGGGGTCATTAGATGATTTCCCATCCACAAAAAAAAAAGGGCTATTGTTTACCGAAACCTTTGAGCCGTTTGCGTGAACTACTTCAAGAGTGAGTCTGTAGGTGAGACTGTCTGTTCTTCTTTGGAAAATCTATTCGTAAGAACGAATAGTACACGTAGAACTGAACCGAACTGATACTTTAACCCGGATTATTTATAGTTTCTTATTAGACCAATGTTCTTCCCTTTCTTCTTAAATGTGAATTACGAGTGATTTCTGCATTATTTGGTACTTTGGAATCGTTGCGACCGTCATGATGCGAGGCAGTTCTGAATTGAGATCACTCAAGATTTTTTTTATTTTGATCTCAGTAGTATATCACATTAAAATGGTAAGTGCTTGATAAATCCGTCCAAGGGTTCGTTCTTTGCAAATGAGTCTTCCATTTTTAACCAATGCATAAAGTTTTTTTTTCCACTTTTCTGTGTGTTGTGCCTTCAAATCGGTTAGGAAAGAGTCCAAATCGTCACGCCAGCTTTTTTTAGACCTGCCTCGGTGACGACGACTACTGTGACCCACTGTATGAGGCCCTGGCCCATCTGTCTGGATGCATTCTATAGCCGTGTCCCGCCCAGTCACACTTAGACACATCGACTTATCACCAATATCGGCGATTCCAGTCTTGGAGCGTATTGTGGCGAATTTTGTGTGAATATCGGTGAGTTTAAATTTTTAAACACTCTTTTTTAATTTGTCGGTGTAGACTTCATAAATGGTGCAACGCATCTGCAAATATTCAGATGATATTGTAATCTATGTGTATAAAGATCAGTATAATCTTTCGATAGGCCATCAACTTATGTATGTGTGTGCATCACTGCGCATGCGCAGCAGGCTGCGAGCGCGCCGTGATTAATATGATTATTTGATTGTTTAATCACGTAGGCACGCAAACCTCCGATATGGAGCCGGCACCGGCAGCGAGCGGCTTGTGGAGCTGTGGACCTAGATATAAATAATTGAGTTTGAGAGTCAGATGAGCTTTTTGTAGCGTATTGGTATATTAGGTACAGGTACAGAAGTTTAAAATGGCATACCCTTGAACCAATATCGCCTTATGGACTTTGAAATAAGATAGTGATTTCTAAGTCAAAGGTCAAAGTAACCTCTGCGCTGCCACCGACGACGCCGAGGAAGTGCCAAAGTTTTGAGAAAACAAAAATTAAAATATAGTCGTGTCAGCGACACGAAAAAGAAGAAGAAGTGATTTCTAAAAAGGTAAAGCTGAACTGGTTGCAGCTACCAACAACAGTCAAAAGATTATATTATGGATTTAGCTTCGAAGAGGAAGAGAAATTGCCAAGCAAGTGAATGACGACGAGACGAGTGACGAGACGTGACGTGACGACGTGATGACGAGTTAGAAGCTCCAGTCCTGTCAGGAGTAATTCATTTAAAGCTAGCGAGCAGGAATACTCCGCCGAGCTGGCGCGATGGCGCGCTCATACAAAAAATACACATATTTATGTAATTCCAATCAATTAATAGTAACGTAGGGCTGCGCAAAAACGCGAGGTCTGCGATAAGGCCGGGAACACTGCGAGAATCTCGGACACGCGGCGCGGCATCCCGGAGCCGGCGCGCTTCCCGGTACCGGCCCACCACGCATCAACAGTACAGCCAAATCAGTTTATAATGCATTGTTAACAGGATCATTACAAATCGTTCTTAATAAAGTTTCAGCTTAATAGAGCTTCCCATTCAAATGACGGCGCAGACTCTTGAGTAAAAGCTCATTACCTACAGGCTAGCGTTAGGAACGTTGTATATTACAGGCTAGTGTTAGGAACGTTGTACATTACAAGCTAGCGTTAGGAACGTTGTATATTACAGGCTAGCGTTAGGAACGTTGTATATTACAGGCTAGCGTTAGGAACGTTGTATATTACAGGCTAGCGTTAGGAACGTTGTATATTACAGGCTAGTGTTAGGAACGTTGTACATTACAAGCTGGCGTTAGGACCCTTGTATATTACAGGCTAGAGTTAGGAACGTTGTACATTACAAGCTGGCGTTAGGAACGTTGTATATTACAGGCTAGTGTTAGGAACGTTGTACATTACAAGCTGGCGTTAGGACCCTTGTATATTACAGGCTAGAGTTAGGAACGTTGTACATTACAAGCTGGCGTTAGGAACGTTGTATATTACAGGCTAGTGTTAGGAACGTTGTACATTACAAGCTGGCGTTAGGACCCTTGTATATTACAGGCTAGAGTTAGGAACGTTGTACATTACAAGCTGGCGTTATGAACGTTGTATATTACAGGCTAGTGTTAGGAACGTTGTACATTACAGGCTAGCGTTAGGAACGTTGTACATTACAGGCTAGCGTTAGGAACGTTGTAGACTTGTAGCGGAAGGGTTTGTGTACTCCTACTTATGATTTTCCAAGTTTACATTCGCTTATTCGACCGATCTTTCGGATATTGGATATGGAAACACTCATGCAAGTGTCGTTACTCGGTTAATGGTCAATTTAAAATAAAAATTTGTTAATTATTTAGTGGGTACTAGAACGCTAACGCAGCCTTCTGCCAGTTGTGTTACCGTTTCCCGTGGTTCGTGGTACAGTGGAAACTATGTCACGCCACATGAGGGCGGGTGGGCCGCTCGCGTCGACTCATGCGCGCCTGTAGACGCCGCTCGCAGAGATCCGGCACCACACTGCTAAAGCCCCAAAACGTAAGTAATGCAGAACCTAACTACACCTGTTCAAATTAATGAGGCATTCATAAATTGACTCTTAATTAATGGATGTATTCAATGAATTCAATACAAAATATTGTTATGAATTTCATGATCTTATAATGGCTTCCATAAATGGATGGCGACCTAACAATTAATAAGTAGATTGGCACACATGGCTGTGCCGAAAAAACTTAATTATCATCGTTGAGACAATGGCCAAGAATAAAATATAACGCGCTGTGTCCATTCCTAGAGGCGGTTAATCGCTTTGAGCCAATAAAAGTATAAGTTAATTTATAATAGTGGCCCGCGTGCGCGCCGCTTGCCGCGTATTGACGCGTACGCAACTAATAACGCTGTCCAACTGTGATCAATGATCGATAATAGCCGGGGGCCCGGGGTGGCTGTCAGGCCTGTCAGTGTTATTAATTAAATGATTGTTTGTATTTAAATCATTTGGGAGACATTGAGAAGTTTTATGAGTTAGTCGGTATTATTTGGGAAGGTTTACTGAAACGTTTTCTCCTTTCAGGCTCTGTTTACCTACATACCTACATGATTTTTTTTTACTTATTACTGTAGTTTAGTAGGATCAGCAAAATGGGACATAATATTAATTCTTCCGAATCTAACAGTTACATGGCACATCTAAACCCCGTGCTCTCTGGCGTTTCCCTAATGTTCATTGAAATCCCATCAAAACGTCGTGTTTAGGTGGGTGGCACCACAGCCTCCGGGAACCAGGTGTCCACAAAAACTAAACAATGCGTCAATGGACGACTATAAGAAGTGATCATCGTCCATTGATGACAAATACCGGGAAATTACAGGTATTTACCATTTAGCGGTATACCTCCCCGCGGTAGGTAGGACCCGTCGACGAAGACCACTCGAGGCTCATTAATATTCGCACATTGCAAATGACTTGAAACGACTCTACAACGATTGGGCAAAAAGTGTGATTGCTTGAAAGTGATTAATTCGTGCTTTAAGTGCGTTGTTTAAATGTTAATATTATAGCTTCACTGAGGACTCACTTGTTCTCTCACACAAATTCAATTTCTTGGGTGGTCAATTAGCAGCTTTCTCAATCAGCTTGAAGAAATGGATTCCCTTGATCTACGACTGATTGTTTCATGTTGTGCTGTGGTATTACTCGTTTCTTTGGGAAGATCTTGTCACAGAAAGCCCTTGCCTTACCTGTTGTGTATTGTCTGTATAGGTATATAATATAGAATTACTTTGGCAGATCAGTACATATGTGTAGCGACATTAGCTAATAATTATAATTAGTTTAGGTTCCCAACATGCTTGAGTGACTACATGGCTCTATATCCATAGGATCATTAGCAACTTTTGAGCACAATTAAGTATACCCACTATTTTTGGTGGTTCAATAATAATCATATTAATATGGAAGATAAGGAAATAAACGTAGTCACTTACTTCCCACAAGTAAACCAACGTTACAAGCACGTCATACAATCGATCATACATTTTTTTCAAACAAAGTAAGAACCGCTCACATCGAACCACCCTTTAACCAAAAAACGTCCACGTTTTGATGAAGCAGATAAATAACTAACCCTCGCTAACCAGCGGGACATTAATGAATTAATTGAAAACATAAACATTTGGGTACCGGCAGGACGATGGGCTGACCATAGGGGTCGCCACTTGACAGAATTAAAAAGCCATAATCCACCCATGGATGTCACCAGGTAGTTAGTTAAATCAATGGGGTCTTACGAAGGGGGAACGATAAGAATCGTCAAATTAGTTAAAAGTCCTTAAACGGCATAATGTATAGTTTAGTATTCAATTAGTTAGTTATTTTGTCTCGGCAATTACGTGGCGATAGGATCACTCGCTTAGCGAAAGATTAATGATCAGTGAAGGTTTTAAATGGAGGGAGTGTATGTAGGTAACCTAGAGTTCTAAGTTTGTTGTTAGTTAACCGAACTAAATGAATATCTAGTCATCTAACACCCGGTGACCCGGTCTAAATTAATTATTTGAAGTTTACAACTTGACAAACTCTACTTTTATGGTGATTTTTTTCAATATAGCCGGCGGAATTTAAAATTTGAATTGACAAATTTTCAACTTCAAATGCGGAAACCGGGAGCAGGTAAGTGTATTTAATTATGAAATCCTACTGTTTATTTAAAATTACTTGCAATATATTTACAATGTTGGACCAGTGTTTTTGTGATTTTAAGTTTCATTAATGCTTTCAGAATCGATTGACCTTCACACCTATCATCAGTATCCTTTCTCCGTTATCTAATAATACTAGCGACCCGCCCCGGCTTCGCACGGATGCAATGCAATTTAATAAATTTAATTAAATAATTAATAATTTTAATTTAATGTTTTTTTTTACTTGCCGCCAGCACCTGCCGCCGATACCGCAGCAACCGCTATGTCCCTGCATTTTAAATATGTAATATCTTCGAAAATATTAATTTAAATAACATGCTGTAAAGGGCCATATTGATCTTTATTAAATGCACAATGTATTTAAGGTACTTAATTGGATGCTGTATTGCTTAAAATCGCTTCGTAAATAAGCCATCATTTCTCGTAAAAAGTAAAGGGAAAAAATGGTTATCGTGGGTTATCCCTAAGAGATAGACATATACCATCGCGAACTTTTTTGTAGACCTTTTTAAGGTGTACAATACTGTAGTACATTATTTTGATGTATCTCATAGGGTTCAGCCAGCGTTTGTAATGTGAGCGCAAAAAAAGGGTTTATTTACGACATCACATTAGAAACCTCTACAGTTATCAGTGTTTCTCTACTATATTATACATTTATTATACATATAAACCTTCCTCTTGAATCACTTTATTTATTTAAAAAAAACCGCATCAAAATCCGTTGCGAAGTTTTAAAGATTTAAGCATACATAGGGATATAGGGACAGAGAAAGCGACTTTGTTTTATACTACGAGTATGTAGTGATTAACAGTGTCATCTTTCAACAAAACCACACGACTGCTCCCCACATCTGCTCGTATACATATCAATTGCGCATCGTTTACTAATCAAGTGGCGCGGGCGCAGCGCCATCAAGCGCATCGGATAAGGGCACAGCTGATCACCAGCATCTCTTACATCAACGTCGCAGCAATGGAAACAGATGAGCATCAGCAGGGCTATGTGACACACTGCCATCAGGGCTTTGTGCGTCATAGCTTACTGCGGGAGAGTTTATACAGTGGTCTTGTAATTGGATTTAAACTTTTATGTGACATTGTTTAATTTTGCTAATCGTTTAACTGAATTGAATTATTGAGTAAAAATATGTTTCATGAAACATCTACAACGTGTAACGTTAAATGCGCAAAACCTCATACACCTCAATTAGAGCATTGAGTTAAAAGCATAATACAATGACCAAAACTATTTTCAAGCCAACTATTTTTATTAAGACTGTGCCGACCCTACAGTGGCGCCCTCATCGTTTGTTTGGTTATTTCATACAATTTAGAATGAAAATGCAGAAAACAAGCACGTTAAGTAAGTTGTGCTTCACAAGATTATACGTTAATATTATTAGAAGCGGTAGTTTTATATTGTTTAGTTTTATCATAATCCTTAAAACGGAATATAGTGGCCACTTTTATCCGTTTTAAGGATTATTATGAAACTACCTTTTATAATAATATTAACGTATAATCTTGTGAAGCACAACTTAACGTGCTTATTTTCTGCATTTTCATTCTAAATTGTATGAAATAACCAAACAAACGATGAGGGCGCCACTGTAGGGTCGGCACAGTCTTAAGAAAATCGTGTTGATCCTGGCATTAGTTTATGCATTTAAAATTGAGTCTTATTGCCTTAAAATAAGACTTAATTTTCTTTGGCTCAATCGGCGAATAGTATGGCAAAATACATACCTAATTTTTGAAAAAAAAAACCTATAAGTATTAAAAGTTACTGAAATCTATTCAGTAGTCAATTATGAAAAAACTATTTTCAGGTTTTGCGCATCAATACAACGTGTATTGAGTAAAAATATGTTTCATGAAACATCTATTGTTGAATTCTGTCTATTGTAGAGAAGAATAATGTTCAAATGTAACCCATTACGATAGTTACGTGCATGTGGATTTGTGTTTAAGGGCTATTCTGATAGGATAAATTAAGTAAATTATTTTACCTTTATTATATTTTATAGAATTAAACTAGATATACTTTTAGTATCAAAAACTATAGTGCCTCAGTGAGGTCCAAACTGTTATTCACAAATTATGAGCAGCATTCTGACCGATGTGAGAACGATTTATTGCGATTCTTAGTAAGGAGATGAAATGCTTTGAGCAGCCGATGTGGTCCCACGGCCTACACATAAGCACCTAGCTATAAAAATACATTAAACATCTCGAGTCTACATTTAACCGCTATTACCATCTTAACGATCAGTGTCGCAACTCAGATAGCAATCAGAACCATCCGCTAATTTATATTACCTTATTAAACTAATTACCCCAAACAATGGAGTCTGCATTAATCCGCTGCAATTTACATTGAATACATCGAGATGCTGAAACATCTAGTATTACCGCTACCAATCAGGTGCGAGGATTTTGAACTAGGAAATCTGCGCGGGCCAATGGCGAGGCAGCAGAGTGCGCGCGCGCCTCCTCGGCCGTCCGGCACGCCCCCCTCCCCCCACCCAGGCGGTATCTAGCCGACTAGTTTTAGTCTTAACTATACATGTATTTGAGTAAAACGATACCTGTGGACCGAGAAGCTGTGCCTGCACCCGTTAGGTTACACCACACTTTGATAGTCTAGATAGGATTATAGTTAGGTATAGGTAGGTCTTTACAAAAGGTATTTTTAATTAAAAATAAGGTACCTACCAACCTGAACCTTTCAAACAAACATAACAATGCAGACGTCATCTTTAGCACCTTTTACTTTAAACAACAAACAAGGAGCTCGTATCAAACAAGGAGCTCGTATCAAACAAGGAGCTCGTATCAAACAAGGAGCTCGTATCAAACAAGGAGCTCGTATCACAACCAGCCGATACCTACTGTTCCCACTGCTGAGACTCAGGCGTCTTCTCTGTGAGAAGATCATTAAGTATGTAATCCTGGACTAGACAAGTGATATAGAGAGACTAATCCTGTCTACAATTCGGTACACTTCTAATAGAACACCGTGAAGACTTAGGTACATGAAATGAGCTGTCTTCCACCTGATGCTACAGGGACTGAGAGCTCACTTCAAACTCACTAAATGTAAATACACCTAAGTTTTCACCTAGGTTTATAAAGAATAATTATTGACCGACTGGTCTAGGAAATGAAAGTTGAAACTGCTTCAACTTCAACTTACCTATGTCATAACTAACTGGCTTTCATTAGTCCTGCTTCATATTATGAACCAATATTACTTGTATCAGAATTAATTTAGTGTCTATATCCATTAGTGCAGACGAGACATTTTATTTTAATAATGCATATTGTTAGTCGTATTTGCGCCAGGTATTCATTCCAAATACCACAACTAGAAACATGTAGCATGTATGTACACAGTATGTACGTCATCATCCTCATTCTCCTGCCCTCATCCCAATTTATTAGTGGTCTGCGCAACGGTTCTTTTTCTTCCATACTTCTCTATCAGTCGTCATCTCAGTAGTCACCCCCTTTATAACCATATCATCATTCACACAGTCCATCCATCGTTTCCTTGGTCTTCCCCTACTCTTATAACCATCGACATCCATACTCAAAACACTCCGCACGACATTTTCCTCATATCTCCGTAAAAAATGCCCATACCATGACAACCAATTTCCAGAGAACTTCTCAGTTACCGGTGCCACATAATATGTACGTAGGTACGCTTCTTAAACAATCAATGAGTAAAAAGCGTCAGACGTCGACTGATGGACCATCATCCATAGGAAGTCCTTATCAGTTTACAGTACATACCTGAAGGCCAATTCTCGTTACTTAAAACGTTTAAAATCTAGCCGCAGACTCATCTCAGCGACAAACAAATGCCAAAAACTTGTCAAAATGTAGAGAAAGAGGTATTTTTGACAGATTGAGACTGAGATCAGACTGTGATCGTTCTTAAAATTACGAGAATTTCCCCCCTGATATTAAACACAATCCAATTCTTTGCCTAAACAATATCACGTCATCTTGAAAAAAAAACTCGAATCATCATCTGCCTAGCCTAGTAGTCGGCTTCTAGTCTAACCGGATGCAGCTGGAAACCAGTATTTTACATGGAGCAATTGCCAATCTAACCTCCACAACTTAGTTATGGGTAACAAGATAGTAAGATACCCACCCCTTAGTAAGATTGGCTGTCAGTAGTTTAGGCTTCTGACTACTCGTAACGACTGTCAAAGATCTACAAGTGACAGCCGTACAATAGCCTAATGTCAACTGCTCATCACCTTTTACAAAATATTGCTATTCCCGATGCAGGGACATTAATTGTTAAGGAGTTCTCCTTGTCAGAACCAGGAGAACTGGAGCTGATTGAGAAGTCACTATCAGCTCCACTTCACGATACGCTTAGCAACCACATTAAAGTACCTAATCGAATCGCAAACCGTGAAATATTTGTTATTGAGTAGTGCCGATGGCCATCTGTGGTCTTCATCATTAGTTCCACTTCACCGAATGGTGCTTTCTGAGAGCAAATGCACGAGTTACTATAAAAAATACCCAAATCGCTATAGGTGTGCCTACAAAATTTGAGGGTTTCCCTCGATTTCCATGGGATCCCCTCATGAGATTCTGATTTGGTGACAATGGGACCACCTCGAGAGCATACCTTTTCAAACAAAAAAGAATTTTGAAAATCCGTCGACAATTGGCGGAGTATTCGATGAACAAACACAAAAAAAAACATACAATCATCCGAACATAGTACCTCCACCTTTTTGTGAAGTCGCTAAAAACAAGCAAAAATATCATACTTAATATAAAATATCATGCTCTCAGTGACTCCTTTATTCAAACTCCTCCGACGCCTACCGCAACCTCTGCGTTATGTTTAAATTACGTGTAGACTTGTAAAACCAATTATTCACAACATTGTTCTGAATTCCCCAACTAATTATCATCAAAATGGCCTGCCAACAATACAAGCGATACCCCAGATGGTTACCTGTACAAATATTCGCGATGCACCGATACCGTGGTATCAATCATCGCATAATACTGCTAATTGTTGATACCTGTCGGTGATTCCGACATGGTGGGGCTAGTTTGTACCCCAGCACCTGTGCCCGTGGGCCGGTATGCTAATGTGGCGCCCCCTCGCGATCAGAGCCGACACGTGCCGTGATAATTAGTGATAACACACACGAACGATTTGTTACTATCATGATACATTACCGACAGTGATCTTGACTCGAGTATGAGTGATACAGCGAAGGATGATGACTATCTTTATGCAAGAGCAACACGATCTTGAGATGTAGATGTTTGTAATACTTATAATTGTAATACAAATTGATTGATGAGCTAGTTGCTAGTTCGTAACATCTTAATAAAGTTTCATTGTTTTAACAAACTGACAAAAATGTAGAAAGTGTTCGTGTTTTAATTTAATATGAACTCGGGCTATCAAGAACCAATCTAACGCTGTTGTTGGAACCTTGTCACTAAGTTTAACACTAAGTTTAACTAAATCAAGCCTCCTGCCCACGGCGGTAGGCGCAACCTTCAGAACGCCATCTGCTACGATCCTTACGAACTTCTTTTGCCTCGTTTGCGTTCTGTATTAGAACGCAAACAGTATCAGTAGAGCCTTCCAATGCTAACAAACATCACGACTAATGTGTATCCTACAAAATAATCCCAAAACTATGGCTTTCAAATTTTGTAAGCCATAAATAAATTATCTACGTTTATTTTAATACTTTCATTAGGAATTTCATAGGTACTCATTAATTACGGGCCTCTTATTAATACAAATTTTAGGTTTTAGATAACCTGGGCCCCTGTAGCCTGGGGGCCCCGTATCATAAATAAAGCTGGTATGGCGGTAGCTACGCCCCCGAAAACAATTGAATGCATTCGAAACTCGTAGTATGTACTTACTACTTGAGTACCTATGGCATTCCTGAAACATGAAGCAAACACACTTCTAAAACAGCTGAGGTACTCGAAGCACTGAACTTTCTAATGTTTACAGCGCTGAAGTGAGAAGCAAAATTGTCGAGGAACTCGAAATGGACAGACAAGAGATAGACATTGAACACGGTCATGAACCTGAAAAAATAAAATTGATCTCCAATAAAGATATCAATTTTGACATTCAATCATATTACATTACATGCCTACTACGGCCAAAAAAGCCGGTCTTCGAAGACTACGAACAAAGAGCGGCGCTCGGTTCTGAAAGAGGCTGACATCAGTCGAGCAACACTCCACACGAATAAAAATTAAAACGAATGCTCTAGTCACAATAAAGTGTGGTATAAGTCCTGCTCTTCTGGTTCAATCAGAGCACAATCAACAGTCTCATCCCAACTGCAACAGTTATAATTGACAGCAAACAAAAACAAGCACGACCTTCTTCTGAGGCAGCATCTGTTCGGGCAGTCAGTGCAGCAATGTGTCACGAGCGACAGCTGGAGCAGGCGCCATGTGTCAGCGGACACATTAGTGTCTCCGGCTATAGCCGAGCGATAGCCGGACCTGTGAAGCGTAGCGCTAGTGCTGGCACTGCTCCTAATGACCTAGTCTTTAAGAGTAGTTGCGGACTTATCTGCATTGTTGTTACTATGTATGTCTATGTATGCCTTTCCAGTGGGCTAGTAAAACCCACGCGCTGTCTACCCTTCACATAAAAACAAAGATATTTATTCGAAGGATGTGATACAAGGTTGTTAGGTAGGTAGTACAGGGTTGGTCCACAGACCAAGAAATTCATAAAAATAAATAATTATTTACGGTCACGTGCAGTGATTATCTTCGACAAACCAAGTTAAACTTAACTTTAATATCGAAACAACTTGCAAGCTTTATGGGATTCAACTATTGTTTACTGTTAAAGGATCTTGGGATATATCTCTGGCATTAGCACTAAAAGCATAATCGCAATTTATTACAACTGTAAGTTTCATAGAGGTAGATATAGGAATTCATTCTTTAAGTTGGTCTGTCTTATTATGTTTCAATCAACAAACCAGCTTCTGAAACATGACTATGTTATTATAAACCTCAGGTATCTAACATTAAGGTCCACACCAGACTGTAAACTATTTCACGAACATCCAGATACACACACAAAGAAATAACACATCCACATAATGATGACTAATCTGAACCTATTATAAATAGGTACCTAGGTACACTAAATA
Source organism: Globia sparganii (assembly GCA_949316385.1). NCBI lineage: Eukaryota > Metazoa > Arthropoda > Insecta > Lepidoptera > Noctuidae > Globia > Globia sparganii. The sequence goes on from OX438658.1 coordinate 293,168, forward strand.
ATCAATGAGGAAGTACGTTTCCTCAAGTTTCCTGTAGTTTATCATAATATTCATAGCCGAACCGCGAAATGTAATAGATCACTTATGCGCGATAGCGTCGTGTCTTGTACATGTATTAGCCTAATTACTTGATAGCATCGGCACTTGTTCACTTTCGCTTGTGAGTTGTTTGTCTTCGAACCTATCGGTCATGTTAGCTTGATATTATCGCTTCTGAGAAAATTAAATGAGTCTCTTCAGACACACCTTTAACATCGAATGTTCTACTGCGGTACGGCTACATATAACATCAATTTGTTTGTTTAATTCAACTGAAATATCAACGTGCGTTTATTATAATAGAAAATTGTGTTTACGCATAAACTCAATTTTCCAAGAGGTACGAAACTTGCTTGTTGTGCGAAACTTGCGTTTGCCAGTTCTGCTATAAAAACACAGTTGATTCAAACCATTACCTATCAATAAATACTTACATCATCCCTATCTAAATAATAATTCTTCACAATACTGTCGACCTATATTTCGCAAGTCGCCAAGAGCCGCGTATCGTTAAGCAAACATGTCTTCGCTAAGAATTCGCATTAAACTCGCAAAATTGTATCGAAATCAATATTCACGTGGATATTACAGAGTTATCGTTGAATAAACATGGCGATAACGTCAGGTGCTTGTTTGTGCTTTGAAAAATAAAAAAAATGTGGGTCAGCGACACACCTGTGACGGAGCGACAGCCTGCCGTGAGCCGTGCACTGCGGACGGAAGGACAAATATCTCTTGAACCAAGTGAATTGGTCACTTGATATTTGTTTAGCTAAACTGCTATTTAGCAAGATCATCATCATTGTGATCATAATACATCTATATTTAGCTCAACATCATATTACAGGGACTGATTTAAAAAATGCACAATATTAAATAGAAAAAGGTGTCTGAGGTAGGATATGTTCATTTCAAAATGGTATTATCTGAAAGAACTTCTCAAAATTCCAATACCTACCTACCAAGACGTCATTTTGTCATCTGGGATTTAAGTGACTAAGAACCTTAACACTGTCTATCGATGCCCTAGCTCGGTTCCTAATTAGTAAGTATTGTTAAACCATTTAATTATTTGTAAAACGTAAACATTCAGAAAGGTTCATGAATTGCAACCACGAGTAGGAAAATGAAAAGCCGATCATTCGAAGGGCCACAACCAGATCGAACTGGCAAAACTCGCTGATTCATTGCGGGCGAATTAATATGACGAAATAATAATCAAGTGATTTACGAATTGTAATTATTATTCCACGGAATTATAACATGATCATAACACGGATCAGTTTGGTGAAAACTTGATAACGTTTCCGCTGTTTTCTATTAGATAACTTATCGCATCGAGTTCGAAGCTAATTTATTCATTCGATGGATTTATCGGAAGTGGGTCACGTGAGGTTGGCGCCATGGCGAGTTGGAGATAAGTAGGTAGGTGCGGTACATACCGCCCGATACCTACAAGATTATACACCTGTGATTCATTCGTCGCCTCATTTTATAATACTTATAAATAGTTGAATAGATAAGGACTAATGTGCTGGGATTACGGTGATAGGTATTCATAACAAGGGTCAAGTAAAGGTCAACTGAGTGAAAGTTAAATCTCTATATTACTAAGCCTTAGTGGCCTGCAACCGATAATTATTAGCCTTTCAAAGACGAATTGTAGTGGCGATAATAAGCTCAGAGCAACGTGTCGTATAGGTAAGGAAACTTGTTGCGACGCTAACTAATAATCTAGTGGTGATGATGAATTAGAGATTATCAGCACAAGATCGGTAATAATACATGTAATTACTAGAATAGGTACTAATACATTCGCCCCGTGGTTTCACCCGCATAAGTCTAGATCCCGTGAAAATATCGGAATAAAAACTGTCGTATGTCCTAATCCGTGATGGTGTCCCATGTGGCACATTTCATCCAAATCCGTTGTGCCGTTTTAGTGTGAAAGCGTAATAAACAAACATACAAAAAATCAAATATTTTCTCTTTATAATATTAATTATAACAATAATATTAGTTATAACAATAAGGATTGTGCGTTGCAGTGGTTTGAAAAAAGGCTGTGAATGACAACCATGACGGGCTAGAAGGTAAGAGTACCAAGATCAATATATTCAAAATTACCTAAGTATCAATAATTAATTCTGTATGTAGATGACTCCGTTAAGACATTTGTCACCGCAGTAAAGAAAACATTTAATCGATACTTCTAACGTTATCGGTTCAATCAGCTCTTTTAAATATTCATTTTTAAATCGACTCATTGAATTCCCGAAAGTTTCAAGTGTACCTACCTCCTTGATAATATGGTTACGGAAACAAAATCTTTTGGAAACCCATATAAACACTTATATAGATTCATTATAGGTACGATATAACTATACCTTTAAACAATCATACTGTATATTTTTGTGGTGAAATACGAAACGTGGTAATGAAAAATTCGAAAAACACACAACTTCTTTTTGTTACACAAGAAGATAACACATTTTTTTTTAGAAATTAATGTTTTGATATATTTTATAGAATATATTTTTATTAAGAGTAGTCAAATATTGTTTACGCTTTGTCTCAAGCCAAACTGAATAGCTAAATAGCTTATCTAATTATCATTTTGAAAAATACATAATAGCTTTTACAGCGTGCTATGTTAACATAAAAACTGCAAGGAAACTCCCTTCCGGGGGTATCAGTCTACGTATTAAGAAATTATGACATTGAATAGAATAGAATAATAGAATAGAATAATATTTATTTGCTTAAAAACATGGTATAAAAAGATGGTAAAATACAAAAAAAACAAGAGCTTACATGTTTTTGCTTAACAGTGATAAGCGTACAAATTTTTTAAGAGATTTTTTTACATTTATTGTCAAAGAAGTCTTTGACACTATAAAAACTATGACTACATAACCATTCATGGTCATGGTTCATGGTTCGAGGTCCTGGTGCAACGCGTTTGCATGCGCGATGCGGACTCGTTGGGTGAATGCATATCTAAGTTCTTGTTGTAATAATTATAGCTTGAATACATGTAAGTAGGTCGACAGTAGCACCTGTCCCGATTTACCTAATAACGTGATATAATTACATTTTAGCTGCACTTTCAGTAATTTACGAGGACATGTTAATGTAAGACTGTATCATTTACATACTATTTTGACATTTGCATGCTCACCGTCCATACGTTACAGGGCTATTAAATATTATTAATTGATTTCAGAATTTAATTATGTCATGAAATAGGTAATGACCAAGGTTATTTTGCATAATTTTGCAATAAGTTTAATGTGAAAGTTAACGATCTCATCTGTCTTTTACTGAATAGACAATCTTGAAAAGCTATACGGAACATATAATTAAATTATCAGCCAAGATTAACAATAAATGCATAGCACGCTCGATAAAATAATCAAAAATAATAGGTAATTGCCGACTAATTATTCTTGTGCAAAGTAGTTGTTATAAAATGCATTAGAAAAACAATGTTTTGAAATCCACTTTATTCAATATTCATGAACGGTTCATAATTTCTGAATGCCTAAATTAATTAACATCTAAAAATGGCGATAAAGTAAATCAACGACGTAATAACTTGGCATTAACTGAACATATTCACTTGATAGCTACTCGAATAGTGCTTAAAACATTATGGTGTACCTACTTAATAATTGTTGGCTCAGCTCTGTGGTTGAGGTTCGATTCCTCATTCAGTTTCAACGGACTAAATAGAAAGAAATAGTATACAGGGTGAAATTGAAAACATGCGACAAACCGAAATGGGAGATTATACTCATCATTATGAACAACTTTTACTAAGGGAACAAAGCTGCAATCGCGAAAAAAATCAGCTGTTATGCTGTGTTGTGCTGTCATTTTGACGAGAGAACAGATCAGAATTCAGAAATCATTTATTTTGCGAAGAATGTGGGTATACAAAATAAGATGTTGATATTTTAATAAATAATAGTTCCAACACACTCTACCTTACGGCATGCAAAAGTAAAATAAACTTAGGTACATCAATTCAAACATAATAAAAATTAAAATAAAAAAAATAATTATTAAATGTCATTGGATCATAACAAAAAAATCACATAAATTAATAACACAAAAAAAAAACGACAATCTTAGATCATATTGACTCTTTTGCTTCAGATGATTTTTTTTTCGCGATTTCAGATTTGGTTCCATAGTAAAAGTTGTTCATAATGATGAGTACAATCTCCCATTTCGATTTGTCGCATGTTTTCAATTTCACCCTGTAGATATTCTTATGAAAATGGGAAAAATGTTCTCGTATTGTTTATTCTTACGGCCATGTTATGTAAAAGCATACGTCTAGGCAATGCAATATAATCTATAAGTATTTAAATTTGTGAATCTTGACGTTTATTTTATGTAAACGATATTACCTGTGTAAGACTTATTTAGAAGTAATTCTATCGCAGAGTAGAATAAAATAGCAAGAAAACAAATGCTAATTTGCATATCTCCGCTCATTAAGACCTCAACCTGAAGCCTAGCTAGAACTGATCTATTACTATCCGTCACCAGAAAACCCAAAAGTCCTACCTGACTCAAATCCATAGGCACGGATCAGCAGTCTCCTGCAGTCAAAACGGGTTTGTGTCCAAACAGGTCCACTACAGCCACTCGTCACAGGTCACACAATGTTCAGTCACAGTCACTCTCTGGGCGGCAGTCACAGCACACAGGTGTGGTTGTGGCGACACTGCGCGTGGTGACGTCGCGCACTCCTGCGCATCACAACTAGCGCGTAAACTGTCGCACACACGACGCGCGCGCAGGATGCTTGCCAAACTTTCCTATCTATTAACATTTGCAGCAATTTTCGCTGTAAGCGGCTCCTTCCTATTGAGAACGGTTACCGCGTGTTTGCGTTTTGTTAACTTAATCAAAATGTATGAGGAGTTAATGACACGACACGAATATGTATAGCGTTACTTTTGGCTGTTAATTACGCCGGTTTAAGCAATATTTCATGTTTCTGCATATTTTCTATATCCTAATGTTTCCCGGTTTGTTTCCAAGGTCCATGTTGTTTATGAAATGATCCTTTTTATTTTTTACATGATTATAGGTACTGTCAATTAAAATTTAGCGCTCATTAGACTATTGAGATGAACAAGACTGATTATCTACCAGCTTTTATTTATTATACAAATCATATCTATAAGTACCTTGTAATATCCAAATAATATTAGCTACCGATAATTTCAATCATAGTAACAATACTACTATGAAATGTCAGTGATGGCTATGTGGCTCAGCATTTATATACAGAAATTAACATCATCATAGGCCAAGACTTTACCCAACTATGCAAGGGTTGGCTTCCAGTCTTAGAACCAGATGCAGTTGAATACCAGTACTGTACATGGAGCGACTGCTTATCTATCCTTCACAACCTCTTGACATAACTGGTTGTCAGACTTTCAGGCTTCTGACTACTCGTAACGACTGTCGATGATCTTATTAGAATGACAACCGGGACCGAAGGCTTAACCTGCTTTCCGAGGCACGGAGGACTCTTGGTATTATGTAATGGATGGTCACCCATCCACGAACCGACCTCCGTAAGTTTAGCTTAACCTTTCATCAACCCTTCCGTGAGTGCTCACAAAATATAATTTTTCAGTGAACGTAAAGTTTACGTGCTATGGAGGTGAAGATAACCAATGTTTGCTCGTTCGATAAGCGCAGTATCGAGAAAGTTATCGTAAAGTTATCGCGAGCAAACAGCTTACAAGCGACGCATCCACCGAGCACTCATTATCATACAAGTGCCAACCGTCACCTGGCCACGGGCACCGACAGGACCTGTCACATGTCCGGGTCTTTAGCAATGATTTCATTATCAGGCCATATCATTAGTGAGATGAAATGGCTAGGACCGAAGTGAAAACTGCTGAAAGAGATTTATGAAAGAATAATGTTGACGTAGTCGATCCAAGGTACTACGACAAATTATGGTCATCAATAAGATGAGAAGCCTTGATCCTATCAAAAATACTAATCAATTCGACGTGTTGACTGCCTCGTCGCTCTGGTGGTCGCAAGCGCTACCGCTGACCATGAGATCAGAGGGACAATTCTCGTAATTTTAAGAACTTTCACAGTCTGATCTCAGTCTCAATCTGTCAAAAAATACTTCTAATTTCCCTACATTTCGACAAGTTTTTGACATTTTTTTGTCGCCGCGATGAGACTGCGACTAGATTTTTAACGTTTTAAATGACGAGATTTGGCCAAAGAAGGCCAGAAAGGTCTCACTGGCAGCCCGGAGTCTGGAGCTATGGCCGGCTGGTAACAACAGGCTCGCCCCTGTTACATGGGCGAAACATAACTGGCGAGATGTGCGTGTGGTACAGGTGCAGCTCTACCCGATCCGACCGTGCGGGGTGCACGCGTACAGCTCTACCCGACCGTGCGGGGTGCACGCATGCAGCTCTGCCCAACCGTGCGGGGTGCACGCGTGCTTCTCTGCCCGACATGAGCTACAGGTGCAGCTGTGCCCGACCGTGCGGGGTGCACGCGTACAGCTCTACCCGACCGTGCGGGTTGCACGCGTGCAGCTCTGCCCAACCGTGCGGGGTGCACGCGTGCTTCTCTGCCCGACATGAGCTACAGGTGCAGCTGTGCCCAACCATGCAGGGTGCACGCGTACAGCTCTTCCCGACCGTGCGGGGTGCACGCGTGCTTCTCTGCCTGACATGAGCTACAGGTGCAGCTGTGCCCGACCGTGCGGTTTGCACGCGTACAGCTCTACCCGACCGTGCGGGGTGCATGCGTGCTTCTCTGCCCGACATGAGCTACAGGTGCAGCTGTGCCCGACCGTACGGGGTGCACGCGTATAGCTCTGCCCGACCGTGCGGGGTGCACGCGTGCTGTTGTGTCCGACATGCTTAGAATGTTAACAGGGCACTTGTGTGCAACTACAGATTGACACTAGACTTATACCCATACAGTAACTCTTCGAAGGGCTGTCTTCCCAAAGATGACACGACTGTGTCAGTCATTTATTTTAACGGAAAATACACGAGCAAAGTATTAATATTCTAGTTGAACACAAGACCTGACCTAAGATTAGGTATATCCTATTGCTATCGATTTGTGATATCTATCTCTGCCTAACCCATCTTTGATAACAGTCGTGATAGTTTAATCGATAATGTTTTGCAAATCTTGCGCGTTACAAGTGCGGTACATATTCATGAAGTATGTACCGCTGTAGCTAGGAGCGCGCCATCAACCGATAGCGCGCACAAATATTGACTCGCCTCCATTACTCGTTATTGCCACAATTGCAATAAGTGCTAATGTCTATTGTTTAGCACCTGAGCTTGTGTTTTAATCTAACATGTATATGCTTAGGGAAAAAACCTTTCTGTATTAATTGATTAAGTAGGTAGATTTCTCCGAAAACATTTTTTCAAAAGGAAATTTTCTGGTGGCTTTCTGTTTGGGTAAGAATAGGTAACGATCCAATTGACTAACCACATATACTAGAAAAATATAAATCGTGTCATCCTAATCATAGAACATTCTGATTATTTCATCTCCTCACAATTTCGATAACGACATAATCGACCAGAATCCTCTACATTCCCACGCCACATTCCAAAACTTGGGAGAAAACAAAAACAAAAGGCATGGTCAAAGTAAACGTCTATTTGTAACATGCACAATTATCGACTATGGTATGTTCAAAAAGTATCTGATTAAAATGTAAACAAATGAATAAGAAAACGTATCTGTAGATGTCAATTTACGCACTACTTACAAAATTGAGTGCTTTGATTTCTTTATTTGAAAATTCAACCCTTAAATTATAATTTTAAATCACCATAACGATGTTTTTCATTTCACAATTATTATAACCTCAATTTTCGTCGATGATTTATACAATTTAATAATGATATTCAAACAATAAATATTTAATGGAAAACATCATAATGAGATATAAAGGAGAAACCTTCTAAATACGGATAAATGTGTTATAATTTTCCTTTGATTAGTGAATGAGTTAAAATCTAACCTGTGCAACCCTTGTTTACACTTTCATCAGACACGTTTGGAACAAACATTAGACACATATTGGGCGGCTACTGCGCTGCGGGCGGCCGCTGGGTGGTGTCGCGAGGAGGTCCCGGCCGGCCTGCAACAAGACGTGTGTGACGTGAGAACTGCTGCGTCATGCAGGCGGCGCTAGTTACTGCCGCCACTCGCTCGTACTGTGGGAGCCTACTCTAATCACAGGCCTACCAGAGACGTCGCCTTTTTGTAACACGTCGTTACTTCACAATTACGGTGATGGTTTTAAATCCAGTACTGCGATTATCATTTCATTTCGGGACAAAATTTCACAGGCTAGTATCATTCATAATTAATAACAAATGTATTCTAATTTCTAGTCAAATAAAATGGAAAAACTGTAACTATTTATTAGCAGTTAGTTCTTACATTCAACAAATCCAATGCAACGTTTCGATAGTGGATTTTGTTGGATTATGTAAATCGAACTCAAGACCACAAGAACTTTTTTATTTTATTCAAAAGAGTGTCCATGGAGATTTGTTTCTCGTTATTTTCTATAAGAACCTTACTTTGCTTTCTAATGGATAACTGACTTCATCTTTCTAACTAACCGATTCCTTTGGCAATTCAACAGTGCCTGTAAATGGTTTAATTTAAATAGATGCTTTAAGTTTGAGTTTCACCAATGAGGCATAGTAAAGCGTCTTAGTTATAAGCACAACTCTGACTAAAACAATGTACACACGCGGCGATGCTTTGTGTATAATGTGCCGATGTTAGTAAGTAGTACCTACCTAAGTAGTGCGCGGTTACTGTTGGGGGTGGCGCCGGTACGCACGGTTTGCGTAAATCACGCCCGGCTTACACACGCCAAGGGAAACGTGAAACTTGCATGACTTAGGTACGCTTAAGCCTGAAGGTAGTCTAAAACATAACCTTCTTTGTAGTCTATTGACTTGTTGCTCTGATCGACCTACCTCTAAGTACCCAGGTAGATAGATCTCTGCCTAGATACCTACCTAGGTAATCAATTACGATGATCTGGTGACCTTATACACAATTCCCAGCAGCGATCAGCATCCCTATTTAGAAACTACAAGATAACTGGTAACAGGACTGCCGCTAATTGTAGAAGCAGTCCCCATTACAGACTTATTAGTTTTTTTAAATTATTATTGCATTGGTCTTTTCAACACCTTCCCTAGTGGTAGATGGCTAGACTTAAGTGTGTCTCAAGAATAAAACTCAGCTGAAAAGTACCGAACAGAATGTTGCGATTAATTCGCTAAAGTAGCAATTTTGTGTTCTATAACGGTAGGTTTACTCATAATACATTTGTGTTGAATATTTCTGTGCTCACTTTACCTAGGTACCGTGTAGAAGACCCGTCACAGTTTAACAAAGCCATCATCGATAGATTACAATTCATGCAGTAGTACCCGGCTGCAGGCGGGGTGCAGGGCGCGATGACAAATTTATCGCGCGCCGCGACAATAAAACGCGCTCGTAAAAATATTACTACATAGTACCTACACCTCCTCCCCTCCCGCACCCCCTGCCCACCCCCACCCCCTGAGGAACCCCCACGCCCCCTCAGAGGGATCCCGCGAGAAATAACACACTTTGTCTTAGAGAGAATCGCGTTCAATCGCGACTTACAGGTCGGAACATGCGACGCTGTTGATATGGTAAGTGCTCCTGTATCGACCCTCTTTGGAGAGAATCTAAAATATGCCAGATAGATGAGATGTGCTTCTCGCCAATTAAGAGGAAACTGTAACAGCTACAAGGATCCATCTACTTACTGCCCTACACCCTTGACAATTGTTTCCTTCTATATCGTTTCTGCTTGATAGATGCAAACAAATGTCTCTTGCTTGATAGATGCGAATCTTTACGACACATGTAGGCTCTAGAGGACCCTATGGTACTATGAACAGGAGAACTAAATTCCTCGTTGTTCACATTAGTTTATCTATTCTGTGGTCTAGATGTCAAGAAATACCGCATCGCAGTGTTACTACTCTTGTCACGCGCACGTAAAGTTCGGCGCGTTATGATATGATACCGTGGTGAGCGAGATCCGGCCCTCGCGGGTCTGGCGGCTCTGACCGCCATCGAGCCCGCTTTACTGTGATTGAACCGATACAACACTAACTGGCATTTGATCTGCTATTGCTCGTATTTTTTTTCCCAATAACTGCGAATAAACTTGTTTTTTTACCTAAATGCTTCGGCTTCTCTCAGTCTTGTCTGCGAACGTGAATGGAGCCACCACCTCGCCATCTGTCGAACGTGAATGGAGCAGCTTCCAGTCGTCACCAGCTCGCCATCTGTCGATTGATAAAGTAATAAGCTGTATTATTTAGTAAAAAGCAAATGTTTTATTCAGGAACCTCTTCCTCGGGATGGAGAGGTAAAAACGGTGCGATAACATCATACCGAACATTGTAGGGACAGACAAGGCCTGGATATCATTCCTAGATAGCTGATATGATTGCTTGTGGAATGAATCAACCACCATACAAGTTCTCAATGAAAACAACATATAACCAGATTTTAGAAAAACTTCGCACGAACGTCTGATATTATAAAACATTTTGTCATGATTGCCTTCATAAGACCATAATGCCACTTATATTAATATTTCAACTGCAGTATTAGCATTACCAACCGCTGCGTCCGGCGCTGTTGAGTGTTTTATACCGCGCCACATTGTAGGTAATCATTGTAATGTGTCAATAAATAAACATCGATGATTCACAAAAAGATATGCGTCACATTGTTCTCCCCTTCACGGACCGAATACGGAGTGAAGCGATGAGGTGTTTTGACCGACAACATTGTTGGTAGATGTCCCCATAAAACTTTTTGTGAGATTAGGCTCTTTACTTTCTAGTCGAGTATGTAAATTACAACTAAACCACAATACCATAAATCTGTACTAATAATACAGATAACTAAGTGTCGCTCGGCTGGGCGGCCGCGTGCATATCGCTGGTCGCTGGTCGCTGGTCGCGGCCGCCGCTCGCTCTCTTTACGACCATATTTATAGCGCGCTCGGACACTTGACCGTTTTTTACGATATACATAAAAGCTACCGTGAAAGATTTACGCTAAATATATTCCGTCTAATGCTGATTGCGCGTTTCATTGTACTAATGTTATTGCTACGATTTATTGACAAATTACCTAAATGTTCGTGTAGATTATATTGTTTGGGCCTCATAGATCAAACACAGTTTTGCGTCAGGTGATTGCTTCATAATTATGTCATGATCCTAGGTGCTGGGTACGAGCATGGCCTACCCTTATTCGGCTGATTACAGTACTTATGATGTTACTTCAATCTTCTGCCATCGTAATTTCTTTTCGTAAGTTTTGATAGGTATTCTAAGGTAGGGAACTTCAGACTGTCTGGCATCTGTCTGTTTTATATAACTATTGTTAAGTAAAAACTAACAGTTGTAGATAACACCTTACAATACCTTATTATCTGATAGTTCATGGTTTGTTCAGTATCTGAATATAGGTAGTAATGTGTTTGTAATGTAATGTCCGACATAGCCTGCAGTGGGTACTACTACCGAACGATTGTGTCTTCATAAGCTGGCGGACGATCAATTTTTTGATAGTGTCAGTCGCGGCGACAAGTCATTTCTTACGACAACATTTGATTTGAGTCCCCGCAAATTCAATTTGTAGCACAATGCCGCTAAAAGTGAGCTCGCCGTCGCCATACATACATCCATACACTCTTATACATACATACACAGAGGAAGGAGGCGCGAGGCGCGAGCAAATGGAAAGCAAACTGAAGCCCAAATAAATATTCGCTTTAGCAACAATCGAGCGCGCGGCTCACACAGTTACCACAGAATGGAAAACCTTAGATAAATAAAATCGGAAGCGGCGAGGGCGCGGGGGGCGCGGGTCGCGGGGCAAGGGGAGGTTTTTTCGCAAGAACAGAAAAAGCGAAGGCAGCAAACACAAACATCGGGCGAATGTAGCGAATTTCCAAAGTCCATTCGGTTTATTGACAGCGGAGGGGCCGAAACCGAATTCAAATCCCCGCCCGCCGCGATTTACAATAAATTTCAAGCGGAGAATATGTTTGCAATATGTCGGAGGTAGGGCTTCGCCCCTTGCTGCCGCTCTCGAGACCAATTACTTTGCCCTTTCGCCCTCGCGCGGTGCCTCGGGTGCTCCGGCTGCTCGCTGCTCGGGTGGCGGCGCTACTTTAAACACTGCGTGTATGTAGGCAGTTGTTTACAACGTAATCGCATGTCGAGACCCTCTCGGCTTTGAATTTTCATTCAATTCTTTGAATGGCGCTCAAATCATGTGAATATCCAATTTTCTCGGCGAACGATTTATTGTGAAAATCTTTTATCTTTATTTATAGGTTGTTTTGAATTATTGTCGCTGCAGATAAAGTAGTTTCTGATGTTAGTGAATGAATATGAAGATTAGGAATGTGTTTACCATTGAACATTTTGGTTTTATGTTATTAATTTGAAGGTATTACCTATTCAATGCATCGACATAACTGTAAGCATAGAATCTGCACGACTATGGAACTGTCAGATTAATTACTTCCCAAAAGGGGTCAAAATCTCTGTTCGCGTCATGTCTTTCCTACACAATAATTGTTTAAAGCGAGCAGAAACACGCGCCCCTGCCACTCGACCCCGGCTAAAATGAAGAAATAAAAACAAAACATGATAAAGTCATAAAAAGTGAGAGAATCGTTATAAAAGAGCGGGTAAGTCACGGGGCGACACTCGTGTGGAGGATGATCATAGAGATATGCTGAGGGAACATGATGTTGCTTTGACGCCAAAATGAATACTTTTGAACTTTTTGAAAAAAAATCTTCACTATTTTTCACTGTTTTATGCAATCATGATGTTGCATATTATTTAGTTACATTTTGTTTAAATATATCAGATTATTTAATTATAATACGTTTGTTTAAAATAAATATTATACTGTAGGTAGATAATTAGATGCAAAAATATAATTAATGTTTGAGAAGCAATACCGAAATAAAATCTAGCTTGAACATATTCAAGCTAGATTTTCTTTCGGTATTGCTTTATATTATTACACATTATGGAGTATACATAATGGAGTATACATTATATTATTTAAGAAGGATGAATAATATAATGTATACTCCGTATTTGTATGATCCATAAAGAGTAGAGAGCGGCAGATGTATTCATGACTGCTCGCTACGGTGGAGCAATAAACCGCCCCCGACCCCCGGGACCAAGCTAACTCATACAGATTGGAAATATTGATGTATTCATACCGAAGCTCTTTCGGTTTTTAATCCGAGTGAAGAAAGTTGTATTTATTTCATAAGAGTATTAAATGATGACATATATCATTTAATATTATTAAGTTTCATTCGAACTGTGCAACCCTGATTGATTAATAATGATTATAGTTTTGTTGCATCAAAATTGCATTCCACCCCACAATAAACAAAGCCGCGCAACTAACGACGCGGCACCGACAGTTGCAAAGTTTCCCAACCACGCTCCGTAGCCGCTACGAGTCTACGAGCGACGGACACTAACACAGTCTCATTACGTCGCGAGCGGAATTCCACTCTTTATTTATGAAATAAAAATGAAAACATTTCTGCGGAGAGCTGACGAATGGCCGTCCCCCCTCTTGCCCCCCACTCCGATCCCCCGGCCGACTCCACCTTGTCCACTAAGGGTAGGACTGGGTTGCCGCGACGCGACGACCCACCTTATAATAATATGACAGCTGTGTGGTTTTGAAATGACCTATGCTAGCATAGGTAATGATGCTACGACATTCGTAGCATAGGTAATGATGCTATGGCACTCGTAGCATAGGTAATGATGCTACGACATTCGTAGCATAGGTAATGATGCTATGGCACTCGTAGCATAGGTAATGATGCTACGACATTCGTAGCATAGGTAATGATGCTATGGCACTCGTAGCATAGGTAATGATGCTACGACATTCGTAGCATAGGTAATGATGCTATGGCACTCGTAGCATAGGTAATGATGCTACGACATTCGTAGCATAGGTAATGATGCTACGGCACTCGTAGCACAGGTATGGATGATACGGCACTCGTAGCATAGGTAATGATGATACGGCACTCGTAGCAAGGTAATAATTCTACGGCATTCGTAGCATAGGTAATGATGCTACGACATTCGTAGCATAGGTAATGATGCTACGGCACTCGTAGCACAGGTATGGATGATACGGCACTCGTAGCATAGGTAATGATGATACGGCACTCGTAGCAAGGTAATAATTCTACGGCATTCGTAGCATAGGTAATGATGCTACGACATTCGTAGCATAGGTAATGATGCTACGGCATTCGTAGCGTAGGTATTGATGCTACGGCATTCGTAGCATAGGTAATGATGCTACGGCATTCGTAGCATAGGTAATGATGCTACAGCATTCGTAGCATAGGTAATGATGCCACCACATTCGTAGTATAGGTAATGATGCTACGACGTTCCGTAGCATAGATATTCTAATGCGCTACGGTGTTTATTTTTCTATGCTACACTATGAGTTGTTTTGGCTACGCGCTTTCATAGTAGGGTTATTTAAAATTTTTCAGGGAGACGAAATAAACTATAAAATAAATGATATCATTTTGTAATTGGGTTGTAAGTAACACTTTTGTACGTCGTATTTATCTATACTAATATTATAAAGAGGAAAGATTTGTATGTATGTTTGTAACGAATTGGCTCAAAAAGTAGTGGACCGATTTTAAAAAAATTTTCACCATTTGAATGCTACATTATCATTGATTATTATAGGCTATTTTAATTGCAAGAAAAAAAATAAAATGTTTAAAAAATAAATGTTCACCCGTGCGAAGCCGGGACAAGCCGCTAGTCTAATATATAAAATTCTCGTGTCAGTGTTAGTTACCATACTCCTCCGAAACGGCTGGACCAATTTGTATGAAATTTTGTGAGCATATCGGGTAGGTCTGAGAATCAGCTACTATCTATTTTTTATTTTTGCAAAACGACGTTTGCGGGGTCAGCTAGTCATTTCATAGAATAATCAATACGAAAAATACTTACTTTGAAAAAAAGATCAAAACTTTTGTTACAAATAATATTTAATGTTTCGATATTCATATCATAGAATAACAAATCAAATATTCTTTATGCACATATTGTTTAGTTAGTATAAAATGTATTACCAAGAAAAACATTTTATCAAGTGACCTATACAAAATACCTATAAAATTACAACACCGCGATCACAAAAACAATGCGGGTAACTTCTAGTCAAGCAGGAAAACAATCTTGTTATTCTTATTAATAGTGACTTCATAATATGCAGGACATTCTTAAATTATACAATGAGGTTGTCGTCTTTAATAATTACTAAGATGTATTCGACAGACCCCGCTTCACGAAGCCCTATTTCTGTCTACAGGGTTTAAGGGAACCTAACACGAAGGAGATGACCTTCGAACCTAACCTGTCCGAATCGGGGTACCCCAAGTCCCGAGCTCGCTTCGCTCGCTCTTGCATCCTAAGTGCTTAAGTTGAAGCTTGTGTGTTTCTGAGAATGAGTCTAGCATAACAACTATTTTAACATTTTCGTTGAAATTAAATAACATGGAATAATACACGAACAAACAATATTAGTTAAAATAATCCTACTGTTTGATTGGTTTGTTAAATAAAAAAACGTAATTATAAAATTCATTGAATTGTGTTTCTGTGATATAGGTATGTTTCATTCAAGTAAATAGTCGTTGAAACAATAATATTCGAAATAAAAATACAAGGACCAAATATTATATGAAACATTTTCTGCGAAACGAAATTCTATGAAATTTCTGTCTGCGAAACAAGGGACCACCATATTTATTATTTTTCCAGAAATATTATGAACGTCTGCACAAGTTGACAATAGCACAAATCCGATACTTTAAAAGCAACTGAAACGTTGTCTAAACGTAACTGTTATTGTTCTTCAGTATTCTGCTGGGTCATCATAGTTCACTGAATACGACTGCTCTGCGTGAGACCCAGGGTTCGATTCAGTAGCTACTTATAGGGCTTATCTGGCCGCAAATGTGACCAATTATATGAACTTTGAACCAAGGGCTGACTTTTACCTTGGCCAGAGGCTAAGAATTACCATACAACGTGGCAATGCCGCCAGTCTCTTGGGTACATTACCAGTCGACAGCGATGCGGAGGAATATTTCGACGCAATATTTTAGTGTTTTAATAGTTTTAGTTAGTCATCTAGAATCGTATTTCATTACCACACAAGAGTTTCCTCCTATAACATCAATAGCAGCCAACTAGTGAAGCCTTCCAACCTACCGAGGTACTCGACCGTCTCGTAGGTACTTGTGCAAGGCGTCCATTTTCCAATTAAACATAACACATGTAATTACAGTTAAGTTTAATTCCCGGCGGGGCGCGGGTGAGGGGGGCGGGTCGCGGCGGGGGGAGACCGGAAAGATTTTTCAATTACCAACTTTGTGCCGTTCGCTCCAATCTCAGATTGTAGAGTAGTGTCGCGGTTGAGAGACGACGTCATTAGTGAAATGAGGAGAAGGTTTGCTTTTGTGTGTGACGTTTTAGATACTAAGTGATGTTTTAAAACCGTGGTGTTATTGTTCTTCCTTTGCCGATCAATTTTCATATTAATTTATTTTGAAAACCAGTTTCTAAGTCAAGCCTGAATAGTTTACACAATACTCAATGTTAATAATTCGATGAAACAATTTAAATTTCAAAATATACTCGTCTTAGCGTGTCAATGGCAATCCATTAGAGACAGCTTGTCCATATTTGTTTTTTTTTTTTTCAGTTTATCGGTCTAACCCATCAGCCATTCATCAATATTTTATTATAAACAGCATTGCTATCCTCCTCAAAACTGAAGAAACGCTACTAATACTGTCAATGGAATCAAGCCACTAACACCAAGTAGCACATAAAATACTCTTCAGGTAAACATTTTTAAACTACCCTACTCTGTGCTCTGTGGAATTCTTAATATCAGTGCGCGCTAACTACGGCCGTATAATATTGGCTGTTGGGCGGCTGACTCCCCCCAACCCTCCCCCAGCCCGGCCCGCCCGCCCTACGCCTCCGCCCACCCCGCGATGCGGCGCGTGCACTGACTTAGGCTGGACTCAGATGCAAGATGCAACTTCCATCTTAGAATACCCACAGTCAGTCCAGGTCAAATGGAAAAGTTCAATTTGATATGCATGATATGCGTGCATATTACATACATTTGATATGCATGCGTGCATATTACATACATTTGATATGCATGCGTGCACATTACATACATTTGATATGCATGCGTGCATATTACGTACATTTGATATGCATGCGTGCTTATTACGTAGATTTGATATGCATGCGTGCATATTACATACATTTGATATGCATGCGTGCATATTACATACATTTGATATGCATGCGTGCATATTACGTACATTTGATATGCATGCGTGCATATTACATACATTTGATATGCATACGTGCATATTACATATATTAGCAGTCACAGTGATAGACGGGAACTATTCAGATGTGCTTATTTATTCAAGTTTATCGAAGGAGCGTTTATGTTATCGGAAAGCTTGTGCATAAATTTTCAGCCTAAAGCAAAAAGCGGACAAACAGTTTAAATTGAAACGCAATTCAGAATATTTTATTTCACATAAACCTACATAGGCACTTATGAAGCGTCAGAAGGAAGGTGTACTGTTCAAATTGAATTGTTTCTTATGATCAAGAGCCGGCAGGATACTCCACTGTTACGCTTTTAAAAATTATTGTTTAGGCCAGTCACCAAGTACAATAATAGTCCTCCAGACCAGTTTTCAGGCACGGCGTCTAATCTCAATGGAGACTAGCCCTCGGCGCGGGAGATATCGTGCACGCGTGTGTGCGCAGGCGCAGGTGCACTCTCTCTTCCCTCACTCTCATAGTCCGGTGGGGAGGCAATCCGACATGACCGGAATGAGTTGGCGGTGTGATACGCCGAGACACGGGGTATCACACCGCCAACTTCCAAACTCCGGCCTGTTACTGAAAAATTCCTAATGGAAAAACGTAATAACACTTCGCCCGACCTGAGAATCGAACCCAGGACCCCACGCTCAGCACAAGACCAACGAGGCAGTTGTTTGTGCCAAGTATGTAAAATAATAAGATCAACAAAATGTAATCTAACATATTGCCATTATTAAAGGTTGTTTTCTTTTAATTCCTTTCTTTCAAAAAGTATAGGTCCGGGAAAAAGCAACCGAATCGAATAACAAGGCCTCTCAACACCTAAGTATTTTTGATCAATTTCTCCATGTGCGGCCAGTGAGCGCCGGTCGCGCGGCTGTCGGCAGCCTAACGTCCACTAACGATTACACGCCGAAGTAAACGCTACTTTTAAATTGGATTCCGGCAACTAGGGCCTTTTGTTCAACGCCACAAAGGAGCGTTTGAAGCCGAATTATTGCGACGCGCCGCGCTTGCCCGCCTGCCTCGCTGCCTCGCTGCCTCGCTGCCTCCGCATTGCAACCATGTGAGGTTGTGATTAAATCACAAATAATACGAATACCTCAAAACAGCTACCTACGAGTAGTTGGGATGAAACGTGGCTCACTTCTGAAGCTTTTATATTATTGCCCATAGTTCTAATTGCAACGGTTGACCAAGTACCCAGCACCATCAATAATAGGTAATATTAGTAGTTACTCTTAAAAGCTACGCGTACAATCGCGTTCTCTGAATCTCAGAGCGTAACATTCGCGTTCATGACACAATATTAACAATTAAATCCTTAAAGCGCAGTAAAGCGTACATAAACGCCAGTCCAATATCGGAACGGCGTTAAACAGATAATAAAGAGAGTCATTTAATAAAGCGACGGAACGGACCGGCTTCGTCCGGCACGGGGCGACACCGGACGGCAACACCGTCGCTGTAAAATGCACTTAAATTTATTATTATTGCGGTTTATGAAAGATTTAAGTTGTGTAGCGCTGCCGGCGACCGGCGGCCGGCGGCCGGCGACCAGCGGCGTCGTAAACACGGCCATGTTGCTAATATTAACGACCAGCGATGACCATAGCTTCGTTAATTGACCTCGAGATCATGGGAATGGGTCTTCTGACTTATTTTACAGAAATTAAGACGTTATTGTAAAGTAATTAAGCTTTAGATGTCTCCTGAAAGAATTTTATCTAAATAAAAAAAATAATAATTTGTAGTTTTACACCTAAATTTATAAAGATCATTTCCGAAAACTATTTTCGAATGTTTATACAGTACCTACAGCTGACTAAACCTATCCAGACTCATCATCATCTGCCTAGCCTTTTCCCAACTATTATGGGGTCGGCTTCCAGTCTAACCGGATGCAGCTGAATACCAGCATTTTACGTGGAGCGACTGCCTATCTGACCTCCACAACCCAGTGACTGGGTAATACGATACCTCTTGGTAAGACTAGTTGTCAGACTTTCGGGCTTCTGACGACCCGTAACCACTGTCAAAGATCTACAAATGACAGCCGGGACCAACGGCTTAACGTGCTTTCCGAGGCACGGAGGGGTCTCGGTATGTAAAGATGGTCACCCATCCACAGACCAACCGCGGCAAGCGTAGCTTAACCTGACCGATCGACCTGTGTGACTGTTTTCATTTAGCCACGGGTCCCTCAAACCTATCCAGACAGTACTATCATAAAAATAACTACTGATGAAATGCCACATTGATGAATAGATACAACGTTTTTGCATCTAAATACGTATTGTGCACCATTCATCTCAGTTAGTGGTGATGCACCCCGCCAGCGAGGGGCAGTGCATACATTACGCATGTAGCCGGTCGATAGCGCACGGTATGGCACGGTCGCGCTCGCACCCCAGCGCTAACTATTTGCATAAGCTGATGAGATGCGTTCATTATGTGCCGACGCTCCCCCGCGGTCGATATGTGCACACGTTGGGGAGAAACTCATGAGAATCGCACATTTCTGGGATTTGATTAATAAATGTGATTCTCGCTACTATGGGAATAGATGATGTTTTGTGTTTGAGCGATAAATTTGTGTTTTTTTTTAAGTATTTGCAAATTAAGCAAGAAATACGTCATATAAATCTATTTAGGTAAGCCTTGCATACAGTTTACAGGATCATTAATTTATATCTTTTGATGTTTTTAAGAACTCATATACCTACATATATTCTCGAAGTAGAAATTAATAGGATGTGAAACAAAAACGAATCACAATATGCCAAAAAATCACATGAAAAACTTCAAATGAAGTCTGCTCCAGTGTTAGGTAATAAACTTCAAATGAAGTCTGCGGAGTAGTTGCGTATCAAACTATTAGTAGCAATGGGTTTCATTTTGACATATCAACAACGTTAATTGCGTTTTTTACATTGTTGAGCAGACACATTTTTCGAACATATGAAGCAATGGATTAGCAATATGCTTCAAAATTATTCAAATTGAGATCGACAGTGTGTTTCGCAACTAGAGTGCTGCTTTAATGTTAATTTCTGTACTCCAATGTTAATAAACTTCAAATAAAGTCTGCTTCAATGTCAATAAACTTCAAATGAAGTCTACTCCAATGTTAATAAACCCGTTGATGAGTGGATTTCTCAAGAAGCTACGCAGTTGCGTGCCATCACTTATGCACGAGTTTAAATATCCACGCGCTCCGTCTACATGGCCATTCGGTGTCAGTCAAACTCCAACAGCTACTTATTAGTGAAACCGTGTGTAACGCTGCATTGCAAATTAACATGATATTACCGACTTAACCGTTAAATGCGAAAAGGCTAATAATCATAAATAATAAAGAATTGTGGTGTGTGAACGTGGCCCAAATATGATAAACGAACCAAAAGTCGTTGAAAAAAAGTTGAAAACCAATTGAACTCTCAATCTGTCTCACATTGGCCTCATGAAGATAAACAAAGCATCTTTGGTAGGTACTACACAACTCGCAAAACATCCCTCGACACACGACCCCCCGGTGCCGCGACCCCCGCCTCCCGCACGCGCCCCCCGCCCCCCGGTAAGTAATTAAGCCTCTCGCGACACTTAACAGCTCGTTACGGTAGGTCCGGCCTGTGCTTGAGCGTTTTTGCATTTATGCTTGTGTGCCTGCATGGCCACTCCATGTAAATGGCCGCTTTGCTCTAGGGCCGCGTCAAGAGCTCATTGAATCGATGCGATCCATTTTGAAGTTCATTCAGGCGTTATAAGAGGACGAAGTTCTTTGAGATCGAGTCTGGGTCGGTAATCGTTTTATGGATACGTCTTATTTACGCCTACGAATACTTCATAAGTAAATAAAATAAATATAAAAATCAAACTAACGATTATTTTATAAGATTGCATGACACGTTCAATTATGAGGTTTTAAAGTATGAACATCTCAATGGAAAAAATACTTTTGTTAATCATTTTCACGATAAACAGATGAAGGAAAATAGTTGCAGACAGTTCAGTTATTACCATAGTTAGCGTATCATAGGGAACTGTCTACGAATTGAATAATATTTGGGCAACGCTCCGACACTTGCGATAACATCAGTACCAAAATACTTTCACACAAATACTTACTTCCTTGGAAGCGTAACAAAATATTATTCATATCAGTTCCTTATTATTAGGTGCTGGGCGTTAATATAATCAAAACAAATACGAAGATAAACTAACAGTCAATCGTTTTATTAGAGTTCAAATCCTTGTCAACCATCAGAGGACCCAAAACCAGTTCTACGATGTGACAAGTGCACGGCTCCATCTTTATCACAAACTTCAATCACGTAGTTACCAAAGTAAGGATCATTGAATCAATTTAGGAGGCAGGTGGGGGCCGTGGGGACAGGGGGCCAGGGTGGCTCATAATTAGGCTGGAGGATTAGCCTCCAGCGAGGAAATTAACTTGAAACTGGATGGCTTCCGGCCCGGGGACCCTATTTTAGAGGCTCGCAGACAATCGCCGGCGCCATTACCGCGCCAATTAAGACAGGTATTCGATTGGCTCCGTTCAACTGATTGAAAATATTTTGTGTTTCGGGAGCCGAGTTTATTGCATTCTGTGATTTAGGATGTGCACCAGCTTCGTGTTGAGACAAATACTCAAGAGCGTAGTGTTGGGTTGGTTGTATTGAAAGGTTACGGATTAGTTCCGAGTTTACGTTTCAATGGATAAACTTAGAAAATCTTGTTTAATTCATCAACATAAGTCTCGTTATAATTTAACGGGTTTTAACTCTGATATCATTAGTTCATAAACATGACATCAAGAAAAAAAACCGGTTAAGTGCGAGTCGGACTCGCGCACCGAGGGTTCCGTACAAAGTAGATAATTTAACTACACATTTACGGTTTTCGGATTATTTACTTTCCTTGTGCTGCATGACCTTGCTTCTTGCCAAATTTCATGATTCTACGTCAACGGAAAGTACCCTATAGGATTTGATTCCTTTGCGAGTGTCAAAATATTCCGCATAGACGGAACATAAACGCCCGGCCCGTATCTTTTGATTGCGTTGACTTAGAAGTATGATTTTTTTACTAAATTCTATGGATTGCAGCCTGAGTATTTGATATTAATTTCAATTTGATAACTTCACGCGTTCCTGAAAAAAGGGTCTTGACAGACGGACAACGAAGTGAGAGTTCCTACCCTAATTATGTCCGTTGATTTACCGTCCTTATATAAAATCAATATCAGTAAACCCACGACTCTAAGAATATTTAATTCAGTTCCATTTTCGCTTGGTATGTATAAGTATTTGATAATTCAATGAAGCATGGTAAATAAATCATCGCAAGCGTTCGTCTGTGGCCAAACGGACGTGTTCATTATTAATTACATTAATTATGGACGCATTTCTGAGAAATTTCACTTCGATTTGTTTTGCTACTTAGTATTTATTTCGTTTTAATTAGAGCTGAGCAGTCATATCACACAATCAAATAAATAAGTTTTTTTGTAAAAGTTGAAATGCAAAAAGTAAGTTAATGTATCATTAAGTAATGCACAAATACCAATTTTACCGGTCTACTAGACTAATTAACTAATCCCAATGTATTCATTTTATTGAACTTTAAGTTAACTCCTCACACCATGTTGACATGATCCATATAGCTGAGCGGATATTTCTGTTGCTATAGTTCCAGCAGGTATATTTCTGTTGCTATAGTTCCAGCAGGTATATTTCTGTTGCTATAGTTCCAGCAGGTATATTTCTGTTGCTATAGTTCCAGCAGGTATATTTCTGTTGCTATAGTTCCAGCAGGTATTTTTGTACAGAGATAGAATGACGATGATTTTCACTGTTTTGAGTGATGACCTCAATAAATTAAATATTTATTTTTACTATACAACTTTATGAAAAGAACAAACAGCTGAACAAGGTAATGATTAATATGTTGCAAAAACTGGAAAAAGTTTTCGGATTTAAGAAGTGAAATCATATTAGCCAGCTTTATTATTTTTAAAATCTTATGTAGCATAGCCGTCAAAGTGAAGCTAAGTTATAGCCCTCGTTTCAAACTTACAATGTAGCTTCGTACATAGGTTTGGTGAAATTGGCAGTAAATAACTAAATAACGTCGTAAAATAAGGTAAAGGAAAATATCGCAACAAGAAAGCGGAACGGGTGCGGTCATTAATAAATAAAAATGGCATATTTAATTGGTGTCTGAAGTCAATTAAACAATAATTATCGCGAGTATGGTAGCATGGCTCGCAGGCATCGTTCTTTTTCAATGTCTAAATTCTACGTGTTTTATTACTACAAGTAAACTTTTCGAGTGCTTTTATATGAAATATATTATTTTTAACTCAGCTCTTATCACAGTCCATTGCCAGACAGGCTGTAGGCGAAGCAATACAGTGTTGCTGGATGAAGGGCTACTATATATAAATACCACTCGATATTCTTCAACTAAATGAGAAGAAATTTAAAACATGCATTAAACGCACACTATGTAGACATGCATACTATAAGTTGGATGATTATATCGTAGATAAAAATGCTTGGCTAAATGCTGGTCCTGCTCCACAGACACTTGGGCTCACTAGTTAAAATTTCAATATTTGGAAGACTGAATGCTTCCCTTTTTTTTCCTTTTCTTTTTTTTTTAAAGTGTTTCTGACATTCGAACTTAATGTGTATTTTTAATTCAATCAAGTTTTAATTGTTATTTTAATATCATATACCTCTTTCTAGTAAAATTTTATTCATCTCGTAAATAAATTGGAAACTATAGTTTTGTATAATTTAGAAGCATTTTTTTTTAATTTTGTAAATGTAAGAACCATGGATCCATTTATTATAATTTTTTTTTATATCGACTTGAAAGAGCATGGCAGTTGAGAATGTGTCATGCTCACTTAAATGTCTCACTGATGGTGGCGCGTGTGTTGGATCATTCGGTTCCCTTCAAAATGGTTGAGCTGGATGGTGCTGATCCATGCGTTATGTTCGTGAACGGGCGCTGTCAGTTGAGACTGGTCATCTCTTAGCTGCCAGGGCTTCTTTTTAATCTTATACCTATTTCGAACTGTTTCTTCATAACATTGTTCTCACATATAGAAGCAACAAGAATACTGTACTCAGGATTTTGTAATATCTTAATTTAAAAGAGTGTCCTTGGAGTTTCTTGCCCGTTCTTCTCCAAGAGATCTACGTTTTGGAATGGTCAACTAGCTTCAACTTTCTGACTAACTGACCGACTAGTTAATTTTGACAATTCAAAAGTGTCTGAAATGGTTTAATTGAAATAAATGCTTTGAGTTTGAGTTAGAGTATTTTTAACCGAATTCAAAAAAGGAGGTTCTGTATTCGACCCATATGTATGTATGTTTGTATATCCGCGATTTTCTCAAAAATTAATGAACCGATTTTGATAATTCATTAATGTGATCTACATACTTTCAGGAATGTTTTAGTATATAACACATTAGGTAATTATTCTCATGTACAAAGTTATATGGATAATCCCGAATCTCCGGCATTTCTATGCAAACTTTGATGATTCTTCTAGTCGGTGTCTTCAATTCTTCAATGCACTAGTGTTAATTGAATTTGTGTGGGGTATGTACAACTAAAAAGTGAAAAATACAAACTTTTTTACAAAAAAAAAAAAAAACAACCTTCCAAAAAAACACTACAAAGTAAAAAATAACTTTTATTTCGGAAGTCAATGCGGAACCAACGACACCGACTTCCGAAATTTTAGTTATTTTTAATTTTGTTGTTTTTTGGAAGTCGGTTGTTTTTTTTTCTAAAAAAGTTTTTTCTACACTAATATTACTAATTAAAGAGGAAAGATTTATTTGTTCATAATGAAGAGGCTCCGAAACTACTGGACCGATTTAAAAAAATATTTTTGTGGATATAGGCTATATAACATTACGCTACAACCAATAGGAGCGTCGCGCCAATGAAAACTGTTGCAAAAACCGAAGAAAAATTATTCCTTTTGAGAGTTTCTGTTGCGTGCGCTGCGTAAATAGTTAAAGTTACGCAAAAATAATGTATAACGGAATTGTTCCCCCTTAAAAGTTCTAAAAAGAAGTCCACTACAGCATATGTCTATCTTTTAAGGTTCACTCACTACAACTTTATTTTATGATATTCAAATTTGTTCTAAAATAATGCATTATTTGCAAACGTGTTTTATAAACATGACACTTATTAATCCTTATACAAATAAATACGTTATTTATCATAAGTATTTAATTTTGAACAAAATTAGCCTTGATATCTTTTGATTTCAATGAATATCTTAGGAGATAGCATAGTTTTAAAATAAATCAGCACGGCCGCCGAGCGTCGGTAGCTGTGCGAGGTTTACTATAGTTCCACTCTTACTGATCATAGCGTGATGTACCTAAGATAGCTTCTTAAAGTAAGTTATATACACACGGCTCCACATCAAGCTATACATTTCCAGTTTTAGCTGACCTCGCATTGGTTTTTCGTTAAATCAGAAGTTAGCTTATACTGGTTATTCATAGCTTGATGTGTAGCCGTGCGTATTAAGTAGTATAGTAGGTTTTTTCCTCAAATTAACGCAGGTGAAATCGCGGGGCACTGCTATATTTTAACATAATCAATCATAGTGTTGCACACTCACAAGCAATGTGTCAATATTCAGTACGAACATAACTTATGTCTGGTCTAATGAGCGTCGTCGCGGGCGCGGGGGCGTGCGGTGCGGGGCGCGGGAGGAGGGGGCTCGGTGCAGCCCGTTACCATGGCGACCGCCCCCGTCTAATCAATTGCAGAAATATGTACGAGCTATTACCAGCACAACGTGGCCCGTCCCGCCGCGCGCCGCGCTTTGTAAGCGCCGCGCGGCCAGAGTGACAGAATGCGCCGCCAGGGGTCCCGTTATGTCGGCCGTTTTGCACAGGAGAGCTCGGCGACATTACACACACTTGGGAAGCGAAGAAAAGATGTATAGAGCACAAGTATCGACACTATTACGTCTAACTAGCCAACTGTACGCGAGTGAGCTTTGATGCTAATATACAAAGCGCTTAGAGTAAAATTCAATGCTAAATGCAGCTTCTTTTAACGGAGTTGCATTAAGATTATGTTACATAATTAAATATCCTTTGTCTTCTGTGTTTAACAAAGACATTTTAAACTCAAATAGAACGTCATTTATACAATTGTAATGTTATTTGAGGTAAATTGTACTCCATCATAAATAATCCGAACTTCGATCATGCTACAAACCTTAGCTTAACATTCGGGTGCTCGTAGCCCGTAGCGCCCACCGGCCGCGCTACGCCGTAGAGGCCGTAGCACGCTCCGCCCTGGAAAATTAATGAGACTCCATAAATATCTGCTGACGTTTAATTACAATAATAACTGTTTCTTTCTCTTTGTCAGAATACTTGTAATATTACACTTATTATTTGTATTATTAAATCGCAAAATGACAACATTGAACTTTATAATCCCATATAAAGTTCAATGTTGTCATTTTGCGATTTTATCTGACTGCATGTGTTATCTGACTGTATGTTATCTGACTGCGTGGTGCAAACTTTACATTTTTGAACATTTTTTTCTGTTAAATGTAAATACTAATATAACTTACCACTGTATATGACGAACTAAAGTGATAAAACAATGTTTGACACAATGGAAAATGATATAACCTTGTTAATATATCTTATCTACTAAGTAATAAAAAACATCATAACATTATCTTAGAATTCAAATAATTGTTATAATAGTAACATATAATTCATATACATACTTACATAATTACCTCCAGAGCCTCAAGATCGTCTTCAAACCTTCAACAATCTGGCAACCAACCTGTTGTTTTACCAAGTCTTTGCCAAGTGTCCTTCGAAGCCATATTGTTTACAAATAATTCACTTTGCGAGGACGATTACCTTCAATTACTCATTGAGATCTTTTTGTTTTTCAGTCAAGAAGAATGTGCGATGGTACCGTAAGCTTTCGAAGCCTGAAAGAATAAAGTAAATAGTAATGTATTGGATTACTTATTAATATAATTATGCTTGAATATTTAAATGTTGATACCTGTAACTTGTTCAGCTCATCACGAACTGCACCGCCAGACCCTCAAGAAATATGAGCGCGCGTTTCAATTTGCAATTTATTGAGTTGTACCTTTGGACAAAGAAAGTACGTAAAAACCACAATCGATCACTTGCAACAAACTGTATTTAGAAAGGTTACATTCTGTGCTAAAGCAAAGCCTTGGTAATTAATTATAACCAAATCCAGAACCCGTTGAGTACTTGGCAATCACTAATTGATTAATTAATTACTAGTCAAATCCATTGGAATAATTCTTTTAGATGTTTTCTCATTTTTGGTATAAAAAACTGTTAAATTTTATGAGACATCGACATCTTAAAATGTATGTGATCACAAACCTAACACCAAGCATCTTGTTACTGACCTCAGAGCAAAACAAAATTAGCGCAGAATACCTACAATTAACATAAATATAAGTGCATATGACAGCGAGAGGTCCGTCTAGGAGGGTGCCCTCCCTCCCTCCCCCTCCCCCCGTGTATAATTACACCACCCCGCTGCACTCCGCTCAACACATTTCTCATATTCTCCGGTGATTATTGACAATCGCCGCCACCTGCTGGTGAAGGCTGAGATTAACATCGTTTATTGGCGCACAATTAATCGTTTGTTTAATCTGCGGTCGGCGGAGCAAGAAATTAATTATAGTAATTATATTTGTGGCGCCTCTGGAGCAACTCTGAGAGGCCAGCGATTCATTCTCTGACTACGAGTCCGGTTGAAAGTGAGCAGTCATTACATTAATTGCCCTAAAGTTATTTATCGATAAGTTTATTACTCCAATGAACAAGGTTGTGAGAACTAATACCGAGACATAAATTCATAGTTCATGAATCACAACCCTCGCCCCTTAAAAATAACTCTAAAAAGGCGAGTACGCTCTATTATGTGATTTAAAAATGATATTCAAAATCGCTATTAGGGCCAAAACGAGCGTGGCCGCTATTCTATTACCGACCCTTGCTGGAATAAATTCCATCGAAGCGCAATAATAATAAAAAAATGTCGAGAGCTTGTCGCGTGCAAAAGACGTGCGGTCACGCGGTCCTCCCTGCAGCCCTCTCCCCCGCCGGGTGCTCACTCCCGCCTCGCCCCCCGCCTCGCCCCCTGCCTCGCCTCCTCCGGCGCGCACCCTCACAGCCACCCCCGCACGAATATAATATGCATTATGCGAAATCCGTAACTCTTATGTCGGGTCCGGAGAATACCTTAAACAGGCAGACTATCAATCGACAATCAACTTTGCACCCTTGTTTCAGAGTTCAAAGTCAGTTTGGCCGCGCGGCGGATAGGACTTTTAAGCGACGGTAGGTGGTGCGGTTTCCTTAGGGCGGGCAAGGCCTGCACTCTCCAGATAACGCTGGGTATTAATCATAGTATTATCGGCCGGTGGCGGCGTCTTTGTTATGACACCGCGTTATTGCAGTTTTTTCTCTATCTACCCTCGAGGAGCCGATAAACGGCTCGAGAGTGAATTTTCCGGGACAGATGTTTTAGTAATCCAAGGAGAGATAGCGCGCATAACGTTACAATAAGACATTCACTATTATGACAATGACGTCACTCGGTAGGGTAGCGCCCGGTAGCGTCACGCTCCCATTTATTAAGTCATAAAATCTAAAAACCTTATAAAAGGAGCATGATTGATATTACCAATATTATAAAGTTTTATTGACCAATGTAATAGACGCTGCGTTTAGACATCAATATTGACAGTTAGCAGGACATATTTTAATCATGATGAAATGCGAGACACAAGAGCTACATTTTCACAGTAACAGAAGAAAACGTATATTCTAAATTTTGTTTTGCCTTTAAAAAAACGCCATTTCACGCTGACATGAATTTTTTTAAACATTTACCGGCTACAATAGTCGGGTCCCATCACTCATTCGCTTCCAGTCAGTGGCTTCACTGAGATAGTGAAC
The DNA here is from genome assembly GCA_949316385.1 of Globia sparganii. Lineage (NCBI taxonomy): Eukaryota > Metazoa > Arthropoda > Insecta > Lepidoptera > Noctuidae > Globia > Globia sparganii. Next base: position 322,850 of record OX438658.1, read on the forward strand.
GTTCTTCACAGGAACTCTCAATAGGGCACAAGATGACTGGCTCAATTGGAGCTTAAATATCAAGGGACAGGACGAAGGGACGCAACAATTTGTGTATGATTAATGACTGCGTCAGTCGGGGCCAGAAATCTGGGAGGCCCGTGGGACCGCTTCAAACTATAAAAGTTTCCACGCACGCCGCAACAGGAAGAGGTTTCCGCAAGAGAACGATCGTTCTCAAACCACTCGCGAATATTCGATTTTGAATGGTCGATGAAAGATTTATTTTATTATGCTCGGGGCAAAGAGTTGAGAATGCACATCGATTCTTGTTTTTCACTTGAATTCACTTTACTTGAATTTAATTGTAAAACTTAGTTTCAGATTTATGAACAGTAGCCTGTAAGTATACTGAGATATATAACCTACATAACTTTTACTTAACTCTGTAATCGATGAACAAACTTTCTTAAAATTAAACAGCCCGAACATAAAATAATGGCTCAAACACGCAATAACTTCCCAATTCGCACACTCGCACAAACATATCTAGTGTATCTGGGAGTGTGTGTGTGTGCAGTAGGATCATTTTTCACGTTTCATGAAGCGGTGGGCGTGGGGCAGTGGATTAAAATACATTTCGCTAGTCGTTGGTGATGGATGGTCTCTCGGAGGGAAAGGGTTGCTGCCCTCGCCCCTCACCCCTTCACTCCCTCCTCCGGTTGCCGTTATAAACGAGCGCCGCACGGTATTTCGCCTAGAACATGCTAGGTGGACAAAATTCAAGTTTTCATTTCCAGGAAATCTTAATTGCATAACACAATCAACACCCCCAAACTCCAAATTCCGAGAAAAAGTTGTTTTTCAAATACTTAACTGATGAGTCATAGAGTCCAGAAGTCAGGTAATGAGTTTAATGCAAGCGTTCCGGCAATCAGTTGCAATTTAGCGACACATTTGTGCACATCTCATAGTGGTTTATAGTGATATTGTGAAAGTTTTTTGTGATGGATATTAATACTGAGGGTATGTACTATTACTTAATATATTATTTTTATCAGAATCTATTTAAATGAATTTTTAGCATTTTTTTAACTTGATGCATAAATTTTAGCGTAATTTTTTTCATAAAGAAAACTTAGAACGTTCAGGAAATACATTGATTCGCCTCTATTCGGGCTAGTTTTTAGATATATTGTAGGTATAACTGTGTAGTTTGTAAAATTACACATATTGTTCAGCACACTTCAGTACAACATATTTTTTTCTTTTTTTTTCAGAACACGTTTACTCTATTTCAAGGGTAGCCTTTTTTGAAGAGTGGTCGAAACACGCAAAGAATGATAAACGGTCGCGTATTTATGACTATCTTTCTTCAAAATTTCACTTTGGTGATATTACTGAAAGCAGCCAAAGAGAAATAAAGCTGAAAATATCTAACTTTTCTACTAAGATTGGAGCCAAATGGTTGGCTTCGGGAAAATCGAAGGAGCGTTTTTTAATAACAAATAAGACATGGCTGGATGAAGGAGACATACAGTTTACTGTGAGTTCTTTAGCCCCACAACCTTCGACATCGAGTGAGGCTGTGACATCTGCAGGAAGACCTCGCAAAGATTTTGAGGAAACGTCGTTTAAGACGAAGAAACGTCGAGTCGTGGATCTCGTAGAATCTCGAAGTGCCAGTGAATTAGTGACTGCTGCCGAAATTGCTATGCGTTCAGCAGGGCAAAGAAAAGTTGCCCATGTGATTAGAGACATTAGTGAGAGCCCAGATAATATTATTAAGTCAAAAAATACCAGTTGTGATCCTAGGCAGTTAAGTAGTGACGAAGCCTTAGCATACTATATAGATTCTAAGTCAACAACACATGCTTACAAACAAACTAGGAAGTGGTCCATAATGGCAGGACATAATGTGTTTCCGTCATATTTTAGTGTAGTAAAATCCAAACAGGCCTGTTACCCTGCAGAGGAGCACATTGCTATAACAGAAACTCGTGCTGAAATAAATTTGCAAGCCTTATTAAATAAAACAGCGGAACGTCTAGTATTAGCACAGAATCAAGTTATCAGCAGTGTCCTCCCAACAAGTTCAACGTTTACACTTGTTAGTAAATGGGGATGTGATGGAAGTTCTGGGCACAGCACATACAAACAGAAATTTGAGAACACTGAAGATACGGACGAATTTCTTTTCGTATTTTCTTTCGTTCCCCTTAAGTTATATGATGGGTCCAAAATTATTTGGCAAAATCCTCGGTCTTCATCAACTATGTATTGTCGCCCAATCAAATTTATATTTGCTAAGGAAACGAACGACTTCACGTTAGCGGAGACAAATAGATTGTTGGAAGAAATTAATGCTCTTCTTCCAACACTTATCAACTTTGGTGATTCTCAAATCTCTGTGAAACACGAACTTCTTCTGACAATGACAGACGGAAAGGTATGTAACGCCTTAACGGAAACTCGTTCATCTCAAAAGTGTTTCATCTGTGGTGCCACCCCCAAGACGATGAACGATGACCCCGCGAAGTTTAACAGCAATCAGGAACATTTTGGCTTTGGTTTATCTACACTTCATGCTTGGATTCGTTGCTTTGAATGCCTTTTACATATCAGCTATAAGTTGAATATTAAGAAATGGCAGGCTAGAAGCGACGAAGATAAAGCTGATATCAAGGTTCGTTCCGAAGAAATCAAGTTGAAATTCAAGAACGAAATGGGACTCATTGTAGATAAACCAAAGCCAGGATTTGGTTCTTCCAATGATGGAAACACAGCCCGTCGCTTTTTTAAGAATGCTGAGATGAGCGCTCAAATCACAGGGTTGGATGTTACTATTATCAAACAATTTGATGTTATTTTGAGGACATTGTCTTCTGGGTTCGAAATAAACTTAGTTGAATTTAATAAATTTTGTCTTGAAACTAGAAGACATTACCTTAGTCTCTATTCGTGGTACTATATGCCTGCTACTGTACATAAAATATTAGTACACAGTACTGAGGTCATCAAAGCGGCATTGCTTCCAATTGGGCAGCTTTCCGAAGAGGCTCAAGAAGCACGTAACAAAGATTGCCGCAGATTTAGGGAGTACAACACCCGCAAGTGCTCACGTGTTGCCACGAATAGAGACTTGCTGTCCATGTTAATAATAACATCTGACCCTTTGATTAATAGCCTTCGTGAGATTCCCCAAAAAAAGCCGGAAAAAATATGTGCAGAGGTATTAAACTTAATTGTAAGCCCGACCATAGTAGCATCAAGACCCGAAACGTCATCATATTGTCGCACATTGCCGCAAAATGATGACGATTCACCAGAAGATTTTGATGATGATTCTGATGATTAGGTTTAGGTTAAGTTAATTTGAATTGTAGGTAGGTATTTATTTATTTAATGCAATTTTGTTGTTTGTTTATTATTTTAAATAAAATTTTCTGTTTAGATATATTTTGTTTGTTTTTTATTACAAAATCATACCAAAAACTATTAATAATGCCTCAATATGACTACTTATATATAAAAGCATCGTTAAATATCATAAAATAATATTGTCCACCTAGCATGTTCTACGCGGTACACTGTGCGCCGTAGCTAGTTGGTATGTATATGAGAAAAGTTTTATTGTTCTATTATGTTGTAGAGGCAAATTAAGAGTTGGTCGTAAAGAGTTTCTTTCACGGTTGATGATAGTACCATTGATCAGTTTGTTTTGATTGATATAATAAGTAGTTATGTGTCCAACTATCGGCAGCTTTTAACACAAAACTACTGAAATTAATAAAATTTTCGGTCAAGCACACAGCAGTTGACCCTATAGATATGATTGATGTGTAAGTGTTGATAGACCAGGTCGTAAACAAAGCTATATCGCCCCAACACATTCCGCCACCCAATAAGGAAAATGTATCAAAGTTAAACCCAATTGCGTAACAACACGTATCCGCTTACTAACGTTAAAATGTCATCTTTCCCGAAATCAACACTGTAACGTGAAACGTCTCTGAAAATAATTTAACGCAAATATAGCAAAGTGAACGCAAATACGAGAAAACGGGAATATTTGCGTTGTATCGTGTTTTGGGGAAAAAACGTCGGGTGATGCTTCCGATGTTTGTCAAACGTAAGGCGGGCTACCAGGCACACCCGGCGCGGCGGGGGAAACGCTGCGTTTTTTTTTTTATCGAAGCCTGGACATGTCTAAAGCTAAACTAAAACTCGTACTACAGGATTTCAACAATAATTTCATTCGTTACTTTGCAGGTTAAATAATAACCAAAAATTATTTTAGATTTCTTAATCACATTTGATTTTGATTGGCTCCCTAAAATCTCTCTGGAGTTAGTTCGTCGTAGTGCGTGTGCTTGTCGCTCGAAGCTGGCGGTGCGGCACGCGGCGAGCCAGAGCGGTCGCGCCGGATATTTCATTTCCTACATTAACCGCGCTTAATGCGCCCATATCACCGATATTACCGTTAATGGCCACTATTATCCAATATTTACACGATATTCTTTCGCTAATATTTAGTTTGGACGGTTGGTAATCGTTTTGTGACTGCTGTTCAATCTGCAACTTGGCGTAAGCACAACTTTTGTTGTATTCTTCCGCGTATAGGTAATTTATTTAACACGAGCGGCCTGTCCCGGGTTCGCACGGGTGGACATTTATTTTTTTAACATTTTATTATTTTATTGCAATTAAAATAGCATATATTAATCAGTGATAATGTAGCATTCAAATGGTGAAAGAATTTTTAAAATCGGTCCAGTACTTTTTGAGCCAATTCGTTACAAACATACATACAAATCTTTCCTCTTTATTAGTATAGATGTACCACTAATTTATAGCAATAAATTGCTGATTAATGTCACATAGCTTTTACAAATTATAAGCTCTATTTTACCAATCAAGGGGTGGCTCTACAAAAGTGGCCTGTCTTATGGTGTTCCGGCAGTAAGTATTGCACTTGACAAATTACTCTCTCGACGCTGATTCAATGAAATATTAATCATAAAACCGAGCATTGGGTATGTAATGAACCTACACAGTACGTTCCCTACGTCTTTCGAGCTGTTCCATCACCAGTGTACGAAGTAGCTAGATTGTGCCTCGATGATGTTGCAATTGTACACATGAATCAATTGCACACATACATCATATCGTTTCTTCACCTACTTGCTAGCGCAAGCACCCTGGTACCCAAGCACCCTGCTCATAGATCACAGCACACAAAGCACGTCATGCGTCACGGCAACACGACACCGCGCTCGTCGCACATTAGCTGATTGTCTGCCAACACCTCACATATTTGCGCACACGCCTTCTTCCGAGCTTTCACGTAAACTACCCACTTTTATGGCGATTAATTTTATCGTAACTAAGTAATGGTGGACTCATTTCCTGTGCCAATATTTTTACCCACACAATAATTATTATGAACCGATTTGAAGTAGGTACTTAAGTATTTTTTTCAGGTAGGTATTTGAATACTGAAACACTTATTCTTCTAGGTATTCTACTCAGTTGCCATTTGCCATGTCTTGATTCAAGTAGTAGACACCTACTTATACTACCAACACAATAACAACACAACTCCTATCCTGAACTAATTCATTGTCCAAATACAAACAACTTTGAATTCCTTTCAGACTCGTAACTCTTACCAAAATCTAAAACTCACTTACAACAAAGGTCGCGTGTTCATAATAAATCACTGAAGATAACAAAAACCAGCACCAGGTGTGCGCTCGACACATGATTTTAAAACTTGATTTTATAACACTCCAAAATAGTGTAGGAGCAAAAAACGTGTCAAATGCCAACGTCGCGTGGCACCAACTAACGCATGATGTTAAAAAACAGCTGCAACCGAAAAGGGTTGCGGAAGGGTTACAACCCCTCATAGTGAAAACAACCCTTATTTTTTAGCAACCCGTGCCTGTTATATCAAGACATCGTAAGCACCCTTTGTATGCAAAGCGCCAATAAAAAGCTCCGGCGCGTGCATGCGCGTTCTGATTTTAAACTGATTTGAATATAGAACATTTACATAGCCGGTGCGGAGGGCTCCCATTGGCCGGTGATTTGCGTACGGTCTTGCGCAATGCGAACCTACGCAGGTTTTTTAAAGTGTCATTTTTAGCAGCGTGGCATTTGATTCGCCGTTGCGATATGATGCCGTGTCTTACATAACGATAGGTATGTAGATTCGTTTGCATATTGTCTCGCTGTGTGCCATTGTGTGCTCGCTTTACAAAGATTATAATATTAAACGCTGATAGGATGAGGAGGGGACTCTAGTTAGTGTTTTGCAAAGCGATCTTTCTATTGAAGGTGATCGACTTATATGAATTAGTTCTAATATTTTAAGGGGGAAGCGCTAAGGTAGTCCGCGAAATTAAAATTTTCTTACGATTTTTGCAACTTGCAGATCAGTGTCTGGGTGTACGTTGATTAAAATGTGTTTCGCGACTGTAACAAATAACTATGAATTTACAGAATTATAATCATTAGGATGAGTTATACAACTTGTTAAGTTGTATAATCCTAAATGTCAGGATTTCATAAAATAGTCATTCAATATGATTACTTGGTCTTAGGGAGTTGTATTGATGTCTTTAATGATTATAATTCTGTAAATACATATTTGTTACGACCGCGAATTCTATTTGTATCAACGCACAACTTAATACTGACCAGCAAATTGCAAAAAACTAAAGAAAATTTGAATTTCGTGGGCTATCCGTTTTTAACCGACTGCAAAAAAAGGAGGAGGTTCTCAGTTCGTCGGAATTCTTTTTTTTTTGTATGTTCCCCGATTACTCGAAGACAGCTAGACCGATGTGAAAAAATATTTTTTGTTTGAAAGAGTATACTTTCCAGGTAGTCCCATTGTCATCAGTTCAAGATCTAATGATGGGATCCTGGAGAAATCGAAGGAACTCTTCAAATATTATAGGCACACCTATAGCGATTTGGGTATTTTTTATAGTAACTCGTGCATTTGCTCTCGGAAAGTACCATTTGGTGAAGCGGAACTGATGATGAAGACTTAAGTCGATTGGTACCTTTAGAAATCGATTGCGGCAATATCTGATCGACCATCAAAAAAAACTGGGCTTGACCGTCACAAATACGTCCATAATATAGCAGATGGCTGGGGCTCTGTTCCACACGACATGTTTGTCTTGACTTTATCCTGTAGACAAAGATTGAGGCAACTGTGTAACTGTTAAACGCATATAACGTACATATTATTATATATATATATATATACTCACTGTACATAATTATTATAAAACCATAACATAACAACATACAACATGTAAACTCGTACACATACACGCTTAAAAACACAAACTAGTCATTGATTAATTAAATAACATATTATTACCTATACTGTGAGTCTGTGATAATCAAGTAATCCAGTAGCCACTACACAAGTATCTATTAAGTTTAAAATTTCAAAATCTTTCTTTCTGTCGGTTTTAAAAGCAAGTCAATTAAGATGTGGGTACTTACACTACTTACCACCTTTATATTATGACGCGCCGTACTATGTGGGTACCATTTTGTTGAAACTCAGATGTGTCTTCTCGACGTCCGTGTGTCACTAACGGGATGCAGCAGAATACCAGCGTCAGGTATTGTACCTGGCATATGCTGAGCTGGACTCCCATTTGGTGCAACCATGAGACACACACCGCCCAGTAATGATCGAGACCGTAATGGATGTTGAGGTGTCTCCATAGACACCTCAACATCTATTACGGTCCCGGCCGGTAATTGACCCCTGTCAATTTATCTTTTTAATTTTTGTTTTTCTTTTCTTTCACTTTCTTCGACGTTTATTTTTTAAGTACCTACCTGTATTGTGTCTTTTGTTGCACTGAATAAACGTTTTATCTATCTATCTATCTATCTATCTATCTAAGACCACAGATGGCCATCGGCACTACTCAATAATAAGTATTTCACGGGTTGCTATTCGATTACTTTAATATGACTGCTAAGTAATTTGTGCTCATCACAATGCGAGTGGTGAAATGGAGCTGATGGTGACATACCAAGAGAACTCAACAATAAACGTCCCTGCATCAGGAAAAGCAATATTTTGTGAAAGGCGATGAGCAAGTTGACATCAGGCTATTGTAAGTTAGATAAATTACCTATAAGCAGTAAAAGCGAGAAATAAAACAACTTCCAAAAAAACACTAAAAAGTGAAAAATAACTTTAATTTCGGAAGTCAGTGGCAAAAAACTAAAATACAGTTCCAAAGACACCGATTTCCGAAATTAAAGTTATTTTTCACTTTGTAGTGTTGTTTTTTTTGTTATTTTTTTTTTGTCGCAGTAAGTAGGTAATTGTTTGGATTGTTCCGATACAAGTCCAAAAGTCAGTTGCTTATTTTATTAGATACTAGCTTCTGCCCGCGACTTCGTCCGCGTAAATTTTTTTTGTTTCCCCGATCTACCCCGTCGCAACGTGTCGCCGGCCTTTTTTTTTTGTGGATGGGTAATCATCAAATGATCCCTTCCGCTCTCGGTGGAGCAGAAGGGAGTGTCAGACTCTTACTGACTAAAACCCACCCGTGTTCCTTCCTTAGCCCTTTGTGTTCCGGGGTAGCGGTAACCCTTTCGGACAATCCCGCTGCCCCGGCAGGCTTCGGCCCTTTCGGGCCCCTTCCTTGTTGCTGACATCTCTTTGAGGCGCGCGTGGAACACGTACGCGCCGTCCGGCACGGGCCTGGTCCTGATCGGACGGAGGGTTACCCATTACTCTCCGCCCGCAGGCCCGCGCCTACGGTGGCCGGGAGTCGTCACGCGGCTCCCGACACCCGGGACGTCTCCCGCGGCGGCTGGGACGTGAGACTCTCTCCCTCAGCCGTCCCGCCACCTCCTTCGCTAACATGACTGCTTCGCAGAAGGAGATGACTGCCTCCCACTCCCTCTCGCCCCGGACCATGGCTTGAACCAGGGCCGGGCGCGAGAGGTCGCCGCCGCTGCCGATCGCCTCTGCGAGAACACGGCGGTGCTCCGCCCAATTGGGGCATACCGCCACCGTGTCCTCCGGGCGACCCTCGTAGTGGTGACACCCGGGCGTTTCCTCCCGCCCGATGGTGTGCAGGAACCTCCTGAAACACCCGTGTCCGGTGAGGACCTGCGTCAGGCGGTAGGTGAGGGCGCCGTGGCGCCTCTCTAGTCACTCCTCAAAGAGGGGTCTTATCGCCACTATCGTGGCGTGCCCTGCGCTGGGTTGGTGTCGCCGGCCTGCGCTATTACTTCGTTTTCGCTTGGCGAAAACTTCAGACTCTTTTTCTTTTTGCTCAACTCCTAAGGGTCCTAGCGTCAAGTTTAATAGAATATAGCCTTCCTCAAGAACTGGGCTATCAAACGCAAAAATATTTTTACATATGCGACCAATACTTCCAGAGATTTAGAGCTTTCAAACCGTATTTCAAACAAACAAACTCTTCAGCTTTATTATTAGTATTATTTTAAAACTATGATATCTCCTAAGATATACATTGAAATCAAATGATGTCAGAGGCAATTTTGTTCAAAATTAAATACATGTGATGAATGACGTATTTATTTGGATAAGGATTAATACCATGTTTATAAAAACACCTTCGCAAATAATGCATTATTTTAGAACAAATTCGGTTAGCATAAAAGAGGTTATAGTGAGCTAACCTTAAAAGATAGACATGCTGTCGCGAACTTTTTTTAAAGCTTTTAAAGAGGAACAATTCTGTCATATATGATTTTTGCGAAACTTTAACCGTTTACGCAGCGCACGCAGCGGAAGCTCTCAATAGGAAAAAAATCCCCCGATTTTGAAACATTATTCATTGGTGCTCCGCTCCTATTGGTTTTAGCGTGATGATATATAGCCTATAGCCTTCCTCGATGAATGGGCTATCTAACACTGAAAGAGTTTTTCAAATCGGACCAGGAGTTCCTGAGATTAGCGCGTTCAAACAAACAAACAAACAAACTCTTCAGCTTTATAATATTAGTATAGATAACAGCAATCGCTTCATAAACCGCACCTACCTATATATAATATATACCGAGATTTAATTTACTGTCTTCGAGACTTTACCATTTTACTTTCGTGGAAAAATATTAATAATCCTCTTCCTCCCTCCAGACATTATCAAGACACTAACAACGGAACTTTTAATAGGTACATACATCTACCGTATAAAATGAACAATTTTCATTGGAGCTACGTGAGGTACCTACGTAGTTGGTAGCAAACACTGGCCCTGGGCAAACATCACAACTTCATGTAGCAGGACTGTGAGACTCATTAGAGGGGACAGCGCCCTTTGTAGCACAATCAGGGCCCGCCAGGGGGCGCCATTATCGAATTGTTTAAAATAACGAGGGACCAGTCGTTTGTGTTGCCAGTTAGTCGTGCGCGTACATATATTACGAAAGGACATTTTTATGTTTATCTCAGAGGAACAGAAAATAGTCAGATATTATGGAGAGAACTTATTAAAAAAGAGGAACCAATGAGAAAACGAATTACCTACGGAATAACATCTTAGAAGAGCGGAAAAAAGGCGCAGAATGCACAAAAGAAGAAATGAACTCAGACTTAAGAGTCCCTATCAATTTCGCGGTCTAAAAACAGAAAATTCAAGTTTTTTCAGCGCAAATTTCTCAATAACCTTAAGTTAACTAGTTTTTTTTTTAAATACACAGTTATTTATCAACTATTTATCTAGTAAGTATACAATTTAAAATTTTTATAACTACTTAATATAAATTACAAAAAATATAAATCTAACATACGTTTTTACGTAAGCACGAAACCCATGTTTTTAAATTGCTTTCTTAGCTTACTGGTAGCAAATAACAATCTGAAAAAAATATATAAATACTGGGCATATATTGTATTAGTAAGTGTACAATTTTGTTTTCTAAAAATTAATGATTTAGTACTTGTAAAAAAATGTTGATCATGCTGAAAAAACCCAATAAAATCATCTGCAAAACCGTTGTCTTCGCGCAAGAATTTATTGAAAACTAGCTGACCCGGCAGACTTCGTACTGCCTCAATCGATAAATAAAAGACCTAAACTTTTGTATAAATTAATTCTAAAACAAATAAAATAAATCCGTATTTAATAAAAAAACATTTTTGAATGAAGCATGAAGTGTTATTTATTATTATTTTGCAATAAAGTTCAAATTGACTCTACATTTTATTTAGAAAACGTTTGTATGGGAAATAGAAAAGGGCTGTTTTTAGGGTTTTCCCGGGCATTATTCGCTTTTTTCTCACCTTTTAAACCTTCCCTAGACCTTCACGAACATTTCAAGACCAAGATAAGATAAATCCGTTCAGCCGTTCTCGAGTTTTAGCGAGACTAACGAACAGCAATTCATTTTTATATATATAGATAATAATAAGTATAAAATATTTTAAAATTTGAGATATTTATCTACCAAAATCAATGTTTATATTTTTATTTTGAATACTTATTTAATTGTAGTAAAATATCTAAATAATGCCTTATAAAGTTAAATTCGATCGTTCGTGTACTAAAATTTAAATTCGTAGACTTACTAGATAAATAGGTGATAAATACTGGGTATTTAAAAAAAGAAACTAGATAACTTAAGGTTGTTGAGAAAATTGCGCTAAAAAAAACTGATTTTCTGTTTTTGCACTGCGAAATTGATAGGGACTCTTAAGAGACAATTTGGTAGGTTACATAGGTACCATAAAAACTGAAAGGTGAGACTGTAACCTAGTCTAACCAAACTATCTCTACATTTTTAATACTGAAAACAAAACAAAACCCCTCTACGACACAATAGCTGCCCACTTCAATTCCAATTAAATTCCGAATCAGAGTTCTAACGATCCAGTGGACAGGTGAACATGTGCCTACATACAAGAAGAACAAAATAGTTCCAACATAAAGGAGCCCTCCACATACATCGTTACGGCCTGTTTACACGGCCCAAAGATCACAAAAAACGGACCATTTGGTAATTAAATTGTGCCCCGAGGCAAGGTACCGCAAACTTTAAGAGTAAACAGCGCCCGCTCCTATAAAATGTTGCTACTCTATTAAATTGCTCGTCAGTTGTGTCCCAAATTGTTGATCTAGCTAGGTGGCTATTGTTAAAGTTAATGTGGAGTTTTTGTATGTTTAATGTGATATTATTGTTTTTGTCATCGGAAAAACGAAATAATATTATTAAACTTGGATTAGGTGCATTCTGAAAACGATTTTCCTCAGATTTTTTGATACAGCATACATCAAAATTGCTTACGCATAATAAGGATCGTATTGCTGTGAATACGCCGCCGCCGTACAGCCCCGTACCTACATCCTACATCTGTGTATGAGTGATAAACACAGAACGCACACCTCAGATTTCGAACACTGGCTAGCGTCGGACGAAACAAAAATATACCGTCACTTTTTCACACAGGGTACCTACGTAACTACGTATGACCTTGGTGGGTTCATACGATTGCTAAAATTCACTTCTACACAGCAAGTACAGATACATTAACAAACGCAAAGGTCTGGGTTCCAATCTCGAGATGAGACTATTATTTTTCTTCTCAACAATTATCTTTCTCGTTTTTCTTATATTATTCCATATATTAATAAACGAGAATAATAATGTAATATTTTATTTTTATTATTATTTGTTTATAGTTATGTTATATGGGGTTAAAAATAAGAATGTTTTCACAATACAATTAAATTACTCAGTGGTACTACTTTTTGTTTACTTGAATTTTTATACACTTGCAGCTCTGGAGAGCAAACACCCTACCGCAGGGGATGACCTTTCTTTTCCCGATCCTCCTGATCCTGATAACCACTACCTCACCCCGCGCCCTCGCTTCCTCGCACCAACGATACAATAACGCGAGTACTTTCGCCTCCAGATCCCAGGGCGGGGATCCGGCCAGCACGCAAGCTGCCTCTTAGGAGATCGTGCGATACCCCCGGACGACTCTGACGGCCATCGCTCTCTTCAGCTATCGCAGTACTGCGATGCTATCGGCCGTCAGGTCAGTCGCCCAGATCGGGGCCCCATACAGGACCATCGATCGCACGATCCTCACGTAGAGCCGCCTACAGACGGCGCTCGGGCCCTCCAGATTGGGAAGCAGTGTTGCGAGCGCGCCAGCCGCACCCAGCAACCTGGGCGCCAGCCGTCGGAATTGGGGCCCGAATACCCACCGGCTGTCGAGCACCAATCCAAGGTACTTCATGGTAGACTCGACAGCGATCCGAGCCCCCCTGACCACGATGTGTGAGCCGGATCACGCTTTGTCGACCTAAAGGTGAGGTCATCCTGAAGGTTGACATAAAGAATGCCTTTAATTCTGTTAATAGGGATACCTTGCTGGCAGAAACTAGAAAAGAAATACCCCAAATTTTTAGTTTCATTTGGAAATGTTACAGACACCCTTCTAAATTACTGAATCGGGACATCCTTTTGAAATCTGCTGTTGGCTGTCAACAAGGTGATGCGCTCGGGCCAGTGATTTTTAGTATAACCATTCACCCAATTATTTGACAGCTAAATTCCAAATTTAACGTTTGGTATCTCGATGATCGAACCTTGGGAGGCGATGCAGAAACTATATTAGATGACCTTCCATTTTTTTAAAATGAACTTCATTCCATTGGCCTTGATAGCGGATACTCGTAGTACTGACAGACACCTGACACTTCCCAATTTTAACGCAATAGCTCCAGAAATCAAAATTATTGAACAAAGCTCTCTTCGTCTCCTTGGGTCTCCAATATTTGACAATTCTTTTCCCGTTTTTATTGAGGAAAAAATCCAAAATTTCAATGACGTTTAAGGAAGATTGTTCCAAATCAATATGCATTCGGCCATAACCACAATCCGCTACTGCTGTTTCGGCCCTAAACCTCACCTTTTAGACAAAATGGACCAAATCATACGGCATACATTAATTCCTATTTTAAACGTGGCCATGGACGATCGAGCTTTGGCACAAGCTGCTCTTCCTATTCGTATGGCTTTCCTTCCTTCCTTCCTATTCCTCGGCGTCCGCAAAATTTCTAGTATTAGTTAACCGACTTTCATAACCTCGGTTCACGGCACTGATAAATAATCAGGAAAATCCTAGCCTCCAAACTGATTAATTCTGATGTGCCGTGTTTCACCAAGGCTATGGATGCCTGGAAACTCGCTTGCCCGAATACAGATCTACCCGACAATCCATCTTCCTAGAGACGGCGAGATGAGCCGCTCTGCAGAGTAGTACAGAACAATTTACTTGACTCGTCTGCTACTACTGCGGAACGTGCGCGCCTGCTGGCTGTGGATAGGTGGGAGTCGAGTCTTTGGCTCCATGCACTACTTTTAGCCTCGCTGCTTCCCTGCGACTAGGCACTCCTTGCTGTTCTTCTCATCGCTGTCACTATGGTAAAGATGTCAACAGCCTCGGACACCACGGCCTGTCTTACAGCCGAAGTGCGGGTCGCTTAGCACGCGAACATTAATGACATCATCCGACGAGCTCTTGTCATCATCGGCGTTCCAGCTATATTAGAACCCAATGGCTTGGTACGTGGCGTGGGACGCAACGTGTGTCGATACTCTTGCGCCACCCCATCTTCCAGGCTCAGCATGCTGGGCTGGCACTGCTGCTGCGGCCGCAGAAAACCTCAAACGGATAACATAATAACCTTATCGGAAATTATATTTTAGAGCCGTTTGGGGCTGAAATCATCGGGCCGTGGGTTCCGAGTGCTCATGGTCTTTTTAAGGAAATTTCGAAACGGCTGGTTACCACTTCCAAGGGCTGGCTGTTACCTTGGTCAGAGGCTAAGCATTGCGATACAACGTGGTAATGCCGCTTGTCTCTTGGGTACATTACCAATAGACAGCTATGCATGAAATTTTCGACCCTATATTTTAGTTTGTGTATAATTTTAGTTAAATTAGGGTTTAATTTTAATAAATAATTAGGTATTTAACATACTCACAAAGATTTTTTTTTTTAAGAAAACTTTGCCTCACACTAGGAAGTACTCCTGTATCGTGGGTGCGTTTACAAACATTTAAACTCACATACACAAACAGCCAGACCCGGAACAACTACTTGTAGGTCATACAAATATTTGTTCCGTGCGGGAATCGAACCCGCGGCACGCAGCGCAGCAGACAATCGCTTATCCACTGCGCCAGCCGTGCCGTCAAAGATACTCACAAAGATATAATTATAAACAATAGGGTTTGGGGCGAATATAAAAGTCCTAAAAATTATTGTACCCTTTCGGTGCGCACCTCAGTTACACTTGTCAAAAAAAACAAAGGAAGCTTCTACAATGTTAAACTCAAATAAATGCTTTGAGTTTGAGTTCAATTCCTATTGTTGAACACATCTGCGTACCCCTTTAGAGGGTGTGATGATGTTATGTTGTTTAATTTTGCAAATCCGTTTATACAACGAGTAACGTTAAATGCGCAAAACCTAAAAATGGTTTGTTCATAATTGACTACTGAATCGATTTCAATAATTTTTAAAAAAGGTTATTTTTCAAAAATTATGTATTTTGCCATACTATCCGCCGATTGATTGCCAAAAAAAATTAAGTCTTATTTTAAGGCAGTAAGACTCAATTTTGAAAGCATAAAGTAATGCTAGGATCAACACGATTTTCTTAATAAAAATAGCTTTTAAAAAAAATAGTTTTGGTCATTTTATTATGCTTTTTTTTTAACTCAATGTTTCCCTTTTTTTTTCCTTTTCTTTTTTTTTTAAAGTGTTTCTGACATTCGAACTTAATGTGTATTTTTAATTCAATCAAGTTTTAATTGTTACTTTAATATCATATACCTCTTTCTAGTAAAATTTTATTCATCTCGTAAATAAATTGGGAACTATAGTTTTGTATAATTTAGAAGCATTTTTTTTAAATTTTGTAAATGTAAGAACCATGGATCCATTTATTATAATTTTTTTTATATCGACTTGAAAGAGCATGGCAGTTGAGAATGTGTCATGCTCACTTAAATGTCTCACTGATGGTGGCGCGTGTGTTGGATCATTCGGTTCCCTTCAAAATGGTTGAGCTTGACGGTGCTGATCCATGCGTCAAGTTCGTGAACGGGCGCTGTCAGTTGAGACTGGTCATCTCTTAGCTGCCAGGGCTTCTTTTTAATCTTATACCTATTTTGAATTGTTTCTTCATATCATTGTTCTCACATATAGAAGCAACAAGAATACTGTACTCAGGATTTTGTAATATCTTAATTTAAAAGAGTGTCCTTGGAGTTTCTTTGAAATAAATGCTTTGAGTTTGAGTTTGCTCTAATTGGGGTATATGAGGTTTTGCGCATTTAACATTACACGTTCGTTGTATGTGACGGAGTTATACCCGAACATAGGACATAAAAAATATATATATTTATAAAATAATATAACTATGTAGTTTGAAACTAAATTATTTTGAAAATAGAAATGTTACAAAATGATTATACATATTATAATTATACTTAATGTTTTATTCATCATTCCAAAAGTAAAATAAATAAACTTTTGGAAATATTATTTCTTTCTTCTATTTAGACCTTATGGTAAGTATAAAACGTTTAAAAAAATAACTACAAGGATCAGCAGAATACTTTAATTAGGTAATTACATAAATTTTTAATAAAATAATTAAATCAAAATACTCTGACTGTGAGTAATAATATAAATAATATTAAGTCCACTTTTACGCAGCGCGATGACATCCACTTTCATCTCAATATTAAAATCTGCTTGCATTTAAAAATGAACTACAACAACTACCCGCTAATAGATTAAACACACGTCACTAACCCATAATATCAAATTATCAACCAACCAAGAACCAACAACGTTCTATTTAGTCGCGGTGAATGAGTCCGTAAATTAGCTACATCAGTTTAAACATAAAGTTTTACGAACTATATGAACAAGACGAACATGACACGGAACTATATTCAATAACGTGATTATTCGAGTAATTATTAAAAGATTTAAAAAAATTATCGCCGCGCGTGAGGTTAGAACCCACGGCTCGCTACGCATTAATGCGCTTACCGACGTATGATAATTAACCGCTAAGCTATCATGCCATATTAATGGTTGAATTTATGAAATACAACCAGTTGCCAACGAATAATGTGTGTGTGTCTTTAATATAGAAATTACTCATTAAAAGAAGGTCGTAAGTCAAATTAAACGTAAAGCTATTGCTTTGTGACCTTGCCTATGGACTTTTGGAGGCCAAAAGTTCAAATTTTTGCTAATTTTAACGGGACGGGACGTCGCGTCCAACAAGAATCGCGAGTAAAATTTGAGTGTAAACAGAGTTCCCGTTATTATGAGCCGTCCAGACTGGAGGGCGCACAATGTCAGGGGGAGTATTTGTTGTCACAGCACACATGGAACTAAACACACCGTTTTGCAATTCATAGAAATAACAGATGACAGAAGAATTTTAGAGTTAAATGGCATTTTGCAAATACATGTCAAAAATCTTTTTTATATCGTGAAGGTGCGTACCTTCACGATCCTAACCTAACCTTACAAGGATTGAGCTATCAGCTCGCTAGCTAAATAATTACCTAGCAGTCTAGCAGTAGATACAGCTATTTCTCACCCGTACTAAGCCTGATTTAATAATAATAATAAGTATTTATTTAATCTTACCTTTTGTTGAAACCTCTAACCATTCGCGCAGTCACAGCATAGCAGCCACAAAAGGTGTCTCTTTTGACCATATTGTGCACATTACACGGACCAGAACCTTTTGTCGAAAAGATTAATAAGTACAATACAATGCGCTAAGCTCTCAATAGGCATCATTTAGTTACATGATAACAGGTGCATGTATAACTGTCTGAATTAAAGCAGACGGTCCTCTATTTTCAAATCCCCCATTTGTTTTCGATACATAAAACGTAAAGGTCAATGTGATATCCATCGCAGTCGATTATACTAATTTAACAGATGGCCTAAATAGGCTATTGGCATTTGCAAATTGCAACTCTTTGTACGCGTAGTTCCAAACTATTGTAAAATGTTGATTGACAACAGCTGAAACTAAAGAGACATCATTATTGCTCCCTCTCTGATAAAGTTAATGAGATAAAATACTAAATAACTAATTGGAATTTATTTTTGCTCTACTACCGTTGAACCTAACACATGTATTGTTTTAGGTTCAACGGTCACACGAGCGACTGCAAGAACATTGTTTATTAATAGTTCTGAAGAGCGACAAATTAAGTGCATCCTTTCTTTGTCCTTGAACCCAAAAGGTTGCAGTTCACAAGCTGCCACTCGGACGTTCTCAGCTTTAAGGTTCATTATCGCTCACAAAACCTGAGTACAGTTAGCTGGGTAAATTATCATTAATTAGGAGAAAGTAGTTGGTAGGCAATGGAGTGTTCAGCCCACGCAAAAAATAGTGTAAAGGTAAAGAGTGTTCATTGTTAGCACGTAAAGGGCACTCGGCTTGTGAGACTGACACGCTTGTCACTCTACGACTTTCCTCTGACCGTATAATTAATTAAGTGCTAAGGACTAATTTCAGCACAATGTCTATATTATTTTTTACGCTGCACATAAGCGTGCGTTTTATAGAACATTTTTATGTTTAGGTGGTCATTAAATTGCAAATAATTCTGAAAGCATTCTTCGCCGTTTGATCAACGCTCGCGTGTGGGAGCGCGTCTGTACACTGACAGCTTTCACGCTCAAGCCACGCCTGCTCCGACGCCTTCAGCCATATTACACCAATAACTATCAAACACTTTGAATTTAAACACGCGTGCATTTTCACACAGTTATCTATTCAACTTGCAGTGTACTTGATGTAGTTTATAACATTGAATTTGTTTACAAATTTTTATCACTGGTCCTTTGGAACGTAGACAATTTTTGTTTACGTTCGAATGACCCGCGGGCCATTCAGTTTGGGACGTTCAGACTAAATACCCGTTTAATCAGATTTCAGAGAATGGAACTCAAACAATCGACGCACAGAGCACCCACGTCAGTACATACGTAAAATTATTGTAGTTGTTGAAGTCTTGAATTTAGTCGGTAATAAATTATAAGAGAGTATTTATAAGAGGCAGGTACCTATTAACTACTCATGACTATGATTGCACCAGTCGACTCTACCTGCACTACAACTTGTGAATTATTTAACGTCGTTACAAAAAAATACGAATAAAACTATTTATTATACAAATCCGTGTCATGGTTGCATTTGTGTTCATAATGAAACATCGTTAACTGGTAATTAATGGAAACATCACAATCGGACGTCTAATTAGATAAAGCGGTGGTGTTTTTCCCTGCGAGGAGGTCGTTTCAACTCCTACTGACGTTATAATTAAAAGTTTTTATTCACGAATATTTCCTTTTTCAACAAATTCTTTACGGTCCTTGTGGTTAACATTCCGTTTCTCTAGAAATTTTCGAGAAACACTAATTAACTAAAAGGAATAATCCCTACTCCGCCATAACTAATTTGCATTCCAGATAGCATGTCAATTCTAACTAAATCCTAGCAAAAAAATCTACATTATCGTCAGATAAGTGTTTCTTAACGACTGCAAATCTAAATTATGTATTCAAATTCATTTATTGTTGGCAACAGGTGAAAAAGCAGTTCTTACAATATCTATTAATATGTCTATCGATCGCTGTACCGACAGCTACGATAATAGAAGATACAATAAAGGCTATATTAATCAGTTTCACAAATAATATACACTTGTGTGCAAATTCTATATATTTTCTAATTAAATAAATACTTTTTTAATATTTTTTCTGACAAAATATAATGACAAATTTTTCAAGTGGGCATGGATGGCCAAATCCGAAACTATGAGGAATAGCGAAAAGTACTCAAAGGAGTATCCGGCTCAATTTTGATGAAAACTAAAACTGCATCATTGGATTTTTGAAAAATTAATATTTCTAGCCAGGAATCTAACCCGTTGATTTTCAATTAAAAAAAAACACTGTATTATTACACTATTCGATAGAGTCGCTAATAAGGATCAAATACTGGGAAGTAATGATCTACGGCAAACTAAAGAAAAGAGCTCATTTTTAACAAAATACTTTTTTTATATTAATTGTTCAAAATGGTTCAAATTCGACGTCTCAAGAATTGTACTACATTCAGCATTACAATATTATTGATTTCATTTAGAATATTTTCCAAAGATCGTAATGAAAATTTGAATTTGGAACATAATGTTCTCGAACAAGGTACAGGTAATGTAGGTATGATTTTTTTTATTTTTTCTCCCACAAGTTTTAAAATGTACACAGTTTATATTTCATAAAAGTTTGAAGATAGGAGACAGGAGCCCAGACTAAGTAAAACCTATGCTACGGGTCTCCTGCGCCCTAATTCACAACCTTATGACAAGCTATCGTATCGAAAATGACACATTTCAATAACCTGATTTGCCTTGCCCCCGACAGCAAACAGCTGTCGGCAGAATAGTGGTCTATATTTGATTTAAACTGACATTTGTTTTAAAAAAAGATTCGAGATTTATTAAGAGATAGGTGTTATTATAATATAAATGATTTTTTTAATGACACGATTTGACATTTTTTATTTTATTTTATTAGTAGGTAGTTAAATTTTGTGACATTTTATGATTAATTTATTTTACTGACTTATATTATTACGGTTTTAACTTATTTATTTTTTACTTTTGTAATTTACTTTTTTATTTTTTGTAAGCACTATAAATTTGTACGCCTTACTGAGAAACATGTATGTACAAAATATTAATATTGTGACATCCTGCATGCTTTTAATTTGCATACTATACGCATGTTTTGACAAATAAAATTATCTTTCTCTTTAACTACGAGTACTGTTCGTATTTTTATAATTTGGTCAACATCAGGATTAGTAGGGTTCATGAAAATAGAATTTGGATTATTATATGTCAGTTTTTTAAGAGTAGTACCATAGTCATTGGGTTTTGGTCATATATCTCCAATAAATTAGTTGTTAAAAGCTTGAGCTATAGCTGTCGGCTTGGTTACTAATTTGTATTTAAATTTTATTTGGTTTAATTCTTCTTTAGGTGTTACTGTCTTGCTATTATTTATAATTTTCCATATTGCTTTAATTTTGTTAGTAGCCGAATTAACATAATAGTTGTTTTGAGTATTTTTTTTAATGTATGCTAAAGTTAACCGCTTAAATGAAACGATTTCACGTAAACTGAACATTAAAAAATTCCCGAAGCAGAGAGCTGCCGCCATCTACTGGCCATTCTCGTGTTGTGATCGCGCCGCATAATCACTTGAAAAATTTGCCTCTACGATCAATTTGCGCCCATTACCAGCAGGTCAGAGTTCGACGCCTGACGATCCTAATATGTACACTTTTAAACTTCACCTAACAGTCCGAAACCAGCCTTGTTCCAGAGACCATAAGATTGATAATGCAGATTGTTGACCAGTACTCACATCAATAAAACTCACACATGCTAAAGAAATATGAATTTTATGCGGAAACAGTTAAGGCTGAAAATACTTTAGAGTCGGTGTTTTCTTTGATAGTAGTGATACAAGGCGAATTCGGCGGCGCCTCAACATAAGTATGCTAATTCAGGCAATTGGGAGCTCGCTCAGTCGGCGGCATACTGATGATGTTAGAGGATAAGACAGCCTCGACCTGCGCCGCACTGGAGGGTCACACGCGACGGCTTTGACGCTCTATGTCATGATTCAATTGTGTCCGATTATGTGCATGACCATTTTTTGATTAGCTATGACGACACGTTGATTATAACAATATGTCATGGATTAGATAGATATGATTCGCGAATTCGTTTTAATTCGTTAGTCAATACGAGATCGTTTTAATAATAAATAGATATAAATAACCTTTATAGATACTATGACATGATCTTAGTAGGCTGAAAATAAAAAGAAAAACACATGGCTGCATTTATAGACCGTTCCTGGTCTATAAAAGCAGCCACGTGTTTCCGTGGCCGTGCCATTTACTTCAAGTAACCCTCTTTGCAATAATTATGCTTATAATCTGCAGTCTTCAAACAACTTTTAACGACGCCCACAAGTTGAAATTGGCGTACTGGTAAGCCACGTCCAAAAGTCAAACGTATGATCTTTATTCACACAAGCCTACCTGTATCTACAAATTACATTACTTGAATGGTGTAGCATTCATAATGGCAGCCGATAATTTTGATGACAGTAATTTTCTCTTTGATACCTGTTTTGCAAGTCCATAGACCGTTGTGTTAATTGTGACATTAAGATAGATGGCGAAGATTACAAGAGTTGATGCATACAAACTCGTTACCGTATTCCTTGTTTAGACTGTAACTCCTCGGCAATCGCTTTGTGGGATGCAATGGGAAAGACATGTTGAAATTACTCTCCAAACAATACTTAAGTATTGAGCCACGTCAAGTTGCATACTTGCACAGAATCTAAGGACTTAATTGATTTTTAATACGTAAACAGTATAATCCCGTAAATCAAATCAAAAGTCATTTATTCACATAAAGCTGAGAATCAGCACTTTTTGAAAGTCAAAGTAAAAGTCCATGAATATCAAAAGTGGGCAACAATGGAATTATCGAAGGTCTTAAAAGAATCTATCAAATATTGTCAAAAGCAAATCCACTCAACTATCGAGCCAACATTTTCGTATGCTAAAATTAGGCTAGACATTCATCCCGCTTGACCATGATCAGTAGAACTCCTAAGTGGTGCATCCCTTTTTTGTCACCGCCATCATCTGAACTAGTCGAACCGCTCTAAGTCGGAATGCTGATACTGTTTTGTTGCGTTCCATCTTTGTACCGTTAAATTTGAATTCGCGAGGCGACTGTGCGCGCGCGCGGGGCAATCTGGCCGGCCGGTATGTGCATGCGCGTTGTCGCCGACTGATGGATGACAGGTGACGGCGGCGCCGCAAAGGAACAGGGCCGGCTCAAATAAATATAATCTAGAAACAGACCAGGAATGTTACATGACTTTAATTAGTCTACTTCAAAGAAGTATTGCGACAGTTAATGGGTGATTTCAAATCGTCTGTTCTAAGATATAATTTTTTGTGGTAAAAAATATTGTACCTAATTGTCATCATAGATTAGTCATACATCCTACATTGTATCCCGTAGACGATACTTGGCATATTTATTGTTAGTTTAAAAATAAACGTTTCCTGACCACAAAACTTGGCGCCTATTCTAATTTGCACACCCAAAAAATTTATTAATTTTCGATATCAAGTGTTGAGGAAACGATAACCAAAAACTACAACGCTTCCTAGAATCGTGCGGTAGCCCTATCTGTTCGGAACTCATTAGACATTCGCGGGCTGGCCGGCCGGGTCTCGTCAGATCTTGCGGTGCTCACAAAGCTGCCGCCCGCAGCCACCGCATCTTACACACCGCCACATTTAGCTTAATACCGAGTGTAGCGTAATACGTCGATATCAAATGATAAATCATTAGTATGGTAAGCATTACATGATATAATAAATTGTTACATTACAGTAGCCCTTTTAAAAATGACTAGCGCAGTTAAGTAAGATAAAATACTAATAAAAAACTTTTAAAAAATGCTTAAAAAAACTAGTATTTCCGAAATCAAAACAGCTTTAGAGGTAAGTACCTAGGTAATTATCGTAAATCTAAACTTAAACAATGACGCTTTTTTAGGCCCAAATTAATGGAGAAGAAACAATAGGACCATAAAATTATCGAAAGCGTTAAAAATATCATATTATTTCCTTCTGGAAATCCTACTAATCTACTCAAAAGTTCCTTTATTTATAAATATGATTGAGTCACTAAAACCGGACTTATCGGCGTCAGAACCATGTAATGAGCCTATAATTAAAAAGTAAGGTATGGTACTCGTAAGGTCATGAAATAAACTAGCGTAGCCGTGCCGCCCGGGGATCGATCGGGCGAAGGGGGGCGAGGGACGGAGGGGTTGATGTATTCTGAGAAATTGCGCGTGCGCATCTCAACGATCATAAATCGCTGAGAGGAATTTGGATATAGATAGCACCAGAATGTAACTTGGCTGAGGCGAAATATGTAGGTAATAAGAGTGTTCGCGTCGATTTTGCATTTGTTGGGCTTTATGGCATTGGAAATCACGCCGTGACGTGTAGGCTGTCTAAGTATAATTACCTACGTTATCATTTAGGATGGTCAAAACGCCTCTACGCGTGACAAATCTTAAGTAAATAAGCTGACGATACGGGGAAAACAATCTTCCACTACGATACTGGCTATTCATAAATGGGTAACTACCTGAGAGAAGGTCAAGTATTAACTTAATTTGCTTAGGATGGTGGACTGATGAAGAACATCGAATAAGCAGAAAACATCTACCAAGATTTGAAAATAAAATGAAACCTGAACATATGGATACTTTTAAATCTCCAATGAAATTCGCCGAAACGCATCAGTTACGCTTTATATCTGTTCGCGAGCATGCACAGCGTTTAATTGTGTTTAATGGTAATTAAACTATAGTTTATCTGTGACGCGGCACCGGCGCGGCATCGGCACGACACAGCACGCACGTAACACTACGATGTATATGTTGCAGCTCATCGCAGAGAACTAGTTACTGATGTGTTACCGGTTACTATTAATATTGCCAATATTAGTACCTGTAGTCGTAAGACACATATCACTCAACACTTTTATGAGCGTTTAAGTGTAGTTTGGTAAGATGGGGCAAATGGCCTGAAACAATAACTTATTCTCACACATACCTACATTTACAATAAAAATCTTAAATACACAAATGGTACAGTTAAACGGCACAAAAAAAAACGTTTTGATTTAAGAACGAAAGAAGACAACGAACATATTAGCTGTGTCTCGCACTACATACATTGTGGTAGGTAACAAAAACAAAATCAATACCGGTGCACAGCGCAAGTATTCGGAAGCCCAGACATGTTTATCTATGAGCCCAGCGGGGTCCCCAACGGACCACCGCGGAGCTTGTCCGCGGACCCCTGCCGACACACAATATGCTAATAATTGCCTCATAAAAACTACTGATATTTCACTTGAAACGCTTCATACAAATATGGTCAAGGTAAGTAATAAGCTATCGTGATTATACGTTCATGTCGCAGAGAAATAGAATTCTGAGCTGGGCAAGTGTATAAATTCATAAGGCAGTTAGAGTTTGTAGCTTGTATAGAGCTACATGAAAAATATATTGAGTGCAAAGTAGTGACAAGTGTAATACAGCACAGAAATAGATTATAGACCAGATCATGAACGAATCGAAAGAGACAAGCGTTTAGCGTTAGGTGTAACATCAATTCGGTAAAGTTCATTTAATTTGGTCTGGCGTTCAGGTGTACAGATAAACATGATTATTCTGCACATTTGGATTTTTGCACCAAAATCTAATTACTTACATAATACCTATGAACGAACAATATAACTACCGTTATCAAGACATCGCTTTCAACAAACACAAACAACCATTCCTGAATTCGGCAGTCACAACAAGCAAAATAGAAAATATTTATAAAAGGACCACATAAATACTTAGTTTGTATCTCGTACGTCATCAATAGGCAAAGTTCCCCTTGCGACAGAAGCTGATCGGACGTGCAATAACAGAACAATGCTGTGAATGCTAAGTTACCCCCGAGTCCGCACTCCGCACCGAGATGCGAGGTCAAGAGGACTCGGCCCGACTCGGAGGGTGACGAGACAACACACGACTATGAACTGACCCTCGAATCTCCAGTTTGAATATCTTAACACAGCCCGTACTAAACGATGTTATTTGTATTTCGAAGACAGAAAATATAACGTTAATTTCTTCAATGTTGTGGCTCTATGAATGCCAAAAGTTCCTAGATAGCAAGACAACCGAGAAATAATTATCTAAATCAAAGCAACTCAACGATGACGACAGACGAAAATAATATACTTAGATCCTTAAAATAATAATTATCGCAAGATACTGAATACAAAGCTTACTTAATATAAAAAAGTAATTTAAGTAAAAAAAATAAATCGACTTCAAAAACAAATTAACTCAAAATTATAAATTTGAAGTCGATTTTTTTTAATTACTTTTTTATTTCGTAATTTTTATTTTTAAGTAAAAATTTGAACATTTGTTTGTAATAGATTGGTAATATTTTTTTGTAAATATTGCACTAGAATTTGACCAAGGTTTTGAGATGTTGTCCCTTTGACACCACAACCACACCAATAGTATCAATAAGCCAGGCCGTCACACTTACAAGTATTAGTCCATATCTTGAAAACTACTGAGCCGATTTTGATGAATCTTGAACTGTTCCGTAAGTTGAAATAAACGTAAGCCAATAAAAAAAATGGCCACAATCCGATTAATAGTTGCGGAGAAATGCGTGGACAAACATACATACCTACATCTTTAAAATTTTGTAGGTATATTTGTTTGGAAGCCCTAATAGATTGTCATATGTGAATATATTGTCGCTTCAATAATATTACATAAGGTACGTGTCGAATTGATAACCTCCGTTTATTGGAGTCGGTAAAAATAAAACGAATACTAAGACTAAATAATTTAGTAAGTAGGTGTTTTTGTGTTTGTAAGTTATGTTAATTATTACGACACTGCACATTAGTTAGAGCCAAGGTGCTGCGTAAAAAAGGATCGCCCACCCATCGTCACCTACCACTTAAAAATCTGTAAAAATAATAAAGAATCATAAAGAAACAATCATATCTTCATCTACAGAAACTTCTCCAAAAATACCCCCAGTTCTTGATGCTCCCCTCTCGTATCTACGCATAGTCAATAGTGGAAAACTTAAATCCCAACATACATAAAACATGTCATACGTTTATCATGGCGGAACACGCGTGTGAGATAAGTCGCATCAATTTTTTCGGCCGCCGTTCAAAATCCCTCGGCGTCGTCGTCGTCGTCGGCTGCTCGCTAAAATATTCCCGGGTTTATGCGCTGAATAATAAGACCCTTACCGCAGGAGCTGGACACTGGAATAACACATAATATACCAACGATTTTGAGCTTCAATGCTTTGAAAAATGTTTTTGACGAAAATTACGCATACGCAATATAAGAGTGATCAAAATAAGATCGAAGTACCTACAAACAACTAGCTTTAGAATAATATACTTCGAATATTACTTATACGTATTTTAGTCAACTTCCTTGCACCTACACATCAAGTTTTACTACACTTGAAAACGTGGGATTTGACAAATGGAATGCTTGTAGAAGAGTCTTGAAAACCACACTAGAAGAATGCTTAATATGCACACTTTTGCATTGAACAAAACTGTAAGTGACGATGGTATGGCGAGTCCTTCGCAAATACCATTTTTGCACGCACATTTAAAATAATGTGTAAGTATACGAAGAATGGTAACAACGCAAAAATCATACTTACGTCAATAACAAAAGAAACGTGTTATCGCAATCGACTCCCGGTTGCACAAAAACTGTACAGAAGAAACTTCAGCAAAAAAGCGCGGTTGTGTCGCAGCGACAAAAACGTCGCTCGACTTACCAAACGATGTTTATTGTATGAGTCGCTGAATTTCAAGTGTTTTTTCAGCTGTAATGGATTGCGTGCCGTGTCCACCCCTAGCTGGACCACATAAAAAATGATCGTCCAAAAAACCTTTATATTTACTTTTGGTAAAACAAAAATGTATAATTGATTCAAGTGTTTTGTAATGATGTTTTTTGAAGATTTCAGTA
Source organism: Globia sparganii (assembly GCA_949316385.1). Lineage (NCBI taxonomy): Eukaryota > Metazoa > Arthropoda > Insecta > Lepidoptera > Noctuidae > Globia > Globia sparganii. The sequence goes on from OX438658.1 coordinate 350,643, forward strand.
ATGTTGTTGCCATTACTTAGACAATTTAATGAAATTGTGCAAGTAAAAAAGATATTCGGCAAAGCCACGGTAAATATATATCATACAATTATTAGATATGCGCATCTTATTCATGAATAAAATATCCGACTGCCAAAATAAATCGAAGCGACCTGACAACTGATAGCAATATTCATCATAAATCAATGCTTGAAAATCGTCATGTATGTAGGACAGTGTCCAACTGTAACATAGATACACAGCTTTATGTATGTATGAGATAAGCGATATATTCCGCTCGGTTAAGCCCGGCCAGTCACGGTTCAAATATTAATCATGGAGCCATTTCAGACCTCGGATTTCACAAAGAAACTATATGTTAATGGAGTAAATTGATTGGCTGGGTGCACAGTCATGTCGAGTCAGATAGTCGTGGCTTCACGTCAAACTGTAATAAGTGGATAAAAATGTAGCTATTTTTATTAGAGCTTGTGGGTAAAATATCTCAGCCTACATCTTCTATAAACATAATATAAAAAAATAATAATAATATACAATCGACTTCCAAAAGACACTAAAAAGTGAAAAATACTTTTATTTTGGAAGTCGGTGTTGTTGAGTTCGTATTTCATTATTTGCCAGCGTCTTCCAAAATAAAAGTTATTTTTCACTTTGTAGTGTCATTTTTGGAAGTCGGATTTAATTTTTTTTTTTTTTGAAAAATAAATTTTCACTTTTTAGTTGTAAGTACTTACACCGCACAAATTCGTATAACACTACTTGCTATGTAAATATCAGTAACAAGAAGTTATTATAACATCATCAATATAAACTAAGTGGCAAAAATACGTATTATTGAAACTAACTCAAAAACTACCCAAGCAAAGTTAATATATAATTTATTTGGGACCACTCCCTGAGACATACCGTATTCATTAAAAAAAGAATTATTGAAATCGATTTACAATTGCTGACATATCGCGTAAGAAACATACAAAAAAAAACATACAGTCGAATTGAAAACCTCCTTCTTTTTTGAAGTCGGTTAAATATAGTAAGGTTGTCAAAACTGTAAGTTAAGAGTTTTTGGAAAAAGTAATTGCTACGAAGTGTAGAAACGATTCAGATGTTTAAAAAAACGTTTTTAGAATTTATGTCCGTTTGTCTGGATAAATATGTTTCGGATTGGTGTAAAAACGGCTGAACAGATTGGAATGACATTTGTCACACAGATAGTATATAGCCTGGATTAACACATAGCATACCTAAGGATACCTTAGGTATTAAGTTCCCGTGGGATATTTTCCGACATATATGCGGGCGAAGCCGTGGGCAAAAGCTAATGGTATATACCTAAATCACACTCTGTATCCTAAATATGTTGTTGCTAATTTTATACGAATTTAGTGCCCACTAAGGTTAGTTAATTTACTTTATGTTTTATCAAAGTACCTATCCTTTACTTATCAATACATTTTCATGGGTTTTCAGACATGCAGTTACAGAATAAGCTATTGGAGGTTTAAACTCTCTTGTGACAGGTGTAAATGCTAATAACTCCCATTAATCACTCGTAACAAAAAAAAGCGTTAGGCATGACCCACGGCCCATGGCCAATTACTGGCAAGAAGTTATAACAGCTATCTATATCTATTAAATATAGAGTACGCAGTAAACAAACGAACATTAGTAAATAAACCATAGATATGGTACCTAATGGCGATATCAAGTCACGAGGAGACGAAGAGACTCATCCATCATTTACGGCTAATGCGTCGAAGAGACTCCACAACCCTTTTACTGGAGATCACTTCGGGCGCATGTCAATACATCAGTCATTCATCATTATCTGAATGTAGTATCGGATAAACCATTTACGAAAACAAACATGGCGAAGGCCAATATTGGATATGACGCCAAAAGAGTACAAATGTCGTCATATATTTAAAGGAATTCAATACTAAAGCTCATTCCAGGTACTAATAATACATAATTACGATAAAAATTCTTAGATCAACTGTTAATCAAACTTGCGGAAAATGTAATTCTATGGAATTTTGTTGCCATAAGCGTGCGACCATCCCAAAATGGGTCTTCGATTTGGCCGAACGATTTCTAATGAATCTTCATTGCAGCATTCCACTTCCAATTGATTAGGAAGATTCATCAAGAACAGGTTTTGAATAAAACATCATCGCCGAGTCTTGCTGGCAACAGATCATTGGAACTCGAACACAATTTTATAGCCTCTTCCCTGCCTGTGCCATCTACGTGGAAAAAGATATTATAAACGTTTTACGAAGCCTAATTTCCGTGGACACGGTCCGACATAACATCGTTTATGTCCTCGGGTTATTGTGTACTAAGCAAAATATTATAACGCAGTACTAATGCTGCGATACGTCGCCGTGAAAAAACAATAAAACGATTTAACTACGACACGCGTGGCGGCCGCTCTGACTATAACAACGGTGGACAATATCCCATACCATTTATAATGTATCTTTTTTATTACCATAGGGAGGCGGCGTGATGTGACCAGCCGAGCGATGTTTTACTACTTGCAAGCTATTCTTTTGTTTGATTTGGGTTCCTAAGTATTATATCGAAATATATCCCAATAGTTGTCCATATATCTGGTCAATCGTACTTGCTTACAAATAAAAGCAAGACTGTGCTGGGATCTCTCTAAGGAAAATAAATACCACCAAAAACATTTTCATGTAAAATGTTGCCAAGACGAGACCATAGGGCTCGCACTGTCAAAAAGTTATCAGATCTCATGTAGAGCCAAGCTTCTAACTCTACACGCCCTAACTCCACAAGCCCTAACTTCACAAACTCTACACCTTAGTCAAAGTATGAGGGTCGGCCGTTTCGTTACTACAAGAACTATTGTATAACAAAAAAGTTATGAACAGAGTACATTTTTCACCTTACGCCCATGTGACGGTAGCAAAACGGCCAAGCCACATACTTTGACTAAGGTGTAGAGTTTATGAAGTTAGGGCTTGTAAAGTTAGGACATGTAGAGTTAGAAGCTTAGCTCTACATGAGATCTGATAACTTTTTGACAATGCGAGCCATAACCAAATTTCACCTTTCTAGGACTTCAGGAAGTACCGTAAGAATTATGATAATTATCAGTGAGTCAGTGACGAAATCGGGGTTTTTTAGATATCAATAAAATCTAAAGTATAAGAGCTATGCAATTGAAACTTTATATGTTTAATAAATCTACTATTGTCATGATATGCCGAGAATTTTGTTTATCTGGTTCTGGTATAATCTAAACCCAAGTTCTGAGGGTACAAAAAAACGACGAAGTGCTTCGAGAAAAGGTAGGTAGTGCCCTTGCGCTTCACTTGGCTCAAATCAAATAGGTTGCTGTTCTATTGCAATATAAAATGTTATTATGGTAACTTATAACGTAGTTTTAAAATCGTATTGAATCTCTATAATAGTGTTTTTGATGATTTTGGGTAGGTAAATATTCAAAGGACCAAAATAAAACTAAACTAAATGAAACCAAGCAAGAATAAAATGTTATTAAAAGCTGTAAATGATAAAATTTGGATTTGCATAAGTTGGCAACAGCATGTTAAAGAATATTTCTTCGTTTGGTGACATGTCGCGTAATGACCGGTGTAGTGCTACAGCCGGTTTAAGTGCTACCAAAATGTAGCAGTAATAGTAAAATGATCTTAATACAGCATAAACCGAACATTACTTTTGCTAGCGATGTCCGGTGGCGATAATTCGACATGATATTGCACTTACTAAACATTTTAACTGCCGCCATTTTGGTCTGGTCAAACTTAATAATGATGACTAAGAGCTTGTTTGAGCAATATGACAGCTATTAACTGTGTGTAGTTAAGTAGTTGGTACTTAGTCCGGCTAGATCTTAATTATCTACCTACCTATAGGTAATTAAATTATTACAAATTAATTACTTAGGTTGGTACATTTTAGTCCTCATAAGGCCTAAATTCCTATTAAGTAACCGAGGGGTTTTTAAAATTGTAACCATAAAAATCAACTTTGTATTTGAACATGCAACTGAGAAGTAGGTACCTAATCGCTAGAAAAAGTTATACAACCGGTAGATAAATAACGGCATGGCATTAGCAATTCGATTGACATTTCTCATTTGTAAATAAAGCTTAACTCCTGTGAATATTTGTGGTATGTACTGGCGACGTGTGACCACCTGCCACGAACCTATAATAGTTATCGTACAACCGTAACACGAATGTGTGGGTGTATAAAACTCAATTATCAAGGGCGGACGCAGTTTAAAGCGTGCTATCCCCTTGTTGCTTGCTGCGAAAAAAAATATTTTGTTCGAAATACGCCGTCTGCGTAGCGCACCCTAGCTATTCGGGCAGTTTATTTAAGTTTTGTGTTGCAATTTAGCAAGTATATTCGAATCGTCATTATGGCATTTGTGATTGAAGTGATTTTGATTCCATTTGGGAAACAATATAGATTACGCGTTATGAGAAGTAGGTACGGCTTTAATCTACCGGTTAGTTTGATATTCGACTCTTTCTTTCAGTGGACATTCTAAAATATATTGTCGATGTTGGGCGTAGGCCTACGTTCCACTACCTACTGTTTCCAAACCTACCTACTAATAATGTTATCGGCGTAGGCCTACGGAGAGTAGGCCTACGCCGAAAATCGACAATTATTTTAAAATTGCCACTGAAAAAAAGAGTCGTAAGTATATAACAATTCATACAATTATTATTATTAATTTTTTGGTACCAGTTTTAAAGTCAAACTCAAAGCATTTATTAAAATAAACCATTTCCAGGCACTTTTGAATTGTCAAAATTAACTAGTCGGTCAGTTAGTCAGAAAGTTGAAGCTAGTTGTCCATTCCAAAACGTAGATTTCTTTGAGAAGAACGGGCAAGAAACTCCAAGGACACTCTTTTAAATCAAGATATTACAAAATCCTGGGTACATTATTCTTGTTGCTTCTATGAGAACAATGTTATGAAGAAACAATTCAAAATATAAGATTAAAAAGAAGCCCTGGCAGCTAATAGATGACCAGTCTCAACCGACAGCGCTCGTTCACGAACATGGCGCATGGGTCAGCAACATCCAGCTCAACCATTTTGAAGGGAACCGAATAATCCAACACACGCGCCACCATCAGTGAGACATTTAAGTGAGCATGACATATTCTCAACTGCCATGCTTTTTCAAGTCAATATCAAAAAATCATAATAAACGGATCCATGGTTCTTACCTACATTTACAAAATTTAAAAAAATGCTTCTAAATTATAGAATACTATAATTTCCAATTTATTTAAGTGATTAATAAAATATTACTACCTACTAATATTAAAATATTCAATAATTAAAACTTGAATATTATCAAGGGGTACCTATTGTATTACCAAGTAGGTAACTGGGTTAAGGAGGTCAGATAAGCAGTCGGTCCATGTAAAATACTGGTATTCAGTTGCATCCGGTTAGACTGGAAGCCGACCCCAACATAGTTGGGAAAATGCTAGGCAGATGATAATAATAACCAACCAACCAACAATAATAATGACCAATAAATATTATTATTTCTCAGATTTTTTTCGCACTCGACAAATGCTTCCAAATTGTGCGAACTATAAGCAACAAGGGCGGGGGCGATTTGAAAATTTAAACTAAATCCCCATCGCTGACGTTGCAACTGCAGGGGATAATAGTGTTCGTTCCCAGCGTCACATTAAGCGCACAAAATTATAGAAACGTAGCCTTTAACATGACCACAATAAAGATTTCCTCAGTAGCACGTTTAAAATAGCCATTGAAAAAATATTCCTTATTCGGCAATCGTCCCGAGCTTTGTGCTTACATCAACTTCACACGAGTAATGGTCACTTGGAATATCGGCCCCATTGTTCGTTACACGATATTTTTATACTAACGTGGGATTTTTGCTGAGTAGGCTTAAATAAAGTACCTACAGGATAGGGCGTGACGACATCTTCAACAACACAAATAAAAAGCTTTTAAAGTAAGCACCTTCTAATGGAATAGTAGGTAATATCAAATACAACAAGAATTAAATCACAAAATGTAGAATAAAGATGCAATCTCTTTCAATCACAAAACAAATCCCACTTGATACGAACACATAATAAAGAAAATTTTAAGAATGTTAAACACAAAACAGAGTAATGCGATCCCTTACTCCCAACGCCCAACATCGGCGCACACCTCCGCAAATCGTAATCCTCTTAGAAAACATTTCCAATTTAAAAAGAATTCCTCTTATCCCTCCGAGGAGGGCACGCGTAAAAAATAAAAGGAAAAACTGTGACGCACTACAGAAGACGGTAGATATATAACACGGTTTTTCACTGGGCCCCTCGATTCCTTACAGGTCGCTTCTTCCGTCGAGAAAGCATCTATTGAAACTCCACTCAGGCCGTGTTAGCTATCTATTTAGTATAAAAAGGGTCGAGAATTTTTCGAGATCCTTTTTTATCCGAAGGTGGGCGCCCACCCTTCGCAAGCGACCCGCGCCGGCCGCTCGTTCAACTTAACTATGGAGAATGTGTAATGTGTAAGTATGTAGGTACCTATTTAAAGGTTTAAACAAAAATGATCTTCTTAATTTAAGTTAAACTGCATTTAGCATTAATAAGACGTTGTAGCACCAATAAATTCAACATGAGCAATTTGTGATTTGTGTATCCCCTACATGCCCATCCCCCTACGCGAACCATCCCTCGCCAGCCTCTAGCATCAGTTCAAATATTTAAAGGGCGGCTGAATTTGATTCCATCCGTTTGGATCGCCTCTAGAGCGGTACGCAATTGGATCACACACGCGGTTACTATGGCCCGTCTCCCCGAACTTGGAGTTATTTCGCTAAAATCAATTTATCCAAATAAATTTGATTTCAAAGGCCCTAAGTAAACTTAAAGTTTCAATTCGCCCCAACGGTAGGCTAGAGGAACTTACAATCAATTGGGCATCCGTCATGCATCGGTAATGATTTCAATTTGTGTGTAAGTTTTTAAATAAACTAGACATCTTGCATCTCAGGACTGACTTCAAATTCAGATGCTCGATCGAGCATCTAAATTTGAAGTCGAATAATTCACATATAAAACCTAAAAAAAAGTGAATTTTTCAGAAGATTGTGCTGAAAAAAGGAAATTGCTCAAACGTCAATCCCCGAGTAAGAAATACGAAATATAGGCGTTGTAAGTATATACAATCCACGTAAGTCGGGCGGGGCGCGCCTGGGGATCGGTTAACCCACGTTACACGACGCTCGTCCCAGGCGGAGGATTCCGACTTTCCACGAAGAAAATAGCAATCAAAATTTGATTTACCGCCACCCGCGGCCATACATCAAACCGCTCTAATCCGCGGAAAGAGAGAAAGCCTAAAATCTAAGGGGATCCGACGTCGCTGTCGAATTGAAAATCCTAGTGGCACGAACCGCCTTAAATATTTATGACCAAGTAAAAAATACGCGCAGGCCTATGAATAAATATGCGAGAAGCGTCGGCGGTCGCCAGACTGGTCAGTGCTGGCGGAGAGTGTCAATAACTCGGGAAGTAGAACCGATTTGCACACTATACTGAATTTTACCTCTTCAACTGTGGTCAATATATATTTAGAATAATAAATAGTCAGATGCGACACTAAGTATCGAATTGGTTAACCACTACTAGCAAACATATACCTAGTAGTAGTAGTAGTATGTAAAAAAGTATTTAAAAATAGACTCATATCAATTTGCGTAGATGTAGGTATGTACCAACAAGCGTATTGAAGGGCATTAGACAAGTGAAACAATTAAACAGTAGTTCTAAGTACCTATACTCCCATCATCATCTGCCTAGCCTTTTCCCAACAGCTATGTTGGGGTCGGTTTCCAGTCTAACCGGATGCAGCTGAATACCATTATTTTACATGGAGCTACTGCCTATCTAACCTCCACAACCCAGTTACTTGGTAATACGATACCCTTGGTAAGACCGGTTGTCAGACTTTCGGGCTTCTGACTAGCCGTAACGACTATCAAAGATCCACGAATGACAGCCTTGACCAACGGCGTGCCGCGTGCTTTCCGAGGCACGGGGTCTCTGTATGTAAAGATGGTCACCCATCCACAGACCAACCGCGGCAATCGTAGCTTAACCTGATTGACCGACCTGTGCGGTTGTTATTATTTAGCCACGGGCCCCTTTCTCAGTAAATCTATATATCTGAGTAGTACCTATACTCCCAATAAGATTGAAATGTGTATAATGTAGTATTTATATCTAAAGTTCATCTGAATGCTATCAAATCAAGCGAATTACCTATTCAGTCTCTTTTCTACCCACAGTACGCCTCGCTTACCCCGTTTCACCCTTCCGAAAACCATTGCGTGTATTTCATTGCAAAATATGTAAGTATACCGCCGAACACTGTTCAATATTCAGTGGCGTATAAAAACTCATCGGACTTTATGGGCAACCTCTACATTTCCCATACACTAACAGTAACCGTATAAAGTTATCGTGAATATTCACAAAAATACGTTTTTATAGACAAAACCCGTGGACAAAACTAACTTTATTCTACTTAAAAAAACTTTGATTGTGTTGCAATAACACTCTAAGCCGGAGATCCGCATCATAAGCCCACCTGCTGTCTCCAAGTAACTAGTTACATCGAGAGTATCGAGATAGCGCAATAAAAAAATTACGTAGAAGAAACAAAACTAGCATCCCCTATTGGCAATTTTGCATCGAGATCGATCGCTGGAGGGCACCGCGCGGAGGGACCGGTGAGCGATGTCGCATTAGGGAGTTTGCATGGGGTCACCGTAAGCCGTTTCCGATAAGGCCCCCCGGCGATACCGGAGTGTTTCGGACTTTCGGCGTTTTCGGCTCAATACTCGCTTATCTGCGTGGCACAGTCGCCTGCAATATACGTGAGCTGAATAATGCATTCGTCTGTCCACCACTCACACACCAAATTGAAATTATTTACCTATACCTAATACATTATTGATTGTGACACATACGGTCATAGACGGTTGTGGAGCGATTGGCGAGTACAATGTTTGAGATAATAATATGGTTCAATAATCAAAATTGTTCATTGATTTCATTTAGGTATGCATGATTTACCTAACAAAGGATCACGTAAAATCTCGTTATCGAAAAAATAATGTAGTTAGGCCCTAGCTATAGATTTTAACCAAACACATTTTAATCAAACAACTACGTTGGTAGGTATGTAGGTACCCACTGGAATAAAACTAATCTAGACCGAAATTATAGGGCTAGCAACGATAGTCGGTTATAATATTCAACATACCTGCCTATCTATTAGGTATCATTTAAATTCACACAACATTATTCGATAGGCCGCTTTTCAGCAATTCATGTGATTCTGGTATACTTAAGTAGTAAAGAGTTTGTTATTCTAATTTTACATTTGTTCAAATTTTATTAGTTTGTGTTTAAAAATTGCAATTTAAAAACCAGAAGTGTTAATCGACTTTCTTTGTACCGGCTGTACTAACTCGTCTTCCGTAAAGACTAAGTACAAAAGTACCTATATTAATATATCTTTTTCTCGGTGCCAACGTTTAACACGCTAGGTACCTGCACCACCAGCTCACTCGATTAAGGCGGACGAAAAAACTTCACGCCACCATAGCAAGATTGAGATCTCGCGAGAGGCGCGACCACTAGTCTCTCCCACATGACAAATGTACGCTTCCCCGCTTTTTACGCGTCGAGGGTGTCACGCAAAAAAATGTATGAGGAAATTTACCTAATGGCTGCGATTCTTTATTCTCTATCGCCATTGTCGCGCGGACAATGCTGTAATGGAGGGATGACGTGAGTGGACTCCTCACCGTCCTCACGACACGCCGGGGTTTTATTCTCTTTTCATTTTATTTGAAATGTTCGTGCGATAGGGTGACCTCATCTAATTACGTGGTAAAACACATTAAGAAATAAAATATACAGTTAAAATAATAGATTTTTTTTTTATTTTAATTAGGAACATAAATCAGTCTTCCGTACATAGTTTTATCCATCGACGTGATAAATAACACAAATAAACATAAAATTATATGTGTTTTATTAGACATTGTTATCTTTAGTAATTAAGTGACAGTCACCTTAAGTCCGTGATACATACTCACCTAATTACGTTGTCACGAAATTACGTCAGACATAATAATTTTTATATCACGGAATAAGAAAATAGAGCATAATAATATTAAACTAAGGGCCGATTCTCGTTGTTTTCTTTCGGCGACGAACATTCTCTCTGAGCGAAGTCTAAGGAATAGAAAATTCTTCGGATGCTCTGTATACGGTCATATTTCCTTGTAATACGTTATCAACGGCAGCTTTCAATGTTGCTTCATTGTATTTTCGGTTTTTTTTATTTCGATTGTCAACCTCCATAATCTGAAACAAATATCGTAATATCTGCGTAAGTAAAATATTAGCTCACTTAATTCCGTGATAAAATAATTTAAAAGTGGTCTGTAACGGAACTCAAACGGCTCCTTTGGTTTAAAAAACATTAATTTCTATTATTTTGCTATTAATAATTAAAAACACTTAATATTAACACAATAACACACGTTCTTTAAAATTCCCTTGGTTAATTCCGTGGGCGTCTTCAATTCAAAACTTGTAAAATCGTTAACTTTTCGAGTGAACAAAATAAGGAACTATTTCAAATCTATGCATTAAGGTAAACGCAGGTATTAACGACCCCCCTAAGACAATTTTAAAATCAACCATATTTTTTTAGTATACTGGTTCCTCTAAAGATTAATAGTTTAATTTTATATGCTAGTGTTATGTATAAAAAATGTATTTACTGAATCAAATACATTTAAATAAAGGATTATCTTGTAAAAAATAATTTAAAATGTGACTTAGTCGATTGTTGCAATTACCGACCCATAAAAACGGTTGTGAAGCTATTAACGATTTTTATGCAGCTATTCCCGATCGTGTATGAGAGGAGGCCTTTTTCCAGCAATGGAATGTGTATAAGCTAGTGATGATGATGATTACCGATCTTAATATAATAAAACAAAATAAAAATGCAAATACTTATTCGTACTTTTTTATTATCGTTATTTTTAATAAAACAAATTAGTACTTCTTAGTAATACCTATGAACTAAATAATTATAAACTTTTAAATTAATCAACATAATACTATTAATACACATATATATTTTAATTTAAGGATTTCAAACTCAAGGACATTTCCTTATGCTATTGAGATCATAATAATTTTTTGAAAATTATAATATTAATCATCACAGTCATTGGTTCGGCGAGTTGTGTTTTACTGTATACTTTTCGCCACTTTTGTGGCTCCATACTTCTGGAAAAAAATATAATTGTAGGTATGTTTTATGTTGCTTTAGCCAAGAAGTAGCATTTATTAATAGGTACCTATTATGTCATAAGAGTAGGTGAAAAACTAAATAATCTATATACGAACGGTAATAGCTTCTTATAGTTGCTATTGCCGACCCTCATGGGTCGGTAATAAAGTATGTAAGTATAAACATAAATTGTATTACCGACTCATAAAAAAATGGTTATTTTAATTCAATTGACCTTCAGACTATAAAATAGATTATAATTGATTAATGTCACAAAAAATATGAACAAATGCACACTGTTTTAAACACAAAAACAATGATTTAATACTGTAACTATTCAATATCGATCCTCGAAAAATATCCTAACTTTGGTTAAATTGACAACGCTAAATGGTAAAAACTAGACACAAAAAGTTTAGTCGCTAATAGATTTTTATAAAGACTGATAGCTTAGATTTAAACTGGTCCATAAAAATACTTGTGTTAGTGTGATATAATAACATAAAAGAAAAATAAAACGAAAAGTTACGTTGTTGCCATTGCCGACTTATGGGTTGTTGATAGCTGCCACGACTAAAACTGATGAAGCTAACACCATCCCATTTTAATTTAAAGTTTTATCGTTTCAAATTACTTTTTATTAATAAAATGTCGTAATAAATCAGGAGTTGACACATAGATGAATACATTTAGTAATTTAAGATAGAGTATAAACGTCATTTGTTTGTATAAATGTCTTAAATAGAAAAGTCATGTACTTACTTGAAGGAACAAGGGAACAGTACGACACGTCCTGCATCCACGCTGCCCCGTAGTAATTAACGTATTTTATCTCTTTTTTGGACAGCTACTCACAATAACGTAAAAGTATACGATGCTCAAGGAATAAACGCGTGTGTAACTTTGCCTACTTAAAGCTAGAATAGTTCTGGAAACGTAAAGATTTCGAATTACTTTTATAGGTCGGTAATAACTACAGATTTTCGATGGGTCGTTGATAGCTGCGTTTACCTTATTGGCTAATAATTTATACTGTAGCATAAAGTTCAAGCTTTACTTACCGTTATTTGTAAGTTTTGTGGAAATCCGATCACTATTTCTATTAAAATTTGATTTATTTAGACGCATCAAAACTTCAATGGCCGCGCGGTAAACAAAACTGCGAGTTGAGTGAAAAAAATGCGGATTGTTATTATCTCGCTCGCCCAATTGAACCAGATTTTTACACACGAAAAGAAGACTTATTGCGTCGTCATAAGATTTATTTTAAAAGCGTGAAATCGTCTCGTATATTTTAGTATTAAATTCGAAACATGTTGTCACGGAATTAGATGTATCACTTAAATACCCAAGTTTACCCTACTTACTTGTGAATATGAGGCATTACGAATTCATTACCTTTCTATACAAAAAAGTCTTTGATCGAATAGGCACGATTTCGGCAGACGCGTTCTTGATTAAGTAGAAATATTTGTGATGATTTCAGTTCGTTGAAGTTTTTGATTGGTAATTTTCTTTCGTTATGAAAATAAACCTAGGCTTTGAGTAAGCTTTATCTGAATATTTCGCCTGCATAATGAAATGAAAAGTAATTTATTTATTTGCTAGAATATACCTACATAATAACATGGTAAAATAATTTTAGACTCACTATTTTCGCCTTATCAGTCGTGCAAATATTTCTAGAACATGCATAATAGTAATAATATATCGAGAGATTTCATCAATGTCATTAGTCATACATATCACAAACATATAAAATGTAGTCTTGCATCAATAATATTAATTAATTAGGCACATACCATTATAAAATATATTAAATTAGTTTACGAAGATAATATCTCACAGTTAAGATAGATCATCAATTTATTAATTAGAGCATTTAATATTAATGTCAAAAGTTAGAAATTAAATAGGTAAGTGTTCATAGGTCATAACTCATAATATAGGTAAGTACATAGTAATACATCATGTCTGCTTAAAATTTATAGATGTCATGTATGGATTTAATATTAGGTATAATAATAAAACTCAAACTCAAGGCATTTATTTCAAACTATCTTCTGCCCGCGACTTCGTCCGCGTGAATTTTTTTGTTCCCTCGGCCCACCCCGTCGTCGTGATGTTTAATATAGCGTTCCTCAAGAATTGGGCTATCAAATGCAAAAAGATTTTTATAAATCCGACCGATACTTCCAGAGATTAGAGCTTTCAAACAAACAAACTCTTCAGCTTTATTATCAGTAAGTATTCAGCTTTATTATTAGTAAGTATATTATTATTTTAAAACTATGATATCTCCTAAGATATTCATTGAAATCAAATGAAGTCAAGGGCAATTTTGTTCAAAATTAAATACTTGTGATGAATAACGTATTTATTTGGATATGGATTAATATCATGTTTATAAAAACACCTTCGCACCTTCCCTTGTACCTATCCCACACAAAATCATAAAATACTATTTGCTATTATTATTTATTATATTTACTATTTGCTTCAGCGACAAGAAGCTATTAAAACATCATCAATATAAAATAAGCGGAAAAAATCCTTTTATTGAAGCTAACTCAAAAACTACCCAAGCACAGTTAATTAAATTTATATGGGACTACCCCTAAGGCATACAATATCCATTAATAAAAAAAGAATTTTGCAAATCCCTCTATACTATATGACGGAGTTATGCACGAACATACATAAAAGAAAAATATAAACATCCGAATTGAGAACCTCCTCCTTTTTTGAAGTCGGTTAAAAATATTGGTTACATCATTCATGTTGAGATTATAGGTGTACATGTGAGAACGATGTAGAAAAACGTGCAAGTTAAAAGCGTCCGTACCTACTAAAAAAGATAAAAATAAAAAAAACAATTCAGAAATGAAAATAAATTAAAATAAGCCGTGGCGGCTAAGAGATGACTAGGGATGTAAAGCAGTAAAATTACCACGGTAAAATACGGTAAAAAACGTTTTTTACCGTAAATTTCGGTATTTTACGGTAAAAAACGTAAAAATCGTAGTTTTACATTCTACAAACATAAATACGGTAATGAATGAGTGTGTTTGTATGTACCTTACTCTTTCACTATGTATATGAATATGAATTATTCAGTTCAAATAGGAATACATAATAAATCGTCGTATCTCTACGTTGACGTCGTGGTGGGGCTTGCGAGCTCCAAACTCTAGGCCTGTGCCCGAAGAGTTTACTTTGCCGGAACAGGTCTAAGGTGAGGAGCCAGACCAAGAGAGATACAGAAACCCGCAGGGCAGCATGTGGCGAGCTGTTGGGCAGTAGCGACCCCACGGACCCTATCTCCCGGGAGAAGTCTTGTTCCTCACCTCTGGCTTGCCTTAATTGGCTGGCTGGAGTGAACACTGATGAGGAACAGAGCTCCCACCTCATTCTTGCCTTTATTGGCCGGCTTGAGTGGAGATTCGCAAGAGCAAACGTGCTCGGGGGAAGGAAGTATTCCAGTAAGTGCTCGTAGGGATCTTGACTATCTTCCGGGCTCTGGGATTGTTCTGAAAGCCGTGGAATACCTCTCCACTCCTCAAGCACCTCAGGACATGTTGCCCCCTTGTCACTACGTCACTATGTGCTAGCGACAGTTTCCAGGGGCCCATTATTGAGTGTGCAAGTCACCCCCTGAGATATATAAAATAAAATAAAATAATAATAAAAGAATAATAATAATAAATTAAATATATGAATTATACCACGTCATCGATTTAATAATACACACATCAAAAGTGTCTAGGGATCAAGCATTTTTATGCGGATTTCTTGAGATTGAGATGTGGCTTTGTAATAAATTTATGATTTTATAAATTTATATGGATCCTTTTTGGTGCATTTCATAATTTGAATCAGGAACTGTGAATCAAATTCGAGTAAAAGATGAAAATCAGCTGTCAATATTTTCCCTATAAAAACATACAACGCATTGAAGACATTATTAGTGCTACTGTTTCCCTACTACTGATTAAAACCAACGTTATTATGGAGCGGCGACGTCATTTAAGCAGGGAAGAAATGCTCAGAGCCGTGGGAATGATAGAAGCTGGTTCCCGGCAACGTACTGTGGCTTTAGCTCTGAATACAAGTCAGAGTGTTATCAGTCGACTTTGGACATGTTACCGAAGCACTGGTACCGTGGCTGAGCGCCATGGAGGACGGTATCGCTGCACCACACGGAGACAAGACCGATACATTCAAATCTTAACTCGAAGAGCTCCAACAATAACCGCCATGATGTTAGCCGTGAGGCTTCATCACTCTTCAGGGAACTTAATTAGCGACCAAACAGTCAGAAACCGCTTGCATGAAGTGAACCTTCATTCCCGAAGACCGCTACGGGTACCACCTATAGCAATGCACAATCGTAGGATTCGATATCAATGGGCTCTTGAACACAGAAATTGGGCAGAAGAACAATGGCGTTTCGTGTGCTTTTCTGATGAGTCTCGTTTTGGTATGAGACCGGATACAAGACGTATACGACACTGGAGAACCCCTGGACGCCAACAGCGATTAAAATCCTGCCAGGAAGTCCATCCTTATAGTGGTGGAACCATCATGGTATGGGCGGGTATTTGGATCGGCGGAAGAACTGAGTTGATTTGGATCAGAGGCAACCTTAACGCTCAAATTTATGCTGAGACGATTGTATCAGACGTCATCGTTCATCTACAAGTGCAAATCGGTCCCTTATTTCAGTTAATGCATGATAATGCACGACCGCACACCGCAAGAGTTGTAAGACAGACTCTCGCCGCAGCTAACATCAATGTCCTGCCCTGGCCTGCTCAGTCGCCAGACTTGAACCCGATTGAGCATGCATGGGATATGCTACAGAGAAGAGCTCTGCCGAATATGGAGGGTATCCAGTCGCAAGAAGACCTTTTTTTGTTGTTGCAACGAACATGGGCGGCCATTCCACAGCGTGATTTGGATGAACTCATTTTGAGTATGCCAAACCGATGTTCTTGTATTGTTAGTGTTCGCGGTAGAAACACGGATTATTAATTGTTTAAGTTACCCAATAAAATTTTAGAGAAAACTGTTATTTCAGTCTTTTTTTCGAACTTTTGTGTTAGTGGTTCAAATGTCAAAAATCCCTTTATTAGGAAAATGGCAAATTTCTTTATTAATGCAAAGGTGACTTGGTTTATCGTTACTGTGACAAACGAAAACACTTTATTTGATGAATCCTTAAAGAAAATTTTAATTAATATCAATCAGGAGAAAAGTTATTGCAAAAATATATGTTGATCCCTAGACACTTTTGATGTGTGTATATGTATGTTATGTGCAAAGGCCAGTAAAAATTAAAATTTTAGTTTTTGGAAAATTACTTGTATTTAGTATTAAACTAACTACAGTTCTCAGAATCAACAATTTAAATAATAAAATTAAACAAATGACAATACAAAAAAAAAAAGAAAAATAAAATAAATCTATAATCTATCGCATTTTGCCGTAGGTACAACTTGACGGAGCGCACTTGTCAGCAACGTCGCATTTTGATTTTGTAACCCCACGCGCGCGTGATATAAAATAAATTAAAATTACCGTACTTTACCAGCGTTTTCGGTAAAATTACGTAATTTTGCAACCGTAGAGATGACCAGTCCCTACTGACGGCGCCCGTTCACGAACATGACGTAGTATAGATCAGCACCATTCGACTCAACCATTTTGAAGGGAATTTAATGATCCAACACACACGCCACCACCAGCGAGACATTTGAGTAAGCATGACATTGGGAGGCAGTTACCTCCTTCTGCGCAGCAGTCATGCTAGCAAAGGAGGTGGCGGGATGGCTGAGGGAGAGAGCCTCACGTCCCAGCCGCCGCGGGAGACGCTCCGGGCGTCGGGAGCCGCGTGACGACTCCCGGCCACCGTAAGCGCGGGCCTGCGGGAGAAGAGTAATGGGTAACTCTCCGTCCGATCAGGACCAGGCCCGTGCCGGACGGCGCGTACGTGTTCCACGCGCGCCTCAAAGAGGTGTCAGCTTAAGGAAGGGGCCCGTAAGGGCCGAAGCCTGCCGGGGCAGCGGGATTGTCCGAAAGGGTTACCGCTGCCCCGGAACACAAAGGGCTAAGGAAGGAACACGGGTGGGGTTTAGTCAGTAAGAGTCTGACACTCCCTTCTGCTCCACCCAGAGCGGGAGGGGTCATTTGATGATTTCCCATCCACAAAAAAAAAATGACATACTCACAGCCGCCAGGGCACATTCAAGTCAATGAAAGACGTACCCAGTAAATGGTAGCTTTATAGTGAACATAGTGCTCACACATGTGCTATGCAATTAATTATTATTACTAAGAGATTGAAATTATAGGCCCGTTTCTCTAGCTACAGTTGCTACAGTTACAGGGAAGGTGTTTGACGGTTTGCATAATACCTACACAGTTAGTAGATATATATCTCTGCACGATAATCAGTTTGGATTTAGACCCCGATTATCAACGGAAAGTGCCATAGTGTGTCATAAGCATACTGTCAGATACTATAATGACCGTAAAACCCCGGTATACGCGTGTTTTCTCGCTTGTCCAAGGCCTTTGATTTGGTGGCGTATGACCTCTTGTCGGAAAAACTTGAAAGTATCAACCTACCACCAGAACTTGTTACCCAAAAATCCGTCAATTTACTAATGTATAGTAAATTGACGGATTTTTCCTACAGCATATGCTGCTGAACTAAGCCGTCCGGCAAGAGATGTTCAATGAGGACCCCATTGTAGCCTTGAGTCAAGCGTGATTCCCAAGAAAACAGTTTTATCGAAGAATTCTAGTATCTCTTTATTCAATAGGTACTATGTCACAATCACTACTTTTCACATTCGGTAAAGCAAATCTTATGCATTTAGTATTTTCCCCATTTAGCAGTACCTAAACCAATTTTGCACCTGCAGTAGAACGTTATTTACGTCGTCAAGATTTGATGCACGTCTATTTATCTTAAAAATTAAGGAAGTATCGTCAGCAAATAACACCATTTGTGGTTGGTTTTTTAATACCTACTTGATTAGGTAGATACTTATCTTGTTTATAGATAGGTACCCAGTATGGTAAGTACCTATAGGTAATGGGCTGGTATCGCAAATTCGCAACTCTACATCCTTGGTATTTTGCGGGCCCTGTGTAGAGGTTTAGATAGTACCTATTTATAAACAGATTATTGATTAAAGAATCAATCCCGTATTTTAGGAAGAAATTGAATACCTAAGTATTTATTTAGTACTTACCTACTTAAATCAAATATTAATCCTACTATCCTACTAATTCCTACTAATATTATAAATGCGAAAGTTTGTGAGGATGGATGGATGGATGTTTGTTACTCTTTCACGCAAAAACTACTGAACGGATTTTGATGAAACTTTACAGTAATATAGTTTATACATCAGAATAACACATAGGATACTTTCTATCCCGATATTCCCACGGGATCAAAACTTACGCGGGTGAAACCGCGGGGCGCAGCTAGTAGAAAGATATCTATAATGAAGCTATCGTCAATTTAGTGAATGTGGCGTAGCCGTAGGTATTAGGTATATGTCATTAGAAAATCAAAGTAGGTACCTACATATAATGCCCCTATACATTACCTTCCTAATAAGTACCTACAATATTTTTTGACGAAAGTAGTTATGTAGTAGCAACTACAAAAACCTAATTTTTTGAAGCTTGTTAAAAAAAACTAAAAGTAATGGCTGCGAAAGTATTTAAATCACAATGCTAGGTGATAGATGTGAAACATTTTAAGAAGCTGATGCCATGATCTCTTTATATTTATTTTTATCTTCAATTTATATCTTAAATGCACCAACAGCACCAACTTCTGAAACTTTTCTGCACTAACATTACCTTAATTGAGGTGGTGTTTCAACATTCAAAATTAACACAATACACAAGGAGCAGATAACCTAGATCAGCATAATTAATACAATGTTATTATTAGATATTTGTTTTAGGTAAGTACTGTATTTCTTTATCTTTCAGTACCATACAATATCTGAAAATCAGTTTATAATTATATGAAAGATACTTTTTTATGAAATATATTTATTGAAAATATCTAATATAGTAAATGTAAATGAAGTGCAAATCAATATTTTGATTGTTAAAATCACAATAATTATTAGACACTGAATAAATTAAATTTTATTTATAATCTTACTCACCCATAGGGAAATAAAGTCAATTGCAAATCATAAATTGGCATGGTAAATTTCACCCCACCATCATCTATAAAATATTACAAAAAAATATATATTTTTAAAGTATTCACCGACTAACTTCACAACAGCACTTTAAATATTCAAAATCACATTTAAAATAAACCAAACATTTGCAACATTCACATGATACCTCCCTCATTTGAATAAACAGGTTGTTACAAGCTCTTCCTAAAGGGAACTGGTGAAAGATGATGTCCGGAGCACCTACCAAACACAGACCGAGCTTCTCCGGACGAATAAAATTCAAAATCTTCCAAACTCTGCCCTGCTATTGGACAACCAACCCCTTACCCTTTTGCGCGTGTGCTAAAAAATGAAAGGGTTAAAAAACTAACCCTTTTTTAAAAGCTCCCCTCATTTTGCATCTCTTTCTACACTCATAGCCTCACCCATTTCTAATAACATGACTTGTGACTGTGTAGGATCAAAATATATTTGAAGGTTTACATTAACACGAAGCTATCTGAAAAATCAAGTTGATAATATCACATTATTTCTATAATTTCCTTTTTTTTTTTTGAACAATTAAAAGCTTATTCGCAAAGCTTACCCAATAAACAAGGTAAAGAAGGTATTTAAAATGAACAACACCAAAGCAATGAAAATAATACTATAACAAGTAAAACTAATGCTAATTTACATAAATATTATAGTTATATTTTAATAATCACAGCACAAACAAAAAATCTTGTCTAAAAATTCTAAAACTTGGCGCGCTGCGCGCTGGTTGCTTACGTCTAATTTCAAGCAGAGTTTTCAAGTGCTTTAGTAAACTGGACTATTGCAATCTTATTTACATTTAATTAGAAACAAAATTCATTTGCCTTAGTTTTAATTTATTCAACAAATAAAATATGAATATTTTTAGACAGATAAAATATACATTTTTATTATAGCTTGTAGATTACGGAGAAATGAAACGTTTTATACGATTCTCAACACACAATTTTTTCTTTAAAATGTAGCAAATTTTGTTTGTTTAGGTATTTAAAATATAATTCACTGCACACTTAAGGTTTTTTAATTTAAACAATAAAAGCTTTACATAATTTTGAAAGAAATGCTCATGAAAATTATTTTGTTACGTCGTTAGCTTCGTTCCATTCCACGTAGTTATAAAATTACAATGTTGCACCAGATCTTGACTGACATTTGACTGAAAAGTGACAACTGAGGTGACAATTGGTGACGTTTCGCGTCGTTTTCGCGTCCTCACAGCACCAGCGTTGCCAGATCGTTCCTTTTGGAACATTTTGCGTTCTATTTTATGGTCATGCGTTCTCTTAGCGTTCCCATCTGTTGTGCGTTCTTTTCGTTCCTTTTTGTATAACTAGTACTAAGTCTAAACGTACTACTTCACCTCTTGCGACGTCGCCGTCACCATAGTACAGAGTTTTAAGTATCTGTAGTCTATAAATGAAGACTAAGCTTACGATTGATTGTAATAGGTCTGTGCTTTCAGTGCTTTGGCCTGTGGTTTTGTTTTAGCCACAGATTAGGCTTTGGCTGGCGGCGTAGATAAAGATTCTTAACTACGGCTGGCGGGGAAGCCAACTTTGTTTGTGGTTGATTAAAGAACGCTACCGGAGAGACGAGATTTCAAAATTAAACAAAAATATTAAATTTTTTCTGGTGCTCACAGAACACATAAACTAGCGGAGCTAGTGCTGCCTTTTTCAAACGCTTCTGTAGAGCGTGTCTTCAGCAAACATGAATTAACTAAAACAGAAATCCGAAATAAGACACTTCAGCACGCCAGTGACAGCATAAATAAGAGCTTACTTAAAATCTTCTACAAAAGCAAATTTCTTATAAAAATAGAAATACACAGGAAGCTGTAGTAAAAGTACAGTTAAAGGAAATATGTTTTTTTATATAAATAAGATTGAGGCTGCCATCAAGCTATTTTTTTTAACAAACTTGTACTAGGTACTTATTTATGTTAGTACTTTGTGAGCGATAATGATGAATGATCTGCAAAAATTATATTGTAAGATGTGATGTTTGCTTCCTGCATGATACTGACAAACTAAAAACGAATGTTTAAAAAAAAAAACGTTAAAATAACATAACTTGATAGAAAAATTGTAGATTTTTTTTTACATATTTTTCATTTGCGTTCCTTCGTCGCTAATTTCGTTCCTTTTCAGACATCCCTGCGTTCTAAATCTTCAATCACTACTGGCAACACTGCACAGCACAGCAGTAACTCGTTCCAGTCATAAATATACAGTATAAAAGGCTTTAGGAAAAAAAAGACAAAATGATGAATTCACAAACATTAGAAGGAAAAGGAAGATATTGCTATAGCGTATGACTGACTGCGTAGGTTTGGATGAAAATTGAACGCTGTCAGCGGCTGTCAGTGTCACACATGAAGAACGATTGAAGAGTTTGGTGCCCCGTAAAGTTTAATAAAAAAGTTTTTCAGATTTATACATACAAACAGTTATACTAAGATGACGCTTTATCATTTTGGAAATTGCCTTGCACTGGTGTATGCACCATATCATATGGCATACAAGTTCTCTGGAATGTAAGTTAATCTTTCTTTCTGCTAGGTTACCAGCAACTATACATTTTCTAATTTAATATTTATTGATATTTTAGATCGGAATATGCTACGTTCTCCAAGTGTGTGTACGCAGGAGGCCTATACATCTTCACACAGCTGTGCAAGATGCTGTTGCTGGCTACATTCTTCCCTGATTCCGACAGTAGTCACATTGCAGGAGAATATAATGTGTTTTTGGTGATTATTTTGTTTCAATTCTGTTATTTATTACTTAGCACTGTCTAGTTTATGACCTCATTCTTTGGCAGAAAAACCCAGGACACTTAAGTATGTTTGTATTATGATTAGTTATCACAGGTCCTATTGCTTGTTTATTGTTGGTAGTGCAACAAAGTACTCAAGACATTTTTCTACTGTCTCAGTATCATTACAAAAAAGTTATGAGTTATCTCTGTTATGTAGGTATATGAAACCAAACCAGGACACACTACTATCGGGATATAAGACAAGAATGAAATACACTTGAAAATACTGTATAAAGATTCCAACTGGAGCCACACATTAAAACAACATGTTAACTTACTAATATAATTTTACTCATGAATGTTACTAGTTTATTGATAAACGATATAATCTAGATGACATTGGTGTTTTCTATCTGACTCTTCTGAAAAAAAAAAATACCATAACAAACTAAAAGGGACACAGTCTCTTTTAACTGCATACATTGGATTAATCCAACTAATATTTCCATGTCCATTTCGCCAGGGTCATATATTTACGAACTAAAAACCACAGCTTGTTTACTCTGTTTTTTTTTATGAATTATGCTGTATTATATCAGGATATTTAAGAAAAAAATTGAATCACTGTGCCGGGTGCTGTGGGCACGACAACTGATAATTATGAAGTTAGGCAGTTAAAAGATTAAAGTCCAGGCAATGCCTTGGTTAGATCATTTTAGTAGCATTTAGATTAGCGTCTAAGATTGTCTTTTGAGTAAAGACCTACACAGATTTGAGTCCAGTCAGTGCATGTGTGTGTCAGTGTTTCCTAACAAAATGCTCTTACACTTGATTTCAGGAAATTCTGAAAGCAACAGTTGACTTTGCAGATCTTCTGGGTATATACTTCGCATTGAATTCGGTTCCAGGCAAAGGTCACGCCAAAATCCTCACTTCGGCCATTGGATGGGCAAGTGCAGAGGTAAAATAAACTCACTAATACAAAATTATTTTTAGTATTATGTGAAACCTGAATATAGTTTGTTCAGAATAAGTAAGTCCAACATGTTGGACGCCAAACAACTATGTAATCATTATCGAGCGCAAGACGACGCTGCATGCACGGGCGGCGAAAGTGAGCATGTTTTTGTACAGACAACTAGAGAACATAACAAGCTTATAACTTTGTGATTTTTCATGATAGTTTTGAAATTTTGTACATAGATTCTTTACATAAAAATATTAGATACGTGTTTCGGGTTTCGCATATTATACTAAAACTAATGTTGTAAGTATATAAATAATAAAAGATTCCAACGAACTGAAAACCTACTCCTTTTTTGAAGTTGGTTTAAAATTAAGTTCTGTTAGTTGGTATGTGCATAGTGATTTGGCTGTTTTTGTTTTAGATTGTTCTTAATAATCTGAATTAGGTTGTTATGGAAAGAAATCTCTGGTAATTTTTAATTTTTTCAAAAATTTTAAAATTTCAAATTTTTGTAAAAACCTAACACCCTTTTTTCTAAGGGAATTTACATATGGACAGGACATTGTTTATCGGGTCAGCTAGTGATTAATAAAAGGTTACAAATACAGACTGGAATTTCTAATGGAAAAATTCAAACACACTGCCCAACCTGGGATTTTTTAAAATAATTTGTGTTCACGGGGTGGAGAGCATGCCCTTATTATCCCAACATAATGGTGCTAAAGCAGCATGTGTCCTTCTATGCATATCCGTAAGTCATCAATATATCACCTGTGAATGAATTATGTATAGTATATTTCATTACAAGTGCGGAAAGCTTGTCATTGCAAAGAGTTCCGACAAATGTCTACCCGAGCCGAGGTGCAGCCGAAGGCGAGGGTTGACAGTCGGAACAAGTTGCAATGACGGTTTCGCACGTGTACTGAACGACTATTTTTAATACAGTTGCGAAAAAATGAAGCAATTTAATAAAATAAGGTGGTGTTAATTAAAAAAAAACTAGCGTCGAAATTACTCATTTTGTGCAACAAACAACTAAAACTCGCAAAGAAAATTACTGAAAAATGGCGCCAACCGTAGAATGTAAGCAGAGATTTTTTTTTCTTCACCCATTCTGGTAGGCAAAGGGATCTATGCCCATACAGCCAAGTCTTCAGTAGAATTTTTTTATTGATATGAAATGAAAATGAAATTAATGACATGAAATGAAATGATACCTAACCTAACTTATTCAATCAAATCTGATATTGAAACAAATTAGTAGCTTCTTTTTAGAAATATACGTATTTGCATGAATCATAAAAACTTCTATGAATTTTTTTAGTAAAAACTTCATGGTTGGTTTTTCTTTTTAATAGACATTATTTTGACAGTTGGGAAAGAGAACGCACGAGTTCGGGAAAGGTAAAAAAAAAGCACGAATATGTAATAGCCCACATCCCGAACGCTATACGTCCCTGCAATACGCCACGTTTTGAGCAACTGTATTAAAATAGTATATTTCATTACAAGTGCGGAAAGGTTGTCATTGCAAAGAGTTCCGACAAATGTCTACCCGAGCCGAGGTGCAGCCGAAGGCGAGGGTTGACAGTCGGAACAAGTTGCAATGACGGTTTCGCACGTGTACTGAACGACTATTTTTAATACAGTTGCGAAAAAATGAAGCAATCTAATAAAATAAGGTGGTGTTAATTCAAAAAAACTAGGGTCGAAATTACTCATTTTGTGCAACAAACAACTAAAACTCGCAAAGAAAATTTCTGAAAAATGGCGCCAACCGTAGAATATACCTAAGCAGAGATTTTTTTTTCTTCACCCATTCTGGTAGGCAAAGGGATCTATGCCCATACAGCCAAGTCTTCAGTAGAATTTTTTATTGATATGAAATGAAAATTAAATTTAATGAGATGAAATGAAATGATACCTAACCTAACTTATTCAATCAAATCATTAAATCTGATATTGAAACAAATTAGTAGCTTCTTTTTAGAAATATACGTATTTGCATGAATCATAAAAACTTCTATGAATTTTTTTAGTAAAAACTTCATGGTTGGTTTTTTTTTTTAATAGACATTATTTTGACAGTTGGGAAAGAGAACGCACGAGTTCGGGAAAGGTAAAAAAAAAGCACGAATATGTAATAGCCCACATCCCGAACGCTATACATCCCTGCAATACGCCACTTTTTGAGCAACTGTATTAAAAAATATTGTGCATAATGATTGCAGGTGGTGGTGACGCGCTCGGTGCTGCTGTGGGTGGGCGCGCGCGGCGCGGAGTTCGACTGGCGCTACGTGCGCTCGTGCGCCGAGTCCAACGTGGCGCTGCTGCACACCGCCGCCAGCGCCGCGCTGGTGTGGCTGGCCTGCCGCAGCGACCTGCCGCGCCGCCACGCCGCGCTGGCGGGCGCGCTGCTGGCGCTGGCGCCCTACCGCGCCCTGCTGGAGGACGCCGCGGCCAGCGTGCTGGCGCTCAGCGCCTGGGCGCTGCTGGCCTTGCGAGCGCTCCACGCCAGCGCTGTCGGCCTGACGGCTCTCGGCATGTACGCCGTTCTAGCTCAACAGATCGGAATTTGATTGAAGCTCTAATTTTAAAATAATGTGTTGTGGTTGAGTGTGGTTTTAAGTTATTCCTATTTTAAGAATTATTAGAATGTGATTTTGAAAATAATGCAACTTAGAACTTTGCTTTTTATTTTTTGTCTACATTATTATTATTATTATTATTATTATAAAGAGGAAAGATGTTTGTTTTGTATTGAATAGGCTCCAAAACTACTGGACCGATTTGAAAAATTCTTTCACCATTAGAATCCTAGGTATGTACATTATCCCTGATGAACATAGGCGATAGAATATTTTCAAAAAAGTTAGGGATCCACTACACTAGACGTCTTCCTATAAAGACTACGGCGCCTGGAACAGTAAAAAAATTTTGGCTAGTATAATTTTTCTGTTTTTAATATAAACAAAGACCCCTATTGAATTAAAAATTTAAGTTTAGGGTTTTAGGCAATAGTAAAAATATGCACAAAGCCATGTATTTTAATGTTATAAACGTTATGATTAGGTATTGTCTTCTAATAAAGACGTGGCGTGGAGGGCACGAAAATGATGTCACTCAGGCTGGCTGGACAAATCTTCAAAATAGCTCGCATTTAACTAGGTCAATAGGGCATTTTATGTGACGGCTAAACCCCCTTATTTCAGAATTTGTGACGCTACAGAATCTCAGATAATCGATCGAAAATGATTATCTCAAAAGGTTAAACAATAATTCGCTCATTACTGTGAGACGCTTATTTCGCGTTGAATACGATTTACACGACTTGAATCAGTGTCCAAATAGTCCTTTGATAAAGAAATGGGTGAAGAAGTTCGAATAAACGGAATCGACACTAAATGTGAAGCAAACCGGCGGCCCACGGACTTCTCGAAGCGAAGAGAACATGCAGAAAGTTTCTGCTTCAGTTCGACGTGATCCAGATTTATCGATGCGCAAACGTTCGTCTGAATTAGGATTATCCCGCACATCTTTACGCCGTATTTTGAAAGCTGATTTAAAATTACATCCCTAAAAGATCCAAATAGTGCAGGAACCAAAACCTAACGACTTAAATTTACGCAAATCGTATGCCGAAACCTCAAACAATGTTGAATCGATTCAGTAATTATTACAACGTCTTGTGTCTTGTTTTCTGACGAAGCCCATTTCCACCTAAACGGACACGTTAACAAACAGAATTGCAGTTATTGGAGCAGCGAAAATCCCAACCCTAAACATGAAAGGCCACTTCATTCACCGAAAGTAGGTAACTGTATGGGCTGCAATTTCAGCAAAAGGAGTCATTGGACCCTACCTTTTCGAAGATTCTCGCGCTGAGTATGTGAAAATATTACGGGAATTCATGGCACCACAACTAGGTACTAGAATTTGCTGGCTACAATCGTAACACGTGGCTTCAGCAAGATGGAGCCACCTGTCACACATCTAACGAGTCCCTGCCTGCCGGTGGTCAAAGATATGTTTCCGGAAAAGCTGGTTTCAAGGAGAGACGACATCCCATGGCTACCCAGGAGTCCAGATTTGTCCCCCGCAGACTTCTTTTTGTGGGGTTATTTAAAAAAACTTTACAAAAAAAAACAACAGACTTCCAAAAAAACACTACCAAGTGAAAAATAACTTTAATTTCGGAAGTCGGTGTCGTTGGCTCCGCATTTTCTTTTATTCACACCGACTAACGAAATTAAAGTTATTTTTCACTTTGTATAAGTGTTTTTTTGGAAGTCGGTTGTTTTTTTTTTGTAATTTTTATTTTATATTTCACTTTGTAGTGTTTTTTTGGAAGTCGGTTGTTTTTTTTTTTGTAAAAAGTTTTTATTTTTCACTTTTTAGTGGGCCAGTTTGTAACTTATCAAAGTTACAATAGCCTAATCTCAAGTGGTCATCACCTTTTACAAAACATTGATTTTCCCGATGCAGGGACGTTAATTGTTTAGGAGTTCTCCATGTAAAAACCAGAAGAACTGGATCTGATTGGGAAGTCACCATCAGCTCCACTTCACGATACGCATTGTGCTTAGCAACCACATTAAAGTACAGAGGCCAGCACATCAAGCTACCCCAATCTGTCAGATTTTCCCAATTAAATAAGAACCTTATTCCTTTGTGCTAAAGTTGAAAATCTATCAAAGAAATTTGACAGATTGGGGTAGGTTGACCTGCTGGCGTCTGTACCTAATCGAATTGCAACCCGTGAAATATTTATTATTGAGTAGTTCCGATGGCCATCTGTGGTCTTCATCATCAGTTCCACTTCACCGAATGGTGCTTTCTGAGAGCAAATGCACGAGTTACTATGAAAAATACCCAAATCGCTATAGGTGTGCCTACAAAATTTGAGGGTTTCCCTCGATTTCCATGGGATTCCCTCATCAGATTCCGATTTGGTGACAATGGGGCCACCTCGGGAGCATACCCTTTCAAATAAAAAAAGAATTTTGAAAATCCGTCGACAATTGGCGGCGTATTCGATGAACAAACATCCGAACATAGTACCTCCTCCTTTGTGAAGTCGGTATAAAAATCAGTGTTAAAACAATAAACCAAAGACTGACACAACTGAAAGAAAAAATCAGCAAAGAAATGTCTGCGATCTCACGGTCTCTTTGCTTTGCTCCGACGAGTATTCGAAAATTTCAGTAGGTAGGTACTAGACACTCGCTTAGAAGAATGCAGAAATCGAGACGGTGGTCATTTAATTTTATATGACGTTATTTATAAAAAGTGAATTACAATGAATAAGCTATATACTTAATAAAGAAATATTTTCATTATACCTATGTAAATTCATTTTTTTATAAGTTTTTTTCAAATGTTGATGAATTCATGGCCCACCCTTTTTTTTTTTTTGAGGATGGGAAATCATCAAATGACCCCTCCCGCTCTGGGTGGAGCAGAAGGTTGTGTCAGACTCTTACTGACTAAAACCCACCCGTGTTCCTTCCATATTCCTTTGTGTTCCGGGGTAGCGGTAACTCTTTCGGACAATCCCGCTGCCCCGGCAGGCTTCGGCCCTTACGGGCCCCTTCCTCAATGCTGACATCTCTTTGAGGCGCGGGTGGAACACGTACGCGCCGTCCGGCACGGGCCTGGTCCTAATCGGACGGAGAGTTACCCATTACTCTCCGCCCGCAGGCCCGCGCCTACGGTGGCCGGGAGTCGTCACGCGGCTCTCGACGCCGGGAGCGTCTCCGGCGGCGGCTGGGACATGAGGCTCTCTCCCTCAGCCGTCCCGCCACCTCCTTTGCTAGCATGACTGCTTCTTCGCAGAAGGAGGTGACTGCCTCCCACTCCCTCTCGCCCCGGACCATGGCTTGAAACAGGGCCGGCAGCGAGAGGTCGCCGCCGCTGCCGATCGCCTCTACGAGAACACGGCGGTGCTCCGCCCAAGTGGGGCAGCCCTCCACCGTATGCTCCACCGTGTCCTCTGGGCGATCCTCGCAGTGGTGACACCCGGGCGTTTCCTCCCGCCCGATGGTGTGCAGGAACCTCTCGAAACACCCGTGTCCGGTGAGGACCTGCGTCAGGCAGTAGGTGAGGGCGCCGTGGCGCCTCTCTAGCTACTCCTCAAAGAGGGGTCTTATCGCCACTATCGTGGCGTGCCCTGCGCTGGGTTGCGACAGTCGCTCTTTCCATGTCGTCATCAGATCGCGCCGGAGTTCGGTCCGCTCCGCCGCGATTTGCCGCGGAAGCGGAGTTTCCCCCCGGCGTAGTGCCTCTGCGAGCCACTCGTACAGGCGCGCGAGGACTATCGCCTCCAGATCCCATGGCGGCAGTCCGGCAAGGAGGCTTGCCGCCTCGCCCGAGATCGTGCGGTACCCCCGGATTAGCCTTACGGCTACCACCTTCAGCCATATATTTTGACTAAGGTGTAGTTTGCGAAGTTAGTTCTTGTAGAGTTAGAAGCTTGGCTCTACATGAGATCTGATTACTTTTTGACAGTGCGAGCTACATGTTCTCGTCTTGGCAACACTTAATATGAAATGTTTTTGTGGGATTTATTATTCGCCAGGTAGTCTTTATTTTATCATCAGCTGATTATATTTTATTGTTAACTAGCTTTTGCCCGCGACTTCGTCCGCGTGGGTTTCGTACTTTCCTCAAATAAATTTAACACCCTCTCCACCTTCCCTTGAAAGGTAGTTATTTCAAAAATTATTGATTACGATCTTTATATTTTATTTAAAGAAATAAGTATTCGGGTCAATATTTTAGTTAAACTACCTAAGATGTTTCAAATAAACTATCCTCCCTTTTCATCACGACAGGGCTTGTTTTTATTAAAAAAGCATTTGGTACGTTTCCATTTTTATGACATAAAGATTATCTAAGCCCATTTTCGTGTTACTAAAACTAAACTTTTTTACCCTTTTCCACCCCCGGTAGGGTAGAGTCGAATAAGTAAAACCCTGAAACTCATACTTTTTTATTTTAAGTAAGTAAGTAGTAAAACCCTAAAAGTGACAATCTTTATTATTTACTGAGGCAAATGTTGAAAAGTTTCACGTTTCTTAACCAAAGAAATAAGACCGCCTTTTCACCTTCACAGTTTTTATCCACATAGGGACGTAATATTGAAAACACGTTTGGGACGTTTCCATATCTTGACTCAAAGATTATTTACACCAATTTCCCATTGAATCAAGCCACGCAATAAAATACTCCTCTGTGTAATGGACTACCCCCGTTGACCCCGTTAGGGTTAGATTTATTATTTATTTTGGTCTTAAGTATACATACTGAGTTTCGAGTTTATATTATTGGACCGCGCGATAAAATTCTTCCATACAAACTGACACCCTCAATCTCCCGTTAGAGCAGAAAAACATAAAATGACAAACTATAATTTACTTAGATAAGTATTTGTGCCAAGTTTTAAGCTTAAATTTATTCATACCATTTTTTTGGAGTAAATCAAGCTACGTACTATAATACCGGCCTTAAAAATCGAATTACCACTTATAACCCGTCAGGGGTCTACTTTCTTATTACTTACTTAGGCAAATATTCCTTCCAAGTTTCGAGTTTATTAAACAATTGAATAAGATTTTTCATATAAAGTTCTTCCCCACTTTTCACCCCCACTCAGGAGGAATTTTGAAAAAACGTTTGATATGTGTTCATTACTTGACTCAAAGATTATGTCCAACAATTTTCGAGTTAATCAAGCCACGCAGTAAAATGGAAAATTAACTACTCCTTTTCACCCCGTCAGGGGTAGATTTTCGCAAAACCCTGATATATGTTATTCTTTACTTTTGATCTCAAGTATAAATATTGAGTTTCGACTTAATCGGACCGCACGTTAAAATTCTTCCATACAAATGTTATCACCCCTAATCACCCTTTAGGGGGTAGTTTAGAAAAGCAAAAAATGCCAAACTTCATAATTTACTTTAGATAAGCATTCATGCCAAGTTTCAAGTTTATTAACCAAATGAATAAGATTTTTCATATAAGCTGTATCCCCACTTTTCACCCCCACAGGGGTGGATATTTGAAAAATCGTTTGGAATGTGTTCATTACTTGACTCACAGACTACGAATAAGTAATAAGCTCACAGATTATTTATACCCATTTTCGAGTTAATTAAGCCAGGCAGTAAAATCCTGCCCTGTAAAATAAACTACCCCTTTTCTCCCCGTTAGGGGTAGATTTTCGAAAAACCCTGATACACGTAATTCTTTATTTTTGGTAATTAGTGTAAATACTGAGTTTTGAGTTAATCGGATCGCGCGTTAAAATTCTTCCATACAAATTTTGACACCCCCCCAATCCCCTGTTAGGGGGTAGTTTAGAAAAACGAAAAATGCCAATCTTTATAATTTACTTAGATAAGTATTCGTGCTAAGTTTGAAGTTTATTAACCCAAGGAATAAGATTTTTCATACAAACGTTCATCCCCTATTTAACTACCTTAGGGGTTGAATTTAGAAAATTCCTTCCTTATTCCTCGTCTACATTATAAAAGTAACCTCTGTGCAAAATTTCAGCTTTCTAGGTCTAAGGGTTTAGGCTGGGCGTTGATGAGTCAGTCAGTCAGTCAGGACGTCTTTTTATATATATAGATGTAAGGTTGAGATATTTAAACCCGCTGATTGCTTTGCTAAGTTTTTTAAATATTGGCTTAAATGAAAACATTCTGTTTTGAGCTCATCTGCATTAAATGTGTCTTCATGATAAAATTCTGCAAATTCTTTGCATTTTTTGGTCAACTCACTAGATTCGATTGTTGTTAACTGACAAAGAAAACTAAATCGATTAGAAAACTAAACGTTTTTTTAAATGTGTATTTAATGAGTCAAATATGGGAATGAAAGTATCTACACGAAACTTTTCCTTGCCTCTCAACTGTGCAGTCTCTGATGATCCTTCAAAAAAAAAGTGATGTGTGTGCTGCGAAATCTTTTTCTTTCAAATGTACCTTTGTAGTCAGCATATGGATTTTTTTCTTTAGCAGCCTTTTCGTACTGATCAAAATTATTGCGTGCGGTGTTGACATAACTGATCAGAGATTCGTAAACTTTACAACAGCTATTCTGTAAACTTAGACTTGTTTTATTCATAACTCCCAAAAGCTCATTCCATATTTCCGTTAGAAGAACAGTCTCAAATTTTCTCTTTTTTTTTTTTTGCTAGGCTTTGGGCTTCCTTTCAAGTGTCTCCTGGTTGATTGATGTCACTTGCGATTGAAGACAATGCTTCAGAAATATTTAAATTACCATTTTGCAAAGCATTAATAGCATTGGCGCGTGCAGACCATCTAGCTTCCGAAAGATTCTTCAGGACTCTATTTGCAATGCTCTGTCAACATTTTCCATCGTTTTGTCGAAGCCGAGAAAAAATTGAATAATTTTGTACAAATTGAAAGAATGTTACTGTTTCAGTAACACACTCAACAGCCTGAACACCCACTAAATTTAGCGAATGTACCGCGCATGGAACGTATATCGCAAATTCACAAACTTCTTTTATTCTTGACTGAACACCAGAATACTTTCCAGACATATTTGATGCATTGTCGTAGCTCTGCCCGCGACAATCTTTTATAGGAATATCAAGGCTTTCAAAAAAATCGTAAAAATCTCTCAATAGGCTGTCCATCTTTTACGTAACTAACTAAGAAAGTCAGTTGGTCAACGTGGGACAGATCTGGCGTAGAATCTACGCTAATAGAGTAGTACTTTGCTGATTTAAGTTCTTTGACAATGGTTTTCAAAACTTGCTGTCCCATTAAATTAATAAATTCATTACAAATATTTGCCGATAAATATGATGTACTTCCTTTTCCACGATTTCTGCAGTTTTGTCTGTGATCAGCAAGAAAAGGATCAAATTCATTCCTATTATTTTGCGATCATAATGTCTCATTAGGTATCACCATGAAGAGCAAGACCTCTTGAAGCGAAAAATTTCACTACTGCAACAATCATCCTAAGCACATTCTTCCAATAGTTAATTTCTGTATTATATTGGGACAGCAACTCAGCATCAATTCCTCCAGTAGTTTTCATTCTTGCAACATAATTCACCATAAATTCCCTGTACTGTAAATTCTCATACTCTATCAATAAGTTACTTATATGCTTCCAATCTTTATATCCATTAGGAGAACTTAAATTATGTCCAGTACCAGTAGTGATATTAAATAGACGGCAGCACTATCAGTATATAGATTTCTTTGCTGGTGAATAAAGGAGCCATTTTCTTTCTAAAGACTTACCATTCGTCAATTTACGAATTAAAATATTTTTAGTCAAGTATCTAGTTTTCGTTTTACCATTTGAATCTGGAAAACTTGTAGAAGTTTCGGAGAAGTCACTATTTTTATTTTGGAAAAACTCTGACCCTGGCTTTTCGAATCCAAATATCACGGACTTCTTCCGGTAAAATGTCGTCACAGTAAGTACCAGGGTCAGGAGACACAGATACATTATCTAAGCTGAATAGGCGCAGTCATCGATATAGTGGCATAGTATATGCCTTGTAAATACCTTTGAGAAAAAATTAGTGAGAAATTGTCGGTTCTTCGGGGCCCCCTGAGAATGGGGGCCCTGGGCACGGGCCCCGTGTGCCCTTATGGTAAAGACGGTATTGGGCATCTTGCTACTGACGACTTCCACTATAGAACCGAGTTCAAACACAATAACACAGCAAATTACTCCAAAATTCACAAATTATATCCACAGCTCAAGAGCGTTTGACGTACCCAACTTTGGTACCAAACAGTGAGAGGATAAAATGGCGACCGGCCGCAAATAGGTATTTTAGTGACGCTAGGAATGAAGGATTGCCATTATAGTCACTGTCAAAAACAATGTTATCCTTTTTTACATATGCAAAATTAAAAAAGTTAAAATGAGATGGCAATATTTTTATGATTCTGGCGTCGGTAAGCCTCATATTTGTATAACTGTGTTTTTGTATAGTCAAACATTTCGGGTCCATAAGATGTATAGTCTAAGGTATGCACGTTTTTCTTGTAGGTCGTCACTCGTCATTGGTTCGGAATGTGGCGACCGAAATCACAGATAGTTTATGACCGAAATCAGCTTGTCAAACTTTCAGTGTCAAACAGTCAAGTGTCAACTGTGTCATTGTGTCAAGTGGATACGGGTAATAAAATGGCGCTATAGTTCTTCCGTGATGTGCACAGAACTCCACACTTGCATGATGTGCGTGTGTACAGTTGTTCTTATTTTCAAATAAAATTATTAAACAAATGATAATACATAGTTAGCAATACCGTGTTATAGAAAAAGCTCTTGGGGCTTCATCCGCATCCGTATTAATAAGTGTAACTTTATCTCCGTGGTGTTTCCCTCGTCATGAAGTTATTTACATAGATCATTTTTGCAAGTGTTCGCGATGTTGTGTGTCTCTGTGTTTTTAGTGTTTTTGTTGTTCCAATCGAGTGCCGAACAGATCGGTGTGAAGTACAGGTGTAATGATTCTTCGATTGATCCTGACGTGTCTTACTCGACATTCACTCCGTCTCAGGACGGAGTACGGGGTCGATACACTGCAGAACTGTGCACATTCAACGATCCCGATCGGACACTTTTAACGATGGACCTTACGTTCAAACAAGACTTGAAAGTATGTGATCCGGAACTTCGTAAAAAACGGCGTGGGGTATTAAAGCCCGGTCCCCAGCACTCCTCCAACACTGTAGACGTTTCTGGCCTGACTAACTGTTCCCATGTGAGTACCTATTCATGTACTATTGAGTTTACTATGTTTAAAAATTAAATGTGCATGCTGAAGTGCAGATAATCAAAATTTGAAGATGCATTAGGTTTTGTTTACTACCAGAAGTGCATAGTTTTTTTTTTTCAAACACTTGGCATTAGAATAGAAAACTTTTATTTCAGACAGTAGTTCATAGGGTTAGTAACAATTTTATTTTACTTAACTTCTAGTGTTAGTTGTAGGTTATAGACTCAGATTTACATATACAATCAAAATTCAGTGTGGAGCTGCATCCACACATAACATCACACATCAGGAAAAACACATTGAACAACACAAACATCAGGGAATTCCACCATTTTGCGAACACATTGAGAATACTTTTTGTGCGGCCACAAACATGCATCATCAGGCATGCACATTTATTCCTTATAATGGCAGCAAAACCATTGATATTATTATCCGCAAACATCGCTGATGCACTACAGCACCACAAGTAGGTACCACTGCCTGCTTTAAAAACCATTAGTTTGCTCTTTGTGACATATATTTGAGCCCATGATTCACCACAAAATATTCGCTTATCACAAGCACAGGAAGGCATGGGGAGAGACCCTTGCCCAGCAGTGGGATGACACAGTAACAGTAACTCGGCATGATCTTACTGTGTGATAAACTTTCTTTGCATTGTATAAATTCAATCTTTAAGTAAGTATTGTATTATTTTATAATGTGATGAAAAATGTGGGCTATTTTCATTGCATTACACAACTTTTGTGGTTCTCCAAAATACCTGAATAACCTGAAACTGGCAGTTCATAATTATTATTATTATATCACTGTGTAACCTAAACCCGCACTTAAGTTATGCTTTTCTGTGACTTAAGTAGTCCATTTTGACACAGAAAAACATGACATAAGTGAGCATGTAGGCCACACAAGCTATAAAATGATATACAAAACATGTCTATTAAGAGGCCTCTTACAAAAATGCACAGAGATGCATGATTTCCTCAATGAAGTTGATTACTATTTGTTGGTTGGTATAAAGAGCAATAAATTGGTAAATATAGTTCACTATCTCTTCTACAATAATAATAAAGCAATTTTTTATTATTTGTCTATTTATTGATCAACAATCATTCTCCTGATGCATGTTTAGGCAGAAACTCATGGAGAGCTGATTTGAGAGCTCTTAATTTGCAGATTCTGTTAAATATAATCCATCAAAACAATTTTTTTCATATCACAAATGGGGCATTTCACATGAAACGGACAAGGAAAAAAAGTGAGGTTGTGAAATTTGTTTATATTCTGGTCAGTTATACTTTTAATAGACGTAAATATGTACATACAATATTTTTTTCGTGTGGTTCTGGGGCCGCTCCTGTGGGACATCGGTTACGACGGGGTGCTGCGGGCCGATCTCCCTGATGGAGTCAGTGTGGTTTGCTACGCTGACGACACGCTAGTCCTGGCGCAGGGGAGGTCGCATCAGGCGGCGGCCGACGCGATGACACGCGGGGTTGCGATAGTCGTGGAGAGGATCCGGCAGTTGGGTCTCGAGGTGGCATTGCACAAGTCCGAGGCCATGTCTTTTCATGGGCCTCGGAACGGGCCGCCTTCGGGATCCCAACTAACGGTAGGAGGGGTTCACATCGGCGTCGAGACAACGATGAGATACCTGGGTCTCGTCCTCGACAGCCGGTGGAACTTCGTAGAGCACTTCCGACGTTTGACTCCTAAGCTGGAACGGGCCGGGGCCGCCTTCAAGCGGCTCTTGCCCAACCTGAGGGGGCCAAACGCCTCCTGCCGGAGGCTTTACGCGGGGGTCGTGCGGTCCATGGCCCTGTACGGGGCCCCGGTGTGGGCGCGTTCACTGCGGCGGCGAGCCGCCCACTATTTGAACGCGCCCCAGAAGGTGGTAGCCGTAAGGCTGATCCGAGGGTACCGCACGATCTCGGGCGAGGCGGCAACCTCCTTGCCGGACTGCCGCCGTGGGATCTGGAGGCGATAGTCCTCGCGCGCCTGTACGAGTGGCGCGCGGAGGCACTACGCCGGGGGGAAACTCCGCTTCCGCGGCAAATCGCGGCGGAGCGGACCGACCTCCGGCGCGATCTCATGGCGGCATGGAAAGAGCGACTGTCGCAACCCAGCGCAGGGCACGCCACGATAGTGGCGGTAAGACCCCTCTTTGAGGAGTGGCTAGAGAGGCGCCACGGCGCCCTCACCTACCGCCTGACGCAGGTCCTCACTGGACACGGGTGTTTCGGGAGGTTCCTGCACACCATCGGGCGGGAGGAAACGCCCGGGTGTCACCACTGCGAGGGTCGCCCGGAGGACACGGTGGAGCATACGGTGGCGGTATGCCCCAATTGGGCGGAGCACTGCCGTGTTCTCGCAGAGGCGATCGGCAGCGGCGGCAACCTCTCGCGCCCGGCCCTGGTTCGAGCCATGGTCCGGGGCGAGAGGGAGTGGGAGGCAGTCACCTCCTTCTGCGAAGCGAAGGAGGTGGCGGGACTGCTGAGGGAGAGAGCCTCACGTCCCAGCCGCCGCGGGAGACGCTCCGGGCGTCGGGAGCCGCGTGACGACTCCCGGCCACCGTAGGCGCGGGCCTGCGGGCGGAGAGTAATGGGTAACTCTCCGTCCGATCAGGACCAGGCCCGTGCCGGACGGCGCGTACGTGTTTCACGCGCGCCTCAAAGAGATGTCAGCACAAAGGAAG
Organism: Globia sparganii; assembly: GCA_949316385.1. Lineage (NCBI taxonomy): Eukaryota > Metazoa > Arthropoda > Insecta > Lepidoptera > Noctuidae > Globia > Globia sparganii. The sequence continues at coordinate 388,491 of OX438658.1, forward strand.
GGGCCCGAAAGGGCCGAAGCCTGCCGGGGCAGCGGGATTGTCCGAAAGGGTTACCGCTACCCCGGAACACAAAGGGCTAAGGAAGGAACACGGGTGTGTTTTAGTCAGTAAGAGTCTGACACTCCCTTCTGCTCCACCCAGAGCGGGAGGGGTCATTAGATGATTTCCCATCCACAAAAAAAAAAAGGCTTTATTTAAGCCAAGTCTCGTTGCGTACGCGGCTGAGCGCGAACGCGTTGGCAGTGCCGTTGTGATCGGTGACTCATTGCAGTGAACAATGTCGTTAAATACGTTGAAGTGTAATAGTTGTAATGTCGTCATTAACGAACTATTGGCGTTTTTACGAAATGTTTTGGACGTTATGGACGAAGAAAGTGTGCATCAGCTGTGTACTTCCGCTTTCACGGCGGAAGAAATAGTGAAAGCCAAGACTTTGCTGTTTGAGTCGATACCTAGCGGGAAAAAGATGCCTGTGCGACGAAAGGATGGCAAGAAGAAAATGTCTCGGGACCTAGACGATATGATTTGTCTGTTGAAAGGTACAAGTCCAGAGCTTTTTCCAATATTTGTGGCGAAGGAGTTGCATAAAGTCCCCCCAGTCTCTTTTGATCATGTGGATGTTACCAGATTACTAAAGGACATCGTAAAGTTGCAAAATAAGGTGAGTGTATTAGAAGAAAAAACTGTCACAATTGAACAATTCGATCTATTTAAGGTAGAAGTAGAAAATATGAAACATGCATCGTTAGTTGACAATTACACGATAGGCATGAATGTAAATAAAAGAAGGGGAGCATGTTTGCAAAACAGTATTACTTTGGATAGTGGTCCCATAGGCTTGCAATATGTACCGATTAAGCATTCGCAAGTAACAGCTGATTCAAAGTTCAACGGGCGGCCGGCGGAGAATGCGTCATCAACACCGGATCAGAGTGTAAATAACTGCGTCTCTGTTTCGCAAGAGCAAAATAATGCGACGGAGAATAGTAGGCGCGTAGATGAGCGAGAGAGTACAGCTGATACGGAGGGTGCGAGCGAGATCGAGTGCGTGACGGGCAAAAATGCGAATATGAGTGCCAAGGAACCAGTTTCGTTATCAGCTACCTGTGCGATGATGTCTCGGTCCCCTACTAGCGGACGGCGTGCTACTGTAGTCGCGACGAAAGCACATAAATCGATATCGAGTGAGGCAGGGGCCTCGTCAAAGATGATACGGTGTGCGAGTTTGTGTGATGTTGACGTGAGTAGTGAACAAACGGTAGGCGGTATGGACAATATGGACTCTGAATGGAAGTTAGTGCAGAAAAAGCGTTATAAACGAAATGGGTTGGATAGTAGGAAAGGAACGGCTATAACTGCTCCGGACGGTAGATTTCGGGCAGCGGATATCAAAGTGCCTCTGCTAATTTCCAACGTTAGTACAGAAGCAAGTGAAGATGACATTATTCGGTATATTAAGGACAAGACAAGTGAAACTGTAACACTAAAAAAGATTAACATGAAGTCATATAAAAGGTATAATGCGTACAAGCTGTATGTTTCCAAACACAAGGCAGACTTGTTTTTAAACAATGAGTTATGGCCTGATGGAATTGTGTTTAGGCGTTTTGTACATTTTATGTATCGAACGAAATCTCAGGAGTCTAAAGTTATAGTCAGTTAATATAGTAATTTTATGGATATAAAGATTAGTAATAAATATCTTAAGTTAACTAGTTTTAATTGTAAATCGGTTAAACGTTCCATACATGATATTAAGGATATATGTGTGTGCTCCGATGTGGTAGCACTACAAGAGACGTGGCTGCTTCCCCATGACATTCCAATGTTAGGAACAATAAGCCCTGACTTTGAGTGTACGGGTAAGTCGGCTGTAGACACTGCTGAGGGCTTGTTGAGAGGAAGACCCCATGGGGGGGTTGCCATTCTCTGGAGGAAAGGCATTTTTGATAAGGTCTCTGTTGTTGACTGTAGCAGTCCTCGGTTAGCGGCCATTACAGCCTCGTCAAAGGGTCGTACTATTATTGTATTTTCAGTATACATGCCGACGAATTGTCCGGATAACTTACCAACTTTTACAGATGTATTAAGTGAGATTAGTGCTACCATAGCGAGCTGTGATATTGAGAATGTTTTTATATTGGGTGATTTCAACGCTCACCCCCAAGAGATGTTCTATAAAGAATTAATGTACTTCTGCTCTGAGCAGTCCTGGGTTTGTGCTGATGTAAATAAACGGGGGGTTGATAGTGGTACCTACACTTTTATAAGTGATGTGCACGGAAGCAGGAGATGGTTAGATCACTGTGTGGTATCTGTATCTGCTTGGCATACAATTGCAAATGTGGATGTATCGGAGGATGTTTACGTTTCGGATCATCTGCCATTACGTCTGGATTGCGACTTGGAAGTTGTGAGGCCTAAATTGATGGCCGGGGGTGCTGGCCGAAATCCTGTCTTTTGGGGCGAAAGAACTAAGTCAGAAATTCAAAGTTATCATAATTTATGTGCCAGTAAATTGCGAGACGTTGATTTCCCCCATGAGTTTGAAAAATGCAGCGTTGGATCATGTGGATTGGCTGAGCATAGGGTTATTCTGGACGATTTATATGAACAGATTGTAGAAATCTTATGTGCGGCGGCTAGGCACTCTAGAAGGACATCTGGGGGAGGGCCGAGGCGAGGTAGGCGAGTGTGTGGGTGGAACGAGTATGTGAAGGACGCACACCGCGAGGCCAGGTGTAGCTTTCAGACCTGGATTCTGAACAATCGCCCTTCGTCGGGCCCGGTTTATGATGAAATGTATGAGAAGCGAAAAGTTTTTAAAGGTCGACTGAAATTTTGTCAAAACCACGCTGAGCAAATTGTAATGGATAGGATAGCAGAAGAACGAGCTAGTAAAAACTTTGGTAAATTTTGGAAGTCCACTGGTAATCTGGATGCGAAACCTGGCCTCTCTGCGTGTGTGGAGGGGATAAGTGATAAGAGGGGAATTGCTAATGTTTTCAAGAACCATTTCAAAGTTCAGTCCCCTCTTGGTCCCTCAACCTTGGTGAATAATTGTGAGCCCGTCAGTCCTGGCGTGAAACCTCTGATAAGTTTTTCGACCAAGCAAGTACGTGCAATCATTAAAAACATGAAACGAGGCAAATCTCCAGGGCATGACGGGCTCAGTATTGAGCACCTGAGGCACGCAGGTGTTCATCTGCCTCGAGTCCTGTCTTTGTTTTTCACAATGTGTATTAGTCATGCGTACCTACCTGCTAATCTAATGAAGACCATCGTAGTTCCCATTGTGAAGAACAGGACAGGTGACATCTCGGACGGAGGTAACTATCGTCCCATTTCTCTTGCGACTATAATAGCCAAGGTGTTGGACGGTGTGCTTGATTCTTGTTTAAGTAACTACATACATCTTCATGACGCACAGTTCGGGTTTCGCCCCGGACTATCAACTGAAAGTGCTATTTTAAGTCTCAAGCATACCGTTCAATATTATAAAGATCGCGGTACGCCGGTGTACGCCTGTTTCCTTGATCTCTCCAAGGCGTTCGATCTTGTTTCATACGATGTGCTCTGGAGAAAGATGGGAGACAGGGGTATACCCGCGGAAATATGTGGGCTAGTCCAGTATTGGTATGGCAACCAAGTCAATCAGGTGAAATGGGATGATACAGTCTCTGAGCCGTATAGGTTGGAGTGCGGGGTGAGGCAGGGTGGTCTGACGTCTCCCAGGCTCTTCAACCTCTACGTGGATGACCTGATAGTCGCACTCAGCAGCATGCGTGTCGGATGCAGTGTTGATGGAGTTAGAATTAACAACATCAGCTATGCAGACGACATGGTGCTGCTGGGTCCGTCGGCAGGAGCAATCGGAGAGATGCTTAAAACGTGTGAGACCTACGCTGCCGCACATGGATTAAAATATAATGTAAAAAAATGTGAATACATGGTCTTTGAGGTCAGCGGCAAACGCCGTGGAGAAGGACCCGAGTTGATAATGAACGGGACACCAATTAATAGGGTGTCAACTTTTAAATACCTAGGGCATTGTCTTGCCGCTGACTTCAGGGACGATGTAGACATTGAGAGGGAGCGTAGGGCTCTGGCGGTCCGGAGTAATATGTTGTCCCGTAGATTTGCGCGGTGTACAGACCAAGTAAAAGTAACACTTTTCAAGGCTTATTGCCAAAGTTTGTACACGGGCAGTCTATGGGTCAATTTTACTAAGAGATCGCTAGATGTCCTGCGCGTCCAATATAACAATGCTTTCAGGATGTTGTTGAGGCTGCCTCGTTACTGTAGTGCGTCGGAAATGTTTGCACAAGCCCGCACCGATGGCTTCTATGCTATTATACGCAAAAAAACCGCGTCGCTTCTGAGGAGGGTGAGGGGCAGCCAAAACAGCATCTTGAAAACGGTAGCTGAGAGCTTCGGCTCTCCAATTGTACAGCAGTTCGTGCAGAGGTTGATTTTTACTAACACTAGGCAATAAGTTATTTTTTGTATACTAACATTATATGGATATTTTGTGTCCGAAATAAAGCTATTATTATTATTATTATTATTATTATTATTTAACTTTTCTTAACTTTGCGGAAGTGCCTTAAAGCAAGTCTTTCAAGTATTTGGGTCACTGGGTTTCCGAAGACCTAAAAGACAGTCTGGATATAGAGCGTGAGCGCAGGGCGTTGGCTGTCCGCTGCAATATGTTGGCTTGCAGATTTGCAAAATGTTTGACTGAAGTAAAGGCTACACTATTGAAGGCATACTGTCAGTCGTTCTATACATGCAGTCTGTGGGTCAACTGCACGCAGAGGGCATACAGCACCCTGCGCGTACAATACAATAATGCTTTCAGGGTATTGATGGGGCTGCCGCGCTACTGCAGTGCTTCCGGCATGTTCGCGGACGCGAGAATAGATGGCTTTCACGCTATCATTCGCAAGCATTGCGCTTCCATTATGGGCAGGGTACGCGCCAGTCCCAACAACATCCTGAAAACTATAGCTGATAGGTGGGACAGCCCCATACTGGGATTTTGGATGCGCCTACATGCCACTGTGGCGTATTAATGAATAGTTCGTGTTGTGTTTCTTGTAGATGTAAGTACTAACACTAGGTTCTAAATCGTAACTCGTATCACAGATAATATAATACTCTACATACTAAATTTATGAATAAAATTTAAATATTGTTGTATTTTAATATGTTTTCCAACAACGGTCAAAAATGACTCCTCAAACTTTGCCAATTCTTCAGAAGGCCATATCTCGGCAATAAAGACTCATACGAAAAAAAATTGTGCGCACATATTTATGTCTACTAAACTGACCGGAATATAAACAAATTTCACGACCTCACTTTTTTTTCGTTGTCCGCTTCACGTGAAATGTCCCAAATATCATATACTTGAATAATAATAGAATACTTTGTGTTATATGACTTGGGCCGCATTCTACCAAACTTTTATACCTAGAATAAGTCTTAGTTTTTCCATACTACAACTGTGAGACGTCAATTTTATTCCACGATTAAAAAATATCTGACTTTGGTAAAATCAGCCCTTATAAATAAAGAAAAAATTACTGGACCTTATTCAATTTTCTACTGGAAACAAGTCAAAGTGAATATTTCCAAACTTCCACATCATTTTCACGTAGTATTTATACCAAAATAGTCTTCAATAATTGCTTAAACTATATCAATTAAAAAAAAAACAAATATAGATACTTTGATTTTTTAATAAATAAAATAAAAGTACTCTAAATTTCACTGCGTCGGCGATGCGCGCTCGCCCTGCAATGCCAGAAACTCTATAGAACTTTGCCTCATTCAATACAATTATTCATTTACAAACATGCAATATGCAGCATCTTATTGCTTTTGTATTACTGATAACTTAACATTTTTCCTAATGCCTGTAGAACTTGCGGTTTCTGAAATATTTGTTTCGGAAATAGCAAAAAAGAATTTCAGAGGTTGAATTCCATAATCCGCAGGTCCTAAAGATAAACGATTTATTATGATAAGGTCCTATATTCATTACAATTATTTTCATTAATTTACATTTTCTGTAAATTGCTGGGGCAGGATCTGGCATTATCCTTTATTGAGGCGGGCAATCCTGGTTAAGAAGATCACAATCTCATAGGTTGAACTGCGAGATGCCATTTATAACAAAAAAAAAAAAGTTAAGTGCAGAGTACCAGAATGTAAGGGGGCCTTAATGCATGGCGTTAATTATAAATGGACTACTTAGGTCACACGTACCGTGTGTATTATCATTATTTAGTTACAAAAAGCTCACAAGGAATCTGAACTCTCTGAATTCATATGATTATATATAACTTTTAATTTTCTGCAGGTATGCTATGCAATGGAGTTTGATTTGATATTCAGCAGCTGCTATCTATTAAAGAGCACATTGAATGGTGTTCAAAGGAGCCACTCTCCTCATGACGCGTATTTTCTGGTTAACAACAATATGACTAAAGAAAAGTACGATAACTCAACACCATACGTCGTCTTCTTTAACTATGAGTGAGTCACATTTACTATTACTACTCCGGAGGTGGGTTATGCTTTTTTTTTGTACTGTCAATCATGTATTTACTCCCTATTTGTATTGCAGTGATTACTTTACACTGAGCTGGATCCTGGGGATACCGGCAGTAGACTACAGTGTTACGTTGCACAAGATAAACAATGATACAGGGGTAAAGTATTTTCTTGTTTTTTGTAACTCTTCAAGAAAGCCAGTAAGATCTAGGAATTGTTGGCGTTTACCTAACATTGTATTTTATCAACTTACTATTTCATTAGTTTCACTGTAGGTTGCAATAAATGTGTGTTGTTTGTGGCAGGAATATTTACATGAGGACATTGAGGTGACGCAGAACTGCACGCTGCAGAATGACGGGGAATGGTTGCGCTGTGACCTAGCGCCGCCCTACGGCTGCTACCAGGCCTCGCTGGTGCACGGCGGTCTCTGGACTTCCGGCGTCTTCCACCAGAAGAAGTTCGTCAATTATGATCATTTGTGTGAGTTATACTAAAGGCTGATTTGTTATCCTGAGAAGTATAACCCACTATCCATGGTAAACAATACCATGGATACTAGGTTATACCTACTTTTCGCCACATTGCCATATTGCGCCACATTGTTGCAACAATACATCTTGGTGTTGCTGGAAACACAAATTGCTTCTAATGTTGCACCCAGCAACAGCATGTTGCTGGAACAGTGTTCTGTTTTATTTGTTTACTATGAATTTGGGGCTTGAAAGTATACAAGCCCCAAATTCATAGTAAAGTTCACTCAACTTTTCGATTCATGCAGCTCGTAATTGCCCCAGTTTTTTAGGGATATTCAATATTGCAGTATACATAATTATTATATGAAGGTCACAGATGATACGATAGTAAATTAGAAAGGTATTTTTTAACACCTTGCACATTGCAACCGCTGGGCCCTCCCTTCTTCGCTTCGCTCTCGACGGAGCGGTCGTGGGATTAATGGACTGTGTCCTATTCGCAAGTATAGTCGGAGCGTGCCTCACGACCTCCCTCCATCTGGTTCTGCTAGATGACAGTCTGGCGCATTCATTATCACATTATCAGGGCTTACAACCGCGGATTTAATTTGATAAAGAGGGTCTAATAAGTATTTTTCCCGATGTCGGAGTCGAAAATTTATAAAATCTTAAATTTTCACTTTTTGGAAAAAAAAATGAAAATTTTTGGAGAGCTGTATGTCGGTAATTATTGAACCTGCAGAGCGGGTTCTGATCTCCAATTGTAACAATTTTAGTCTACTTTAAAAGCGATAATAGATATTTTCGGAGCTGCAAAATTTAATATACAGGGTGGAATTGAAGTCATGGGCATTATTTTAACCTAAGGCACTACTCACGATACTGATTGCATTAGGGCTATTAATACGCAAATCAAAAATATTATTAATGCAATTAAGGAAAACCTTAAAAATGTAGTAAGTCAAATTGCACAAGGCTTATTATTGCAAATAAACACTTAAAGTAATTAAAACAAAATACTTCGTTAACGCCAATAAATGTTGAAGTATCAAAATCTTAAAGCGCAGTACAGCGCAAAGCGAAATGTAAACAAACATCACCTGCGCGCGCGCGGGTTTTTCCTTACAAGTAATAATAACAATGGGCTAAAAGACATGCCGTCCGGCGGGATTCCCTGAACTCTCTCCGTCCCACTCCCTCACTCGCAAAAATACGAATATCACCCCCGCGCGGGGTCTGCTTCCCGCCGCAACGTGAACCCGGAACCAGTGTCATAACGACTGCGCAGGTGCATTGACGCGTAATTGATTTATTGATCCCGTGATGTAATCGCCGTACTCGCCGCTCGCGTCATACGGTGCTTGGATTGCAGTGTATTAAGTGTTAGTGTAGTATTTGTGTGTTGTGTGTGTGTTTGTGTACACGATGCCTCGACCGCGTAATGTGCAGGCTAGGTACACCAACCAACAATACCCACAAATGGTTGTATGAACTCGTGAAATGTTCCATCGCCGCAACCCAAACGACCCTATTCCTTCACGGGGTCTCATTCCACCAGAACCACTAAGAACCTGTTGGATTTTTCGTCTTTTCACGTGCCAGCACATGCACAAGCCCGTGGAAGAGCACCCGTTTACCCTCTGTCACTTTACCGACAAATAAGGTTTTTTCAAAACAATCCACAAGCTAGGTACGTAAATGTTTTTTTTAATGTATGTTAGTTGACGTAGTTTTGACCGTCCTAAGCCGGCAAAGTACGAAGGGAAAGTTGGAATTTATTATGAATCAATTCATTGGCAACTTACGAATGTCACGTGAGTCGGGCGGGGTCAAAGAATTCACGCCCAATGACGCGTACGGCGTAATGTACCTACGCATTTGCTATCGAGAAGCGCAAAGTGTTTGATACTTTCTATGACTTACTACATTTTAAGGTTTTCCATACTTGCATTAATAATATTTTTGATTTGCGTAATAGTAGCCCTAATGCAATTAGTATCATGAGTAGTGCCTTAGGTTAAAATAATGCCCATGACTTCAAATGCACCCTGTAGTCCTAACAACATATTAAAAAATCAGAACTAGCCGTTAGTTTGTGATTTTAATGTTCGCTATGACTGGCCTTCACAAACAACAAAAAGGTTCTAAAACTTGAAAAAAATAATTTTCATAAGCAACATACAAAAAGAAGTGAAATCCCACCAAAAGCATTTTCATGTAAAATGTTGCCAAGACGAGACGTGACGAGACCATGTGGCTCACACTCAACAAGTTATCAGAGGGGCAATTCTCGTAATTTTTCAGATCGTTCACAGTCTGATCTCAGTCTCAATCTGTCGAAAATACTTCAAATTTCCCTACATTTTGACAAGTTTTTGACATTTGTTTGTCGCCGAGATGAGACTGCGACTAGATTTTGAACGTTTTAAATTAGCAGAATTGGCCTACTGATCTCATGTAGAGCCAAGCTTCTAACTCTACACGCCCTAACTATACAAGCCCTAACTTCATAAACTATACCTTAGTCAAAATATGTGTAGAGTTTGTGAAAATAGGGCTTGCAGACTTAGGGCGTGTAGAGTTAGAAGCTTGGCTCTAGATGAGATCTGATAACTTTAATTTAGCTGACATACACGTACATACACTTGAATCTAACAAAAATTAGTACTTACTTTAAAGCTTATCAGCACTTCAAAGCTTAATATTTCACAAACTGATCCCTGAATCGAAAAATGGTTTTCACAAACCCGAATATTTTTTGAAAGACCTATCCAACTATACCTCACACAACGGGGTAGACGAGAAAAAAAACATCCCCACTTTACGTGTAGAGAAGGTAAAACATTTTTTTTTTTCAAAATTTTAATTTTACCACTTTGTTGGTGTGATTAATAATTGTACAACATAACATAATCAGCCTATAATGTTCCCACTGCTGGGACACAGGCCTCCTCTCTGTGAGAGGGAGTGGGCCGTAATCCACCACGGGGGCCCAGTGCGGGTTGGTAGATGTCACATGTCTTCGAATTTTTGGTTCTAGGACATGCCGGTTTCCTCACGATGTTTTCCTTCACCGTTTTGAGAGCAGTGGTGATGAAATATTTTACACAAAGTAAAGCGCTTGTCTGGATTCGAACCTACGACCTACAACTCCTAAGTCGCGGCCGTTACCACTGGGCCACCATTTTATGTATTAATTTATGTATGTCCATTAATATCTATGTCCATGCCAAATTATAGCTTTCTAGTACTAAGAGTCTCTGAGCTAAGCTGCGGACGGACGGACAGACGGTCATGGGGAAACTATAAGGGTTCCTTGTTGACTACGTAACCCTAAAACTAGCGCCTAATAGCATTTTTTTTGACAATATCTCCTGACTCATTTTACGATAAAAACATTTATCTATACTTAATATTATAAAGTGGAAAGATTTGTATGTATGTTTGTAACGAATTGGCTCAAAAAGTACTGGACCGATTTTAAAAATTCTTTCATCATTTGAATGCTACATTATCACTGATTAATATAGGCTTTTTTAATTGCAAGAAAAAAATGAAACGTTTAAAAAATAAATGTCCACCCGTGCAGGCCGCTAGTATAATACGAAATTAAACTAGAGAAAATTTCCTACAATTTATGTACCTACTTAATTAAATCTTTTTGTAAAATCAGTAGTTTTGGTGTACGAGCGCCGCAAAATATTCACCTGCACTAACACGACATTTTCGTTATTTAAGAAAAAAATATTACTATGCGTGGTGGGATTAAGGGAACGGATAGCAGGTATAAGGGAATGCGTCGCCTTTGTGTGAAACATCTGCCGGCAAAACTCAATAGAAATTTAGTCTGAGTCATCAGTATACACGTACGATCACCAAAGGGCATTTATAAGTAACCAGGGTCGTCGGTATAGTTGGAGTTTAGTAACAAACCCATGGAAATTTTCGAATAAAATTAAATTAAATTAATAGAAAACAAATAGTTCATTTATCAAATTAATTTTCAATCGTAAATATCCATCGGTTTCTTACTAAACTTCGACTATATCCGATGGCCCTGGTTACTTATCTCTTTTGGTGACATTGTAAAATATCATTAATTTTATTAAAAGTTTTATTTATGTCCAAATTTTGATTAAGAATGTCATTCCAGTAAATTTTATTTAATGCCGATTGGATTATTTTAGTAACGTAGGGTGTCCTTTTAAGAGTCTGCGTTTCCTCATTCATAACATAAGGCTGTATGTTAGCTATTGTGGTCTGAGATACCATTATTATTAACAGTTATTTGAAATTTTGTGCTACTATTATTTGTAAGTAAATAAAAGATCTATACAAGTCGATATTGATTTTGTGGTTCTTGTAGGAGTTTTGATGATTTGGTGTAGGTTTAGTTCTGTCATGATATCCTCTGGTATTCTTTTCATTTTTATAATAATATAAGTTAAAATCTCCAGTAATTAATGAAGCATTTGTTTTTATATTTTAGTGTAATGAGCATCAGAAGTTGATTTTAAATGTTCAAGAACCGTTCTATATTTCGATCGGCCCTATATACAAGAATAATCATTAGTTTTGGCGACTTAACTTCTATGGCACAACATATTCGACGGATAGATTGATAATATCAGGTAGCTCTTTGCAGTTCAATCCCGTTCGTATCAGAATGGCAGCCTCCTCGGTGGTTTAGAAAGCCGAACTGAACTCGTTTCTACTGACTGTATTATTTATTTGTGGTGATTTCAAATCCACGTCTCGGCAAGGCAGGTATTATAAGATTAATTATCCAGTAGGCTCTCCAGAATATGTGCTTTGAAACTAGAATTCAAATCATAATGTGGCATTACAGCTGAAGTGGAAACATGTCAACTAACCCTCGGAGGGCACTGTAAGTTATGAGTATGAGTCGTGCATTTACAGAAATTACAAAAGTATCTAATGAAATATTTTTTAATCAAATGGATCACAAAACATACCTATGTATGCCAATTTGTACAGCCTCTTAAAAATGAAGTGTTTTGATTAGATTATTTATTCATCACCTTTAAGATGTTTCATTTGACAATTTGTTATTCGAAAAATAGTTGCTGTAAAATGTGCTGAGATATAAAGTTGAAACCTAAAAGATTTATTTATTTATTAAGGTACGCCAACAGCTTCTATAAACATTACGGCGGAAATATCTTGGCAAGTCTGAACGTAGGCACTAAGAACTGTCGTGCATGTTTTCTCACTCACACTCGCCTCATGTCACCATTTGGTTCCAAAAAAATCTTACTGCGTGCAGCTTTCTATGCGAAGTTCAGACTCGCCAAGATAAATCGGCCGTATTGTATATTATAGGGTGACTGGTAATTAGTGACCGATACTTAAACACGTGATTGTACTCATGATAACAAACAACTTTTATTATGGGACCAAACCTGAAATTGTGAAAAAGATCTGCTGTTCAGTCATTTATGTTCGCCTAACTGGTCAAAATGTAGGTACTGAACAGCAGATTTTTTTTCGCGAATTCAGGTTTGGTCCCATAGTAAAAGTTGTTTGTTAACATGAGTACAATCACGTGTTTAGGTCACTAATTACCAGTCACCCTATATATCTATGATAAGATGTACACATAAATATGTTACTTGCGAATTCCCTTTATTGAGTGGTTGCGAAAGAATTGAACCTGATTAGAATTTGTTGTGCTTTCATCAGATACTTTCGGAACAGACGGACTTACACATAATGGTTCGAATGCCACGATTAATATATCTGTTGGGTCTTGCTTCTAATAGCCCTAGTGCACACATAGGTTTAATACGCGTTAGTGTAGCACGCTTAGCAGCGCTTTGAACCTCTAGTCGTGTCCGCAGGCCACCGGGCCGTGGCGCCGCCGCGGCTGGCGGCGCGGCGGCCGGGCGCGCTGTGGGCGGGCGGCGCGGCGCTGGCGGGCGCGCTGGCGCTGCTGGCGGCCGCCGGCCTGCGCCGCCGCCTGCGCCTGCGCGACTACCACAAGCGCGTGCTGGACTTCTGGTTCAACAACCGGTGAGTTCGCTATGTGCCTACAGGTAACGCGCGATTGTATTCACCGTCCAGGTATAAAACATAGTAGACAATTTATTTTACCAGAACAAAATAAAAATTTTGACCCAAAACATCGATACACCCTATGTCCTAAAACCAGAAATTCTAACTCTGTTCACTCGCAGTGAAGTCTCAAGTCGTGGCAGCGATTATATGTAACTAGCTAGCTAACTCAGGCTAAATGCCCAAGCAGGAATATGATATTTCAAGCCTATATCCATAAATTGTCAGCGGTAATATGGACATTGTATTTTTCGAACAATAATCCGTAATCTCGGTCATGTATGTATGAGTGTTTATCAACAAAAATAATTAATTTATTGACGTGCGTCGTTGATTGACTCGTCTGACATTGTTATCTAGAAGCTTGCGCACACGCGGGTGTACGTCTTAGGGGCGTATAGTGTTGTGTCTCAAAACTTAACGCCGAGTGCTGATAGGACAATAATACTTATAGTAAAAGAGCGAGTTGCGTTAAACTGTATTATGAGCACTCATCACTATTTGGCGACTACAACACTAGTTCCAGTTAGTCCAGTATTAGTTGCCTGTTATTGCAGGTGTCCTGGACCTACCATGCTCCATATTATAGAGTACCTAGTCTACGTTTTTATATATGTAGCATGCCCGTTTCACAGCTAATAATAAGAGTCTCATCCATGCTAGTAATGTTAAGTAAGGTACGTATGCATGTAAAGAGGCCAGCACATCAAGCTACCCCAATATGTCAAATTTCTTTGATAGATTTTGAACTTTACTTCAAAGGAATAAGGTTCATATTCAATTGGGAAAATTTGACAGATTGGGGTAGCTTGATGTGCTGGCCTCTGTACACTCACGAGCAACTAAATCGACTCAACCCATACTTATGGGTTCGGAAAATATATAATTTATAAATAAATACCATATGTCCATTAAAAGCTTGAGACTTAACTTTACATTAACACTGCTATCATAAAAATAAACAGTATGTTTTTATTTAAGCAATTTAAACGGGTATATAGGATAATGCTCACTATACGGTATCCACGACTTGTGCTACCACCTCTATAAAAACCCCCGCAACCGATTGATCTTATAAGTCGCTTATCAGAAGTTGACCTGTACAATCTCCGCAAATTGCACTCATTGTTTTGAAGAAACTATGGACACTACGACTGGAGAAGATGCTCAAGTTGTTGCTCTATTGCAACAAGGACTCAGTAAGCGAACAGTCGTTGCCCAGCTTCACTTTAGCTAGTCTGCTGTATCAAGAAAAAACGCTTAAAAAGATCGCTTTTAGCGATAAGACCGCCCATCGTGTCACCCTTTGCAAAAGTTCTATATTTATGTCTGTAATTTATATGGTGTACATAAGAGTATTCTATTCTATTCAAGAATATACAGAAGGTTTCAAGGGACTGGTGCCTTTAATCGGAAACCAAGAGCCAGCCGCCACCGGTGTACTTCAGAGAGAGACGACCGTTTCATCGTTACGACAGCGCTGAGAAATCGGCACCTGACGAGTGTGGATGAGACGCAGGAACTAATGCGTGTTCGAGGTGTGGCTGTCAGTGAGTGGACAGTAAGAGTACGCTTGAGGAAAGCCAATCTCACTCCAAAATGGCCTGAAACGGGCCCGAAATTAACTACAGGCCACCGACAAGTGCGCCTTCAATTTGCTCGAGAGCATCTCAAGAGGAGCATTGCGCAATGGCAGTCGGTCTTTTCACTGACGAGTTCAGAATGTGTTTGCATGGCAGTGACAAGAGAGGCCAGGTCTACAGGCGTCCGGGCGAGCGATTTGCGCAGTGCTGTTTCGCTGAAACGGTTGCACACGGTGGCGGCTGCTGCACGGGGTTGGTATCTCTTTGGACGGAAAAACCGAGCTCATTTTCGTGCCCGGGGGAGGCTGAGAAGGGATAACAGCTGATCGGTATATTACCGACATTCTTCAGGATCACGTTGTTCCCTATGCAGGATTTGTCGGCGACAACTTCGTCTTAATGCATGACAATGCCCGGTGTCACACGTCGCATATCACTCTGCAGTTCCTTGACGAAGTGAATATATAGACGATGGGCTGGCCTGCACTCATTCCAGATATGAATCCCATGAGCTCAAGGGAAGGGTCCAGGCCAGAAATCCAGTCCCTTCGATCATAGAAGAATTGAAGGCGGCGTTATTAGAAGAGTGGGACGGAATTCCTCAAGATACCGTCAAAAAATTGATCAGATCAGTGAAGATTCGACTGCAAGCTGTGATTAGAGCTACAGGGGCAATACCAAGTACTGACTTTGTTCGTTTTTTTTTTTCATTGATCTATTATTTATTTTTGAACACTTTATGACCTTACAGACTCTAAAAGTTATACAACCTCCTAATTCTAAATTTGTTAAATCACTTTATCATGCAATGTATCGAACTGCTAGAGGGCGGAGACCTGGTGATCTGAAACACAGGCGCTTAAAGCCCCATTCTCCCACAGTAAACTAAACCAAATAACATACCATACGTGTAACAATGTCTGCAATGTTTATTGTGGTGAAAAAATAAATACTTATTATTATTACTGACACAATAAATCAGATAATTATGCGTTTATTATTTACTATTTTCAGTTATAAACAAGTTTATGAATTTTCTTATCACCCGAAAGGTCACAACACTCACCACTCAAAACAGTTTGGTTAAGGAAAATGTGAATGATTTCCTCATAATGTATATGATTAATATTTAGTAGGTATTGCTTATAATATAACTAATCAATGTGTTTCCCACCACAAGCCGGCCAGGATAAGGATCGCAAATAATCACAAAACAGGTAAAAGAAATATAGTTTGCCGTAGTTCTTAGTAGCCAACGTAGGTTAATAATATTTTTTTTAGATTTCTGCATGTGTAAGTTGAGTGAGGTTTCACCGCAAGCGAGTAAATTATTATGTTGTAAGTTAAACACTAAAGGTTGACTATTTGAATGTAGGCGAGTAGTGTATAGCGATTGTTAGTCCATAGTAGTGTTTAATAATAGTAAGTTGAACTGGTGCCAGATACATGCACGGTTGAAAGTCCTTCGGCGAATTCAAATCGCCTATCTGAATATTTGAATAGCCAACAGTATAAGTATTAGCAGAATATTATGATTGGGTTTGAAGGATTTCTTATTAGAACTTATATTGAGCATTGTTCGCCATGGGACTTCCTGTGATCGCCAATGAAACGGCCTGTCAGGATAATAGGTACTTCCCCTTCTTTTAAAACACGTGATAATGTCACCTGCGACATTTCCGGCGACTGTAGATTGGTCCATTCTATTAAACTGCGTTTGAAGCAGGGACTTGTAACGTTACTCAAAATAACGTTACGCTTAGTTCCGATACCGATAATTTGTACCGTTCCACAAGGATCTAACAAAATTAGTTTCTTGGTTATAACGATACTGACAAACGGAACGCTAACAATATTATCAATAATATATCGTTAATAGTATAAAGATATAATAAAGTTATTCATTTTGATACTCAACGATGTCACTGTTGCCAGCTTCATGACTTAAAAGATGACGAAAAAGACAAAAAGGTATGATGAATAATGTTATAAATGAATCTGTAACGTTTCACCTTTAACGTTATTACAAACGGATAAGCTTGACACCCCTCTCTTCAACATAACACTCTCCACAACATAACACCCCTCTCTTCAACATAACACCCCTCTCTTCAACATAACACTCTCCACAACATAACACCCCTCTCTTCGAACTCATGGTAGTCACAAGTTGCGCGACGTTCTTGCAACAACATAACGCCCCTCCCTTCCCCGAAGGGTTGGGCAGAGGTTGACTTTAGTAGGAAAGCCACGTTTCACCAAAAACACAATTCAAATAATGTCATCTATATTGCTTTATATATAATGTTGTGTTGCGGGAAATATTATGTTCCTCACAAAAATGGCAATGACATGTTGTTGAAACGATGTTGTGTTGTGCAACTTTGTCTACCATGCCAAGACTCACGCCTAATACCACAGTAGTAAAGGCAGGTCCAGGAAATTACATCTTTTATTTCTTCATCTTTTCTTTTTTTCAATAGTTGTGTCGTGACAGCAATTCGAATGCGTTTTGCAAAGGTGACTCCTAATCAATCTAATCAATTCATGTCATACGCTACCGTCGATACGCATCGCCTAATGCGGGCTCAAAGTATTCGTTGTGTACTCTAATTAGATAGTCAACCTTATTACAATGTCTTGTTTCATTTGTTGACTGGTCTACAAGCTGTGATTTCCCAACGGCAAAAATTACGACCTTCCACGCAAAGTTTCATCCCTTATTTAACCCGTTAAGCGGTGAATTTTCAAAAATTCTTCCTTGCACTTTCGCTTGTGCAAAATTTCATGCTTCTAGACCTAGCGGTTTAGGCTGTGCGTTGTCTGACTGAATGTATGAATTTAAGATTTTTATTAGGCAGAAAAAAGTAGAAAGTTTATTTACCATAAGTAGCTTAGTTAGTTGAGTTTTTGACATATTCGGAATGTTTTGAAACGTCAAAAAACTACCCTGACTATTTTGTTGACTGTACCTACATATGAACTTCAAACCAGGGACTTGAAAACGAAATGAATATCGTTCCGTTACCACTAATATTATCGTATAACGTTCCAAAATTTGTAACGATACTAAAAATTAAAAATATCAATAACGTTACAAAAAAAAAACTTTGTAGAATATCATTTTCGTAGAACAATATTAATAATATTATAAATAGTTAACATTATAGATATCAGTAACATTAAGCTTATCCGCTACAGGCGGATTAGGGAATCACCTTTGCAAAACGCATTCGAATTGCTGTCACGACACAACTATTGAAAAAAAGAAAAGATGAAGAAATAAAAGATGTAATTTCCTGGACCTGCCTTTACTACTGTGGTATTAGGCGTGAGTCTTGGCATGGTAGACAAAGTTGCACAACACAACATGTCATTGCCATTTTGTGTGAGCAACATATTTCCAGCAACACAACATTATGTGTAAAGCTATGACATTATTTGAATTGTGTTTTTGGTGAAACGTGGGTTTACTACTAAAGTCAACCTCTGCCCAACCCTTCGGGGAAGGGAGGGGCGTTATGTTGTTGCAAGAACGTCGCGCAACTTGTGACTACCATGAGTACGAAGAGAGGGGTGTTATGTTGTGGAGAGTTTTATGTTGAAGAGAGGGGTGTTATGTTGTGGAGAGTGTTATGTTGAAGAGAGGGGTGTTATGTTGTGGAGAGTGTTATGTTGAAGAGAGGGGTGGTATTTTGTGGAGAGTGTTATGTTGAAGAGAGGGGTGTTATGTTGTGGAGTGTTATGTTGTGGAGTGTTATGTTGAAGAGAGGGGTGTTATGTTGTGGAGAGTGTTATGTTGAAGAGAAGGGTGTTATGTTGTTGCAAGAATGCCGCACAACGTGTGAGGGACTTTATTGTAGTCAGTTGCAAAGGTTTGCATCTTGTCTTATCTATCCAATGTTGTTGTTATGACTTGTTTGTCCATAAAGATTTGGGCGAATAACGTAATCAATATTTTTAAGATGCTACGATGTCAAGGTTAATTATGATATGTATATTTTATCAGTTTCTACCAAACACTCGTTGAGGCAATTTAACTTTCAAAGGGGTCAACCGGGGCTTTTGCGTCTTCGATCTTGGGGATATTTACTTATTCGAAATGAGTTATCCGAAATACAACCGCGTGGTGTACTTTTATCTACCCCTAATAATAATAATTGATTCAGAGAGCGATTTTTCTGGACACGGCCCGCATTGTTAGGAGGTTCCTCTCTGGAACCCTCACCACCGGTAGCTTGGACCCTGTTCCCGATACCGGTAGGCTACTATTTTTTATATTTTTAAATGTTTTTATATCCTAATACTTAAAAATATTTAGACTACTATTATAAAGAGGAAAGATTTGTTTGTTTGAAATGAATAGGCTCGGAAACTACTGGAGCGATTTGAAAAAATATTTTTGTGTTGTATAGTCCATTTATTGAGGAATGCTATAGGCTATACAATATCACGCTACAACCAACATGAGCGAACGCACCAATGAAAGCTGTTGCAAAAACGGGAAAAATTATTCTTTTTGTAAGCTTCTGTTACGAGCGCTGTGTATACGGTTTAAGGGCCTATACTACCTCAAATGGCTTAGCATGATCCTCCGTTATGTCGAAAATACTGCAGCATTAATTTTGAAATAAATATATGGTAAAGTTGAGGATTAATGTTAGGTCTTATGTTAGACGAAAACACGATTTCATAAAATTTTCTCGATAGAAAAAAAATCCAAAGTTACCTCCAAACCAAACAATAAACCGCTGGTATTCAAAAAATACTTCAAATTACATCATGAAACTTTGTATACTGACCGAACTAACTATAAAGCAGGTCTTATGTTATTTATTTTTTTTTAAATTACCATTATTTTCACCGTAAAAAGCAAATACCTAAACTATTGACGCTGCCTGCCGCCTAGCACCGCACTCTGTCTCGCTCTCACTCAGTCTGCGAGCAGTATCGTGCGAGTGAGATAAAGAGTGAATTTTAGCTGAGGTAGTGTAGGCTCTTAAGTTACAGTTAGTTAAAAGTTTATAAAAATTCCGCACGCGCGTTTCCGCGCGTTTTTTTGGCTATCTTTTAAGGTTGACTCACTAAAACCTTTTTTATGGTATTCAAATTTGTTCTAAAATAATGCATTATTTGCGAAGGTGTTTTAATAAACATGATATTAATCCTTATCCAAATAAATACTTATTCATAAGTATTTAATTTTGAACAAAACCGCCCTTGACATCTTTTGATTTCAATGAATATCTTAGGAGATATCATAGTTTTAAAATAAATCAGCACGGCCGCCGCGTGCCGGTAGCTGTGCGAGGCTTACTATAGTTCCACTTTTACTGATCACAGTGCGATGTACCTAAAATAGCTTCTTAAAGTAATGTACACACGGCTCCACATTAAGCTATACGTTTCCAGTTTTAGCTGACCTTGCATTGTATAGGTTTTTCGTACAATCAGAACTCGGCTTATACTGGTTATATAGTTTGATGTGTAGCCGTGCGTACTAAGCTCTAAATAATAATCTTAAAGTAATGGAATATATTTTAGTAGGTTTTTTCCTCAAATTAACGCGGGTGAAACCGTGGGGCACTGCTAGTAATTATCTAAACCTGTAACTAAGTAGTCTTCTTCTAATCGTACGTATCTTCTATAGGTACGGTATAAGTACGTTGGTACGTTTGACACATGGCGCCACATACACAGCTTTATTTAAATAAATTATTTTTGATTTGATTTGACTACTAACTCCTACAGAAGGAGGCCTAAGTTGTAGCTAAAGTCATTGTAGGTCGGTTTTATAATAATATCTTTAAGAAAATCTACTAGTATCTGTTCCATTCTGTCATACTGGAAATTACTTTTAGCACTGCCAGTAGCATTTCCAGATTATACCTGCTATTAGTCTGAGCCTGATACTCAGCTAAGAATGGCTGAAACACAGAATTAGGCCTGTCCA
Organism: Globia sparganii; assembly: GCA_949316385.1. Classification (NCBI taxonomy): domain Eukaryota; kingdom Metazoa; phylum Arthropoda; class Insecta; order Lepidoptera; family Noctuidae; genus Globia; species Globia sparganii. The sequence goes on from OX438658.1 coordinate 409,139, forward strand.
AAAAAATTCGTTACATATTTACATCAGTGTTTCTAATTGGCTGTTTTTTAACAGAGTTCAAAAAAGGTGGATCGAGGTTCTCAATTCGGATGTTTATCGTTCAGTTGTAGATTGATGAGATGTGCTCTCATAACATTAAAGTATAGTAGGTGTGCTCACCCGAGTGAAGTACTACCACAAAAAGTTGTCTCATCAAAAGTGTTGCTGTGTTCCGGTTTGAAGGGTGACGGTGCAATTAGATTTGAGCTTATTGTCTCTAGGACCGCAACGATCTGCGATACATAGGCGGCCCGCGGCGCTGACCTGGGGGCCGATTCTACTAACAAAATTGTTCAAAAATCGCAATGGAACCACAGCTGAATCACGGCTGGTTACGTTTTAGTTTAAGCCAACGATCGATCGAAATAATTTCAAAATATATTCTGCTAACAAAATCGAACATGAGCGTGACGTTTAGTCACATTCTACTGTTATTTTGACACTTGTTAGAATCGAATGGTCTAAATAGAATTTTGGATTCGAAAATACTTTCGGTGACATGTATGAACATTTTTAGGTTCAACTTTTTTTCTGTGGTATTATTAAAACATACTATTTGGCATGTTGGTAACACAGTTTACCCGCTGTTACGTTCCCGTTACCATTCAGTTGCGATTCAGCATAGGTTTAGTTTCCACTTTGCATAGGAAATAGTAGAATGACTTCATAAGTAACTATCGAACAGCGATCGAAATCGAATTTTTACTAAAACACAATTGAACGTGTAACGTTGCAAATTAGTAGAATCGCCCCCCAGACCACTTAGCTACATGCAGTGATGGGTAATTTTCGGAAATTTTTCAAATCTTGGAAATTTTTCCAGAAAAATAAAAATTTGGAAAAATAATGGAAAAATATTGTTTACTCTAAAATTTTGACAACAGGAAGTAAAATAACACTTGAATTAAATGGTTTTAATTGTATTGAACATATTTTCTGACTGACTGACTGACTGACTAGTCCTTGACTTAATAAACTTGAAAATTGGTACGAATACATATTTATGTAAATTACGAACTTTGTCTTTTTGTTTTTCTCAACTACCCTCTAAAGGAGAATTGGGGGTGTCAAAGTTTGTATGGAAGAATTTTAACGCGCGGTCCGATTAACTCTAAACTCAGTATTGACAGTTCCTGATACCGTCAAACGGGGTGACTATGTGCCACGCAGGTGAGAATGTGCCATGGAGGTAATGGACTATAAAATTACCGATTTCTTTTTCAGGTTTGTCATAAGCCACTTTTTTTTAGGTTAGTAGATTTTATAAACATTTTACCATCTCTAGTTCATCCTACCCCCCCCCCCCCTTGAAATGCCCCCCCTAACCCCTTTGAAATGTTGTTTTCGTAAATTTACGAAAATCTTTTCAATTTGAAAAAAGCTTTTTGATTTGGAAAAATATCAGAAAAGTATTGGAAAAATATTGGAAAAATATTTTCTTTCTTTTCTTTTCCTTCCGAAATTTTTCCATTGCCCATCACTAGCTACATGTACAGACTGCAGTCTGCACAATGACAGGTCAGTGAGCCGGCTATATGTGCCGCGCGTATCATGGCGTGTTACTAATCTGCTCATGAGTTTATGCAAAATTGTTTTGATTTCTAAATATAGCTTGTATTGGAAATTATAATTAAACGACTAATTATAATTTCAACGTACACTGCAGAAGTGCTTCAGACCTGCAACATGTATTTTATGGAAATCTGAACTGCATTCAGCAAACAGTTTTTGAATAGTTTACTTTTAAATTGATGTTGATGTCCGCTACTTGGTTTGCAATTTGCATACAGAACTACAACAACTCTTTGAATAACTTCTTAGTGTAAGTAGGTACTTCTACATATAGGTACACCATTTTAAGGCATTATCATCTTAATATAAATGTCTTTCAATCTTTGATGTTTTAAGCTTGTCACACTAGCGCATCATTAAATTTTAATTCCTATGTATCTGTCAGCACCATGGTTATGTGTGCAAACAAATAATATTCCACAAGCACCTATAGCTTGGTATATTTCGTTCAATACTCATATTTAACGTTAAGATGTTAATTGGTCATCAAGGCTCAGCAAACAGTTAGTGTCAACATGAGATAGAACAAAGACACCGACTGCAGTCTTATAGGGTTCCGTATCAAAAAGGTGCAAACGGAGCACTCTTTCTATGCCAACAGTGCTTGTCTGACTCTCTCGTAACATGTTTGGAAATGTAAATTGTACGGAATCGTCACTAAAAGAGAATGTCTCGCACTTTCCGTTTTAACGTTGCAAGTTGATCTGAAAAACTACCTTGTTGATTTTAAGAGTGACGGTTTACTATTGTCCCGTAAGACGTGAATGTTGAGTTGCGCATACGCATGTATTACACGAACGATATTATCGTCTCATTGTCTCATTCATAATGTTACCGAGCACTGCACTAATCGCGCAGGCCGCGGCCGTCACCCACACATTGTAACAAACAAATGAATTGTAGTCTTTAGAAACTATGAATACCTGAGTAGGTACACAAACGTGTTGCAGCCGTTGTAGGTGGCGCCGGCGCCGTTGTGAGCGATGTCATTCAGATAATGACAGGCGCTAACAAAAGAACGATTAATTTATCTTCTTATCTTATTTCGCGATTTTACATATAAAGAAACCTATTCAAATAATCGGTCAATATCAAGTCAAGTTCACTGAATTTTCTATAATTTCTGTAAAAACAAAACGAATGAAGAACTCTCTGGGTTAGATAGATCTTTTTGGATTAGTTGTTGCGAAAACCAGAAAATCCTCGAAATTATGAATCAAGAAGAAACACACAAGTATATTTTATTTTCATATGTTTTTGTTTTGTTTAGATGTTCATTTATACTACCTTTTTTTTAGTCTATACTGTTCCACTCCTGGGCAAAGGCTTTTCCCAAATCCTTCCAGAACCTCTTTTCCCGCGCCACCTCGAACCAGCCCTCGCGGTACGCGTCCATGTCATCTCGCCATCTCTTTCTGGGCTGGCCTCGGCGGCACCATCCATTTTCAGGCACCCATGTGGAGATTTGTGCCCAACGGTCATCGTGCATACGGCTGATGTGACCCGCCCAATCCCATTTGAGCCTGGCAGCCTTCTTTCCTACATCCAGTATGCCCGGTTTGGAACGCAACGTGGTATTCCGAATTATTCTGTCCTGTCTTTTGACACCCAAAATGCTATGTTCCATAGCTCTTTGGCAAACTCCAAGGCGGAACTTTTACGACTCGGTGAGCGACCAGGTCTGAGCACCGTAGGTTTGAACGGGCAGGATCCACATGTCGATGAATTTGCGCTTCAGGGAGATCGGTAGATCACCCTTCATTAGCATTATCATGGACCAGTAGTTTTTCCAGGAGCTCTAGATTCGGCCATCGACCTCCCTTTACTGCCTGTTTTCGAAAGAAACTAACTGGCCCAAGTAGATATACTCATTAACATAAATTATTTCCTGCCCATCTACCTCGACCCTACGCTTGCGCTTGTTTTCGTATTGTTGGTCATTAGTTGGGTTTTAGACCAATTCATCGCAAGCCCCACCTTGAAGCTAGTCGTGCTCAGGTTTTGGAGCATGGTCTGGAGTTTTGGGGGCGAAAGAACGATATCGACGGCAAATCGGAAGTTTGTCAGCCTTTTCTTGCCGAAGTCAATGCTCTTAGTCTTCCATGAGGCTGCCAGTGACTTAAATATCTCCGCAAGTGATACTTGAGGAGATATTTATACCCATTAAACAGTAATATCAGATTACTGTTTAAATGTGCTATCGGTTGATTACATATTGGTGACGGGCCTAAGTCAAAGTAACGTTGAAGCCTATAAGTCTGATCTTTCTCCAGCCCCATATTGTCAGCCATTAAAACGTGTGCCTGTAAGTTTCAGCGAGGCGGCCACCGAGGCGGCCCCCGAGGCGGCAGTGACGCACGACTCTCGCGATGTGCTGCTGCTGTACGCGCGCGAGGGAGAACATGGACAGCAAGCCGTGGAGGCGCTCAAGGAACTTATACAGCATTCTACTGGGGGAACGGTAAGTTCTATAAATGTTTATTTCTGTAAGTAGATCTTCTAAGACACTTTTACTAGTCAATATTTTAAAATAAGATGGCATTTCGTAGCTGACTGATCCCGGAGAAGAAATGTCGAAACAAACTCAAGAGATCATGGTCTCCTTTATAGTCCAAACATTATTTTATTAAGATGTACGAGACACAATGCATGGCCATCTATGGAAGGGCCTTTTGAAAAAAGAGCCTTTACAATATATCTTAATATAACTCAGCCGTAAATATGAGACACCGAGCGCGAGCGTTACAAAGGCAGTTTGCAAGTTTTGTGGTACAAGACTGACACAAGGTATTTTTTGTGAATATATTACAATATTCACAAAAAATACCTACCTTTTTCTGAAACGGCCGCGTACCAATTTTATTTCTTATTTACTGGCCCCAGTGTTAACCTTGCTTAGATGGGTATGATGGGCACAGGTGACCACGATTTTATCCTCAAAAGGATAAAATATGCAACTAAGTTATCTGAATTAGCAAGCATAAAGAAAGCGACAAAAAAACTGAGAAGCGTCAGAAAGAAGATGTTAATAAAATTCTTTTAAACTGGTAATTTAATAACACCTGGCGTAAGTTTTCCTTCAAAAATTACAATAAAAAGTCAACAAGTTTTCCTCAAAGTCTTCCCTACCCTACCAACCTACCAACGTTTATCCTGTATCGTACATCAGCCAATCAGTCAACTCAGCCAGCCTATCGCAGTCCATGCTGCACGTAGGCCTCCCGCAGGCTGCGCCACAACACCCTGCCCTCCGCCTTCCGGATCCAGTCTGTCCCAGCCACCTTCATAAGGTCTTCTACAAACTCCTTTACCAACTTGAGAAGCGACCCTTTGAAGCGGATTGGACCTCGGCAAGACGTGTAAATTGAACATCACTTTTGTCTTGTCCAAATTCATGCCGAGGCCAACCCGCCAGAGGCGCCACTTTAGCTATGCAGCAGCTGGTCTAACTGTCCCAGCGTCTCTGTCATTATGATGATGTCATAGGCAAAGCGAGGGTGTGAGATGAACTCGACGTTCATTTTAATACCCTGTCCAGTCCAGTGCAGTGTCTCAAAGACATCCACCAACGCATTGGTGAACAGTTTCAGGATATCACATCCCCGTCTCACCCCTCTGAGCAGTTGTATGGAGCTGGCTTTCTGATCCTGTTCTGGTGTATTGTATATACAGGGTTATTTGTAAAACACCAGCAACCTCTGAAGAGGTTGTACTCATCATTATGAACAACATTTACTATGGGACCAAACCTGAAATCGCGAAAAAAAAAGCAGCTGTTCCCTATATTTTGACGAGATAGACGAAGATAAATGTAGGGAACAGCTGATTTTTATTTCGCGATTTCAGGTATACATTTTGCCAAGAGCCGAGACTGTAAATAGTGTAAAATCACTGTTTGACATTAAGTATGACACTACACAATTTTATAATAATAATCAATTAATTATTAATTGTTATGTTTATAATGAAATAAAGAAAGTGATAATCACAAGGTATAATTTGTTCTACACTTCATCATATAAGCAAAAAAATGACATTCACTTCACGTCTATAACAATAATCTAAATACTATTGATTACTCTCCTCTACTGGTGATAAAACTAGATATCAATTAATTACTTGCTTAAAAAGTTAATCTAATTCATCAAATTATTTATTCGGAATATTCCATGTGACGACTACTGATATCGTTTATCGTGGTGAATTCACAAAAGGCTATACAAGGTGTAACAGAATAAACGCAACTCCTGAAAGTAGTTTGTTCATAATGGACTACTAAATCGATTTCAGTAACTTTTAATATAAGTATTTTAAAAAAAAATATGTATTTTTTCATACTAACCGCCAATTAAGCCAAATAAAATTAAACCTTATTTCAAGGGAAAAAGATTCAATTTTAATTGCATAAAGTAATGCTAGTATCAACAAGAATTCTTAATAAAAATAGCAAGCTTTAAAAAAAAGTTTTGGCCATTGTATTATGCTTTTAACTCAATACTCTAATTGGGGTGTATGAGGTCTTGCGTTAATTATGTTACACCTTGTATAAGGCTTAATGTACGGGAAAAGCGTTTTGCTATTCTGTACTATAATTTCAGTTGATCCAAAAAGTATTTTAATTCTCATGCGAGACACCATAAAAATAAACGTGACGTTTTTCTTGCTTACTATCATTTTTCAAGAATCTGTGCATAGCTCAAAAAATCGGACAGTCTCCTAAAAATGTTGCGTTGGACAGTCTCCTATAAACGTCACGTTGGACAGTCTCCTATAAACGTCTCGTTGGTCAGTCTCCTATAAAGGTCACGTTGGACAGTCTCTTATAAATTTTGTCGTTTGCTTTCGTATGACTTTTCAGTGGTAGCTTGGTGGAATAGTTATGGGATGCATTGTGGCTATAAGTGCCATATCATTACATAATTAAACACTGACTTCCGAAATTAAAGTTATTTTTTAATTTGTGTATGTTTTTTTTTTCAAAAGTTGAACACTAAACCTATTCAGTGTTTCCGGAGATAAGGGTGGTCAATTTTCATCAATTTTCTTAAATAACTTTATAACTACCTATTTATTTTAAAATATTGATATGTCCTGAGTGCAAAACTTTTAAAATTTGCTTATTTGCCTCCAGAAAGCGACCTCTATATTCAAAATTCATTTATTTTCGTTCACTAACCTCTATTAGACAAGTACGCTGGACTAAATATATACTATACGAAATGACAGTTATTTTTTGTGCCGATTCAAACACGGGGGTGGTTTGAATCGGCACAAAAAATAACTGGCCTAGAGATTCTCAGGAACTAAAATTCAAATAAATAAAGTTGTGAATGTTCCATGTAGATAATGACGTGTCGATAATTTATGCTTGTGCTTTATATTACTTTGCCATGTAATCTATTTTAGTCCTAGTAGAACAATAAATGTTATTATTATTTTTTAAATCTTCAAACAGTAAGTGTTTTCGTTACACAGTCGTGTTTGGGTAGCAGAAATTCATATCAAATTGGCTGTGACAGACAAACAGACAGACACACGAGTGATCTTATATGGGTTTCGTTTTTTCATTCTGAAAATAGTTTTTCCACATAGAAAACATTTTATACTAAAATAATAAAAAACGAACGATTCAATCAACCTATGCGCGTAAATTATTTGTAACATCGATATCACCAGACCTACCAACCTAGAATTCATGTTACCAAATCACTAACCCATAGACTAGGGGGCCATTGTTGTTTTCAACTTTTGCACATTTGAAAAAGCCGGAGTTTACTATGTTTGTTTCCCACGAACCGCGGCTGATACTCTGCGCATGGCTGCAGGTGTACGACATGTACTCTCCCGAAGTGATGGCGCTGTACGGGCCCGCGCCGCACTCGTGGCTGCGGGCGCTGCTGCAGCGCGATGACGTCAGAGTGCTGCTGCTGCAGTCGCCGGCCACGGCCGCGCTGTACCAGGACCAGCTGGCGGAGGACGAGGGCGGCCTTAAATGTGAGTGGCATGTTGTACTAGTTGTGCATGAGCGAGCATCCTACTGAAATACTTCGTCGAGAAAAAGTGTCTTGTTTCTCCAGGACTAGCTTCTGCCCACGACTCCGTCCGTGTGGAATTTTTGGCTCCCCCGACCCGACGCGTCGCATCGCGTCGCCTTTCTTTTTCTGTTTTAATTCTGTCTTTCCGACTTGCTAGACTAAAGTAAGCTCAGCTAAAATGCAAGATATAAATATAATTTATAGCCTATTATAGCACTCGGGAATAATGAAGCTTGCTATCGATGATTTTTTTTTTAGAATTGGATCACTAGCTCAGGAGATTACTTCCTACATACATAGAAATAAATTTTACTTCTTTATAACATTAGTGTAGATAAATATCCGTGAGCTTTCATTTAATTAGGTTCAACCGTATAATCTCGCTTAATAGCGTGCTGCGTGCACAGACGCCACCGACGCAAGATATATAGATGACACTTTAGAATGAAACAATTATTTTTGTTAATTTGTTTGAAGTACGAAACCACTTTTCCCATCACCTTGCCTCTTATTACTGAACTTAAGCCCGTATTAATAAACGTTACTCAGCCTAAGAGCTCGCACTTGATATAGATCTTGAGGTCATGATCGTATTAATAAACATAATAATTTACGTCCTCAAGTTACAGTTTGGGTTTACGATATCAGCCGAGTGATGGACTGTTTTATAAACGAAACTCTGCACTTAAGTATACAATAGGTGCGTGTACTCAAGATGCTTAAGCCTGAGTGTAGGCAGTCCGTGACTTGAGATCGTGATTAGTAGCGCGAAACACTGAGTTTGAAAATATTTTGAGTGAAATTAATTATTACGATGAAATAGAGTACTGTGTGTGTATTTTATGGTTTTTGCGATATCGTTTACCAAAAATGTATAATTTATATGTTGAGTTCGGTCAAACTGCGTTAGTCTACTGCGAAAGTTATAAAATAGGTATTACTACACCTATCCAAGAAGTAGACAACTTCCATGCGCTGAAAATATGTACATAAACAACCTGCTCTCTTGCTAAAAATATGCAAAAGGGAAAAATAAAGATATTATCATTCTCTCTGCATTCTTACTTTTACCATTTTTCATACACATCTATACAGGGTTACTGGTAACTCGAGCACTTCCTTGCAGGAGGTGATAGGGGAGCTGAAATGTGTCAAATTTAACCCCCATATGTATGGCCGAAAACTAATACTTTTACAGTTATTTGTAATTTTAAATTACTCCAAATTTTCACCATACCATTTTTCATACGTAAACTACATAAAAAACCCGATCAAATGTTGAAAAAAATACTGAAATTGTGTTGCTACGTGACACTTTTTAGTGCTGACCGTCCACACGACTTTATTTCGATTAAAAACTTGCATACAGCCTAATCGGTACTCGAAATTAAAAAAAAATAGAAACTGAATAAAAATTCTTTTAACTAACAAAAAGTATTAAAATGTAAAGTGTTGCAGAATACCCATAGAATTAATTTATCATCATCCTCAAACAAAATTTTGCTAAGCCTACCTAAAAAAATGTATACTGGGAATTCTGCAGCCAACTATTAGAAAGTATCAAAAATAAAATCCACATAAATAATTGTTCAATAAATTTAAATAATTTTAAACAGCGAGCGTATTCCGAATATAAACTCAATTATAGAAACACTAGCACTTCGCCCGCGACTTCGTCTGCATGTATTTCGTACTTTCCTCTAAAAATTTCCAAAATGTATGTTTATTATCTTCATAATTTTACTTAAATAAGTATTCGTGCCAAGTTTCAAGTTTATTAACCAAATTAATAATATTTTTCATATAAACTGTATCCCCGCTTTTCACCCCCACAGGAGTGGAAATTCGAAAAATCGTTTGGGATATATTCATTACTTAACACAAAAATTATTTATACCAATTTTCGAGTTAATCAAGCCACGCAGTAAAATCTTCCCTTGTAAAATTAACTACTCCTTTTCACCCCGTTACGGGTAGATTTTCGAAAAACCCTGATACACATTATTCTTTATTTTTGCTCTTAAGTATAAATATAGAGTTTCGAGTTAATCGGACTGCGCGTTAAAATTCTGCCATATAAATCTTGACATCCCCAATCCCCTTTTAGGGTAGTTTTGAAAAACAAAAAATACCAAACTTCATAATTTGCTTAGATAACTATTCGTGTCAAGTTTCAAGTTTATTAACTCGAGGAATAAGATTTTTCATACAAACAAAATCCCCCCTTTTCACCCCCTTAAAGGTCGAATTTCCAAAAACCCCTTCTTACTGCTCCTCTACATAATAAAAGGAAGCCGTATGCAAAATTTCACGTTCCTAGTCCTGTAGCGTAATTGCGAAACACACTATCAGTAGCAATGGGTTTCATTTTGACAGTTCAACAACATTCATTGCATTATTTACGTTGGTGAGCAAACACATTTTTCGAACACATGGAGCATTGGATTAGCAATATGCTTCAAAATTATTAAAATTGAGAATAATAGTGTGTTACGCAATTAGGGTGCTGGTGGTTTCGGCTGTGCGTTGATATGTCAGTCAGTCAGTTAGTCATTCAGTCAGTCAGTTTCTCATTTTATAAAGGGTGTAAGGAACAGATCTCCACAAACTGACAGGGTGCATTCAGCTCCTTATTTTGAATCATATTCCACCGAAATTTTTCTCAGGAAAATTTTAATTTTTTTATCGTTTTTTCAGTTTTATTAGTTTTATTTCAATGTAAAATTACGTCTGAAAGCAGCACTCCATTTATGTAAACAGAACGGCTAAAATAAAAAAAAAACCAGCAATGGATGTTGCAATACTCTAACGAACGAAGTGTAAAATCAGCTGTTCACTTTCTGTTCAGCTACAGAGTTCATCAAACTCGTCGTCAGCGATTCACCCGGTGAGCCCGGTCGTTGGCGTTCGTCTTATTATTCTGTTGTTTACGGGTTAAATCGGGTATATATAGATGTGTATGAAAAATGGTAAAAGTAAGAATGCAGACAGAATGATAATATCTTTATTTTTCCCTTTTGCATATTTTCAGCAAGAGAGTAGGTTGTTTATGTACATATATTTTGAGCAAATCGAAGTTGTCTACTTCTAGTATAGGTGTAGTAATACCTATTATAAACAACGTTCGCAGTAGACTAACGCAGTTTGACGAACCTCAATATACATATTAATTCGCTGTGTAATCTGTGGATACAAACTCTAGCTGACTCCATCAAATTAAATACAATCACATTAAAGATCACTAACAAAGAACGCATTTTAAAACCGTGGATTACCAATGGTATTTTGCGCTGTATACAAAATCGGAATAGACTCCAAAAAAAACTTCGTCAGGATCAAACCAATGAAATTCTAAAAGTAACATACAGACGTTACAGAAACTACTGTAACAATTTGATTAAAAAACTAAAAAGACAATATGCAAGGAATTTGCTATCTAAATCAGTTAATAACAATAAATTACTGTGGAAAAACATTAAAGCTATTACCTACTCGCAGAAAACAAATAATTATGATGCAGAATTGTTAAAACTTCAGCTAGCACCATCTGATTCAGTAAATTTTATCAAAAATTATTTTTCTAAAATTGGTCATGACCTGCCTCAAAAAATCCTACCTACAACAGACAATTATGCTTTCGGTCAGAGCAGTAACGCATCAAATTTAGTAAATTATTTTGTGCTTCTTGCAACTGACGCCAATGAAGTATATAGAATTGATTTCACTCAAAATATTTTCCCCATGTTTCGCGCTAGATACTAATCACGACCTCAAGCCACGGACTGCCTCCACTGAGGTTTAAGCATCTTGGGTACACGCACCTATTGTATACTTAAGTGTAGATTTTCGTCTATTAATCAGTCCATCGTCGCTTGGCTGATAACGTAAAGGCAAACTGTAACTTGAGTATGTAAATTAGTAGGTTTATTAATACGATCATGACCTCAAGATTGATTGAGTGCGAGCTCTTGGGGGCCCAGTAACTTTTATTAATTCGGGCGCCACGTGTCGTCGAGCGGCTCACGAGCACGTGTCTGTCGCAGTGCGCGCGCCACTACTGGGAGCTCGCGCCACGTACCGCGCGCCGCACGTGGCCGACCGCCTGCTGCACCTGGCGCTGCGACAGCTGGCCGAGTGGCCGGCCGCGCACCAGGCCTACCACAAGTACTACCTCGCCACGTGAGTACTGTTAGTGTACCGCACGTGGCCGACCGCCTGCTGCACCTGGCGCTGCGACAGCTGGCCGAGTGGCCGGCCGCGCACCAGGCCTACCACAAGTACTACCTCGCCACGTGAGTACTGTTAGTGTACCGCACGTGGCCGACCGCCTGCTGCACCTGGCGCTGCGACAGCTGGCCGAGTGGCCGGCCGCGCACCAGGCCTACCACAAGTACTACCTCGCCACGTGAGTACTGTTAGTGTACCGCACGTGGCCGACCGCCTGCTGCACCTGGCGCTGCGACAGCTGGCCGAGTGGCCGGCCGCGCACCAGGCCTACCACAAGTACTACCTCGCCACGTGAGTACTGTTAGTGTACCGCACGTGGCCGACCGCCTGCTGCACCTGGCGCTGCGACAGCTGGCCGAGTGGCCGGCCGCGCACCAGGCCTACCACAAGTACTACCTCGCCACGTGAGTACTGTTAGTGTACCGCACGTGGCCGACCGCCTGCTGCACCTGGCGCTGCGACAGCTGGCCGAGTGGCCGGCCGCGCACCAGGCCTACCACAAGTACTACCTCGCCACGTGAGTACTGTTAGTGTACCGCACGTGGCCGACCGCCTGCTGCACCTGGCGCTGCGACAGCTGGCCGAGTGGCCGGCCGCGCACCAGGCCTACCACAAGTACTACCTCGCCACGTGAGTACTGTTAGTGTACCGCACGTGGCCGACCGCCTGCTGCACCTGGCGCTGCGACAGCTGGCCGAGTGGCCGGCCGCGCACCAGGCCTACCACAAGTACTACCTCGCCACGTGAGTACTGTTAGTGTACCGCACGTGGCCGACCGCCTGCTGCACCTGGCGCTGCGACAGCTGGCCGAGTGGCCGGCCGCGCACCAGGCCTACCACAAGTACTACCTCGCCACGTGAGTACTGTTAGTGTACCGCACGTGGCCGACCGCCTGCTGCACCTGGCGCTGCGACAGCTGGCCGAGTGGCCGGCCGCGCACCAGGCCTACCACAAGTACTACCTCGCCACGTGAGTACTGTTAGTGTACCGCACGTGGCCGACCGCCTGCTGCACCTGGCGCTGCGACAGCTGGCCGAGTGGCCGGCCGCGCACCAGGCCTACCACAAGTACTACCTCGCCACGTGAGTACTGTTAGTGTACCGCACGTGGCCGACCGCCTGCTGCACCTGGCGCTGCGACAGCTGGCCGAGTGGCCGGCCGCGCACCAGGCCTACCACAAGTACTACCTCGCCACGTGAGTACTGTTAGTGTACCGCACGTGGCCGACCGCCTGCTGCACCTGGCGCTGCGACAGCTGGCCGAGTGGCCGGCCGCGCACCAGGCCTACCACAAGTACTACCTCGCCACGTGAGTACTGTTAGTGTACCGCACGTGGCCGACCGCCTGCTGCACCTGGCGCTGCGACAGCTGGCCGAGTGGCCGGCCGCGCACCAGGCCTACCACAAGTACTACCTCGCCACGTGAGTACTGTTAGTGTACCGCACGTGGCCGACCGCCTGCTGCACCTGGCGCTGCGACAGCTGGCCGAGTGGCCGGCCGCGCACCAGGCCTACCACAAGTACTACCTCGCCACGTGAGTACTGTTAGTGTACCGCACGTGGCCGACCGCCTGCTGCACCTGGCGCTGCGACAGCTGGCCGAGTGGCCGGCCGCGCACCAGGCCTACCACAAGTACTACCTCGCCACGTGAGTACTGTTAGTGTACCGCACGTGGCCGACCGCCTGCTGCACCTGGCGCTGCGACAGCTGGCCGAGTGGCCGGCCGCGCACCAGGCCTACCACAAGTACTACCTCGCCACGTGAGTACTGTTAGTGTACCGCACGTGGCCGACCGCCTGCTGCACCTGGCGCTGCGACAGCTGGCCGAGTGGCCGGCCGCGCACCAGGCCTACCACAAGTACTACCTCGCCACGTGAGTACTGTTAGTGTACCGCACGTGGCCGACCGCCTGCTGCACCTGGCGCTGCGACAGCTGGCCGAGTGGCCGGCCGCGCACCAGGCCTACCACAAGTACTACCTCGCCACGTGAGTACTGTTAGTGTACCGCACGTGGCCGACCGCCTGCTGCACCTGGCGCTGCGACAGCTGGCCGAGTGGCCGGCCGCGCACCAGGCCTACCACAAGTACTACCTCGCCACGTGAGTACTGTTAGTGTACCGCACGTGGCCGACCGCCTGCTGCACCTGGCGCTGCGACAGCTGGCCGAGTGGCCGGCCGCGCACCAGGCCTACCACAAGTACTACCTCGCCACGTGAGTACTGTTAGTGTACCGCACGTGGCCGACCGCCTGCTGCACCTGGCGCTGCGACAGCTGGCCGAGTGGCCGGCCGCGCACCAGGCCTACCACAAGTACTACCTCGCCACGTGAGTACTGTTAGTGTACCGCACGTGGCCGACCGCCTGCTGCACCTGGCGCTGCGACAGCTGGCCGAGTGGCCGGCCGCGCACCAGGCCTACCACAAGTACTACCTCGCCACGTGAGTACTGTTAGTGTACCGCACGTGGCCGACCGCCTGCTGCACCTGGCGCTGCGACAGCTGGCCGAGTGGCCGGCCGCGCACCAGGCCTACCACAAGTACTACCTCGCCACGTGAGTACTGTTAGTGTACCGCACGTGGCCGACCGCCTGCTGCACCTGGCGCTGCGACAGCTGGCCGAGTGGCCGGCCGCGCACCAGACCTACCACAAGTACTACCTCGCCACGTGAGTACTGTTAGTGTACCGCACGTGGCCGACCGCCTGCTGCACCTGGCGCTGCGACAGCTGGCCGAGTGGCCGGCCGCGCACCAGGCCTACCACAAGTACTACCTCGCCACGTGAGTACTGTTAGTGTACCGCACGTGGCCGACCGCCTGCTGCACCTGGCGCTGCGACAGCTGGCCGAGTGGCCGGCCGCGCACCAGGCCTACCACAAGTACTACCTCGCCACGTGAGTACTGTTAGTGTACCGCACGTGGCCGACCGCCTGCTGCACCTGGCGCTGCGACAGCTGGCCGAGTGGCCGGCCGCGCACCAGGCCTACCACAAGTACTACCTCGCCACGTGAGTACTGTTAGTGTACCGCACGTGGCCGACCGCCTGCTGCACCTGGCGCTGCGACAGCTGGCCGAGTGGCCGGCCGCGCACCAGGCCTACCACAAGTACTACCTCGCCACGTGAGTACTGTTAGTGTACCGCACGTGGCCGACCGCCTGCTGCACCTGGCGCTGCGACAGCTGGCCGAGTGGCCGGCCGCGCACCAGGCCTACCACAAGTACTACCTCGCCACGTGAGTACTGTTAGTGTACCGCACGTGGCCGACCGCCTGCTGCACCTGGCGCTGCGACAGCTGGCCGAGTGGCCGGCCGCGCACCAGGCCTACCACAAGTACTACCTCGCCACGTGAGTACTGTTAGTGTACCGCACGTGGCCGACCGCCTGCTGCACCTGGCGCTGCGACAGCTGGCCGAGTGGCCGGCCGCGCACCAGGCCTACCACAAGTACTACCTCGCCACGTGAGTACTGTTAGTGTACCGCACGTGGCCGACCGCCTGCTGCACCTGGCGCTGCGACAGCTGGCCGAGTGGCCGGCCGCGCACCAGGCCTACCACAAGTACTACCTCGCCACGTGAGTACTGTTAGTGTACCGCACGTGGCCGACCGCCTGCTGCACCTGGCGCTGCGACAGCTGGCCGAGTGGCCGGCCGCGCACCAGGCCTACCACAAGTACTACCTCGCCACGTGAGTACTGTTAGTGTACCGCACGTGGCCGACCGCCTGCTGCACCTGGCGCTGCGACAGCTGGCCGAGTGGCCGGCCGCGCACCAGGCCTACCACAAGTACTACCTCGCCACGTGAGTACTGTTAGTGTACCGCACGTGGCCGACCGCCTGCTGCACCTGGCGCTGCGACAGCTGGCCGAGTGGCCGGCCGCGCACCAGGCCTACCACAAGTACTACCTCGCCACGTGAGTACTGTTAGTGTACCGCACGTGGCCGACCGCCTGCTGCACCTGGCGCTGCGACAGCTGGCCGAGTGGCCGGCCGCGCACCAGGCCTACCACAAGTACTACCTCGCCACGTGAGTACTGTTAGTGTACCGCACGTGGCCGACCGCCTGCTGCACCTGGCGCTGCGACAGCTGGCCGAGTGGCCGGCCGCGCACCAATTCTCGTAATATGAAGAACGATCACAGTCTGGTCTGTCTTAATCTGTCAAAAAAACCTATAATTTCTTTATATGTTGACAAGTTTTTGACATTTGTTTGTTGTCGAGATGAGACTGCGATTAGATTTTGAACGTTTTAAATTACGAGAATTGGTCTTCTGATTTTATACCAACATTATTGTTAAGTTTTTGAAATTGATCGTTATTGAGAACATTTTTAAATACGAGTATTGGTTTCTCTGAGGTTACACACGGGTCTCTCTAAAGTTACGTCACAGCTGTCGGTTCTGGGGGTCTACTCCCTAAGTCCGTCAACGAGGTAACGGGCCCGTCCGACAGTAGTCCGATACGTCGGAATGAACCCTACTCCCTAACGATTTCGGATTCATCAGTTTCAAACGGAATCATAGACAATATTCGTGAACGAAAGACGTATGGCGATAGAGTTGCGCTATTTTACCGGTCGATTACCGGTTTACTTATTTTGTAGTTTTCTAGCTTAGTAAACAAAAATTAATACTTTTGTCGTTAGAAAAAGACCACATTTATAAAAATATACTTTTTATTATGTTTTTAAATATAGAATTGAATTATTTTTGCCATTTCTGTCCGGAAATCGGCATCATCCTGTTGATACCTTTGCCTGTTTACTTTTTGAAGGGAATTTTCAAATGAAATGTCAAATTGTTAGCCGAGAAGTTTTAACATTTTCAATATTCATATTTATTAGCTTTTTTGTTGTGTAAAACGGCCCAACCGCTGCAGCGACACATGGGCAAATTGAGGCCCTTCTCGATTTTATGGGTGAGAACCAAGAATTGGCTCGCGGATTATTGAGGGGTGCCGACGACGGGAGAGTTCACTCAAAACGGCTGTGGGAAAACCTGTGCAACTCCCTTAACTCAATGGGAAGTTGCACTAGTCCGTCGAGCAGTGGCAAAGGGTGAGTTTAATACATTACTCGTCAATATTTGTCATCAGTAAAGTGAATACAATGATAATCAGTCATCCTCCAAATACTTATTTGTAGGAGTACTTACGAGTATAGTGGTTTTTATATTGCTTTATAAAATTAACCAAATATTCAAATTTTAGGTGTGGTCTGACAAAAAACATCTTGCTAAAAAAGCGGCTGGAGCTGCCAGAAGGTCAGCAAGTGTTACAGGTGGAGGCCCATCGGTAGCACCAACCCTCTCCCAAGTGGAATTGAAGATACTACCGATAATGGGAGAGGGTTTCGGAGAGCCGCAAACCGAATCAAGAGTGCCAGCTTTTCAATTGGTAAGAATTACATTTATAATTTATGATAGTAAGCTTGTTTCAGAGGTAAAGAACTAAAAGCAACATTGTATTTATAATTATGTGTATGGAGTCTTTCCCGTGCCTTTTTTTAATAAATAATATTAAATTACGGATAAGTGCACAATTAAGTATATATTTTTTGTGGTATCCGTCAATGACATTCAGTTTTTGTTGTACAGCTTCCACCTGTAAGAGAGCCAGTCGCCACCTCACCCACCCATGCTGCTACACCTGCTGACCCACTTTCCCAGGAGCAAGCCTCTACATCCACTGAGGAAATGATAATAAAATGAGAATAATTTAAAATATGTAATGTTTTGACTGATAGGTAATTGAAATAAATGATTAAAGATAATTAATTGTTTTATTCCAAAACAATCCAATATATATCAACCATTATTGGCAAAACCTAGTATGTACTAAACTCTAATGGTAAAATCCCGAAACATTCTCTTTTTACCGACTGCGCGATGCAAAGGAGGGTAATGTGTTTATCAGCGTATATTTATGTACTTATGTATGTCTGTTTTCCACCAGTCCCAACACCCATTAAGTCCTGTAAGGAATATAAAAAAGTTCACAAAATAAATACCCTAATCAATAATATAAATACAAATATCCTATGCATTTTATGTTTTATTTGGATAGTTTTCTTGTGAGACTGCATAAGTTCCTATTTTTTTCCAGCAATTGCACTAATGTCTCTCGCTCTTTGCCTTTGCTGATGAGCTTGAGGAGAGGATATCGCCATAGCTATAGAGGTAGACACATCTCCCTGTCTATTGCGCTCTAATTGCAGGTCTTACTCGCTGAGGGTAGGTGCTTCTAAGCCCGCCCGATATATTGTGTAAAACACAGCAGGCAATGACAATTTTACCTGAAAAACAATCTAAAATTTAGGCGTAAATAATATCGACGTTGCCTAAACTCTTCCTGTAAAGCTTCTTCAATAATTAAACAAGCAGCCATAGCTAGGATCTTATAAACTGGTAGCTTTCGTCTACAGCACGAGAACTATTTTGATGTCGTATCAACTGACATAACTATCCGTCGAAACCATTGTCAAGTTCAACTGTTCGGACGGGCAAAAACACATCGGGAGTAGGGACAACTGTCAAATCGGTGTGGCATTCATTCTTCGTTCGGGCCCCGAACGAATCATCCGTCCGTAGGTGATAGGGAGTAGGAAACGCCCGTAACGAAGGCCGAAACGACGGACTTCGTGCTTAGGGAGTAGACCCCCTGAGCTTTTTTCGTCCGGTCTCTTTCGCCAACTTTTCGTCAGGCCCACAGTAAACTCATCGCACGTACATATAGTTCGACGTCGAGAGACGAATGAACAGCTGAACGATAGCGATTGACAGTCGCGCCCCGCACGTTACAGCTACCAGGGGCTGGAGACGGACGTGCTGCCGCAGCTGGTGGGCTACCGGCGCTACGTGCTGCCGGGCGCGGCGCGCGCGCTGGCGCAGCACCTGGGCGCGCGCGAGCCGCCCGCCGCGCGCCTGGCCGCGCTGCACCACGCCGCGCACGCGCTGCGCCTGCACGTGCACCAGCAGCCCGACTACCTCATGGACGAGGTGTTCATCCACTGACGCCGCAGCCGCCCGCGCGACCCAGTTCTCAGGCTCGCTCGCTGCAGTGCTGCGTCCTAGCCGAACGACACCCGATATCACGTACGTCTGTGTCTTTACAATCGTCGAGGATGAACCGCAACGCACCGTAACACATTAAAAAATCTTCAATCACACCACTATCGTACATTCTGTATGAATAACACACTACTGACTGATCGCGCCGGAACTTTTTGTTTAAAATTACGATGCGATGCGAATGCACTATGCGCTTTACAGCATCCATTTGTGTAAATACAATAATTAATTTTAAAAATGATGTACAGCTAGGACAAACCGCAAGTAAATGTTGATGATACTTACAGTTTCACACCATTTGTAACACATGTAGAACATTTTAGTTCTAGTCGTATTAGTAAGCGTTAGAAGATTCTAACTGGCTGGCTATTTAATTCTAAAGTTAGAAATTAATCTATAAAATGTAATTATAATGTTTGTGATATTTTCACTTTAAGACTGTGCCGACCCTACAGTGGCGCCCTCATCTTTTGTTTGGTTATTTCATACAATTTAGAATGAAAATGCAGAAAATAAGCACGTTAAGTTGTGCTTCACAAGATTATACGTTAATATTATTATAAAAGGTAGTTTTATATTGTTTAGTTTCATTATAATCCTTAAAACGGATAAAAGTGGCCACTATATTCCGTTTTAAGGATTATGATAAAACTAAACAATATAAAACTACCGCTTCTAATAATATTAACGTATAATCTTATGAAGCACAACTTAACGTGCTTGTTTTCTGCATTTTCATTCTAAATTGTATGAAATAACCAAACAAACGATGAGGGCGCCACTGTAGGGTCGGCACAGTCTTAAATCAATTTGTTTGTGCATCCATGACACGTGATGTCGAAATTCTAGACGCTGTGCGTCGAATCTCCTTAGAAATAAGTTACGTTACGTTTACGGAAAGTGTGGTCGTACAGCACCGATCGAAAGTGTTTGGAAAAACTTGTATTTATATGACTTGACTGAAATAAGAGAACAGCGCGCTTGAAACTACTCAAGGACGCTATCACATTCTTATCTCACTCAAGCTTATGTATCTGGATCGCAACACAACAACATTACGCGCACATATTACTCATATTACACTGTTACACGCATACATTGAAACCATTGTCCGCTCGATTTTATACGTAACTTAACTAATCTTGGTACTTGAGGTATTATTTTTTTTAATTTTACTGGTATTTATTGAGAAGTTAGTTGTCAGTTCGCAATCGAATTTGTTAACTGTTATTAATACTTACTGTCAAGTTCATCAATCATTACTTATTACAAGGAACATCTAGGATATTTACTATCTATATACGAGTCTATCTTCGAGTCTATTCCAGATAGGCTATTCATATCTGCCAGATAAGTTAACTCGATCCCATTGAGTGGTGTTGCAGGTCATAAGTGGAAGGGATTTTTGGAAGCAGTTATCGGTCCGTCTGTCTCCCTTTACCAGCCAATCTGTACAAATAACTGTTTTTTAGATATTTTATTATTAGCAAACTACCTTATTTAATACGTTAAACATACACATAACGTGTATCCAAGGACGATTCTGTTGATGGTGACTAATGAGTCGCGTCGGTCGTGACTAGTCCTACCGGTCCGCTTTTATAAGTTCACGTAGACATAATAAAGCACGTGCAACACCGACACTATGATAATAATTATGTGTATTTGTGGGATATTTAAATAGTTATACCATACACAATTTTGCTTGTGCACAGCGTAGAAAATTATTATTGAAATATTATTTGAATATAGCTATAATAGGTACAGAGTATGTGATAGTACCATTTTATTGTTACTGTCTTAATATATCAACTATTCTTAAAACTAAGTATAATAGCCGGCTAGATTACTGAAAGCCTGAATAATCATCTTTAATTGAGGGTCTGTCCCCTTCCAGAATAGCTACCATCTCTTTGACCTTTGCCACTTTCTTCTTTGATCATACCAGTGCTAGTCCTTCAGCAGGGGGTTATAATATAAAGATAAGCTGGACAATGTCTTCCATTTCCTCAACGTTTTAAATGTAGATAAAAGGATCGGTCGGATGATAATTGGACCCTCTTCAAAACTGCTCGCAATCGTTGTAATCAGATGATACGCAACGCTAAACGTCGCCACATTCTTGATAACATCACTTCTGCTTCTGTTGCTGATATCTGGACTTTTCTTGAAATTCTAGGTATCGGCAAATCGCGGCATTCAGACCTTCCTAACACATTTGGCTTGGACGATTTAAATCGTCATATCTCCGCTGCTCCCATCCTTGATAATCCAACCAAATTGTCAAACCCTTGACTATCTTGCTGGTCTGACGCCACCCAATATGACCCCTTTGCCTTCACCCCAGTCGACCCGGGAGAGATCAAAAAGATTATCCTATCCATTAAATCCAATGCCGTTGGTTGTGATAACATCAGTCGACACATGATCGTGACAGCGGTTGATCAGCTCCTTCCTGCAATTTCCCATATAGTTAACTTCTCCATTTACTCCGGTGTTTTCCCTTCCCTGTGGCGGAAAGCCCATGTTCGACCACTACCTAAGATCCCTAATCCCACTCTTCTCAGTCACTTTCATCCAATTTCCATCCTTCCCTTTTTATCCAAAGTACTCGAGGCCTGTGTACATAAACAATTCTCCAACTTCATTCACAAAAACTCGCTTATCAGTCCATTCCAATCCGGGTTCAGGCCCGGGCACAGTACCGTTTCTGCTCTCCTTAAAGTGACTGACGATATAAGGCGAAAAATGGAAGACACTAAAGTTACGGTTTTAGTGTTGATCGATTTTTCAAATGCTTTCATTACCGTCAAGTCACCTGCAGCTCGGTGAAGTCCTTTTATCTATTTGTTAGGTTGAAGGTGCCCAGTTCAGCCCTATTTAGCAAGACCATAGGTACATGCTCTAGACACAATTGATTTGGATCATTTGCTTGCTGATGATGGCTTTATAATTTTAATATTGTGCGTCTAACTTATTTAATTGCATAAAATATGTATATCCAAAACAGATATATAGATATTTACTTTGGTTATACATATTCCGCTAAAAAAGAATGCATCTAACCTCATCTAAGATGACATCTCTAAAAATAGGATAGCATTGTATTGTAATGTATGTGTCCTAAAAATGACATCGTATTCTTTATGTATATAATAGAGTGCATACATGCGTAGTACACAGTTATATATTATGTAAATACATACAGTTAAGACTAAAGTACAAAGTACATCAAAATGGCAGCTACTAAGTTTTTATAAATACAACTTGTTTTAAAGTAAAATGCTATTGTAATAAGACGCGTCTTATACAGGGTGTTCGGTAGAACGTTGAACACACGAAAATGGCAGATAGGTCGTCCGCTACCTACCCAGGCCCCACAGTTTTTTTATTTTTTTCGAAATTCGTGAGTTTTAATACTTTGAAGGAACTTTATGTAGGATAGAAAACATAAAAATAAAAACTATGGGCCCAAAAAAAAATACCTAGGCCCCATAGTTTTTATTTTTTTATTTTTAAAAAGGTTTATAATTAATTATTATTAAAATCCACAGTTATAATTTTTTTTTAATGCAATGCAAAGAAAAGCTCAAAATCACGTTTTATCCCTTTTTGTAAAGTTTGATGGCTTATAAATTTTTGTCTAGTTACTCTTTGCACCAAACAATAATCTTAGAGGAATCTACCAATAGTCGAGACAAAAAAAAAAGAGTTGGCAGTTTCGTCTATCCTACATAAAGTTCCTTCAAAGTATTTAAACTCACGAATTTCGAAAAAATTAAAAAAACTGTGGGGCCTGGGTAGGTAGCAGACGACCCCACCTATCTGCCATTTTCGTGTCGTCAACGTTCTGTCGAACACCCTGTATATGGCCAGATATTATTCATTAAGACTATGCTAACTTTATGATAATCCTTAAAACGGAATATAGTGGCCACTGTTATCCATTTTAAGGATTGTAATAAAACTAAACAATATAAAACTACCGCTTCTAATAATATTAACGTATAATCTTGTGAAGCACAACTTAACGTGCTTATTTTCTGCATTTTCATTCTAAATTGGATGAAATAACCAAACAAACGACGAGGGCGCCACTGTGCGGTCGGCATAGTCTTAAGAAATGAATTTTCATTTCTACAAATTTATTATAAGTATAGATTTTGGATAAGTATACATACTGAGTTTCGAGTTTATATTATTGGACCGCACGTTAAAATTCTTCCTTAGAAACTTTGATGACAGAAGGGGTCATAGGTAAATGAAACGGAACGAGTTTACACTACGAAGTATTTAATCAGACTGAATAACACGCTACAAGTTACTACTACTTATCTTAATTTTTCATTTGTTTATAATATGCTTAACCTACACATAACTACATATAAGTGTGGCTGTCACGGCCTTCCTGCCCAGGCTTCGTTCTCGAAGCCTAACTCTTACACCCATCATCCGTTCAATGCAGTACCTGTAATAAGAAATAGTTTAATACAGCAATACATTTACTTATTCGTTGTCTAGTGCCCTAATTGGCAATTTTTATTCATATGGACTTGAGACACTTGTGTTCACAAAAACATAAAATGACAAACTATAATTTACTTAGATAAGTATTTGTGCCAAGTTTTAAGCTTAAATGTATTTATACCATTTTTTTGGAGTTAATCAAGCTACGCACTATAATACCGCCTTTAAAAATCGATTTACCACTTTTTTCCCCGTCAGGGGTCTAATATCCAGTTTCAAGTTTATTAACTAAATGAATCAGATTTTTAATATAAAGTGTTTCGCTGAATAGCTTAAGATCTTTGACACGTTTAAAACTAATTTAAAACATTAAAAGAGTACATACTAATTCCATGCAGACAATTCAGTAAAGTCAAACTGTCAAACTTGAACTTTACAATTTCATACTTTACGGTTGTTGGTTTTTTTTTTTGTTTGTCATTGGCAGAATCATCGATAAAATGATGAAGTCATTACTATAAAACTGGAAAAGTTGAAAACATAATAATTAATTATGAATCGATCAAAGACTGTTCGTGGTAAATACTACCGTCATGTAAAAACACGATAACAAACAGCCGAATTATTGTTTGTGTTAGTAAAAGAAACCTTAAGACTGTGCCGACCCTACAGTGGCGCCCTCATCGTTTGTTTGGTTATTTCATACAATTTAGAATGAAAATGCAGAAAATAAGCACGTTAAGTTGTGCTTCACAAGATTATACGTTAATATTATTATAAAAGGTAGTTTTATATTGTTTAGTTTCATTATAATCCTTAAAACGGATAAAAGTGGCCACTATATTCCGTTTGAAGGATTATGATAAAACTAAACAATATAAAACTACCGCTTCTAATAATATTAACGTATAATCTTGTGAAGCACAACTTAACGTGCTTGTTTTCTGCATTTTCATTCTAAATTGTATGAAATAACCAAACAAACGATGAGGGCGCCACTGTAGGGTCGGCACAGTCTTAAAAAGGAGATGGTACGCGGAAGTAAATGTGAAATACAAGACTGGGCGGCGTCTGTTGTTGAACGTAAGTTAAGTTTTGCTGAGGCGACACCAACATGCGATTCGATTTGTACTGTCGGTCGCTGGTGAAAAGCTCTAATACCTATGTGTTTCTTTCTCCGTCGATTCACTTAAATTTGATGTATACTACGTAAAAGATAGCTTGATCTCTGCGACATATGTCAAACTGACATTCCTATGGTTGTCAGTATATAACAAATTGTCGATAGAAATTGTCGACGTTTCTTAAATGATAATGTAATAATAATTGGGTTTAATTTAGTTATGGCCTGGTAACACGGCCTTTGAGCCAAACGCGGCGTGCCTTCTCCAGAAACCCAAGGATGAGACGTTGACGGATGGAATGTGATATGAGTAGGTGAGAAATTGGATTTTATTTACTACTATTTACTCACTATTATTTTAGATCAATTATGTACAAATGTAAATAATGTTATGATATTAAAATATACAATAAAATTAATAGATAAATTAATTTTAAACTAAGTTTTATTTAAAATATCGATAATCTGTGGTCGCGATTAATCATCGCCCATCACTAATTAGGTCGGTATGCCCATAAAGTATGACATTGACAGGTACTGTCTATATTATTATGAAAGTCAGGACTTCATAGGCGTGATTTTACTGACAGCTGTCGCAGAGATCAAGCTATGTTTTATGGAGTATAAAACCGTGCGGCTCTTCCCTCAAAAAGGGGGAACCGACCTAAATACTCGGTTTCTTATAACTTCAACATCCGATAGCAATGTGCACCAGTGGCGGATTTATCAACAGGCTGAGTAGGCTGGAGCCTAGGGCGGCAGATTTTAGGGGCGGCAAATTTGGGGCTAACATTTTTTTAAATGTAGTACTGAAATTAAAAAGGACGAATGGTCATCGTATCCATTTATATAGGTACCTACTACCTACCTACCATATTTTTTTGTTGGAAGAAAGAATAAACAAAGTGAATGCTCAAATTCAGGCTTCTACCGTAGATTTGATCACTGTTTCCGATCTTTACAATCTCTTTGCAAGTTTTTCATAGCTGAACGAGAACATTTTAAGTATTTTGAAGTAAAGGAAACAGTATACAAAAGACAATGGCCCCGATTCTGTTGGTCACAAACTAAACTAAATTTAAGTTCAGTGCATCTTTTTCTTTCTATTTCATTATGAAAAGGACAGATGTTAAATATTAGTTTAGCCCTGTCAAATTAGTGAGCGCCTGACGTAAATTGACGTGTTTTTAGTAGTCAATTTTTTAATCTCGTCTAATTTGTCTATGGATTATCTAATTTGACAGGACTAAACTAATATTTTATCTTCTGTCCTTTTCGTAATGAAATAGAAAGAAAAACATGCACTGAACTTAAATTTAATTTAGGTTGTGAACAACAGAATCGGGGCCAATGGCGCCGATTCCCTTGTTCACAAACTAAACTAAAGGAGAATGGGCAGATTTGCCCAAGTATTGTAGCACTTTGAGTAATATATCATTAGAAAGATATAATTTAGACAAACAATTTGTTGTATGACAGCGATGCTGAAATCTACATCAGTAAAAAGTTACAGGGGCTTAAAGTTCCTTTACATCACATTAAAGTGTTTAGATCTATTTAACGTGTTTGTCAGCAATTATAAAAGAACTTGATATATTATACCGAGATACGTAAAACTACCACGTGTATTAATAATACAAATCAAAATGGCGTCGCTATAATGCGCTCGCACCAAGTGCGCATGAGTGAGTCACAGAACGTGTGAGGGAGCGAGAAAGGTGGCTGCTGTCGATAAGGCTTGCTTTCGCTCTCGCTTATACTAAGTGCGAGTGAGCGAGATAGTATGCAACCTAAAACAAAAGCAACAACAAACAGACAAACTATTCATGCCCATGTCGCCATTCATTCGTGAATATTGTTCTGGTGCTAACGCGCGTTCAGAGTGATTTGATTCCTATACTTACGTTTCGGCTGTGTTTGGACATTTTTATGGTTTGATTTCTTTACTGACGACTCGGCTGTGTTTGGACGTTGTTTCTGTTATTACCTGCGACTTGGTTATTCTAAACGGACTTTGATTACTGCAAGTGAACGGATTTT
Organism: Globia sparganii; assembly: GCA_949316385.1. NCBI lineage: Eukaryota > Metazoa > Arthropoda > Insecta > Lepidoptera > Noctuidae > Globia > Globia sparganii. Next base: position 435,702 of record OX438658.1, read on the forward strand.
GGTGAAAATGCGAATTGCCGCTGCTGTTTTTAAAGCATTTAGAGCGCCTTTAGAAAATAATGCTCACTCTAGCGAGATTATTAATATTATTAATGAAAGAATAGATGTACCAAATCGTCTTGGTAATTTTGTAACAGAAAATAATATAAACAGGCGAAGGGCACAATTTATCCAAATAAATAGTGACACATTGAATATCCTTTTCCTATTTTAAGCGAAGAAGATTTGATATTGACTGCTCTTGGAACATACTAATTGAAACTGACCAAATCGTACGTCGGTGAACATTTAAGGGGTGGTATATATACTATAGAAGTGTGCCACGAAATAAGTCCGAACCTAATGGATTATGAAATAGACGCAAGTAACTGTGTGTTATTACGAGGCCAGATTCATTCATAACATACGTCGAGAAAAACCTATTACTCGTATATTTTAGTTAAGACCAATATGACAGGTAGAGAGGCTTTATCGCACCTTTATTGTTTTTGCTTAACTGGAAGTCGTACTATCGGAACTTGTGCTCACATTATGAGTATAGTTTGGTTCTTAGGATTTGCAAGACATCAAAATTATTTACAAAGCCTGGCAAGTTTTCTAGATCATATTATTTTAAATGATGAGAATGTTTAATAATAAATAATGCAAAATATAAGAGTTATATTTCTATTGTATATGGTAAAAGTGTAAGTCTTAATCATACAATTAGTTGTTTTTTGCTAATATTGGTTCAAATAAAAATAACATATAAATAAAAATATAAAAATAACAACAACAATCAATGCACAAGTTTTTTTTTATATTTTTTATCCCCTTTTGAACTTCACTCACCTTACCACTTTCAAATAAAATAGCATGCGGCAGTAGGCTACATTCATACTCCATAGTACATATAAAAGAATGATAATGCATATAAAATAGGTATCCGTAAAAATTAAAATATTAGACAAAAACCCACTAAACAAGTAGGTTATTTGCTAAAAATTCAATTTTTAAAATAATTTTTAAAAAATTATTACTTTGACGTCGCTGAGAGTAAAAAAAAATACATTTATGTGATGAGGGCAACTAGTACAACATATAACCATATAGTCTATATTGCTACAATGGTTGGGCAAACCTTCATACAAATCTGCCCATTCTCCTTTAAGTTCATGCATATTTTCTTTCTATTTCATTGAGAAAAGGATAGAAGATAAATATTAGTTTAGTCCTGTCAAATTAGTCAGCGCCTGACGTAAATTGACGTATTTTTAGTAGCCAATTTTTTAAACTCGTCTAACTTGTCTACGGATTATCTAATTTGACAGGACTAAACTAATATTTTATCTTCTGTCCTTTTCGTAATGAAATGGAAAGAAAAAGATGCACTGAACTTAAATTTAGTTTAGTTTGTGAACAACAGAATCGGGGCCAATATGGGACATTATTGTAGAGGTCGGTAGGGGCGGCAAATTGAATAGCCTACAGGTGGCAAATGTGTAAATCCGCCACTGATGTGCACAGAGTCGCGAGATGACCTGAAGCAACACATTATCAATCAATGTTATTGGATGTTTTTTACGAACTTAATTTTGTATCAACACTATTAGTTACATTAAAGCCTTAGCTCCTCGGATTTCAGCAATGTTGTGTCTATCATTGTTATTCGTAAACTCCAGGATCAAAACAATGTCCATCTCGGGCAAGTTAGTAGAGTTAGCGCGCACAAACTGGTCCATACGGTGGTCCATATTTCAAACAAATCCAAATGGTAGGCAAGCAGTTCCTTATAACAAGCAAATGGTCAAAGTAGTAGTGGTGCCGATTCTGTTGTTCACAAACTAAACTAAATTTAAGTTTAGTGCATCTTTTTCTTTTTATTTCATTACGGACAGGAGATAAATTTTAGTTTAGTCCTGACAAATTAATCAGCGCCTGACGTAAATAAATTGACGTAAGTTTAGTAGTCAAGTTTTTAATCACGTCTAAACTTGTATGGAGTTGTGTCAGACGCTGATTAATTTGACAGAACTAAACTAAAATTTATCTTCTATCCTTTTCTTAATGAACTAGAAAGAAAAAGATGCACTTAACTTAAATTTTGTTTAGTTTGTGAACAAGGGAATCGGCACCAGTGTCGAAGTGCGAGGGGAAGCAAGGGTTATCGTGAAAATAATTAGATAACTCAACAAGAAATGAAAGCACGGTACACTCAACGTTAGTTATGAAAAAAAACATTTTTTAAACATTAAATGGGGAAATGCAGTTGACCTTTGAGGCGTATTTATTTTCACTGGTGTCATTATTAGTAGTATCAATAAATTGAAATATCTCTGTCATTTTGACAGATTTTCACAAATACCTGCATAAAGCTGCTCACAAGTCTTTTGGAACGTGCCCAAAATCGGAACTACCGCCGCTATATTGTTCACAAACAAAGAAATGTTAACGAATAACGCACCCCTCCCAGTCAACGTCATTCGATCGCCAAAAAAAGCCTTGTACAGGCGGATGAAAACCATGTCGGGGCCCCTAGGCATTGCCCGTTACCCTTTTCTAACATCTTAAAAATACATTTTTTCTACGACAATTATATTCATAATTACGCTTTTTTTTACTGTATTACTGCTTTTGCTTGCCATACCGTCGTCTCATTAGTAGTCGACCTCCGATTACCCCGCCGCCGATACGATTTTTATTAATTTTTTACATACTTTTTTGACATAATCTTTTTATTATTTGACGTTATACAATGTGTTAATGAAATAACCCAAAACCTGAAACTAGTTTGTTTAGAATCGGCAGCAAAATCGAATACAATAATTTTTAATATGGGTTATTTTTGTCCAAAAAATAATTATTTGTCATGCCGTGTCTAATATTTTTTAACGACGCTGTACGCTACTGTCCAACGCAATGAAAACAAACAGCGCGGGCGAGGGTGAGGAGAGGGGTGCTAGAGCTGGCGCCAAGGCTGGGAAGCGCGCCGGCGGCGACAGAGCTACGAATCTGTAAGAAGTAGCGCGACAACAACATTTACAAATATCTTTTACTATAATTTTTGAAAATAAATAATTATATGTCATATCAATTTATTAATATAAAAATCGGTTGGGGTGTCCGAGGTTTTGGGTTATTTCATTAACACTTTGTATAGAGACAATTCTAATTTTTCAACTCTTAGTGGTTCTAATGGAAATCATATCACTTGGTTTTAATAGGTTTTTATACTTTATTTATCTTTTTGATAGATTCTTGTTTGGTAAATGTAAGGACTTTGTAGGCCCTGTAGATTTTAGATGTGTAGACCATTTTTTATTTTAACAATTACCTGGTACTTATTGACAGGCCTACGCCTGTCCTGCCATACCTACTGTAAATTGAAAACATTGTAAAAGCCAATTATTTTTAAAAGAGTAACCTTGGAGTTTCTTGCCAGTTCTTCTCCATAGGAAACGACCAATTGGAGCCGTGCACCTAACTTCTGATATTTCATAAATGCCCTTGTAGGCTTATGTGAAATAAAATATTTTGATTTGAAAAATTATAGTAATTTCACTATCGGTCAAGAGATGGCGCTGACCTAAAACTGCAATATTCTACACCGTAGTGTTAAAATTCTCTGACGAATATAGGCCTCGCCGATGAAAATTTAAAAACATTTCACGTTTCACAACCAAAATGTCCACCTTCCTACCTACTCGCAGTCACTAAGCAGTTTGGCTAAGATTTGTAAATTAACAATAAAGATATACTTAATAGTAAAGTACTATCCGCTTGTTCGCCCTTCCACCTCCATCCTACTTGTGAAGGACTGTACGTAAAGTCACACAAAATATCCACATCCAAAATATTTATATACGGTGACTGATAATTAGTGACCGATACTTAAACACGTGCTTATACTCATGATAACAAACAACTTTTACTATGGGACCAAACCTGAAATTGTGAAAAAAAATCTGCTGTTCAGTCATTTATGTTCGCCTAACTGGTCAAAATGTAGGTACTGGACAGCAGATTTTTTTTCGCGAATTCAAGTTTGGTCCTATAGTAAAAGTTATTTGTTATCATGAGTACAATCAAGTGTTTAGGTATCGGTCACTAATTACCAGTCACCCTATATATGATGCTACGGAACCCTCGGTGCGCGATACCGACTCGCTCTTGACCGGTTTTATTTATTTTACATATCGAATTGCAATGTTAGCGATTACAGTCATGGTTCCAATATCGTTCGACATACATTTAAGTGATTTTGATAGACTGACAACTTTCTAATCAAGTAAATTGCATAAATTAGCAGGAACCGTAAGGCCCTTTGTACACGGCTCGGTTTCTTTACGATGCGGTGTATAAACCGTCGTAGAAAAAACGCGTGCAAGCTTCCAAGTGATCCATACAACACGACACGGCGAATAAACCGTAGTTTTTCTCGGCAAGAAAAATGTGTGTCAAAGTCGATGTGCGGTATTACACTCTTATAGGATTTCAAAGGAGGTTTCCGGCGAATGCGACCACAAATAACTGGAACCGCGGTCCCAGTTGCCGGATCCATGTAATTTTAATATTTTTTTCTTCCGGCAACGAAACATTTTTTCGTTTGACTGTACTGTTTTTGGCTTGAACAATAGATATTTTTTTTTATTCATTTATTAGTGGTCCCAGTCGCCGGAGGAATAATATTAAAACTTAATAGATCCGGCAACTGGGACCGCGGTTCCAGTTAATTGCGGTCCCAGTCGCCGGAAACCTCTTCCAAAGAACCTGTTGAATCGCGAGCAATAACAACCGCGTACCTTTACGACATTGATTACATACTTGCTATGATTTATTGCGCCCTATAAGACAATCTGAGTTACATTCTTAAGTGTTAGATAATAATTGTTCTATAATAATACAAATCTTGCCGGTTAAGTTATAAAGAGAAACAAAATAACCTGAATATGACATTTGTGCGCTTAATTAGAAAATATATAGATGAAAAGTATATGTATGTGTACGTTTATAATAATAAATGTAGTTTTAAGTGCTAGACGTTGTTGATCCGTTGTTATGTTTGTTATAACTATCGCGTACCTACTTAGTGTCAACTAACATTTTTAAGTTATGCTTCTCGCTATAAAAAAAAACTAAAACAATTCGTATTGTTGTTAATGTTTCGATTGCATTTGTTTTTTTTAAGGCGAAAGCGTCAGGATAACCCGTGATATTTAAATTTTCTTACGTTTTTTGCAATTTGCAGGTTGTATGTTGATCTAAATATGATTCGCGGCCGTAACAAATATAAAATTATAATCATAAAAATCATCAATACAACTCTCATGTTTATATTACCCTATTCAATTGCTATTTCATGAATTTATGACATTTGAGTTCAATTCTAACTCAAAGAGTTGTATTGCTGATTCTAATGATTAATTATATAAACTCATATTTGTTACGTTCGTGAATTATATTTTAATCACCATACAAACTGACACAGAATTTCGCGGCTATCTCAGCGCATCCCCTTAACTTGTCACGAATAATAGACGAGTTGTTTAGAATAAAATAAGTAAAGTAAACCAGTGTTCAAAAATTGTTGTATTAGTTACTATTTGTACATATTATACTACCGTAACTATATATAAATATTACCTAGATATAAGGTATAGTAAATTCTTGTGTACGTGTAATTGTTACAGTAGAACCTTAGTGTTCCTGGAGCATCTTAACACGTACTTACCTACTAATAAATTGGGCCACAAAACAACGAAAACGTGGCTGCGGTATTTATGAAGCATTTCCATCCTGTAATTAAATGTGTGTTAAACTAGTAAACAGGGTTTTATGTCAAACGAGGGACATAATTGACAGGAAAATAAACAACTTGTTACTATGGGACCAAGTTTGAATTATGAAACAAATAAGTATCTCATGTTAGTCTCATGTTAGTTATCATGTCATGTTGTCATGTGTGTTTGTAGCTCTCTTTGTACCTTAAAGTATGTCCCTCGTTTAAAACACACTGTACCTATGCTCATGCCAGCCGATCGATTCTGTAAAAAATTCACCGTAATAACTTAGGTGAAGTGAGCGTGAAGTGAGCTGTCACTCCACCTTTTGTTAGGGATTACCCCTATTAATAGCTCACTTCACCTAAGTTATCGCGGTGAGATTTTTACAGAATCGACAGGCAGGGTCGCTTCGTCATCGCAGCATGTTTCCTATAGAGCCTCCGCGAGATATTTTATGTGAACCAACGAATCCAATGATATTGTCTTGTCAATTTTATCATAACTTTGATATACTTACTTAAAATAAATATGTTGTTTTTTGCATCATTTTCTTATTTCTACGTCTTAATCCGAGTTTATTTTATCATAGTTTATTTATGTTGAATAAATATATCGATCTTGCTAGGTCTTACTGAGTAGGTGGGTTATTTATTAAGACCTTGTCCCAGGGTAGGTTCCCGCGGGACGGCTGAGGGAGAGAGCCTCACGTCCAGCCGCCGCGGGAGACGCTCCGGGCGTCGGGAGCCGCGGGAGGACTCCCGGCCACCGTAGGCGCGGGCCTGCGGGCGGAGAGTAATGGGTAACTCTCCGTCCGATCAGGACCAGGCCCGTGCCGGACGGCGCGTACGTGTTCCACGCGCGCCTCAAAGAGATGTCAGCATTAAGGAAGGGGCCCGTAAGGGCCGAAGCCTGCCGGGGCAGCGGGATTGTCCGAAAGGGTTACCGCTACCCCGGAACACAAAGGGCTAAGGAAGGAACACGGGTGGGTTTTAGTCAGTAAGAGTCTGACACTCCCTTCTGCTCCACCCAGAGCGGGAGGGGTCATTTGATGATTTCCCATCCACAAAAAAATGGTAGGTTCCCGTCTTTTATTTTTATTAATTGCGATAATCATTTCAAGAATGCGTGTTCCTACTTTGGCAGGGCTTCGACATAATACTGAGAAATCACCCGACCAACATTGTTAGTGACAAACTATCTGAAGCAGAAGGTCAACAGATATCTATTTATTTTAAAACTATCAAACGTATCATGCCTATTTTTAATTTACATCTTTGCATTGAATTACATTCGCTGCTATAAAGATAATTTATCAATTATTCAAGAGCACTTCCTGATTATTGTTAGAAGCTTCTAATTGTATTAAATGAAATAGAAAACAAACTGCCCAAAGTCAAAATGGTATTTAGCGTTTAATTCAATATTAAATCACTAAGAGCTGATTTTTCAGTCGACAGATAATTTTTGTTCCTGGAATAAAATTGACGTGTGACAGTTTTTATTTATTTATTTATTTTACCATTTATGTACCCACATTAAACAGAACAGAAAAATGGTACAAAGGTGATGCTTATTTCATAAGAAATCTCTTCCAGCATACCTGCGATAGGGCAATAAATAGAGAGATGTAGACAGACAGACTCTCAAAAATTCAAAATTATTCCTCCGATAAAATTATAATTAGTGCAATCCACGAAGACGCGCCCCACTCTTTTTCCTACTTACAGCACCAGCACTAGTGTGCAACATTCCGCTAGTGTTTTAGTTTTGTCGATATACACTAATTATTATTAGTGATTAATTAATGTGTATCGAAGAAACTAAAACACTAGTGGAATTGACTAGCGATAACCGCTAACGATTCGGAAGAAGAGTGGGGCGCGTCTTTGTGGATTTGCACTATCTGTATCTGGCGTTGGAAAAATCAGGCCATAAGCAGATTATTTAATACTCTATTAAAAGGTCTGTATTCCTTAATAAAAGTATATGTTAATAATAAATGACAGTACCACAGATAATATATTATAATACTCTACAACAGTACGAAGGTTTGTAATTTGAAATAGCGCGCGGGACCGGCGTGCGAGCGAGAAGACGTGAGTGCGAGCGAGACGACACGGGAAGCAGGTAACAGACATGGCGTCGCGCTATTCATTATGCCAACCGATGGAAACTGCGCCACCGACATCTTACCATCTTAGTGAGGATGCGACCGTAAGTATTCGAACATGGAAGTAGGACTAGCTACTGACAAATTACTGATCTATATTCTCCTTTAAAAGCAGGAGTAAAAAAGTTATAATAAATGAAAACATGCCCAATAAAATTACCATTAAGAAATAAATTAATGAACTTAACATTTTTTCTTGTCAAAACGCTCATGAAGAAAACAAAATACACACATCAAAAGTGTCTAGGGATCAAGCATTTTTATGCGGATTTCTTGAGATTGAGATGTGGCTTTGTAATAAATTTATGATTTTATAAATTTATATGGATCCTTTTTGGTGCATTTCATAATTTGAATCAGGAACTGTGAATCAAATTCGAGTAAAAGATGAAAATCAGCTGTCAATATTTTCCCTATAAAAACATACAACGCATTGAAGACATTATTAGTGCTACTGTTTCCCTACTACTGATTAAAACCAACGTTATTATGGAGCGGCGACGTCATTTAAGCAGGGAAGAAATGCTCAGAGCCGTGGGAATGATAGAAGCTGGTTCCCGGCAACGTACTGTGGCTTTAGCTCTGAATACAAGTCAGAGTGTTATCAGTCGACTTTGGACACGTTACCGAAGCACTGGTACCGTGGCTGAGCGCCATGGAGGACGGTATCGCTGCACCACACGGAGACAAGACCGATACATTCAAATCTTAACTCGAAGAGCTCCAACAATAACCGCCATGATGTTAGCCGTGAGGCTTCATCACTCTTCAGGGAACTTAATTAGCGACCAAACAGTCAGAAACCGCTTGCATGAAGTGAACCTTCATTCCCGAAGACCGCTACGGGTACCACCTATAGCAATGCACAATCGTAGGATTCGATATCAATGGGCTCTTGAACACAGAAATTGGGCAGAAGAACAATGGCGTTTCGTGTGCTTTTCTGATGAGACTCGTTTTGGTATGAGACCGGATACAAGACGTATACGACACTGGAGAACCCCTGGACGCCAACAGCGATTAAAATCCTGCCAGGAAGTCCATCCTTATAGTGGTGGAGCCATCATGGTATGGGCGGGTATTTGGATCGGCGGAAGAACTGAGTTGATTTGGATCAGAGGCAACCTCAACGCTCAAATTTATGCTGAGACGATTGTATCAGACGTCATCGTTCCTCTACAAGTGCAAATCGGTCCCTTATTTCAGTTAATGCATGATAATGCACGACCGCACACCGCAAGAGTTGTAAGACAGACTCTCGCCGCAGCTAACATCAATGTCCTGCCCTGGCCTGCTCAGTCGCCAGACTTGAACCCGATTGAGCATGCATGGGATATGCTACAGAGAAGAGCTCTGCCGAATATGGAGGGTATCCAGTCGCAAGAAGACCTTTTTTTGTTGTTGCAACGAACATGGGCGGCCATTCCACAGCGTGATTTGGATGAACTCATTTTGAGTATGCCAAACCGATGTTCTTGTGTTGTTAGTGTTCGCGGTAGAAACACGGATTATTAATTGTTTAAGTTACCCAATAAAATTTTAGAGAAAACTGTTATTTCAGTCTTTTTTTCGAACTTTTGTGTTAGTGGTTCAAATGTCAAAAATCCCTTTATTAGGAAAATGGCAAATTTCTTTATTAATGCAAAGGTGACTTGGTTTATCGTTACTGTGACAAACGAAAACACTTTATTTGATGAATCCTTAAAGAAAATTTTAATTAATATCAATCAGGAGAAAAGTTATTGCAAAAATATATGTTGATCCCTAGACACTTTTGATGTGTGTATATTGCATGCAACATAAATTGCTACTAAAATATTAGATTGTGTGCACATAAAAAACTGTAAGCAGTATTTACGCAATTAGGAGTCGAATTAGTTAGAATATCTGAATATTATTATTAGGTATTTATGAAACAAACCCGCGGGGTAATTGCGTAACGCACTATTAGTAGCAATGGGTTTCACTTTGACAGATTAACAATGTTCATTGCGTTTTTACATTGTTGACCTGAATAATTTTTCGAACATATGAAGCAATGGATTAGCAATATGATTCAAATTGAGATCGATAGTGTGTTTCGCAATTAGGGTGCCGTTGTTGAATTCTAAAATATTAACCCTGAGTCAATATTTTGCCGGTGCCAGTATGTGACCGGAATGTCCATACTGTGCTAACATGCGCAACTTTTTTATCAGCGATTTATTATCAGGCCAGTATTATATAACTGTCGGTGTGTGTGCGCTCTGTCTCGCTCGCACACGCCCGGTGCGCCGGCCCGGCGAGTGCGCGAGCGAGACGCCGCATGTTGCATTAAATTTCGATCCTATTCTGTAATGTTTTGTCCAATCGCGTCCGATCTCTGCGTGTTCCGGTTCTTTGTCATCAATGGGTTGCCGGGCGAGTCCATTTGGAGTGCCATTCGAAAATGTATTACGCTATATTTAAACGAGATTTTGAGCCATGAAACGATTAATAATTCGCCCAATGGTTCTATATATCGTTTCGATCGTGAATTTCGTTCCGGGCCGCAGTATTTAGCGCGATCGCTCTTAGGCCCTTTCGGTATTAATGAGTCGTGCCCACTTCAGCTGACTGCGTCGTACGCAAGGCTACTCTAACTAAACTAGTAGTAGTCCGGCGCTCGAAGGAGACGGTCGGGTGCGGTCGCGTGCGAGCGATATGCGGATATGTTATTGAGGTTTAAAATGGTTTTGGAACGTTTCCCATAGGCGTGAGGGTTGTAGGATCTCGTGCGGTGCGTGTCGAGTACAGAGACACAAGTGCGCAGTGAGCTCGGCCACAGTGAGCGACGAGGCGAGAGCGAGCGACGCTCAATAATGCTCAAGTTCCTGACTCACAAGCTGCGAACGCATTCGTTGAATGAGGAGAGCGTTTCCGAGAAGGTGGGTGTCGGCGCTAGTGAGCGCTGCGAAGGTCACTCCGGCACCAGAAAATGGCCGCCGCAGAACAAAGGAGCCGAACGTACGGGCCCCGCGCCCATCGCTGGGCCCCGGGCCCGGCCCCGCAGGACTGAGCTGCTTGCTTGTTGTTGCAGGTGGAGGAGCGCGACTCCGGCACCGAATCCGACGACGAGGCCGAGCGCGCGGAGCCCGGTGAGTCCTCCGACACACTCCACTCTCTCACTCTCCACATCACCCACACTCGCCGACACTCGCCAACACTCGCCAGCACTCGCCAACACTCGCCGGTCGGCGAAGCTCTCACATTTTCACCTAAACAACACCCAGTTTACCGTCGAGAAACTGCCGGCTGACACGTTACTCCAGAATAATTGAAAATCGATTTTGCAATCCGTCACACGAATAGGAATCTGTATTTGATAGCGCTCAAGTGATAATGTCATAGAATAAAGACAATCTAAACAATGTAGGTGGATAGGTAGTTACCTTGTGTGTATGTTAATCGGTAGTATTATTAGAATCTTATTAGCATACTGACCCACCCAGGTGCGGCTCGTATTGTTTATTTTCTATTGAATTTACCAGAAACGTCTGGATCGCACGATGATTGACAACCAGTTAATCAGTTCACCTCTAGATATCTGCTGTGTTTAGAGTCTATAATCTATGACCGGTTGTTCGATGTGATAAAGGCCCATTTCTTTGTTGGGATGACCTTGACGGGCAACCTTGAACTTTTATCGACGTTATCCGAGGTAAATTGAAATATTATGATGATATTTATTAAGAAGTGGTTTGGTGCTAATATTGAACCGCTTTTGGGATCTCCTAAGGGTCGGATTACCCCTCATAAGTTTGAGCTTTTATCTCACGTAGCAAGCTGTCTATTCACCATCGTAGATACCTGATATTTTTATGAATCTGTATAAAGAAATGATAGATTGGCCTACCTTACTTTTATCTAATGACATCATAGTTAGTTACATTGGTTCCAGTCGTGGTTCCAGTACTTGCAATACTACATGGGTAGGTAGTAGTTTGTTGTCATGTTCTGTACTTCTGTCATGCTATACGCATATTACCATAATATAAGCTAGATTGATGAGTTGTAATCATTTTAGAGACAAATTAACTCAACACAACAACACAAATTACCCGGATGGGTCTTCGACTTACTCTCATTTAGAACAGAATTAGTTCAACATAATATAACCACTATTTTAATGCAATTTGGTTTACTGTACGTGCAAAAATACTGTAGGAGGATTAAAAGGTGTGATTCCTCCCAGCTGTTAAATCGTTGCAAAGAATTTTGATCAGGGAATGTTTCCCAGTGCTTAGCCCCGGAAATGTGTTTACTCCTGAATGCATTAATAGTTCAGGAAAGTTCTGCCAAAGGAACTGAAATAAGTCGAAACTGATATGGTGTATGTCGAGTGTGGTATGTACTCCTGCTCTAGTTTCTTCCTAAGTGATATTAGTGACACTAAAGTCCTATGTGTTGAACGTTTGTTCTATCATTGATATTTTTATTGCAAAAATAACAGCCTTTTCTCTTTAGGCCTTTAAAATCTCCTTCATGTTTTTGGCCACTTTACACGCTCTGCTGTAGGTACTATCATCAGTTCATTCACTATTGATATGGTTCACTCGTTCGCTCCTGCACACAAGGATATTCGAAAAATGCTAGAATCATCATATTAGACATCATAATGGGAAGATGTCACGTTCTGTGTCTGTTTTTTATTAAATATCCATCTCGTTTGTTATCGGTATTTCCTCGATGTTGCTACATTTCAAAAGCTACTCGTAAGATATTTTAATGTCTTTGGTAAAATCTGAGCACAATACATATACTAAGCGATTGCTGTATTGTATCATTTAATAAACTATAATTCTAAACAATAAAGCAATAATTTTGAGTAAATTTCGACGAGAACTTAAGTGATTGGCAGCATGGCAGCACTAGTACGTGAATTACGTTACTGCTCTGGATATTGAACCACCCCCCGGTAGGTACGTTAGACAGCAGGAAGGTTATAATTTGCTTTAATATTGACATAGTGGGAAGCAGTCATAGATATTTTCGACATCACCCTAGGGAGTGGCTCGGTAAAGTATTTCTCTGACTTTACATCCTGTGTCGTGTGATTATTTATAAGTGCAAAGACCTCCATAATACACTCACCGGCACGGAAACTTGGCCACATGTAAATTTCACGATATTTCGCTTATTATGTATTTTTGACACTGAAATAAGGGTAGATGCACTTAGTAGGTGTTTCTTATGCTTTTAGAACTTGAAATTGAAAACGTTCCAACATCAATAAGTTTATTTATTAAATTGGGCACTTATGCTGAATCAAAGAATTTTACACTACATACCAATTTTAAAACATTAAAAAATAAAAAACCCAACTACTGAAAAGGATGAAACAAGAAAGTACCTTCCCGTGGTCGCATGCCGCTGTACTAAAGCATGCGACCACGGGAAGGTACTTTCTTGTTTCATCCTTTTCAGTAGTCGGGTTTTAGTTTTTTATTGTGTAAGTTTTATTGTTTTACGTGTACCTAGGTAATATACCAAACTTATACATGACATACATAAGTTTGGCTCAAATCTGAGGCGTGATTTTATAGAAATTATTCCTAATTATAGGGTGTATGTAAGCAAAGCCGAGAGCAACAGCTGACAATATATAATATATATTTGAAATGTGCTAATTAAGCCCCTTCATTTGATAACCAACACAGCATGATTTAAAAAAAGTTAAGTCATGACTCATGACTTTATGTTCGCTAAGGGGCGCCATATTCAATTTAATGTGACGTCTCATAGCCTATACCCAGCGGACGATCAAGACGCTTCCAACGATACCTCATTTGTCAAATATTACAAGTAGTTTAGAAATTATGAGGGAACAGATGAACATACATTCCGGTCAAAATCATAACCCTCCTTTTTGCTTCGCCGTAGTCGGGTAAAAAAAACTTAAATTGGTTCCTTTATTGTTTCTACGTTTTAGTATCGGGTGTTTCCTCCTCTAGCCCTAATATCGGCCTACTCGTACATTCGATCTGTAGGCCAATTCTACTAATTTAAAACGTTCAAAATCTAGTCGCAGTCTCATCTCGGCGACAAACAAATGTCAAAAACTTGTCAAAATGTAGGGAAATTTGAAGTATTTTTGACAGATTGAGACTGAGATCAGACTGTGAACGTTCTTGAAAATTAGTAGAATAGCCCCTCTGACATGCTTTAAATGATGTTCCTGACATCAACTTGCGGTATGCTTTCCCAAGCAGTCAGTGCTGCATTTCGAAGTTGATTAAAAGTTTCTGGCGGGTCGGAGGTGGACTTTATCTTTCTTTTGAGCATGTCCCAGATATATGCTCAATCGGGCTTAAGTCCGGAATACGAGCTGGCCATTGCAATTTTGAACACTGACTTCTTGAAGATATTCTTCAACGCAATGTGCATTATCGTGCGTTAGGAGGAATTGGTCGTGCCCAATGTATCCCGAATGTACCAAAACTTTTCAGGACTTTCCTAAAATTTCCAAGACAATAAAACGGTCGTCCTGGGCCGATGTGCATCTGACGCCTCCACTGCCGGTCTACGGGAATATTGGCCTGTCTCCTGGTATCGTTTTGGGGAATAGTGCATCGACGAACCTGAAACATTAAGCACCACAGCAACTTCACGCTGTGTCAGCCCTTGGTCGATTAATGCTACAGCCTGTGCAACCTGACCTGGTGTTAATGGCATTTTTATTGGTGTTAAAGCACCTTCAATTAATAAATAAAAAGCACAAAACCACAATAATTCAATAAGCTAACCGTAAACTTTCACAACACACAAATTTAAACTTGCTCAAGGGACACGATTCAACAAAAAATTAAAAGTTGCACCATAATGCACTCAAACATAATGAATTACCTTCTTGAACTAAGAGTAAACATTTTTTTAACCTACATTGCATTGAAAACGCTTAAAGTTTTTGTTATTGCGAGTATTTGCGCGAGATAAGCACTTGGCCAAGATTCCATGCCTCTGAGTGTGTGTTCTCTGATTCCTGACGGCTTTTTTGTTGATTGTTATAAGCTATCTCTCGACCCGGAGAGTACGAAGTGTAGGCCTATACGTTCTTCCTTCTGGTGTAGATTTGGTGCACACAATTTGATGACAAAAGTTCAGACCTACGACGGGATCATTTATTTTGCCATTCACAGTCCACTGCTGGATATAGGCCTGCCTCTGCGCGATAGGACTCGGAGGCCTATTTTAGTTTTCGGGTACATAGGCCGAAGGGCCTACACACCTTTCAACAAGTTGTCGTTTGGGAAGACTCTTCAGTCTTCTGAAGACTACTTGTTGAAAGGTGTGTCCTTGTCCTTTTAAATAATTCTCCGCAATGCTTCTTACTTAAAGGATCTTTAAATAATTTAAATCGCCCACATGCTGGCAATAGGCGATATTAAAGATACTTGTCAAAGTTGTGATTGATGAATTGACACGTTACGTAACTTGTGCCTGCTTATATGTGCAGAATTGCAGATGTTAGGAAGGCCATCATAATTGAATGTGCCAAAGTCTAACGCTATTAAATACACGAGTGATTATCGTCCGGTTAGCGAGCTGGTTGCAGGTTCGTTGATAACGTGTACTCTGACGCTTTTGGATAAACAAGAGTGGATGATTTAGCTAGGGTGTGTTCAATAAATGGTGTTGTCATTAAAAAATGTAGTTCAGCAGACGCAAGTCTTGTAATGTTAAGCCTTTTTTGGATATTTCGTCATCGTTTACAGTTTCGTCTAGCTAGTTCACTAGCAATTTGAATCTGGTCAATGCTATGCGATTCAGATTTTACCCCCTAGTCTTGGTGGGTAGATCGTAGATAAGTGACCATTGTGTTTGGCCTCAACGATCATATCTAAAATCATAATAACGCTATGTTAGTTTACAATTTATTGATGATAGTGGCCCGTCCCGGCTTCGCACGGGTGGAAAAAAAATTGCCACGGTCATGCAACTCGGCAGTTACGAGTAGGTACACGCTAAATGTTTGAATTATTGTTAGTGTCCAGCTAATGATTTCAGTTTACAAGCTATCTTTATGGATGCATCCGTTTCCAAGTTCAATGTTAACATGCATGCTGACACATGATTACATTTAATTACATCTATGATATCTTAGCAGTGTTACTGTAAGTATTCGTGTTATTTACTTTCATCACTTGTGTTTATCTCTTCTTGCTTAGGCTTCATTTAGGTTACTTTGTGCTTATATTGCTCTAGGAGCAGTGGGAATATAAACCTGATTGAGATTTCTGAAAATAGGGGATTATAGGGAGAACATACCACGTACATACAGAGTTACAGACTCGTACGATGATCGGGCCGTCCTTCAAGTTTTAGTCGGTGAGAGGACAGTTTACAAAAGGTTGCCTCTAATATTTTCCCGAAAACCAAATGACGGCTTCTACAAACTATATAAATCAATTTAGAGTCAACGATTGACGTCGGACCACCTAGCCATTAACCCATCGGCTATCTTATCTGGCAGATAAGCCTACTGTTAAACTCGTGTATAAACAAAAAGAAAATTGCTGATTTATTCATAGTGAAGCCGGCTACTCCATGAGGCCACATAATCTGTCATCAGGCGAGATAAGTTTCTGCACTATAATAGGATTTTTTTATAAGTTAGTCTGTTTATAGGGTAACACTCCTAGGTTTCCCCCATTCCTTCCACTAAGAATATAATTTTTGTTGTTGTTTGCTGGTTTGGAATTAACCAAAATGCTGTAAAATTACTAGAGAACTTTTCCATCTCTCGAAAATGATCGAATGAACACTTTTCTTATGAATTGATGTTCAGGTCACATACTCGATTCCGAATGTACGTTTGCCCCGCACGGCCCCGCTGAATTTGCGATTTAGGTGTGCACCAATGGAATGTACTCGCCTCTAGGAGTATATGTACCGGTTTCTTTTTCAATGTACCTCTGTACTTTTGAAGAAATATGCATAAAAAGGGGGCCGTGCCAGCCAAACGTTTTCAGCACGGCCCCCGTGTAACTTGAAAAATATAAAGCGTATTAAAAAGGTTCATATACTCAAGGAATGTACTCTATTAACACGTTATATGTACCGTAACAGATATTGTGAATTCGTAATAACAAATAATATATAGATGTGGAAAGGGGGCCGTGCTGAAAAAAAAACATATAAGAAAATATCTAAAAAAGACAAAACAACCTTAGCCAAAAACTATTAAAATATAATTGATGTTTGGCAAGTAACATATGTACCGCATTAGTTTCTCATACAACTTGCAAAATTTAAAAAATAAACCAATTTTTGTTTATTCAGCACGGCCCTCTATAGTTGCCTATATCTTTTTAAATATGACATGTTTGTTTACAAAATTCGACTTCCTAAATTATGTATAGGAGTACATTCGTTCCCAATAAATTGCGATTCTGCTGTATTAGTACTTTAAAAGATAAATTGAATCAAAAATATCATATAATACAACCGATAGGGTGACCATGATTCCACGTACACATACATACATAATCAGCCTATAATTCCAACTGCTGGGACACAGGCCTCCTCTCTGTGAGAGGTAGCCGTAATCCACCACGCGGGCCCAGTGCGGTTTGGTAGATGTCACATGTCTTCGAATTTTTGGTTCTAGGACATGCCGGTTTCCTCACGATGTTTTCCTATGATTCGTGATTCCACGTGAGAATGGATAAAAAACTTCTGCATAATTTGAGTAAATCTTTAGTAAAATCAAAAATATCGTAATCTGTATTAACGATAACTATAAGGGCATTTTCGTCAAAATAGCTACCAACCCTCTTATGGGATGTCCCATACATACAAGTTGCAAATAACTAACATTTTTATGACATGGAAGTATCGATTAATTATTGAATAGATGCAAAAGACTAAAGTTTTCTTTTTTTACTTAAATTGTTAACAGAAACTTAAAACAAATAACAAAATTAAATCCAGAATTGTGGCATCTTACGTCTTGCAGTACTGTCCTCTTTTATATGTGACCTATGTTAAACTATTTCTTCGCTATTTGCTTCTTATTACATACTCCACATATTTAAGTTTTTGTTATCAATTTGTAGCTTTCAATCATGTTAAACTCTATAATATTATAATACAAGTATTTAATAACATTTTAAAATTTATATTCTGTCCCCTTGGTATGTGTTAAGTGGACATGTCCTTGCACCGTGACCGTAAATTGAATCCATTTTAGTACTGATTTTTTTCTACTACTCGCCGATTTTTTATTTAAATAACAACACCAAATCAAATATGTTAACACCAGCAGCCTTTTTGAAGTGTCAGTTTTGATCTGTCTTCAGTGGACACTCGAGTTCGACCGGCCTTTTTCCGGACTTTTTTATTATCTGGTAACGGTCATGACCAAAACGTATCTAAGTTACTATTTATTTACATATATTATTTGAAATAAGCGCCTTATAATAAAAAAAAATACATACATAGCAAAATTTGTAAGATTTATCATTCGACTAAACCAAGAATTAGCTAAAATATCCAAAACAATTTCAGTAAGCTATTTTCAAAGATAGGTAGCAGTTTAAACGAAATGCCCATAATAGTAGTAAGTAATAGGTCGCAAATCAACAAGTTTCGCTCAAAAGGCTTAAAAAAATCACAGATATATTTCCAATAAATCACACGGATTGAACCGTACATTACAATAAAATTACAGATTCATTACATTTCACAGATTACTGTGATTATTCTATAGGTAAACGTAAGTTTACCTATACAGTTTTCTGTGATTATTCTATAGGTAAACGTAAGTTTACCTATAGAATAATCACAGAAAACTATAACTATGTGTCACTAACACTACAGAGCTTAAAAGGCTTTGAAAAATCACAGATACGTTTCCAACAATTCACATCGATTGAAGTACCTATATTACAATAATATTACTTACATTAATCACATTAATATTATTTGGAATAATCACAGGCAACTAATTCAACCTACGTAATCACAGTAGTGTTTCAAGCAACTGTAATAATTAGAATATTGTTATTATTTTTACATAATTATAAAACATCAAAGATCACTCGCGAATCATATTTAGATTAACATACAACCTGACGCTGACCTGCAATTGCAAAAAATCGTATGAAAATTTGTATTTCGCGGGCTACACTGAAGCAAATACCCATAAGTAACGTCATACTCATAAGTAACGTCTAATTTTATAAACGTCTAATATACCTATGGTAGGTATACGCCTATAAAGTTAGGTTTTGTGACTTAAGAATTCTAAACTTAGACTTAATCAAGAAATGATTACGCAACAAGCAATTACTTCTATTGTATACGGGTGTAAGACTTAGCACACTCTCGCTTACACTTCACTGTGCCGTGAGCGGGTGCTTCATACATTTTGATATTTTAAAATTTTATTAAATAAACCTAGTACTTAAGTAAATTGATTTTAGTACATATCAAATCCGTTTCTTAAGTACAAATAAATTATATGATTACTTTCAACTACCTGTTTATTAACATTCCATTTCCGTGCTTGAAATAGAATTCACTGCTCAACGACACGTAGAAAACACGTGAATACTGAAATTAATGGAGCAATGTTTACATTTACTGCTGTAGGTATATTGTGCGCGTAAAGATGTGACTGATCAATAAACACTCGAGCGCAACTGCGCAACATGAAGTAACCGCGACACCAGCGCCACTTCAAAAATCACGGTAGCGTCAGTGGACTAATAGCGACCGCACAGGACAAGTTTTAACTGATTTAATTCCCTTAAAAGATGTCATCGCTAATATTAATTTTCAAGAAAAAAAAATTGTACAAAAAGAATGTTTATTTCAATGTAGTCACATAATTTAATTATTTATTATTATTTATTTATTTATATATACTTTATTGTACACCAGAAAATACATAACAAAAAAAAACACTTATTACTACAAAACATACAATGGGCGGCCTTAGAATATAATTATGTACCTAATATATGGAACCATGGTCACCCTATCAGTTGTATTATATGATATTTTTGATCCAATTTATCTTTTAAAGTACTAATACAGCAGAATCGCAATTTATTGGGAACGAATGTACTCCTATACATAATTTAGGAAGTCGAATTTTGTAAACAAACATGTCATATTTAAAAAGATATAGGCAACTATAGAGGGCCGTGCTGAATAAACTAAAATTGGTTTATATTTTAAATTTTGCAAGTCGTATGAGAAACTAATGCGGTACATATGTTACTTGCCAAACATCAATTATATTTTAATAGTTTTTGGCTAAGGTTGTTTTGTCTTTTTTAGATATTTTCTTATATGTTTTTTTTTCAGCACGGCCCCCTTTCCACATCTATATATTATTTGTTATTACGAATTCACAATATCTGTTACGGTACATATAACGTGTTAATAGAGTACATTCCTTGAGTATATGAACCTTTTTAATACGCTTTATATTTTTCAAGTTACACGGGGGCCGTGCTGAAAACGTTTGGCTGGCACGGCCCCCTTTTTATGCATATTTCTTCAAAAGTACAGAGGTACATTGAAAAAGAAACCGGTACATATACTCCTAGAGGCGAGTACATTCCATTGGTGCACACCTAAATCGCAAATTCAGCGGGGCCGTGCGGGGCAAATGTACATGATTTTCTCACTTGGGCTGGGTTAGATTCCTGTTTTTTTTTTTCAAGGTTGGTTTGCAGTTGTTGTATACATTTCTATCAACAGCCTTCGTATTATCTTCGTGTCCTTGTTGTATTGAGGCTGTCCTCATCGTCCTTTCTTATTTGTATCCTACCTTTCCTTTTATCGTGCTAGATATCAGTACAAAGAGTTAATTAATTATGTAACACAACTGACCTCAAACCGTATGGTCATAAAACAACGTAACGTGTTCGGAACCTGATTGATAGTGATAGCTCGTTATCTGGCCCCTCATCAGCATTGTGATAGCTGTTATCATCAGACACGCCTTGCTTTTGATTCAGACACATTTTATAACACTCGCCAATTTGAGTCGTCTTAAGAATTATTGTGCTCTTGCTTAGATTTTATTTTTGTTTTATTGCTGAATGCGCTCGCTCTTGACCTCTATCATGCCTAATGGAAAGCGATGGATGAGGTCTATGATGGAACGAGCGTGCCCAGAAAATGCCTAAGACACTGGAACTCCCACGCATCGACGAAACACAGCAGGCGGCTTGACGCCGGACTCCGGTGGGAGGGTGATCGCAAACCAGGCGGGCATTAGCCCTACCACCGCAAGAGATGAATTGGCCAGTCAAATAATTTGACCATTTTTTCTTCAGCTTCAAGGGAACTTTAACATTTTTCAGTACATAATGTGTTAGTCGACACTTGACGTTTTTTGTAAGCTTTAGCCACCAGCGTTTGTAAAACTGAACATTAACACTGAACTGTTACATTAATCTCATAAGCGAGTACTACACCTGTGTAATACATGTCTCAGACGATTAGATCTAGGTCTTACTTTTTCTAACCGGTTCAGCCTAGGTAAAGCCAGTTGCGGCACTTAAAAACCAGTTGTTTGTGCTCTTTTACACTTAAATCTAGTACATAGAGATTAGAGAGACTGGGAACATGATGGTAGCACAGACTAAATATTCAATACAGTCTTCCAAATTCAGCAGCGTCCTTTAAAATACTCAGCTTGTCCTTATTATAGATGTCTTGCAAAGCTATAAAAGTGTCAGAAAGCCGGATAATATCACGCCTGTGTTCTCCGACGATCTAGGCAGAGGTGTTTAATACACCCACACTTGTCCAGTTATGAATAAGTCCTATGTAAGAGGAGGCGAGCCTATTGCCATTCAACGTGGCGGCCTGGGTTGAAGTCACCTGCAGCCAGACCAAGCAAATCTCGAATCCTGAACCTGAATCGAGTATAAGTAATGAATATAAAAAAACAAAGTAGCTACGAAACTTTAACCTATGGCGTACCACAGGGATCCATTCTTGGCCCCCTGCTGTTCATATTATACGTAAATAACATTCATAACCTAAACCTGGCAGGCGACATAATACTTTATGCTGATGACACAAGCCTATTTTTATTTGGAAACAATATAGAAGATGTCATCGAACAAGCACAACAAGATCTGGACACTCTCTCTAAATGGTTCCAAGACAACTTGCTTACTATTAATACCTCTAAAACAAACTATATTATTTTTAGTGCTAGGAACAAAAAGGTTGCAAACAACTTAAATCTATACGTAAATAACGAATCTATAACCCAAGTTTCTTCGGAGAAGTATCTTGGTCTTCACCTAGACAAACATCTGACATGGCAGACACATCTAGATAAGTTAAGATCTAACTATCTTCTGTCATGGGCGCGCTTCGAGGGATCGTCCGATGCTTGCCGACGTCTGTTAGGTATATCATTTACAACTCTATGGTTAAACCTCACCTAGAATACCTAATAGAGGTGTGGGGCACTGCAACTAAAACACATTTAAAACAAATCGAAACATGTCAAAACAAAATAATAAAACTCTTATTCCATTACCACTACCTAACTCCGACTGAAAAAATTTATAAAGAAACTAAATTGATGACGCTATCACAGATATATAAATATAATACGTGCATACTAGTACATAAGCTATTAAATAAAAATATACACTCAAAAATAACATTTACAAAAAAAGGACAAACACAAAAACGCAGTACCAGACGAAATAACAACATTTGCTTAAGACCACCACGAACTAATTACGGAAGAAAAAATATACTATACGAAGGAGCAGAGCTGTATAATACATTACCTAATGACATTAAAGAGATACAATCCTTTACCTTATATAAAAGAACCATAAAGCACCACATCTTAAAAGATTTCTCTAGGTTTTAATTTAAACCACCACACGAATTTAATTTACATCCTCATCAATTATTATTATTTACTAATTTGCTAAGTATTATAGAAAACTAGAATACCTACCCTGTATTTCCGAAATATTACAGTACATATAAATAGTTTAATGTGTAATTGCTATTGACTTGCCTTCAAGAATCGATATGTAATAGTAAACCAACTTTTTCCTTTTACCTGCAACACTGTCAAAAATGTGTGTCTAATAACTAATTTACTTACGAATACCTAGGTACCTTCATCATAAGTAATTCTTATATTTAGTTTTAAGATTACCTTGTATTTCTCATATTAAGTGAATTGTATTCTTTTTGAGAAATAAATGTCTTAAACCGTAAACCGTATATAATGTGCACCAAACGTTATGAGTTGATAGTCAGAAACTTCTAGCAAATTGTTATGTATTCGTTTATCGATAATATTATGTATTCAATCAACACCGACGCAGTCTACTGGATTATTATTTCATTAAATGTGTTTACTTATTTTTCTTCAGACCATACGTTAAATAGGCTATCATTGGCTGCGAAGAGCGTCTTAGACATAGAGTCGGATATAGTTTGGACCAGGTATCATCATCATCTTCCTGGCAAGTGTTCTTCTGTTTACATCTCTGTTTGTCGTTTGCTTTCTATATTTAGTCCAGGTAGTCAAAACTAAAACGTTATGCATGGTAAACAAGTGTTATCGAGTGAGTGTATTATGTTTTGATATTAATTCGCTATCGAGCGGCGATAACCCGCACATCGGGTGTATCGAGCGCCTCGCGATGTGCCTAGTAGTCGCGGAGCCGACTGTCTCACCACGTTGTAATAGTGTCATATTTATGTGCTAGGACTGTTCTTTGTGGGGATCTGATGGTGCTTATGGGTGAGAGTTGTGTTATATTTTCTAGGAATATGTTGGATGTCCATGTCCATAAAAGATACGGGCTAACTTTGTTTCTTTTGTGGAGAGAATCGTGATTTAGAACTGATGTACTAGTATCTGATCAATTCTGCTATTTCTTTTTTATAAAAGGCTCAACAATGCACGCCAGTATTGTATTAACTAACAGCTACAAGTCTACAACACACGATCAAAGCTTCAGCCACACTTATTGTCTTTCTTTGTAAATCTTCCGACAATATAACCCCACACTAACCTCGTAGATAATCCATCGGTTCAGGCTCATATCCAAAAAAACAAAGTAAAAACAGTCTCATATAAGAAACGTTTGATTTACTACCATCTACAGATCACATTCGGTGAAATGCTCGTCGATCATGGCGAGCAAAAAGCGCAGTCGGCTGAACAATCGTGGGATCATACCCGCTTACACTCGTATCAAGCTATAACAATATAAATAAATACTATCTCTACGTCATGCTATATGCGAATTAACAGATTATTTCGTTTTGTACTCATATGAAGTTTCTGTTGTGTCGTATAACTTATAACAAAGGATAGATAGCACTATGTTCCTGCCTCTTCAGCACTGATCTCTCCTAGATTGCTCTACGGTGACCGTGTTGTGTTGTGTGTTGTGTGAATGAACACTGGCTTGTCTTAAAGTTTAGTAAGCTTGGATAGTTTTTATTGCCATTTTGACATCTGTGCTTTGTTAACTTCTTTCATCTATCTATCTATATATAATTAAAAAGAGAAGTCCTGACTGACTGACTGACTGACTGACTCATCAACGCCCAGTCCAAACCCTTGGACCTAGAAAGCTGAAATTTTGCACAGAGGTGGGTACCTCTGTGCAAAATTTTTATAATGCAGACAAGGGATAAGGAAGTTTTTTTTGAAATTCAACCCCTCAGGGAGTTAAATAAGGCATGAAAGTTTGTATGGAAAATCTTATTCCTTGAGTCAATAAACTTGAAACTTGGGCACGAATACTTATCTAAGTAAATTATGAAGTTTGACATTTTTTGCTTTTCCAAACTACCCCCTACAGGGGGTTTGGAGGGTATCAAATTTAGTATGGAAGAATTTTAACGCGCAGTCCAATTAACTCAAAACGCAGTATTTATACTTAAAAACAAAATAAAGAATAACGTGTATCAGGGTTTTTAGAAAATCTACCCCTAACGTGGTGTAAAGGGGTAGTTAATTTTATAGGTGAGGATTTTACTGCGTGGATTGATTAACTCGAAAATTGCTATAAATAATCTTTAAGTCAAGTTATGAACACATCTTAAACGATTGTTCAATATTCCACCCCTATAAGGGTGAAAAGCGGGGATGCGGGATATAAGAAAATTCTTATTCATTTAGTTAATGAACTTGAAACTTGGCAAGAATACTTATCTAAATCATGAAGTTTGTTCTTTTTTATTTTTTTAAACTACCCCCTACCCCTTGTATTGGGGGTGTTAAAAGTTGTAAGTATGGAATAATTTTGACGCGCAGTTCGATTAACTTGAAATTCAGTTTTATACTTAGGACCAAAAATAAAGAATAACATGTATCAGGATTTTGCGAAAATCAACCTCTGACGGGGTGAAAAGGGGTAGTTAATTTTCCATTTTACTGCGTGGCTTGATTAACTCGACAATTTATGGATTTATGAACACATCTCAAACGTTTTTTTTTTTTCAAAATTCCTCCTTTGTGGGAGTGAAAAGTGGGCAAACACTTAAGGTATATGAAAAATCTTATTCATTTGGTTAATAAACTTGAAACTTGGAAGGAATACTTGCCTAAGTAATAAAGTTCATCATTTATGTTTTTGAAAACTACCCCTCAAATGATAGGTTTAGGGGTGTTAAAGTTTGTGTGGAAAATTGTAACGCCCGGTCTATTAACTCGATACTCCGTATTATTATTACTTTGACAGAAAAGAAACAATATTATGTAATGAAAAAAGTGAAAAAGAAAGAAAAAAAGGTAAAAAACGTTGTAATTCGATTTTTAAGGGCGCTATTATAGTGTATAGCTTGATTAACTCCAAAAAATGGTACAAATAAATTCAAGCGTAAACTATAGATTGTCATTTTATGTTTTTCTAAACTACTTTAAAGCGTGTTTGGGGGTGTCAAAGTTTATATAGAAGAATTTTAACGCGCGGTCCAATAATATAAACTCAAAACAGTGTGTAATTATGTATACTTGAGACCAAAATAAATAATAAAGTGTAACGGCTTTTCGAAAATCTAACCCTAACGGGGTGAACAAGGGTAGTCAACTTCCATTAACTCGAGAATGGGTATAAATATTCTTTAATTCATAAAAATGGAAACGTACCAAACACTTTTTTTATAAAAATAAGCCCTGTCGCGACGAAAAGGGAGGACAGTTTATTTGAAACATCATACTTATTTCTCTAAATAAAGTATAAAGATCGTAAACATTAATTTTCGAAAAACTACCTTTCAAGGGGATGTGGAGAGAGTGTTAAAGGAGATGTTCCAAAATGTATGGAGCCTGGGCCAGGTCCTTGTACACTATACTTAAAAATAGGGAAATTCATTTAAAACAGTTCTCAACTGTCTAATTGCTTTAAAATAGCTTGGTTTCCTGGTAAACAGAAGAAATTACACTTGAAATTGCAACACACAAAAAACAACCCGTCATGGCGGTAAGCTGTCATTTTGATTGATTAATGACGTTTGACATGTTTTTGTTTATTTCGACGCTAGACGAAAGTGACAGAAGTGACACTGTTGTGACAACTGACAGTTCTCTTTTTAACAACAGAGTAACAAATCATTTTCAAAATGGTATAAAAAATATTTTCATTAGCAATACTTAGTTACTATTATTAGTAATAGCTCCTATTATATTATCTGTGGATATGTTTACTAACAGTATTGATTCTTTTGATCAAAATTTTGAATGTGTGTAAAATGTTTGATACCTATTGATATTGTTTTTATTTGGAATACATACTTAAGTAAATTTAAGTACCAAAATTTTAACATCATAATTTCATTATAATTTTAATAAATGATTTTTTGTTTTGAAAATCTAAATTTTATTCTTAGGTCCCTGGCGCGACATTTTGCGAAAGAGACATTCTGCGAAAGAGACATTTACGAAAGAGACATTCTGACGAGATTGAGACGTTTTGCGTCTGAGCCGTACGAAACCCACGCGGACGGAGTCGCGGGCAAAAGCTAGTTTTACATAATATCAGTCCAGCCCACATTTTAAAACCACGTTTGTCAAAGGATCGCGTCTCATTCGCATATTTGATCAGCTATATCTATATTTATGTACGCAAAATGTGTAAAAAGCACAAGTACCTACTCGGTAATAATATTGATAAATGATAAATGATAAATAAATGATAAATGATTTATTTCTGTAAGTAGGTTTGTACAAACACTTTTACATGTCAATCATATTTTTTAAAACGAGATGAGGTCGGCGTTTCCTAACTGACTACTCTGAGAAGAAAGGCCGAAACAAACTCAGAGGTCACAGTCTCTTTTAAAGTCCAGACATAATCTTGGTCAGATCATGTGGAGACCATGTAGATTAGTGTCTGAAATGGTCTTTTGAGGAAAGAACCACACCGATTGAGTGGACCTGTCCAGTCAGTGCACGCATTTGTCAGTAATCATGCAGCTCAACTCAAACTTAAGGAGCTCAACGATTCGACGAACAATACCAAAGAAAGGACATTTGGGTGGGTCGCATAAATTACTCAAACTGCCAGACCATGACTAAAAGTATCTGAGAAAATAAAAAAAAAAAAAAAGGCAAAAAAAAAAAATAATAACCCACATAGTCTTCACATTCACAGTCATTAAAATAATATAATACTTTACAAAGTAAATATTCATGTCACTGTATATGTAAAATTTATCAATGTCAATGTGTATATAAAAATCCAGAAATAGTCTTGGTCAGATCATTTTGAGGACCATGTAGATTGGTGTCTGAAATGGTCTTTTGAGGAAAGAACCACACAAATTTGAGTGGACCTGTCCAGTCAGTGCACGCATTTGTCAGTAATCATGCTGCTCAACTCAAACTTAGGGAGCTCAGCGATTCGACGAACAATACCAAAGAAAGGACATTTGGGTAGGCCGCATAAATTACTCAAACCGCCAGACCATGATTAAAACGGAAACAATGACCCACATAGTCCTCACATTCACAATAAATAAAATAATATAATACTTTACACAGTAAATAGTAAATGTTCATGTCATTGTTTATGTAAATAGATATTAAGAAAAAAAAGAAGTGTAAAATCGCAAAATAAAATAAAACAACATTCGCAGTCTAAACTTATTGGAGCAGCTCAATCCCAAGCCTTTTTGTCCTCAATAAAGTCATTTACAGTATAATAGGCTTTTTGGCATAGTTTACGCTTTATAAAAGATTTGAATTTATTTAGGCTTAGTTCTTGAATGTGACTAGGAAGTTTATTATAAAAACGTATACATTGGCATCTAAACGAGCCACCTATTTTTTTGAGCCTTGATGAAGGAACAACAAATTTGTGTTTGTTCCTAGTATTTATGTTATGGATATCACTGTATTTTTTAAATAGATTAATATTTTTATGTGCATACAAAAGATTATCATAAATGTACTGAGAAGGCACAGTCATTATATTTATCTCTTTAAATTTGTCTCTGAGGGAGTGTCTGGGACTTAATTTATAAATGGAACGAATTGCCCTTTTTTGTAAAATAAAAATTGTCTGAATATCGGCGGCATTTCCCCACAACAGAATACCGTACGACATCACACTATGAAAATAACTAAAGTAAACCAAACGGGCTGTCTCTAAATCAGTTAAATCACGAATTTTCCTAACGGCGTATGCTGCAGAGCTAAGCTTTTTTGACATTTTATCTATTGAGCTTGTCCTTGACAGTTATCAGGGTGTGCTGCGTCGTGTTTGTTCAGGTGAATGCGCGCGCGCAGCCGCGTACGCCGCGGTTGGCTAGCCTCTATGTTGTCTTAAACTATGTGACATCATGCTTGTAAATAGCCTCATTATTAGACGTGCATGGGGCGTATATTGTGTCGAGGTACCTCTATTTAAACGGTTTTATTTATTTGGATGGTCACACGGTAACTAAAAGTAGTATACATTCTAGCTGGTTTGGAATATAATAGCGGCTACACGATGTATCATAAGGCTTTCATAAAATCGAGGATCACGAAATATAATCATATTTGATTAGTCTAGAATTCTAGATTTATGATTGAGTCTTTAAAATCCGGCCATAGACTGTTTGTTTGAATTTACATGACACGTTACATACATTATTTGATTGCCAAGTTTAAACGTTTTCCCCAATTAAAATTTTGGTAACATCATGTTAAGACCAGCAGTGCTATTCTGTAAAAATCTCACCGTGAAAACTAAGGTGAAGTGAGCTGTAATTCCGTCTGATGTTAGGGATCGCCCCTATTGATAGCTCACTTCACGCTCACTTCACATAAGTTATCACGGTGAGATTTTTACAGAATCGATCGGCTGTTCGCATAAAAGCTGAACTCTATAATATTTTCTTAACTAACGCAACTCGGAGCTCATCCAATCCAATCCTAAATCTCATTGCACTGAATCGCAGTGTGTGCGTCGTTAATATTATGAATAAAACATATCTCCAAAAGTGGACAAATTAATTGGTGGGCATTTCTCCGAAGCCTGGCTCACGAGGAGATTGCTACCGGATGCGATGCCAACAGGGCTGGCACACGCACTTGGCAAATACTTATCATAGCGATTAATATTAATTCCGCGATTTGTCTCAAGTATGTTTGTTACTGTTAAACAAAAAATTATTTACTGCGTCGTCGACACGGCTTGTGTATCGTTTGGAGCAAGTAGTCACGACTTCATACGAGAGTCCGCTGTCACCTCGGCAGTTGCTCTTAACAGCATTCTTGTAAAATGTAAGTATATTTTCCATAACTTAAGGTAATTCTTGCCCAACATTAAAATTTGACAATTTTATTAATTTGTTGCACTCACTGATGGTAGCCCTGATGCTCGTGAATCGTGTTTCTCCCCATCAATTGACAATTGCGCGGTGAATGGGCTCCCTGCGCGCGCGCATCCCAACAAGGCGCGCGTCGTATGTACTGTAGGTAGTGCATGTACTACTGTGTGCTGCAAAAAGCACCGACGTGCCCCTCCGGTCAGACGGGCTACCTAACTGTATCCTGTGGGCTGCGGGTACGCCGCACACAACTTAGAGGAGTCCTCACTTGACGTCAAACACGACAACAGTTGAGTTTTTTTGTCAAGCCCATTTGCATTATGTTTTCAAGTTGTCCCTTTCACTCATTTGAGTAATTCCTGGTCGACATACCAACCTCAGTCTCTATCCCCATCTACACACATCAAAAGTGTCTAGGGATCAAGCATTTTTATGCGGATTTCTTGAGATTGAGATGTGGCTTTGTAATAAATTTATGATTTTATAAATTTATATGGATCCTTTTTGGTGCATTTCATAATTTGAATCAGGAACTGTGAATCAAATTCGAGTAAAAGATGAAAATCAGCTGTCAATATTTTCCCTATAAAAACATACAACGCATTGAAGACATTATTAGTGCTACTGTTTCACTACTGTTACTACTGATTAAAACCAACGTTATTATGGAGCGGCGACGTCATTTAAGCAGGGAAGAAATGCTCAGAGCCGTGGGAATGATAGAAGCTGGTTCCCGGCAACGTACTGTGGCTTTAGCTCTGAATACAAGTCAGAGTGTTATCAGTCGACTTTGGACACGTTACCGAAGCACTGGTACCGTGGCTGAGCGCCATGGAGGACGGTATCGCTGCACCACACGGAGACAAGACCGATACATTCAAATCTTAACTCGAAGAGCTCCAACAATAACCGCCATGATGTTAGCCGTGAGGCTTCATCACTCTTCAGGGAACTTAATTAGCGACCAAACAGTCAGAAACCGCTTGCATGAAGTGAACCTTCATTCCCGAAGACCGCTACGGGTACCACCTATAGCAATGCACAATCGTAGGATTCGATATCAATGGGCTCTTGAACACAGAAATTGGGCAGAAGAACAATGGCGTTTCGTGTGCTTTTCTGATGAGTCTCGTTTTGGTATGAGACCGGATACAAGACGTATACGACACTGGAGAACCCCTGGACGCCAACAGCGATTAAAATCCTGCCAGGAAGTCCATCCTTATAGTGGTGGAACCATCATGGTATGGGCGGGTATTTGGATCGGCGGAAGAACTGAGTTGATTTGGATCAGAGGCAACCTCAACGCTCACATTTATGCTGAGACGATTGTATCAGACGTCATCGTTCCTCTACAAGTGCAAATCGGTCCCTTATTTCAGTTAATGCATGATAATGCACGACCGCACACCGCAAGAGTTGTAAGACAGACTCTCGCCGCAGCTAACATCAATGTCCTGCCCTGGCCTGCTCAGTCGCCAGACTTGAACCCGATTGAGCATGCATGGGATATGCTACAGAGAAGAGCTCTGCCGAATATGGAGGGTATCCAGTCGCAAGAAGACCTTTTTTTGTTGTTGCAACGAACATGGGCGGCCATTCCACAGCGTGATTTGGATGAACTCATTTTGAGTATGCCAAACCGATGTTCTTGTGTTGTTAGTGTTCGCGGTAGAAACACGGATTATTAATTGTTTAAGTTACCCAATAAAATTTTAGAGAAAACTGGTATTTCAGTCTTTTTTTCGAACTTTTGTGTTAGTGGTTCAAATGTCAAAAATCCCTTTAATAGGAAAATGGCAAATTTCTTTCTTAATGCAAAGGTGACTTGGTTTATCGTTACTGTGACAAACGAAAACACTTTATTTGATGAATCCTTAAAGAAAATTTTAATTAATATTAATCAGGAGAAAAGTTATTGCAAAAATATATGTTGATCCCTAGACACTTTTGATGTGTGTATTTATGTAAATGAGTCTCAGATATATGATTACCCAAATCGCTTGGTAAATTCATCAAACGCGCTATTACTGTGGGTAATTTGCCAAATGTCTTTTCATGGGTTGCATTGCTCCGGCATTGGATAGTGTTTAATGTTTAGTTTATAATTGACTGCATTCCTTGAGATGGTCGCTGCTCGTTGGTGTGCGATAGTTTCGGACATATCATGGAAGATTACATGCATGTGTAATCGGGCGGCTTGTATCATTAGCATGCCGATGATTCTTGGGTTCGAGGTCGTGACAATAGCACGATAACTAATTCTAACAAACAATGCGCTGACCCAACCGGCGAGCTGATGTTTTGCTCCATTGTGACTCGTAAATATATTACAAAATATTTATACTGACTTGTTTAGATGTTTAGGAAATCGTGCGGAGCACAGTGACCGGATGAACGGACCGGCTCGTCTGTTGTTCACGATATTATTCAAAACTAAGGAATTTGTAGAAGTTTTGGTCACGTCGTGGATGCTATTTAGAGGTCCTTGTTCCGACGGTCTGAATCTTGGCCGTAAAACTCGTAGTGTCAGTTATCCTTGATATATTTTACATAAGAATGTTTTCCAATTATATATTTTAGGAAAGATTTCTTAATATTTCAAACTAGTTTCGTTGATCTTCATAAAACGCGTTTGACAATAGCTACTTTGTAAAATTGTAACTCCAAAATGTCGCAATGCCAAAATTCAGGGTTGAGCTGTGGCCTGTGTTTAGAATACAAGAAGGCATTAGTAGTGAATGATTGTCATTAATTAGGATTGCCGCTGCGTCCTTAACTAATCGGCATTGAGGCAGGCATTAGGTGCCGGCCGCTGGACGGGCCTTATCTTAATGTTTAGTGTGTGTTTCGGTGCCGGCTGCCGCCGAACTCCGGTGCCGGACCACCTTACATTATCTTAATGTTTGGTGTGTGGTCGGTGCCGGCTGCCGCAGAGCTCCGGTGCCGGACCACCTCACATTATCTTAATGTTTGGTGTGTGGTCGGTGCCGGCTGCCGCCGAGCTCCGGTGCCGGACCACCTCACATTATCTTAATGTTTGGTGTGTGTTTCGGTGCCGGCTGCCGCCGAGCTCCGGTGCCGGACCACCTCACATTATCTTAATGTTTGGTGTGTGTTTCGGTGCCGGCTGCCGCCGAGCTCCGGTGCCGGACCACCTCACATTATCTTAATGTTTGGTGTGTGTTTCGGTGCCGGCTGCCGCCGAGCTCCGGTGCCGGACCACCTCATATTATCTTAATGTTTGGTGTGTGTTTCGGTGCCGGCTGCCGCCGAGCTCCGGTGCCGGACCACCTCACATTATCTTAATGTTTGGTATGTGCTCGGTGCCGGCTGCCGTCGAGCTCCGGTGCCGGACCACCTCACATTATCTTAATGTTTGGTGTGTGTTTCGGTGCCGGCTGCCGCCGAGCTCCGGTGCCGGATCACCTCTCATTATCTTAATGTTTAGTTTGTGGTCGGTGTCGGCTGCCGCCGAGCTCCGGTGCCGGACCACCTTACATTATCTTAATGTTTGGTGTGTGTTTCGGTGCCGGCTGCCGCCGAGCTCCGGTGCCGGACCACCTCACATTACGTTTGGCGTTTGGTTGTATATATTTTTAATGTATGTTCGGGCATAACTCCGTCAGATATAGACGCATTAGCAAAATTCTTTTTTTGTTCGAAAGAGGTTTATTCCGAAATGGTCCCATATAAATTTTGTTAACTTTGCTTGGGTAGTTTTTGAGTTAGCTTCCATAATACGAATTTGTTCCACTTAGTTTTTAATGATGATGTTTTAATAGCTTCCTGTCACTGATATTTATATAGCAAGTGGTGTTATTTATGAATTTGTGTGGGTACAACTAAAAAGTAAAAAATTAAAACTTTTTTACCAAAAAAAAACAACCGACTTTAAAAAAAAACACTACAAAGTGAAAAATAACTTTAATTTCGGAAATTGGTATCAAAAAACGAAAATGCGGAACTAACGACGCCGACTTCCGAAATTAAAGTTATTTTTCACTTTGTAGTGTTTTTTTGAACCGTGCAGAAATGTGCTTACATTAGTTGAGCGAGTGAGGTTCCTAAGTGCATTCATTAGAAGCAGTCAATGATAAAATCTGTAATCTGAATGGAAGTTATTAATGCAAAATATGTGCCCAGAGCCTATGTCAGTACTTCAGTAGGTACCTTATATTGGTTTAATTTATATGAATCGCAACCAGATTTGAAATATCTGATGCAAAACTGCACCTCGATGGAAACAACCCGTATAGTTTATAAAGTATCCGGTCACATTACGCTACGAGCTAGGCACATTACGTGTCGCGGGCATTTGCCGACGCACAAAATGGTCATTTCAAGTCCCAAGAAGCAAATATGAGGAATAATAAGAGACGCATGCGCCGCCGCGCCGCGCCGTGGGCAGCCCATTCGCGCAAGATTATGAGGCTGAAGACCAATCGCTGCGCGTCGCCCCCGCACTCCTCACCCTCGCCGCGCGCCCCGAGCCGCCGGTCAGCTGGGCCGTAATCGACGCCTAATCAAAACTTAAACGAGTGATAACTGAGTGACCGACCGCCCGACACGGTGAGAGAAATTTCTACTTTTTATATTACATTCTGACTCAAGGATATCGTCCACGCTATACCCAGGACTTGTGTTTCGTATGTCGCCTGCTTGTCTGCTGATGATGATAACAGCTACGAATCGAGAAGAGGAGCATGTGGGAGAACGTGACACGTTGGACGAATACGTCTGTTAGGTATCATCTTTGATTCTCCTCAAGGTGGGGAAAGTATTAGAATTCCATCCCATGTTTTGAGAAACTACAATATTATCGAGTGTATTATCCGTGACGTTGGCAGTGCTGCGTGCGCCGCCTCCGCAAGTTATAGCCTCTTTATCTGAAGTATTCTTACAGCTGTAGCGCATAAACCACGGAACGATACACTCGGCTCTTATGTGGCCGCTGTTACTGCTGTTAGGATCTAATCAGCTGTTCATATTAGCGAACGCTGACCACTCACACGTCCACGGTGCACTTATAGGTCATCTCAGATAGCCGAGAGCGATCAGTCCGCAGAGTACCCTAGTTATACGTGTTCCTACGAGTTTCAGAGCAGTTTTTACAGTTAGTTAACTTCCTATTTAGTTACGATGATGAGAGGAGGTTTACGTAACTCTTTTTGTGGTTGGTTATATCATTATAAAACTGTGCTATTGTTGGCTGCTTTTTACAGATGTGGTCGCCGACTATTGGTGAAGGTTGCTCATAGTATATGAGGTTTTTTTTGTTAGTGATAGGTACCTTTAACAGGTTTTTTTTTTTGTCGGGGATAGCGACATAAATCAGGTTTTTCAAAACTCAGCTATATGTTAGATGTTTTGATGATGTATAAATTGTATAATGTTTGTGTTTGTGTAGGCAACAGTCGTGAGCACTTGAGCACTGACTATATCGTTATGAAACTATCAAGTAGAAGGGAATTTCCATGGTGCCCACAGCCCAGCTAACTTCTGAAGACTTTTTCTTGGACACTCCTTCAGTAATATAATCAGTGTTGGTTTATTGAAGTTTTGCAATCTACACCAACATTATGTTTTTGATGAAATACTTCTGTACAAGTTGGTCGACAAAAGCTTATCATTTTACTTTCAGAGACTCCTCCTTTTTCATGAGCCGCGGAAGTATCTCATAGTTAAGTGTGGCCCTTTCGCGTAACTTATGTTTTGCAGTTACGAGATACTGCCGAGACAGCTATTGCACGATATTGCGCAACTTTACATTGCCATCAACTTGACGAGCTTTGCTCATTTGATATGTGGCCGTAATAAGAGCCCCGCAACCTGCTACATTACGGCTGCGATGGCTAATTCAAGATAACATCTTTTGATATTTTCGCTGTGAAGGGAAGTCGGTAATGATAGTCGTTTGTTACTTCAATTTCCTTGTGCCAATGTGATTTTGCTCGTACAAAAACACCATACACTCACCATGGCTGTAATACGTGATTTCCGTCAACATATCTTAGCGAGGTTGTTATTAGTATAAGTTATGTCACGTCACCGGTCGCCGCGGTCTCGGGGGCCTGTTTTTACTCGAATATCGTTTTTTACGAGACGTTGGTCGGGAGCGACGCGAGCGCGCCGCCGCGCCGCCGATGTGCTGCCGCTTCTAGTATAATGAGCAACCCTACGCCTCCGCCCGACGACCACTCGATGGGGTTTAAAATGTTATTTTTTAAGTGGCGGAACCATAAAATTTGAAACCTGTTTTTTATCAGCGCGAATGTTTTTCGCTCCGTTCGCTGGAACCGAGAGTAAGGACAGTAATAATGTGCACAGCTTTATCCGAGAGCTCACTCGAAGCTGTGTATAAAGTACCAACGAACAATTATGTATTTCCATATAAATTGATTAGAAACTTGTTTCTGCAGCGTTCATGATGAAAACGTAATAAATTCACTGTTTAATTATAATTCTATTGAGTGGTGATTGAGTCACATGGCAGAAGTGCTGGTGCTCGTCATTCTGTGCTCGTCATTACGTAACCTCATAAAGGTTTCATAACGTGAGACTATATACAGTTGTGGTAGGTCGCGCCGCAGGAAATTATCTATAAAACGACGAAGTCGTACTCGTACGTGTCGCCTCCATGTTTTAATATCTCTAGGTACTCGAGCTGTGAGTGTGACATGTTCAAAGTCATGTCGCAGGTTGTCCGCACTGCTATTCTGAGCGCACCTGACAATCAGCGGAATGTCAGGGTAAATGCGATTTCGTTTGATCACTGCTCTGGGTGATAGTAAATTCAATGTAAATTGACTTGCGTTACAGTATTGTCAGTGGCAGTGAGCTGTCACGTTACTGTCACAACAATACACTGGCATCATAATGATGCAAGTATCACTGTAGGCTAGGCAGTTATCTAGTAATCTAGTTTATCGCTTGCAAATTATGAGACATCGGTCGAGCAGGCCGTTGGACTAGCATGCGATCGTGAGGCAACGTCCTCAAATAGCCGCTGTTCTTATGCATAGTTCATCGGAGAGCCCTACTGGCGACGTCCAGTTGCAACCTTTTGCATAGTTCATAGGAGAGCCCTACTGGCGACGTCCAGTTGCAACCTTTTGCATAGTTCATCGAAGAGCCCTACTGGCGACGTCCAGTTGCAACCTTTTGCATAGTTCATCGAAGAGCCCTACTGGCGACGTCCAGTTGCAACCTTTTGCATAGTTCATCGAAGAGCCCTACTGGCGACGTCCAGTTGCAACCTTTTGCATAGTTCATCGAAGAGCCCTACTGGCGACGTCCAGTTGCAACCTTTTGCATAGTTCATCGAAGAGCCCTACTGGCGACGTCCAGTTGCAAACTTTTGCATAGTTCATCGAAGAGCCCTACTCGCGACGTCCAGTTGCAACCTTTTGCATAGTTCATCGAAGAGCCCTACTGGCGACGTCCAGTTGTAACCTTTTGTACGTGTGTGTTGCGACGACCTTTTGCGTGTGCTATTATTATGACGGGAATACATAAGTATTGTTCGGCGACTGGCTGTTCTAAGGAGCTGTACCGTAGTCAGTAGTGCCTGCTGTTCTAAGGAGCTGTACCGTAGTCAGTAGTGCCTGCTGTTCTAAGAAGCTGTACCGTAGTCAGTAGTGCCTGCTGTTCTAAGGAGCTGTACCGTAGTCAGTAGTGCCTGCTTACCTGATAGCAAAATAATAATATGTCCTCTGCCATTACTAGGTCATAGATAAAAGCTATTGTTATGCTTCCTGCGTCGCCTGACAAAATCTGTAATTAATATCTAACGTCGTACGATAGTCTTATCTAATGTATCTTCTTCAGCTTGCCACCTGATACTGAAAAGACCATATCGATCCTTTGTCTAGCTAGCCTCCGTAATCCATGACTTCATAAAATTTTAACAATATAAACTCCTCGGATGTGTCAACGAGACACATTATAAATGGTCAGCTGTTTATCGCTTGTTTTAAGCACTGGTCACCTACATAACGATATCTAGCGCGACTGACTTGATGTCCCGATTTACTCACTGATTGTAAGTTTGTGACCTGAACACCTGATAACGATTCATTACAATAATCAAATTGACGTTAAAACCAACGTCTCTCTTTAAAAAAAACGTTACAGAAAACCTTTAGAATGTATTCCAAAATCTTTTGGACATAGGTATGTATATCTGTTTCACCGTAACTAACGTCTTCGAATACGGATTCCTATTCAAACGTAAAACATTTTTGTACGCATGCCAAAGCTCCTTACAATTCTTTTTTCTCATATAATATTGAGACAAATTGTTCTGGTTACCGTCACCCCCATTTTATTAATTAATAGCTGAGTGCAATTAATACATTTTATTTTTAGGAAACCATTTGTTTTTACTACTATCCCAGTTTCGTCGAAGGAATGTTTATTCTTTAGTAGTAGGTGTTCAATAGAAGTGAAATTAGTTCGTTAAACAATAAACGTGTCAGCTGTAACTCGGTAAAGAAAATGCCACGATTGCACTGAAATCGCGAAACTTCTAGAAAGAACAGGGAATAACACAACACGGATTTAAACCTAAACCAAACGAATTTCAGATCATTAATTTCTAAAATAGAATACTAAAATCCTGCCAAAAGTCATTTCGATCTATCAAATATTTTTTTAGGCACAAAATTAATTTCTCAACAGCCTTACATAATAGTTTCGCGCTTAGCATGGTGTTGGCGTCTAGTGTGTGTGGTGGGAGGGATCTGGGTGCAGAGCGGTGCACGAGCGCCGAGCGGCGGCGGCGGCGGGAGGTGCACAGTAGTGTAGGTACTGCGCGGCCGTTCAACTCTGAACCGAAACGGGGTCGAGGAGGTTACCGCGACGCACGCCGCCGTGCGCCCGCACAGAAACGCAACTGCGAATGACCCGCCAGATTACTCAATATGCGGGAGCTGGTCTATTGGCTTGGACTCCTTGAAAGTCCTGCCTTAATCATGAACCCTTCAGGTTTTTATTATGGAATCGCCAACTAGCGTCCTTCGTCTTCAGTATCTTGAAATCCAGTTGATTGTTTGGTTTCCCGCTCCGTTTCCGCTTTGTAATAAATGCGGGCCTGCTATGCGTGTTCGTTCCACAACTCCAAGACAATTTTAGAAAATTACTAGCTGACCCCGCAAACGTCGTTTTGCAAAAAGAAAAAAAAATAGATAGTAGCCGATTCTCAGACCTACCCGATATGCACACAAAATTTCATACAAATCGGTCCAGCCGTTTCGGAGGAGTATGGTAAATAACACTGTGACACGAGAATTTTATATATTAGATGATATTTAAATGTCACTGCAAGAAAGTCCAAAAAAAGCTAATACTGGTTGTATTAGCTTTTTTTGCACTTTCTTGTTTAAATTAGGTACTGTAAACGCGTGAAGTGTTAGTATGCGTGATGTGTGAAACACAGTTGATTCACTGTGTCCAGTTGCCTGTGGCGCCTCGCTTGTGCCTGTTCGCTCCGACCGATACGTTGCACCATGTCGCACTAATTATTATCGGACAAGAAAAACACGCACTCTTAAATATATCTCGTTTAATATATCAACTCTAATATATTTAGAGGTCTGGAAAACGAACAAACCGTAGCAAATTTTCTAGGAAATTGTACCAACTAAGAGAAAAGGAACTTGTTACTTTAACAGTTTGGCGAAAGGTTGCCAACCTGTTACTATACAACGTGTAACGTTAAATGCGCAAAACCTGATACACCTCAATTAGAGCATTGAGTTAAAAGCATTATACAATGACCAAAACTATTTTTTTAAAGCTAACTATTTTTATTAAGAAAATCGTGTTGATCCTAAGCATTGTTTATGCATTCAAAATTGAGTCTTTCAAAATAAGACTTTTTTCTTTGGCTCAATCGCAAAATACATAATTTAAAAAAAAAACCTGAGTATATTAAAAATTACTGAAATCGATTCAGTAGTCAATTATGAACAAACTATTTTCAGGTTTTGCGCATTAAACGTTACACGTTGTATATGTACACAGTCGACCTAGAATACTAAATTACTAAGCGTTGTCTGCGAATTCGTTCGCATCACACTCCCAGTTTAGTTTGATCTCATTAAGGCTGAACTCTCTAAAAAAATCCTTCAAAATATGTCAAAGTTTCTGTGTCGAATCGAAACAGAAACTTTGACATATTTTGTAGGATTGTTTTTCAACCCTAAATAAATTCTTAAAATATTAAGGAAAAACATAATTGCTTTTAAGGTGGTACTGAAGAGCATTATCTTTTCTGAAATGAATGCTCATTGCTCAGCGCCGCTCCGGGGTGTTCGTGATTAGGAGAACACGTTTGTGGCTCAGCTAGACGTTTCCCGAGCCAAAGGTGAACGTCCATTCAAATGGCCCACTAGTCTGACGGCGCTCGAGTGACGTCCACGAATATAAAACAACTCACCACTATTATGCAGATGCAGGACCATTGACAGTAATTTTATTGTTTAAATGCTTTATTGTCCTATTCTTCTTAGGCTGTAATTATAGGAAATTGCCGTTAATCTTCGTTTAGGTAGCATCTCGAGACTGTAACTAGATTATAATTAGGGCTACGTGCGATCACGTAATCATTACTTGGGAATTTTTGCTGCCTGCAGGATAATATAGTGAAAAAAGTAATAATTCAAGTCGAGAAATATCCGCCGACTGAGAGCTTTATTCTGAAGCTGCATCAGCTCTACATATTAAAAGGTAATTAGAACAAATTCCTAAACACTTGTAATGTGAACGGCATCTTTGCTATTTGTTAACAAAATATTATGTTTATTGATCGCATTAGAATTTACCATCTCGAGCGTTATCAAAGTTCAAGCCGACCGCCTCACACCTCACAAACAACGGAGCGGTACATTAGCAGCGCCCCAGTCACTCATCATTACGGGCTAGTCGTGCAACACAAATTAAT
Organism: Globia sparganii; assembly: GCA_949316385.1. Taxonomy (NCBI): domain Eukaryota; kingdom Metazoa; phylum Arthropoda; class Insecta; order Lepidoptera; family Noctuidae; genus Globia; species Globia sparganii. Next base: position 476,380 of record OX438658.1, read on the forward strand.
GCATCTAAGTTTATTAAATCACAATGAATTAGCGAAAGGACTACGAAATCGCGAGGTCGTCGGCCGGCCGCCGGTCGCCGGTCGCGTGCAAGTGGGTCGCTGGCAAAGCCGCGGGACGACACATGACACAGTTATTCATTATTTTTAGCCTATATTGACCCAATGCAGGGCAAAGACATCGATAACTTATTTATTCTGTGGCGGACAGCACCCTTTCCTTTGTTATAGAGCACGACAATCCGTTATGTTGGAAGCATTTAACTGTAGATCACAATTCGTTTAAATGTTGTGCCATGTTAAGAGATAGCCTCACACCTCATCAGCAGATTTCTGTCCGTTTGTTCTTTGTTGGACTGTTCAGAAACATGGATATGAAGCACAATGATCATCCATCCATTATTTACATTTACAGTGACATGTTGTTGACATGTATTTCTGTCCGTTTGTTCTTTGTTGGACTGTTCAGAAACATGGATATGAAGCACAATGATCATCCATCCATTATTTACATTTACAGTGACATGTTGTTGACATGTATTTCTGTCCGTTTGTTCTTTGTTGGACTGTTCAGAAACATGGATATGAAGCACAATGATCATCCATCCATTATTTACATTTACAGTGACATGTTGTTGACATGTATTTCTGTCCGTTTGTTCTTTGTTGGACTGTTCAGAAACATGGATATGAAGCACAATGATCATCCATCCATTATTTACATTTACAGTGACATGTTGTTGACATGTATTTCTGTCCGTTTGTTCTTTGTTGGACTGTTCAGAAACATGGATATGAAGCACAATGATCATCCATCCATTATTTACATTTACAGTGACATGTTGTTGACATGTATTTCTGTCCGTTTGTTCTTTGTTGGACTGTTCAGAAACATGGATATGAAGCACAATGATCATCCATCCATTATTTACATTTACAGTGACATGTTGTTGACATGTATTTCTGTCCGTTTGTTCTTTGTTGGACTGTTCAGAAACATGGATATGAAGCACAATGATCATCCATCCATTATTTACATTTACAGTGACATGTTGTTGACATGTATTTCCAAGTAAGGTGTCCCTTATTGTAGCAGCACTCAGGGCCGCCATGACCATATTGGGCGCCGAGGTGCGAAAATCAGCCTGAGCCCCAATTTTTGTGTTTATTCTTATATTTAATACTTGCTCTTTTTGCAGTGTTAATTTTTCCGGCTTTAAAAGTCGGCAAACTTTTTTATGATATCGTCTGTTTTGTAATCTACTTTAAGTAGTTTTTTTTATTAATTTCTATTTCGAGGTTTGAGTATGCAGTATTTGTAGGTATAAGGCGATTGGTTTGCGCCCCCTAAGACCTTGCGCCCGGGTGCCATGCACCCCTTGCAGCCCCGGGTAAAGACGGCCATGGCAGCACTTACCCATTGAGGAACAGCATGATGTAATGATAACTTTAAATCAGTAAGATCGCTCTCTGATAAATAAACTGTGATGTAACTTCAGATAAAGACGGCAATCTTCTCCAATCTGTCTACAATGAAAGCAAAAGAACTTAATGGCCACAGATAATGCCACGTGATCGATGCGAACGTATCGTGAACTTAACTGTTTCCTCAAAAGATTGCAACAGATTAGATTAGTTTGGACATTTGTAAAAGCATCTGTTGTGTTTTGTGTTATCTTTTACAATGTTTACAGTAATGAATGGTGCGGATTGAAATTAGTTGAATTGGAATGGCTGGAGGTCGCGCGGTGCGTGTCGTGAACTCTGCGCTAAGGCCGGCTGCGCATCCGCTCTACAATCCCCGCATGCGACTAATCGCACCAACTGTAATCACGACTTTGAGGTTTACCCTTTAAAATATTAAGCCCGTATCAGATTCGTACACTACTCTTGAATCGGATGCCAGGGAGGCCAATAGGTGAAAAGTAAAAGATACACAATAAAATGATGGCAACATGAGACCAGAAGTCGCGCTGTGTCGCGAAGTCGCATCACTCCGTCACATTGTACGCGTTGCTTTAACGTTTAATCGATTCCATCATTATTATTGCGTGTTGCAAGATGCAACAGATACTTGAGCGTGGAAACATAGGGAGCAGCACTGGGAGCGGGCACACGCGGCTCACGAACACGTTATCTATACATATAATAAAATCGTAGGAAAGTCAAAACTGTACATTTAATATTTCTTAAAAAGAATTTTTGGGGCGTGATCTACAATCGATATCGAAGCCAAAAATATAGTTTTTAGAATTTTTGTCTGTTTGTCTGTCCGGGATAATCTCAAAAAGTACTGCATGGATTTACTTCAAATTTTGCATGAATATTACTAAGAGGTCGGGTCAACATATAGGCTACATATTATCACGCTATCACCTACGGGGGAGGGGCTGTGAATCTTTATTTTTCTTACGCATTCTGTGACAGCGTGTAATCTAACGACGCATATTTAAATGTTGTTTTTGAGTAAGCCATGCTATTATCTAGCTTTACACTATGTAAACTACGCCATTTAAGTAACTTGGGCAGATAAATATAGTTTAATGAATGTTAGTAGTATAAAAACAATTTTAAAACAGCGCCATCTATGAAATTTCATAAAAATCAAATCAAGTTACATGTTAACATTTTTTGGAAATTAATGTTTAAATTTGATCATGTTGGCAAGGTAAGTAGTTAGTTATTCTTAAAATTCATAGATGTGCATTTTCTTCATAAAGTTGTATCGTATAGTTCGTTTTGACAAATTCAAGTTCCAACAAAACCCTCAGAATCTTGAGCAGAGTTGAGGAAGACAATTTAAAAAAAATGCGGTGTTAAGTATTACAAAAAAGTTATGTTCATTGATGATGATCATTTCATTTCATGACACCCTCGCGGAGGCTAGCGTCAGTGACAGTCCCAGCCGCATGCGTCATCTGTTTGCCGTCATCTTGGTGTTTTGTGGAGTCGCGAACCCGGTAGCTTTGTGGGAGAAGTATCGCCATCATCTGTCTGAAGATTTTCTACGAGCTTTGAGGCGTGCTACTGGAGACGAAGTCGAAGTAACTGATGAACGCGTGCCGAACACCTGTCTCAGTTCACTTCAAGATGTGGTCATTTCTATCGGCGGCAATCCACTGATCGAATATGGGTTACCAGCTCCCCAATCATCACCGTATCAAGACCGTGGAAATCGGGAGAATAATGCTGAGACAAATTACGATCCGGGCGAAATGACCACCATACGAAATGACCATGTCGCTTTGTTCTCTTCAGAGCAAAAACTTTATGACACCGTCCTTGAAAGCGTTCGGCAAAACCAGGGTAAAATGTTTTTCTTGGATGCTCCTGGTGGAACAGGAAAAACATTTGTTACCACTGGCATACTTGCAGAGGTCAGGAGGCAAGGCAAAGTTGCTATTGCTGTAGCGTCGTCGGGAATCGCTACCACACTGCTTCTGAGTGGCAAGACAGCACATGCCATGTTTAAAATTCCCATCGATTTAGAGAGCGCCAAAACGCCTGTTTGTGGTGTGTCACGTAACCCTACAAAATGGTTGAGCTGGATGGTGCTGATCCATGCGTCATGTTCGTGAACGGGCGCCGTCAGTTGGGGCTGGTCATCTTTTAGCTGCCACGGCTTATTTTTAATTATTTTATTTTTGGATTGTTATTTTGTTACTATTTGTTAGACTCTGGACACTTTTAACGCGTACTTGATTTTTATTTATTTTTTACATCGTTCTCACATATTTATAAATTCAACATATGATGTAACTAATAATTTTGTAAAAATATAATATAAAAAGAGTGTCCATGGAGTTTCTTGCCTGTTCTTCTCCATAGGTACCTACTACGCTTTCGAATGGGCAACTAGCTTAATTTTTTCCTGACTGACCGACTTCTTGACAATTCAAAAGTGCCTGTAAATGGTTTAATTGAAAATGCTTTGAGTTTGAGTTTGACAGCGATAAGGGACACGTGCTTAAGGATTGCTCTCTGATCGTATGGGATGAGTGTACGATGGCCAATAGGAAGGCAGTTAAGGCCGTGGACAGAATTCTGCAGGACATCCGCAGGAACGAACATTTGATGGGTGGTGTCACAGTTTTGTTCAGTGGTGATTTTCGACAAACGCTTCCCGTGGTGACGCGGGGCTCGAGGGCTGACGAGGTGAATGTTTCGTTGAAACGATCTTCGTTGTGGTCACGAGTTCGTACGCTGCGCTTGACCATTAATATGAGAGCTCGGCTCGGCGGCAATGCACGTGCTCAAGAATTCTCCGATGTCCTTCTAAGTCTTGGCGAAGGCACTATACCAGAAGAGATAGGTGTACAGGTAGTGCTTCCAGAGTCTCTCGGTAGAGTGGTATCCAGCTTAGAAGAACTAATTCGCTGTGTGTAGGGGGACATCAGTCGTATACCGCACCAGCAGAATTCTTGGGTGTGTGAGTGGGCCATTTTGATGCCCAAAAATGATCAGGCTGCAGCAATTAACGAATGCATTCTCTCGGAAATTGAGGGGAATAAAGTGGTCTGCACCTCGATAAACACTGTTGTCGAGCAAGATGACGCCACACGTTATCCCGTGGAATTTCTGATCTCCCTCTCAGCAAGTGGACTTCCAGCGCATACCATCAAGCCGAAGGTAAGTATTCCGATTATGATTCTTCGGAACCTATCTCCTCCGAAGTTTTGTAACCCGCCTTAAAGTCATCTCGCTCCATAGACACACCATTGAGGCGGAAACTCTTACGGGTTGTGGCGTCGGCGAGGCAGTATTTATACCACGCATTCCCCTCATACCTCATAATTTCCCATTCCAGTTCAAGCGCGTACAGTTCCCCGTGAGTGTTTGCTTCTCGATGACCATCAATAAGTCGCAGGGGCAGATACTGAGGGCAGCGGGTGTCGACCTCAGGACGAGTTGCTTCTCACACGGGCAACTGTACGTCGCTTGCTCCCGCTTCACCAGTCCTGACTCTCTTTACATTTTACCTCCTGGCAGCATAACTACCAACGTAGTTTATAGGGAAGTGTTGTAAGGTATGATACCTTTGTACGTATTTTTACTCTTTTGTGTCCTGGAATGTATTCCTGCATTATTTTCTCTATTTCCTTCAGTCACATCTTATGACTGAACTCAGCAGGATTCCCATATAACTCTCTTCACTTGCTTCGCTTGCAAAAAAAAACTTATTTTTTAATGCTATTTTAAAAGTTGTGTACTTATAATGCTATAGCGACACTGGCATCTTAGGTATTTTTGGTGCCTTCACGCAGACGACGTCGCGGGCAGCAGCTAGTTACTAATAAAATATGTTTCACGGTAAAAAATAAACTATTTTATTAGTTACCGTCCAATCATCAAAGTGTACGTAGATATACAATCTATGGGATAAAATTAGAACACAGTTATTGTGTTTGTTATTATCTTTAAGTACCTACGAGATACAATTTATCAGTCACAGATAAAATAAAAATCTGAAGACATCAGATAATGTTAGATTAGTTTCAAAAGACTAACGTAGCGGAATTTTCCTGATAGCAAATTCACGATTATTTGTGGTGAATGGAAAAAGTGGATTTGCTTAACAATACATGTTGTGGGAGAAAACTTGTGAGCTGTTCACCTCGGGTGCTGAGAATTATTGCTGGCTGTGTCGTTTGACTCTTTACAGCAACTGCACAGTTGCCTTGTCTTTTACACAATGTCAGGGACATGCGTGTGCGCTTCGAGCGCATGAACAGTTAGTGCGCCAGCGACGCTCGCGTGTGTGCCGACAGTTAGCTCCGCGCGGACCGACACTCATTGTATGCAATAGATATAACACATTTTTTCACTTCCAATTCTTTGCCATTATGTTTCATTATAATTAAAGGAGCAGCAATTGTGAAACTTCCCACTCTCACAGCTGAAAAAATAACATTGTATTAATTTTTTTGTTATTCCAGATTCAATTGCACAGTGAGATAGTAACGGTAGTTGGTTATTATTAGAAGTTAGTAATTAATTAAAGTTTGAAATGATTTGGCCGAAAGGGGATCGCTTGATGGACTGTGACAAGGGCTTGGCAGACTGGTGTATTCTGCGTTCGGTCTATTCACGGATAACAATGTGAACACAGAAGAGTCAGTGCCAAGTCTGTTGGTAATATTGTAAAGCAGATAAATATTTAGGGATTGCTCATTACAACTAGGTTTTCCCGTTAACTTCCCCAACCAAGTTAGGTAAATGTTATGTTTATTTTTTTATTTTATTAGGTTCACCAACAATTGATTACACTACTAAAACCACATAATACATTTTTAAAAGTAGAATAAAAGTGTAGTTATAGGTAAACTCAACATGCATAAAACAATGAATCAGAGAAATAAGTTAACTTAGTACTTAATAAGCGCTAATATAGATAAATTGGTAACATCGGTAAAAATTAAAAAGTCACATTTAAATGAAATTCAAATGTATGAAATTCTATTAAAATTATAAAATTGGTAAAGGTTATAATGTCCTGGAACTTTTCCAGGACATTATAACATTTATAAAAAATGATATAAAGTTAAGATTATCCGCAAGTATAGATTTGAAATTAATATAAATGAAACTAGGATTAAAATTAACAACAAAAAATTAAAATCGATTTACAAAAATTGATAACATTGGTAAAAATGAAATTAAAAGAAATTGGCTCCTAGAACTGTTCTTCTAAAAGGTGGACAAAGGGCATATTGCCGTGAGTAGGTACCTAGCCTAATACTTACTAGAAAATACCATCGCTCTACCAATTATTTGAAGTTTTATTTTCCGTATATTAAAACTTTATGTGGTAGCAGTACGAATGACTGCACGTTTATGGCGCGATGTTCTGTTGTGCTTGATTTTAACTTTTGTTATTTGTTGTTCCAGGTGATTTCTGCACTGACGTCATCATGAAGTGGAACGACGTCACGGATATCAGTGAGTTGATTCATTATCTTTGTAAAAAGGAAATACTTACACTTTTCTTTTATAGCGAACGCGTCCAAACAGTGACAAAATACTACTACTACTATCTGTTAATGGCCTTAAGCACATCTCCACCTCCTGATAAGTTCCGCTTAAATTATTTATGCTAGATAATTTCATGCAAATTCTGCTTCACTGACGAACTACTACCATTAGAACAATAATTGTCAATATTTATAGATGGTCTAAATAAGCACTAATGACGCAGTCAATATGTGTGTGTGTGCGAGTTGGTTCAACTATAAGTAATTAGTAATGTTTGTTTACCCAAACTTATACATAGTAGGGAAATATTCTGCCATTAATACGAACAAGGCAAATGATAAGCTAAGTATTGTTATCATAAAATTATAAGTTTAATTAAACAATTGCTCTTTTAAACAGAAAATAAGACCTTTTCTGTTAACAACGTGGTGCGGTACCATCAAGTTAAAAGTGGGCGCCGCGCCCGCGCCGCGCGCCGTACGCATGCGCCCGCCACTACTGGCGTACTACACAGTACGGCCGCGCCCGACCGATACAACACTCCCATTTTATTTATAAATCGCGTCGTCACCCACTTATTTACAATCATTTCCAAACGTCATTATAATTTGGCCGAAGGTTTCGGTACACCTAGCCATAACAATCAACGTAACGACTGATCGAGTGCCCATTACGGAATATTACTAGTGTCTTCTATACAGAGTCTCAAAAACATTCTAATGGCAGGGGAACAATTAGTGACACACAAACCCACATTCCATTACTTAAATCTCTTAAGGAGAACGCTGGTGACGCAACACCGCCTTATACAGTTGGCTACTTTGGTGAAATAGTGTCAACGTCTACCAACCGTTTGCATTCATAATAATGGGATGGGAGACATTACTGATTGGATATGTAATTGTGGAGAACGTCGTCCTGCACATTCGGGCACGGCTCCTCTGAGGCAGTGAGTCTGCAGTAATCTGATTTCAATCGAGCGAACTGGAAGCCAGAAGTGGTTGTCTAACAGGACCTACCTGTTGTCACATTCAATATTTCAGACGCGCTCAATCCGGCTTAGTGAGGGAGCCGGCTAACTCAACGTCCTAGGTCACCGACAAATGCAATCAGTGATGACGTACCGTGCGTGATGGATGTATTAATATCAAACATTTTCGCATATTCTACGTAATCTGTGTAGTTTTAAGTATTGTTTATTGCACTCGACTTTCGTATATTCGTAGCACGATGGGCTACAACGCGCATATATGCATCTCCGGAAACGCGATCAGTCAGTGGAATTTAGGGAGAGTTTGATTCGAGCTGTGTCTGAATATAGTAGCGTTGGGTCTCCTAATGCGATCCTGTAGTTTGGCAGGCCGCGCAGGAAGACGCCGCCCGGCCGCCATTCATACGGAAATAACTAGGGCTGCCTCTTGCCATGCTACCAGATAGGAACACGCATGAAAGTGTTGATCGTTTTTTATGAAGATTTTAAGGTGACAGGTGACAGCCAAGTTGATGAGTGCTGTTATTTTACTGACAATTTTTTCTTCCTAGCGGTCTTCAGCTTTCGACCTTACGAATTCCCCACTGAAAAAAATTTCATTTCTCTTAAAACCAAGTCTTTATAGCAATTATATTTGCCATATATTTCTGTGAATTTAATCAGAGTTTTATCAATCTACTTATATAACAATTCTCGGTGGTCTTACTCTTAATGCTCGTGAACTATGGTGAACTGAATATCATGAAGTCTGCTCTTGCACTTGATGCGTTACTACCAAATATAGAATGACATCAGAATGTCTTCGGCTGCCACGTCTGGCTAGCCAAGGAAATCCATTGCACTAGAGCTTCCAACCTCTTTGATTTGTATTTTTTGGTTTTTTGGGATCCGTTTTTGGATGTGAAGGCCTTTGTCCAGCAATTCTACAATGCGTAGTGTCTCATATTAACACTATCTAAGGATTACTTTATTAGTACTGTCAAACATTTCTTGTTCTAACACTGACACATTCACACTGTAACATTCCCACGTTTTGGCTTCTAAGTAAGGTGGAAGAGTTCAGGTCTAATCGCGTGTGTAACGCACACTGAGCGGCTTGCGGTCGCGCCGCGTCTTGCGGTCTGCGACGCGCGATTTCGCACAAACTCCACTGCACACGACCGACCACCTAATGGCTTGAACATGTTATTTATGTGTGTGTTAAAATAAATATTAATAAAAATGTTGCCTGAGTAGGACGAACTTTGGATAGTTATAACATGATGTAGGAAGGTATTCCCAAATTTCTAAAATTTAAAAGCCTATAGCAAATTACGAAATAAACATTTATGTAAGACGTTGCTTGATAGCTGTATGTTATACTAATTATAAAAATAGCTCTAATAAGTGATCGGTCTATAAAAAACAACCTAAAAAATACACAGATTTTTCCCCATTTAGTTATTTCTAATGGACGAATCTCATTATTAATTTTGCTAATTCTGTACTTACACTCTGCGAGTAGGAGATTAAATTAGAAAAGATCTGACAACAAACAGCTTGCGCAAGACTAGCGAATTGTAAATTTATTTGGTGTATTGTGTTGTTGCAAGCTGTGTTCAGAGGCAGTTCGCAAATCACGCGTTTCATTCAAAGTCAAAGTCAAATCATTTATTTCAAACTAGCGGCCCGTCCCGGCTTCGCACGGGTGGAAAAAAAAAAGATAATGTAGCATTCAAATGGTGAAAGAATTTTTAAAATCGGTCCAGTACTTTTTGAGCTAATTCGTTACAAACATACATACAAATCTTTCCTCTTTATAATATTAGTAAAGATAGGCACAAGGCACTTTTGAACGTCAAAAATGAAAATGGAAAAATAGAATTGATTCTAGTCGCCCCTTCGAAAAGGTAGTTTTCGTATGGAGAAGAATGGACAAGAAACTCCATCGTTACTCTTTTAAAATGTTTTACAAGGTTTTGTATACATTCATTATTGTATAATTATACTAGCAGCGCCCCGCGGTTTCACCCGCGTTAGTTTCGATAAAATATCGAGATAAAAAGTATCCTATGTGTTATTCCTGATTATAAACTATTTGTGTGCCAAATTTCATCCAAATCTGTTCAGCCGTTTGTGCGTGATTGAGTAACAAACATTCAAACATCTTCACAAACTTTCACATTTATAAGATTATTAGTAGGATTACTTTAAAATTATTACTTAGTAAGCACGGCTACACATCAAGCTATACATAACCAGTAGGTATACCTAAGCTGACTTATGATTGTACGAAAAACCTATACAGTACGAGGTCAGCTAAAACTGGAAATGTATAGCTTGATGTGTAGCCGTGTGTACAGACGCCATCACATCAAGCTACCCAAAACTGTCAAATTTTCCCAATCAACTTTGAACCTTATGCTGTAGCGATAAAGTTGAAAATCTATTAAAGAAATTTGACAGAATGTAGTAGCTTGATGTGCAGCCTATCGAATCTATAAAAATCTCACCGTGATCACATAGGTGTAGTGAGCGTGAAGTGAACTATCAATTGAGGCAATCCCTAACATCAGGTGGAATGATAGCTCACTTTACCTTAGTATTCACGGTGAGATTTTTACAGAATAGCACTGCTGGCGTCGGTACATTACTATAAGAAGATATTTTAGGTACATCACGCTATGATCAGTAAGAGTGGAACTATAGTAAACCTCGTACAACTAACGGCGCGCAGCGGCCGTGCTCATTTATTTAAAAAAAAACTGTGATATCTCCTAAGAAATCAAAAGATGTCAAGTGCAATTTTGTTCAAAATTGATGAATAACTTGTGATGAATAACGTGTTTATTTGGTTAAGGATTAATATCATGTTTATAAAAACACCTTCGCAAATAATGCATTATTTTAGAACAAATTTGATTATCCTACAAACGGTTATAGTGAGTCATCCTTAAAAGATAGACATAAATGCTGTCGCAGACTTTTAAACGATTCCGTCCTACATTATTTTTGTGTAACTTTAACCGTTAACGCAGCGCACGCAACGGAAGCTCTCAAAAAGAATAATTTTTCCCGTTTTTGCAACATTTTTCATTGCTGCGACGCTCCTATTGGTCGTAGCGTGATGTTATATAGCCTGTAGCATTCCTCGATAAATTGACTATCTAACACAAAAAGAATTTCTAAATCGGTCCAGTAGTTTCGGAGCCTATTCATTACAAACAAACAAATCTTTCCTCTTTATAATATTAGTGTAGATGTGAAGACGATGCACCTAAAATAAAAATAAAATTTACATTAAGACGCTGACAAGACCTAAATAGGCTTGTCTCAAACAATTTTTTAGCCAAATCTGTACAGTTGGTAACGGCGAAAAAAATATATGTTAATCTTGAACATATTTCTGAGAACCTTGTTGTATTCAAAACACGTTTTTGAAAAGTTTTCTCGATACAAAAAAATAGTAAACTAACCTCTTAAAATGATCTTCTAACAAAAATATCTGTATTACTCATCAACGTACGTTGGTAAAATTTATAACAATAACGTATCATATTTAAATACAGAACTTGGTTGTTTTTTATTTTTGAATACTCAACTTATATAAAAGTAATTAATTATTTTATGATATGTGTAAAGTTAGGAGCGTCGCGTCATCGCGCTTCTCTTTCTTATGTATGTAGTTCGACAGTGATCGCATAGACGCGCTGCTAGACGGACGTATGTCGCTTTGCCCCGCAGCCCCGCAGTCCCGCTATCCGTTCGTTTAATATTTTGTTGTTTGACAACTTATTTTATTATGTTTTTATAACTACAATACATTGTAAAAATATTGGCACGTAAACATATTTGTATAGGATATTTTATAAGTTGCACATAATTATAGGTCTAAGTTGTGTAAATATTTTCTGTGCAAAATGGGAAGCAAACAAAAATGCCGAGGCCAGCAAAAAAAGCGCTTTTAAGCTAATAAACAAAAATATCTCATGGAAGTAGTAAAATAAGTAATTTTTTATAATGTAATATTGAAAAAACACGTACACGAACAAAAATGAAATTATAATTAAATAGGTACTTTAAAGGCTATTTTGTACAACCCATAGCGCAAATTCATCAACAACGATAACGCATGGTTGGTCTAGTGGTATTAGCATAGGTTCTGGCGAATTAGTTTAGAGTTCGTAACCAACCCAAATCTTACAGAATTTGAATAGGATCCATTTTTTATTTTGTAATTTTAGGAAATTCATTGTTTTATTTTTATATTAAAAAAAAAATATATTTATTCAGTAAAAAGAGACGTTTGTTGAACAGTTCAGAAGTAGGTGAAGCTTCGGAAATTGTTTTTCACCAGTAAGTTTGTAATAAGTATAGATGCCAGCACATCAAGCTACCCGACAGTGTCAAATTTTCCCAATCAACTTTGAACCGTATGCTTTAGTGATAAGGTTCTAAATCTATTTCATTACATTTATGTTTGCATAACTCGTCAAAATGTAAGGAACACCTGATTTTTTTATTCGCGACTGCAGTTTTCGTCCCTTTACTAAAGTTGTTCATAATGTTGAGTAGTACAATCTCCCATTTCGTTTAGTCACATGTTTTCAATTTCAACCTGTATAAGTATGTACAGACGCCAGCACATCAAGCTACTATAATCTGTAAAATTTATTCAATAGATTTAGAACCTTATCACTAAAGCATAAGGTTCAAAGTTGATTTGAAAAATTTGACACTTTCAGGTAGCTTGATGTGCTGGCGTCTGTAATTATTACAAACTTACTGGTGAAAAACAATTTCCGAAGCTTCACCTGCTTCTAAACTGTTCGCCAAACGTCTCTTTTTACTGTAAAGAAAATTAATAATTAAAATATTTATATGTATATATATATTTTTTTATATAAAAATAAATATAAAAAAATGAAAATTTCCTCAAAATTACAAATAAATAAAAAAAAGAAACCATTTCAAATTTGCTAAAAATTCTCCTGGCTACGAACTCGGAACTCGCTCTTTAGAACCTAAGCTAATACCACTAGACCAACCTAACGATACCATTATAGTCGAATTTACGCTATGGGTTGTACAAAAATTTAATTTTTGTTCTCGTACCTATTTTGTCAATATTACCACGGTATAATTATATGCAGTATTCTATCTTCATGCAAACGGACGATGCGCGAGCTATGCCTACGCGCCTCGATCTCGGCATTCGCTCGGCAGGCAGACAGTCGCGACTGTGCCGCAGTGACGAACGGTCGGTGTGTTGTTTTTTTAACAATAACCGCGGATTTTTCACTAAAAATAAGTTCAAGTACATATTTAATATGACGAGTAGGATATATTGTGCTGTTTTTGGTTGCATGAATTCGTCCAGGGATAAATTTTTTTAGATTACCTGGAAACTTTGAAAGGTAAGACTATAAAATAATTTTACTTACTAGTAGGTAGGTACATAATGTGTCTTTTTAATGGATAAGTATTTCCTTTTATCTCCCGAAAAAAACGATGTCTGGTGTAAAGTGAATAGAGTAAAGGAAAGTGATTGACAAGAGTGAAATAGGTAGTTATAGGCGGTTCATGAATCATGATACGGTAGGTACTTACGCTTGTGTTAGAAACCTCGGGGCATGTGTGTTTTGTTTTGTTAGTTTGTATAATTCAAAGTAAAGACGTGGTATTTTATTATTAATAATAGTTGTTTATTGTACTGTGTGTATGAATAATACTAGAAAAAAATAAATTTGACCGTCTGTCTGTCACTAAATAGTTGAAATTTTCTCAGATTAAGTATTTCTGCTGCTGCTATAACAACAATTATACCACAAAAAACCGTTTTTTTTTCTCGGTATTAATAACGACAACAACAGCTAGACTCATGAGATATTCACAGAATATTTAGATGTTTGAGAGGGTTGTGATTAAACATTCGTAGCCAGCTGTTCAGCTTGGCATTGGTGACCAAAGAATTTTTGTTTTGAGTTGTTGCGAGTTGTAGGTACCTAATTTATAGAGACGTTAATAAGCTGAGATAAAAAGTTATTAAAATTACTCGTCAGCTGTTTCTTGCATTGTAGTTGAGTAGGTTGAAGTTTGTAAAGATTGGAGTTCCCCACCTTGTCCATGTTTCCCAAAACAATTTTTAATTAAGCTTTATATTAGAATGTGGATTTTTTATACTTTAAAATTTGATAATAAAGCGTTTCGTACGTCTCAGTCAAGGCGCAAATATTTTTCGGTCGCAAATTTATAAGACCGATTTTTATTCAAACATAAACATGGTTTTTTAATTAAATCTACCAATCAAAAAACAACATGCATTTTTGTTGAACACTTCCTATTCAATTCACAAAGTACTTATTTTATTTTTTTATATAAAATAAAGTATATTACAATCACAAAACTAAATGGAAACGCAAAGTAGGCAAATGTAATTCAAATGCTGGAGGCGGGCAGCCCTATCGCATGTTTACGTACCGCGCGGCTGTAGGCATTTATGTCCAAGATACGGCCGAGTTACAATACTGTATATAATTATACTGTGATATTACATTACAAAAATTACTTACTTTACTACTTCCATGAGATGTTTTTGTTTATTATTATAGAAGCGCTTTTTTGCTGGCCTCCGGCATTTTTGTTTGATTCCCATTTTACACAGAAAATATTTACACAACTTAGAACTATATGTACCTGTACAACTTATAAAATAACTTATACAATATGTACCTGTACAACTTATAAAATCACCTATACAAATGTCTACGTGCTAATGCTAATATTTTTACAATTTATTGTAGCTAAAAGAACAAAATAAAATAAGTTCTCAAAAAACAAAATATTAAATGAACGGATAGCGGGGCAAAGCGACATACCGGATGTATGTCGCTTTGCCCCGCTATCTAGCCGCGCGTCTATGCGATCACTGTCGGATTGCATACATAAGAAAGAGAAGCGCGATGACGCGACGCTCGTAACTTTATACAAACCAAAAAATAATTAATTACTTAAAAATAGGTTGAGTAGTCAAAAATAAAAAACAACCAAGTTCTGTATTTAAATATGATACGTTATTGTTATAAATTTTACCAATGTACGTCGATAATTAATAGAGATATTTTTGTTAAAAGATCATTTTAAGAGGTTAGTTTACCATTTTATTGTATCGAGAAAACTTTTCAAAAACCTGTTTTGAATACAACAGGGTTCTCAGAAATATGTTCAAGATTAACATATATTTTTTTCGCCGTCACAAACTGTATAGATTTGGCTAAAAATTGGTTTGCGACAAGCCTATTTGGTTCTTGTCAGCGTCTAATTCAGTGTAAATAGTTAAAAAAAAATCAGTGTAAATACTTAAAATATTTTTAAAAAAGGGGTAAAAATATTCATTTGTTTTTTTAATCGCCTTGTCTAGTTTGATTTTAGCACTTCATACAGAACAATAAATATATAAGAGCGCCCTCTATTGGTTCATTGGTAATTATTATTGACCGCGTCACTTTGTTTCATCCTTGGTAGTTCGCTGTATCACATCCTTTTAAGAATGGCGCTAGGATATCGGAGAAATAGTGGGCGTGGCTAAAAATACCTAAACATCGGAGCTCAATATTGGTTCTCAGCGTCTTAAATAGATACATTCGGTGTCCGCTCACCACTAATTCAGGTGCAACTTTCTTACGAGCCAGTGCGTGCCAACATTCTTTCAGTTTAGCGGCTTTGTCGAAACTGGGTTACTTATGTGTAACGTTGCCTAATAGAACATCTCCCACTAACTGAAATACGGATTGTGTTTAAATAACTGAATTTTGTGTTTTAAAAAAGTTCGCTGTATGAAATGTTTATCTGAGCGTGACGGTCGGCCATGTTGCGCTCGCGCCGAATTGCAGATTACATCACTCCGCAAAAAAAATCGCGTGCGCGTGCGTTAGCCGGAGGAGCTGTGGGGGGGAGGGGGTGCGGAGAAGGAGGGGGCTCGCTGTAACGACCTTGGCCTTGCTCGGGCCGCGGCCAAGGTGAGCGTTCAACTTTATACCGTAATTATACATGCGCCCACCAGTCTACCGACGCACACTTATTATGTTGCCTCAAAGGCGATAGGATGCGCACTTGTATTATAACACCACTAGCTCCTACACCCAGTATATGCGGGTGCAACGAAAGCAGAAACGCACGCTTCATTACTCGGTTTCTCTCTAATCATTCGGCGGATGTTATCGAAGCGGCTTGCGGGAACCTCGGTGTATGGCTAAACTTGGAACTCGTTTGGTGTTGGCTAGCTCGGCTACGTTCACACTCTCACGTCCTGTGGGTGAGCAAACAGCGAGGTGCGACGACGTACTCCATGGACATTAGTTGGGCACACACCAATAGGTCTTTTACAGATGTTACTAGTTTGAACTTTTTCTTGCTCTTACCATTAGTGTCGGATGTTTGTCGATGTAATATTTATACATTCGATTCAAAAATCAAGCATTTTATCCATGAGAGAACATTATATCTTATCTGCTGTTGGCTATCTGATTCTGAAGAGCACGCACAAGCATGATAAAACAAAACAAAATTATTTTAAGTCGTTTTGGATTGTTTGTTTTGCATGAAATATTGTTTATTTGATACTCTGTGCATCTATCTGTGAATCTATCAATCAGATATGGATCAGTTCACAAAGGACGTTAATTACAGATGGAAGCGCTTGATGTAGCCGACATCGACGGCAGCATCATCTACTGGAACAAAAACAGTCGACTCAGAGAAAATAATTACTCAATAATTATAATACATAGTATTTCAAGCACGATGTAGGTATAGCTTGACGAAAAAGTACCGGCCATTATGCATCAATAAAATAATGACATTCACTAATACGGCATGATAAAAAGGTCAAATGAGATGTTATCGCGTCGCTCCCCGCGCTGACGTTGGCGGAGGTCCAGCGCTGGGCTTAGAGCGAGCGCTCGCCATAACGACGCAAGTAGATACAGAAGGCACACTTGTTGTAAGTGCACAAGTGTGCCTAAGAAACGGATCCACTTCCTTTGTAGCCATCTAATAGCTGAATAAGGATGCTGAAATGGAAGAATCATGTACGGAAAACGTCTAAATGCTGCACCAACGCAAATTAAATTGGGATATGGGTAAGAGGACGAAAGATGTCTAAACTCAATACCCAGTCTGTTGAACGTAGGTCGTGAAACGAATGGCCGATAGGCAATCACCATATTCACCGCACGCAACAAATACACTAGCAATTTCTTCTACGGGTAATGATTTGTTGATAACATATTTCGTTTAGTAACGCGTCTATATGGAGTATGCTTCCCGTCGCTAGCGTTCTCAGTGAAGTAGACATGCTGTGTACGTAAGTACATGTGTTGTGTCCCGGGAGCCTATAGGTAGGCACAATCCGGCGCGGGGCCCGAGTTCGAGCATACCATCATCAGCGCACGTCATTCGCGACCATCCTTCACCCTTTATATTCGTATTAAAACACCGCGATGATTATTGTCTAAGGGTTTACCCATTCTTACTTAGATTCCTAAATCTTGATTGTATACATGCGATTACACTAGTCAGAAATTCAGTATATGTTCGCAATGACCTTTGCACTAAAAGTGTTGAGCGTAGATAAAGTTGTAGTGTCAGATTCCAAGCTAATGCCATACTATTTACTAGAACAACAATAACCTTTACTAATAATGTAGTCACTTTGAACTATGAACATTTTGCTCGATTTGAGCTCAATATATTTCGAAATAAAGGTAAATAATGATTGCAATTTGAATTACCACCACAAACTACACTTGCTAAAATAAGACTACTTTTCAGTACTTACATAATTCTTTTCAGCTCGTCAATGTAAATTTAAAATAATTGTTGCTATAACATTATTAAATAGATTACAATCATTCTCGTGTGGTGTTTAGAGCAAGGAGCACAAAGACGTGTTCGGCAGCGCATGCGGCTCACGTACGCATTGTGGTCCCACCACATTACCATACTGGTGGACGTTATAACCACAATAATGCCACGTCGCGCTCATTATGCCTACTACAAAATGGCTCATATTGGCGCAATTTCAACATTCATAGAACTCACGGCATTCAGGTGGAATGGAAACGTTCTAAAATAGTGACAGATAACTGGCAAAAGAAAATCATGAACATTATTTTGACCTTCAAAAGAAAAAAGAATAGAAGCCAAAACATGTAAATTCACACTAAGCAAGTAAAACTAGCTTTAAATCTAACACGAATAAGAAGACTCAGAACTTAGAATTGAAAACACAAACACGTATTCCAATACTTTGGTAACAAAGTCTAAATTAATGATAACGATGGAATCCGCATTCCCAATGCCCAGTCAGTATTGAAAACGCGAATCAATTGAGATTTTTACGCAAATCATGCAATGTTAGTGTGTTGTCGACAAGGAGATCTCAATTGATCGCCTGTGTCCACCGGTGATCAATTGAGTTTAACGCTGATACACGTAGTCATGGAGTGAACACTATTGATATGAAATGCTCTGATACTCTGGATTACTAGAATAGCAATCTCCGTGTGGTCATTTGTCTTCAAATAGATCATAGATCACCCCTTCTCTATCCAAGTCACACATACCCACCTATATTCCGATATCTACGACCGACTCGTCAAAGTTATGCTCAAGGTGCTCAAGGTCAGCCTTTTTTTTTTTTTTTTTATCGTGGAGAAATGCTCATGCATACTGCACTACCACGGGGAGATAGTGCAGTTATGTGGGACTCTTACCCACTAAAACTCCACGGTGTCCTCCTCCGCCGCTTATGGCGGGAACACGGGCACGCGTTAGCACTCATCCGTGAACCCGCCGCGGCTGTCCGTCACCGGACCCTCCTCTGGGGAGTGCTCCCCATCACCGGCGCACCAGAACACATAGCACGCCGTGACCACCCCAGGGACCAAACCAGCACATGGGCGCCAGACGACCCCGTGTCTGGTCACCCTTGGTCCCCTTGCGGCGGGACAGGTCGTTGGCCCCGCCGCCTGCCAATTTTCGGCCGCAGAGGATAGGGAGAGTGGCTAACGTAATACCAACACTCCTCCTCCCCTGCGGCCCCACCGCGTCCGCCATCAACGGTGGCGACCCCGTCAAGGCCGCGGAAGGTAGGGAGAGCGGCGCACCGCAATACCGGCACTCCTCTCCCGCCGCGGCCTCCAACCTTCAGCCGCGATGCCTCCCTCACATACGACATCGCGGCCCGCCTCAGTTGCGATGTCGCCCAAGCGGCACCGCAACCTACTTGTTGGCCGCTACGTCGTCGGCTTACAGGCAAAAGCCCTGACGAGCGGCCCCTCCTCGGGTTCCTCTTCGCTTCACCGTGGGTGACCAAGCCACGGCTACTGAGCCCCCCCGCCTCGACAATGCGGGAACCCACCGGGGGGGGCTCAAGGTCAGCCTAAGCCAAGGTGCCTAGCGTGCGTTGATCGATCGCTCGATCGAAATTTTCCGATAGGTACGTTCAGTCACATTCCCAACTCTATTTACAAACACAGGTCACATTAAAATTCCTATTATAAACATTTTATATAACCACATATTTAATCTCTCTGACCTTAAAATTTACATTTCTAATACATCAGTAATCGCTGATGATTAATCGTCGCCATTTTGTTTGCTAATGGCCGACGTATATTGTTTTTATAGTTGTACGCCTTGAACTTGACCGGCTGACTATGCGAACAATCGTGCGGTTTTCTAACCTATGTAATAATATATAGATAGTCGTATAATTATCTTGGGAGATTTGGAAACTCAAATCTTCTTCGTTAGTGAAGATTGGCAAGTCATTTTGAGTAAAAGTGTTGGAGATATCGCTGTCTCCTTTCCGCTTCCGTGGCGTTACTATATCGTTTACGTTACAACGCTAGCACACAATTGGCGTGTGATCTCCAGCTAAGAATAGGCCAACTCTTGCGGTTCGTGGGAGTCGTGAGACGAATAACAGATTCGATCAGGTAGATGAGTCCATCTGGTTACTAACTACATTTCTCAGTGATCGCCGGTCTGTCTGCCAACGTTTTAGCTTTATTAACTCCTTCACTGTGTGACAGGCATTTGAGAGTAACACACATACATACATAACGTACAAATAAACTTCGCGACTAAATTCAAGGCACATCTGTTAGTTCCAAACTGGGCAGCTAAACAATACAGCGAGTTGTTTATTAGCGTCGCTCGGTACTGAACCCCGAGTGCTCGTGTAGCCATACTAGCCATTATGTGCGCGGGTCTGCCCACGCGCGTGCCGCCGTGTCACGCCGAGGCGCGGATCGACACGCATTTGCATCCCAAATGGTGACCATTCAATTCTGACTTGTACCATTTTTGTAGGGTTCAGATGTAGGTACAGTCAGCAAAGGAGATAAGTATACAGGGTCGTCGAATATAGTTGCAGTTTAGTAAGAAACCGATTGATATTTTTGAATAAAATTTAATGTAATTAATAGGACACAAACAGTTCATTTATCAAATTAAATTTCATTCGAAAACAACAATCGGTTTCTTACTAAACTTCAACTATATTCGACGACCCTGTATACTTATCTCCTTTGCTGACTGTACATGTTAAAACTGATATTTGTACACGATTCAAATTATTTCCCCACGTAAATCCAGCTCATTTCATCAACAACACTTTCATATTTTTTGCACTGTGTTTTTGCGACTTCCTTTCGATGAAGTATTTTTTCATAATTGAAAAGACAATCGTTAGTGTCCCAGGCATTCTCTGCACCCGTTATATTTGTTGGAGAGCACACTCATCACACTACGCTCACACTATAACACGACCATATAAATAACACTGTTAAAATGCCACTTTCATAATGTTTGTAAAGAGCAAAGAGTTCAAGGCTGTAGATATTTAACGAAAATATAAGCTACCGGCATGTGATCGCTGCATTGACCATTATGCAGTTAGGTTCAAGCTCACTGCTTTATTTTAATTTTATTGTTACTCTCATGACAGGTCTATTATAGTATTTATAGTACTCCTCCGATTAATCTATTTGCTATTTTTTTTTTTATTATTAATCTGTTTTCGAACGAATCTTCGGCATTCTCAGTGAATGATCCATTGAATGTACTTATTCAAGAGAAATGTTTTTTCTCCCAAATCCATCCTCTGATTTACTGCGTCTTGAATTACACAATCGTCTTCTTCCATATTTTTATGAAGAGGAAAATTTAATACTGCTTATATCTCTAATCAATTACCATACAATCTAATACTATCTAAATTTACGTTATCGCCATTCTATTTTTATACGGATCAAAATATTTCGTAAGTTTCTTTAACAGTGGAGAAGTTATCCAACGGCATGGTTGTAAACCAATCAGTTTGAGCTCCGCGTCTAATATGATCCTGGTCAATGCGTATGAGTAGAATGCTAGATTTGCGCGCAAACAGGCCGCGCAGGGCTCAGGTATAAACAAAGTCTCGGGCCACTCTGGCGTATGGATACACAGCAACAGTTTGACGTTTCGTGACTCGCCCGCGTCAACGGCGCATTGAATCTTGATCCTGCCCGACCGCGATAACTTTGCCTGTCTCTCATTACTTCACCTCCAATTTTGAACCATACGACGTCGACTTTGGACCATATTCTTGTTTGATGGATAGAATTGACATTTGGAGATGTAAGATAAGTGGAGAGCTAGATCGGTGCGTTCGGGGCAGGGCTGAGCCCTTTCAATTATTCACAGGCGGAACGGTATTGTGGCATACGTATGTTGTTGTCCTCTGTCGAAGCGGACCTTATCTCCACTCTGTATGCTCCTGTAGCAGGGACGTTGACATCGCTACGTGGCTCTCAGTTCGCCTCGCACCGGTCCCACTCGTAATTTGTGTTTCACAATTTCTTTTTGCATTAGAATATTTGAATGTATTTATATCTAGTAGGTTTATTGTTAAAAATGCACAATCAACTGAAATCGTCTAGATAGCATCGTAAACAAACAATATTGTTTAAAGTATAGCTTTGTATTAGAAACTAGCTGAGGCACAAAACAACCCTGATCGTGTGGATGTATATCCCCCGGACGCGGGACGCCAGCGAAATTAGAAACTTATTCCGCCGTCTATTTTAATTTGTTCTACCCCGCCGATGAAAATAATCCCTTTGTAACGATTTTTGTCGTTATTTTTAAACTTGGTCGCTGACTGCATGTTCCCATTCGCTGCTTTCTGAGTTTTCTTCATAAGTGGTAAACCTTACATGCAGCTTGTCCTAATTTATCAGTTACTGTTTTTATAAGCACCCCTGATTGCCGATCTTGGGATTCACTAGCAGTTATGAAAATTATGTATCTGGGAGAGATCGTACAGAAGAACCGAAATAATAATGATGATGAATTAGATTGTGACGTATTCTTAGCAGTTCTTTCCGAACCAATCATGGCATCTATACCATGATGCGTAAAACAGAACACACATAGAGTGACGGACTGATAACCTATCGTCATAATGAGCTCTCTAACCCTGCGCGGATCACGAGGCAGCTGAAACACTACGTTTTTGCACAACTCCCAGAACATGGTGGAAACTAATTGGATATTATACACTCTGTTATTTGAATGTCTCAATTACTGTCACTGCCACGGTTCTAGGTGAGCTTGTTTACTGACTTTTAGATAGTGGTGCGACCGGTTCCTATTCTATTTGGCGTTTAATTTTGCACCCTTTTGTACGTGGACGTGCGTTGGTTTAGCGTTCGAGAGATTTTGGCTGAATGTTGTTTAGTTCGTAAATCTGATTCACGATTGTTTTTGTTTTAACCTTGAGGTTTTAGTGCACTTTCGAAAATGAAGTTTTATAATATGAAGTTAGTTTATATTGTATATATGAAGTTGACTTTTAAAGATTCTAGATATTACAATAGTGATTCAGCCTTCAAAGTCTTAAGCTTCTTCCCAGTTGTGCTATATTAGGCGGTCCTCAGCTGATTTGCCGGGTGCTTCCAATAAACTGCGGTTGTGGGTTTGGTGTCGTGTGCCCTAATTCGGAATTTTAATAAGTTATCCTGAATAGAAAGACCTAAATTGTGTATTGAAGGTGAACCAGCGAGACACACGAGCGCCACGCCACTTGATTCAAACCGACACGTTTTTTAACAAGTCAAACCTGTTGTTAATAAGGCTAACTGCTTACGTTACTATTGTTGCCTCTTACTCTTTGTTGGAACGGCATCAACAAAAAAATCGGCAGAATATTATGGCTTATTGTTTTGTTCATGTTTTGACTTTATCTACACAATTTTCTACGCATCGTAAGCGTATTTGATACATGAAGCATGAATTTTAAGATTAAGAAGTATAAGTACTGTAGCGAAAAAAAAAGGAAACGACAAGAATTCTTCACTACTATCACGTATAATTTTAGTTGAAAAGACCGAATACAATAATAAAAACAAGAATGATATTATAAGGTTGAAAAATACAAATAAATAAGGGCTGGGAGATAACTTGACATAACTATAAACATAAATTATGGAATCAGGAAATACTTTAGGTTTTTTTAATAAAATATATTGTTTTAATTAAGCAACGCGACGAGTTTAGATTTTAGTTGCAACCAAAACGTACACTACGTCCACGTGAATAAAATAGACCGCAAAAAAAAAATAAAAATAGAACCCGCTGTATTTTTTAAAGAACAAAGTTATAATACGAACCGTAGAGATATAGTTTAAAATTAAAAATAAACTAAACTAACTACACTAGAAGTTAAAAAATAAATTAATATCTGTTTGATGGTCTTCGAAACTTGGATAGAAAGATTTTGCGACTGTTTCCACGGCGTCCTTGAAGAATAACACTTCAGTTTAGTCCTGGAAAGTTCGATTCTTTCTGCTTCCACAAGGAAATCAGTCAGGTGTAATCAGGTGAAATTGTAGTAGCCTGGGAGGGTGGAGCCGAATGAATCGGCTTGCAAAATGTTCGGGTACTATTCCTGGGACAAAAATTAACCATAAGAACCCGAACAGCAAGCAGAATCCAATCAATCTTGAACCCAAAAATAGAGTAGAATTATACATACCAAAAAAAAAGACGAACAAAGTTTATTGTGACCTTGAAAGTCTCAACTCGCTGCTAAAAACGTTGAACCTTTACCAAAAAACAGATAGGATTAAAATATTGAAACATGATGAAAGACTATGAATAAACAAAAAGACAGAAAATACATACCGCAAAGAAATCACCAGCAACACATAATAATATATTTTAAGAACATAATTCAAATGAAACATATAATTTAGGTTTAAAATTCCAAGATAACAATAACGTGGCCGTCATCTGTGACAAAATTTCAACAAAGTCCACCATATTTTAAAGGAAAAATCTCAACCGAATGACAAACAATTCTTAATTTAAAAAAATTACGAAAATAAATTTTCTGGTAAAGCAAAATATCAAAGAAGAGGTAGAATTTAAACTTAAAGAAGTATGAATGTGGAAAAATAAACATGCAGTATTTACTAATACTGCAGTACCCCCTTTCCAAAAAAAATAAAAAAAATATTTGTGAGGAAGAAAAGAGAGAAAAAAAAATATTCAGAGTATTGAAAACCCTGAAAGAATTATAATAACCTAGCCTAAACTATAAGTAATCGAAATTAAACCTAAACATACGACATCGAAGTGCAACGGATACAGAATAAATATGAAAGCGCATTCAATTTAAACGTTATCAGTGCGAACTCACGACGCGTCGACTAAATCTAGATAAAAACAAGAAAATTAGAAACTAATAAGACTAACCTAACTTAACAGCAAAAGACTTAAGACCTAAGTAAAAAAGAAGAAACCCCAAAGAAATATAATACAAGAGCAAAAGAAACGACAAAAGTTAAATAAACGACGTTAAGTCAAGATAGAAACGACGAAATGAAAGAAACGACATAAAACAACCAAAGGACTAAAGTCAAACAAAGGACTTAAGTAAAAAGGAACCTTAAATCTAAACAAGAACTAAAGTCAAACAATAGACTTAAGAAAGAGAGAGAACTTCAAAGAAATAGAAGCTTATGCATGCTTCTTATATATAGAAAAGAGGATAATCGACAATAAACAAAAAATATTTAATACCATTATTAAAATAAATTATTGTGATTTTATCGATTTAAGTACATCGACAGTGTGCCAACACTATAGTTATCGATAAGTGTAAATCGACCGTTTCCCAACACTAGAGCTATTATGTCAGACGTCAAGACATGACATGACAGTCATTATATAAGTGCATGAGAAACGTAACGACAACTGCGGGCGTAGCCAGAACTATAAGCATTGACAACTAAGAAAAAGGTAGTTAACAAATAGTTTCAATAAAGAAAAACTAGATGACGCTGTTAACGTTTTTGTTGACATTAAAATTTATAAACGAGCTTAATACATTTTTAGGGTATTTAAATTAAAGGGGTTCAAGCTATACGTAAAAATAACATTCCAAATGAAAAAAATGTTAATGGGTAAATGAATTTAAGAGAGGAATTATTTTAAGATATCTTTGATATGATATATTCCTGAATGGGTGGAATCAAAATCATTAAGTACATAAGTGGTCCTAGAAATAACCCTAGTCACACGGCATTTAATAAAACGAGGAGCTAGCTTTCCCGAAAAATAATTGTCCCCAGAAGATCTGGAAAAATTCTTTCTCCATACAGTATCACCAACATTCAGCGTAACGGCTGAACGATGCATATTATAAGCTCTTGAATTACGGAGGAAAGCCATAGAAAGATTATCAGCAACTTTAGCATACACCTCTGCTAAGGATGATAAGTTCGATGCGTGCTGGGCCCGACTTTCAGCTAAATTTACGCCTTGAGTCTGACTATTAGCACGAGCAGGAACCATTAGAACTTCCCTACCAAACATAAGGAAGTTTGGTGTGAAACCTGTGGCTAAATTAATACAAGAGTTAAGATAAAGTTTAACTTTATGCAACATTTTAGACCAACTTCTTTGATTCTCACCTACCAAAATGCCTAAACATGTTACCACACTTTGATTATAGCGTTCGACAGTATTAGCCTGAGGCGTATAATAGGGAGTATAGGTCGGTGATTCGATGTGAAAAGATCTAAGAAAGTTTAAAAACTGGTTACTGCGAAAAACAGTTCCGTTATCACAGAGAATACTTCGCGGAACTCCGAAATTGAAAAATATTTCTGACTCCATGGCTTTAATAATAGAAAAAGCGTTAACTTTCTTAAGAGGTATAAGCCAAACATACTTTGAAAAAACGTCTACCATAGATAAAATATACTTATAACCATAGTAAGCAACTGGCAATGGACCAATAACATCGATAGAGATCGATTGAAGAGGCATGGTAACATCCTTTGGATAACACATATGACCACGAGGTTGAGTATTTGCTATTTTATAAGCTTTACAAACCTCACATTGCCTCAAGGTCTCGGCAACGTCACGAAACATGTTCGGCCAGTAGAAGGTCTCTTTTATCTTAAGATATGACTTAGTAACGCCAGGATGTATGGATGGGAAACTATTGTGTACCTCCCAAATAGCGAGTGGAACCTTCTCTACGGGTAATACTACACGCCATGGATCTGAAGATAAGGGACTGGTAATAGGCATACGTCTTAAAAGCACGCCGTTCTGTATGGTGTAAGCAGGAAACATTTGGGGTGTATCGCGTGCCCCTAAATAAACTTTTTTATACCATCTATCAGTGGTATGCTCGGGACCTTGATCAAAAGAAATAGGACTTGCATAAATCCTAGATAGTGCATCTGGTACGACATGCTGCGAACCTTTGCGGTGAACGATGTCAAAGGTGTATTGAGAAATAACAGTAGCCCATCTAGCTAAACGACCAGAGGGATTGTTTAAAGTAAGAAGCCATTTTAAAGCCATATGATCAGTTATAACTGTAAACTTTATTCCATCTAAATAACAACGGAAATGTTTAATAGAGTCTAGAACAGCCAAAAGTTCTCGTTCGGTGGTACTATAATTGCGTTCTGCTTTGGAAAAAAGCCGAGAGTAATAAGCAATAGGATGCTCAACGTCATCAATCTTTTGTGAGAGTACCGAACCAAGACCAACTGCTGAAGCATCACACTGTAAAATGAATGGCTTAGAAAAATCAGGACAAGCCATCACAGGTGTGTTCATTAGCGCCTCCTTTAGTTTATTAAATGCATACTCGGCATCGACATCCCAACTAATAGGATCACGACCCTTCCTTTTTCCTATAAGGGAAGTGAGAGGAGCAATTATAGATGAAAATCCTTCAACGAAACGTCTATAATAGGAACACATACCGATGAAACCGCGCAGAGACTTAGCGGTGGTCGGAGTAGGATAATCCCTTATAGCTTCAAGTTTACAGGAATCAGTCTGTAGGCCCTTTTCGTTTACAATGTACCCCAAATACTTTAATTCACTTTTACAGAACTCACATTTATTTAGGTTAATTGTCAAACCAGCTTCCTTGAGACGGTTTCGTACCTTTCTGAGAAGAGCGAGATGACTATTAAAGTCTTTAGAAATCAAAATTAAATCGTCGACATATCCAAAGACGCAGTCGTCACTAGTTGAGGTAAATTCAAAATTAACAATCAAATCTGTAAGACGTTGCATCTCAGAGGCAGCATTTGTGAGTCCAAATGGCATCCTAACAAATTCAAATAAACCTCGTTGAGGAACTATGAAAGCCGTCTTCTCACAACTCTCCTTATCAGCAAGCGGGATCTGCCAAAAAGCGCTCCTAAAATCGATTGAACTAATGTATCTAGCACCACGAAGATTATCTAGAATATCATGTATGCGAGGGAGAGGATAAGAATCTCTGATGGTGACGCTGTTCAGTTTCCTGCTATCGACGCAGAAGCGAACAGAACCATCTTTCTTGGTGACCATTACCACCGGACTAGCCCATGGAGAACGAGAGGGACGAATTACTCCGACCTCTAACATTTTATCTATCTCATCGTTTAGAATCTTTAATTTCACAGGAGAGAGAGGGTAAAACCTTTGTCTAATTGGCTGGCCAGTTGTAATTATTTTATGTGAGAGCCAAGTGGTTTTACCAAGACCAATCTTTTCTGATGAGATTTCTTCAAACTCATCGATCACCAGTTGTAAATCTTTCTCTTGGTCAGGCGTAAGTACATTACGAGGATGTATGTAACGTAACTCACTTAAACAGGAAGGTTGTGAAAGTGAATTATTTATAGAAGGAAGGAACATGTTACCATTAATATTTTTATTGAAAGCCCTACTAAAAACTGATGTTAAACCGAATTTGTTCCAAAATTCAATCCCTAAAATAACAGAAGAAGACATACAACGAGCTACATAAAACTCATGGTCAAAGGTCGTACCATTGAACTTAACCGGAAGTGAAACAGTTCCTAGAATATCAATAGGCGAGTTATCAGCAGAAATAACACGAGGATGGGAACTATTTAACTCCAATGGGACACCATAATCCTGAATTAAACTATCACTAATAAGAGACATTTGAGCGCCTGAGTCAAGAAGTGCCTTAACCAGACGATTACATAATAATATTTCTATAAAAGGTCGGTTATCAGATGAATTAGATTCAATCACCGGTGACACTGTACGGAGAGAAACGTGCCGCCGGCAAGTTATACATTTTTTTGGATTACACTTAGGGCAATCTCGAGTAATAAAACCAGGAGTACGGCATTTATAACACAATATACCTGGGAAATCTGGGCAAAAACGATAGGAATGTCCAGTTTTATTACATTTCCAACATTGTTGATTTTGATCACAATTAGAACAATATTGGGTTCTGTTATGACAAGTGCTTACTTGGGTTGGTTTATTTAAACTCGAAACGGATTTTACAGATTTTTGTAAGTAACTTTCAAAATGAGTTACTGTTTCGATTAGCGTATTGAAATCAGTAAATCTATGAATAGATAAACAGGGGAAATATCTCTGATGCATGTTGTGGGTTATGATATCTAACAGATTAGACTCTTCAATAGGCTTGCGTAGCGTTTGGTTCAAATAAGTAACGCGAATAACAAATTCTCTCACGGATTGATCAGGTTTCTGTTTCAGGTTCCTGACCTCTTGCTCTGTTTTAAATTCAAAGTCAACAGAACCAAACGTACTTAAAAAGGCCTGCCTAAGCTCGAGATAAGTCAAGTCAGGTCGACGAATCGACCTATAATATTGTAAACCAATTCCAGATAATACTTCATGGAAACGTTTCAAAAGGTAACTATCGGATATATCATCAGCCTTTTTATGTTCTTCGAGTGTTGTGAAAAATTCACGAACACATGTATCACCAGAATAACTAAGCCTCCACTTCAAAAGAGAGAATTGTTTTTTAAACAATTGGTGTCCATCTTCAGATCTTTGCGGGGAAAGGACAATTGTCGGAGACGAAGAACAAGATGGCCTAGGGGGTATAGGAGGAGGTCTAGAGATAATGGGACTCATACGTCGTGGCGTCTCACGAATAGAATCACCTTCTGCCATGATAGTACACAAATAGATCAAATGAAATTAAAATATGCAAATTTGTTTTAAATCAACAAATACAGGTTAGATTCCACGTAGCAGGAAAGTATTAGACATCGAGTAATATGGCTGATAGAGAAATGGTACGACGACGTGATATCACAGGAACGGCTGGGCTAAGAATTCAAAGAAAAACAAAATAGAAACTAGGAAACCAACTGCACCAAAAAAGAAATACGTACAGCTGGGCTAGAATCAAAAAAAGTCAAATAGAATCTAGCAAACAGCCGTGCAAAAAAAAAAAACGCTTACCTTAGCCACGAAACCTAAAACATTCACACACCAAACACACACTACAGGATGCTAACTACCTCTAACTAAGGAGTGAAATAAAACCCAGGATAAACATGTATTTAAAGGGAAAAAATAAAAGAGTATTATTATGTTTTATAGTTCTACAAAGTAATTATTTATATTGCAACACAACATAGCACAATATAATATAGAACACCATCAGCAATGGAAGGGTTAACATAAGTTGACAATCCATACGTTTCAACGGTAACCATAGTAACAAACTAGTTTGAAGGAACGGTAACCTGAAAAAGACAATAAAGAGATGAAAGATTTTAATTTGCTCGGAAGGAGCAATCACCCTCACGACAACAAAAAAAAAAGGTTAAATTAATAATAAGAATAAATAAAAGTACTTACTTTTATGTTCGGGCGCCAATTTTGTAGCGAAAAAAAAAGGAAACGACAAGAATTCTTCACTACTATCACGTATAATTTTAGTTGAAAAGACCGAATACAATAATAAAAACAAGAATGATATTATAAGGTTGAAAAATACAAATAAATAAGGGCTGGGAGATAACTTGACATAACTATAAACATAAATTATGGAATCAGGAAATACTTTAGGTTTTTTTAATAAAATATATTGTTTTAATTAAGCAACGCGACGAGTTTAGATTTTAGTTGCAACCAAAACGTACACTACGTCCACGTGAATAAAATAGACCGCAAAAAAAAAATAAAAATAGAACCCGCTGTATTTTTTAAAGAACAAAGTTATAATACGAACCGTAGAGATATAGTTTAAAATTAAAAATAAACTAAACTAACTACACTAGAAGTTAAAAAATAAATTAATATCTGTTTGATGGTCTTCGAAACTTGGATAGAAAGATTTTGCGACTGTTTCCACGGCGTCCTTGAAGAATAACACTTCAGTTTAGTCCTGGAAAGTTCGATTCTTTCTGCTTCCACAAGGAAATCAGTCAGGTGTAATCAGGTGAAATTGTAGTAGCCTGGGAGGGTGGAGCCGAATGAATCGGCTTGCAAAATGTTCGGGTACTATTCCTGGGACAAAAATTAACCATAAGAACCCGAACAGCAAGCAGAATCCAATCAATCTTGAACCCAAAAATAGAGTAGAATTATACATACCAAAAAAAAAGACGAACAAAGTTTATTGTGACCTTGAAAGTCTCAACTCGCTGCTAAAAACGTTGAACCTTTACCAAAAAACAGATAGGATTAAAATATTGAAACATGATGAAAGACTATGAATAAACAAAAAGACAGAAAATACATACCGCAAAGAAATCACCAGCAACACATAATAATATATTTTAAGAACATAATTCAAATGAAACATATAATTTAGGTTTAAAATTCCAAGATAACAATAACGTGGCCGTCATCTGTGACAAAATTTCAACAAAGTCCACCATATTTTAAAGGAAAAATCTCAACCGAATGACAAACAATTCTTAATTTAAAAAAATTACGAAAATAAATTTTCTGGTAAAGCAAAATATCAAAGAAGAGGTAGAATTTAAACTTAAAGAAGTATGAATGTGGAAAAATAAACATGCAGTATTTACTAATACTGCAGTACCTACTGTTTTAAAGTTTTTTAACCCCCGACAAAAACAGAAGGGTGTTATAAGTTTGATATGTGTATCTGTCTGTGCCATCGTAGCTCCCAAACGGCTGAACCGATTTTTTTTTTGTTTTGTTAAGGTAAAGTTCAACGTTCTAAAGAATGATTTCAGGTTTTTGCTGTAATATCTCAAATTAAAAAAAATTAGGCTGAGAATCAGCACTTTTCGAACGTCAAAATTACATACGACAGTCCCCCAAAACGTCCGCCCTTTACCACTTCCTAGTGCTTTTGCTGGGAAGAAGGAAGTAGCGCAATAAACTCCCCAGCAGCTGAAATGTTAAATATTATTAAGTTAGTGATGATGCTGACACAAGCCTAGTCGAGCACTAAATTAAATAATGCATATTCAGATTTTGGTCCGAAATATGTTGAATCAAGTTTCCGCATTGATTAGTTCCCGTAACTATAATACCATAAGGTTAAGCCGCGAGCCCTCCATCGAAATTCGGAAGGTCATGCCTCCATCGAACCCTGATCAACTATAGTGATGAATGTAGCCTTAACAAACACGTTTATCTTAGTTGGAGGTTAACTGAGACTATCAAACACCCATCCTTATCGGGATCCTCATCCGCTTCTCTTGTTTCTTCCGACTTCACGAACTTTAGGGCAAGAATTCTCTGGCAAAACAATATAACACGACTTAGTCTGGAGGGTTGAACTACAATGCAAGCAAAAACTAAGACCTTGGGACGACAATAGTCTAACGATAGGGTGTGGACGGACAATCAAGGACGTGGGCTTGAGGTACGCCGTATTGTAATGGTTTGCGTGCATAGTTTAGTTGAATATTTAACAGAAGTTCTTGTAATACCTTCTACGAATGAATGGTAACGTAGTCGAATACTTTTACAGATAATTTGATTTTGGTCCTTGACCTGCAATATAATTATACCTGCAATTTGGTCTGCAATATAATTTTTCGATTTTGTGATCTTATCGGTTTCATTCATTATGCTCAACTAAAAATATCTATTAAAAATGTTATTTATGTGTGTTTTCATGAATATAACATTGGAAAGCTATCAAGAATCGCGATATTCGGTAGTTTATGTCGGATACATACCTATGTATATAAATGTTTACAATTCTCTCGGATACATTTCTCAACGAGTATGTGTCTGCACTGTGAACTGTTCGATATCTGCATATCTGGGCAGTTCAATATTTCAACACAACAGTGTGCCTACTACTCGGTATATCTGCGATCTTGGATGCGGGACTCGAACAGAAATAATCTCATGTGTTGTGTTACTTACCTTTATCGCTTCTTGTTTGTGAAAAGTCGGGGAGTCACCCTCATCGTATCTTGTCATCTTTTCTTTGAATTGAGTTAGTGGTATCGCAGTGATTAAAACTAGGTATGTACCTACTCTAATCTAAAGCACTGCATTTTGGAAAATGTGTAGATATGCGTATACTTGCACATTATTTTAAAAGAAGTGTACAATTTTAAGATTTTATGGCCTTTTGGACCAAATGTAAATAGATCACATAAAGTTACAAGTGTTTGGTAAGTCGCCAGGTTGCGTCCGTGCTGTGCACTCGCACAGGCGCCGCGCGGCCTGCTCGCCGCAAGTTCAAGAACATCTCCTCCCCCCCTCCTCCGCTTCCTCCCGCCATCGGTTCTTTCCGCCTCCTTCCTGTGTCTCGTGCATCCACCAGCTTCCGCTCCCCCCTCGTTATGTTAAACGTAATCAATCGAGCCATCGGCAATAACGGGCTGTTAATAAATTATATCTCTGTTTGATGTTATGTGCGTAGGTATTTAAAAGTTTTCATGGGACTGGACACGGTGAAGGAAAGAAGCGTGAGGAAACGGGCATGTTCTAGAATAAAAAAATTCGAAGACATTGTGACGTCTACCAACGGCGGCCCGCGTACTGGTTTACGGCCCACTTCCTTTTACCTGTGTCCCAGCAGTGGGGACATTATAGACTGATCATTCAATAATTGGTGAGCTTAGTACATTTTAGAGAATAAGCACCAAACATCTAAAAGGACCAAATTTGATAATAATCTCCTCATGTTTACAGGCCGACCCGTTGCCTGAGGTAGCTGCGCGGTGCGGGAGGGGTGTGGTGACGTAATGCGAGAGCTGTGATTCGTCAACTTGTGACGACTACCGCCCCTCCCGCACCGCGCAGCTACTTCAGACAATGTCATAGGTAGGTGATCGGCCTATAGATAATGTCAAGTTTCAACGTAGTCAAGCAAGCCAATGAGTCACAGGCGGCAAACGCGTCGTAGGCGAACTCTGCCGTAGACAGGCAGCGACTTGTCACAACGACTAGCCACTAAGCCGATATCATGTGGCCTAAGCTAACGGTACGCAACATGCCTGCAGAACACCGTCAACATTAGGTATAAGTAATCCATTTTAACAATTTTTGTACTTTTTTGTTTTACATGCTTTTCCGTTCATACAAAAATTGTCCACACAGACATTTTATCGAAGTTATTTGCAGATCTAATTTTCGCTGAGTACAACTGCTTATGAAAAATTTACAACAGGCTTTAGTAGAACATTCGATCGTCAAGAAATTATACGCTGACTGCGTTTGAATTTCTAATAATAATAAACATTTTATTTCGCTTCCACAAAGGCGCCTTAAAAATATGAAGACAGTAAGTAAGTACATCTGATAAATCCTTTGTGTGAGACTGGTATTGGGGCCCCGGAAACTGTCGCTAGCACATAGTGACGTAGCGACAAGGGGGAAACATGTCCTGAGGTGCTTGAGGAGTGGAGAGGTATTCCACGGCTTTCAGAACAATCCCAGAGCCCGGAAGATGGTCAAGATCCCTACGAGCACTTACTGGAATACTTCCTTCCCCTGAGCACGTTAGCTCTTGCGAATCTCCACTCAAGCCGGCCAATAAAGGCAAGAAAGAGGTGGCAGCTCTGTTCCTCGTCAGTGTTCACTCCAGCCAGCCAATAAAGGCAAGCCAGAGGTGAAGAACAAGACTTCTCCCGGGAGATAGTCCGTGGGGTCGCTACTGCCCAACAGCTCGCCACATGCTGCCCTGCGGGTGTCTGTATCTCTCTTGGTCTGGCTCCTCACCTTAGACCTGTTCCGGCAAAGTAAACTCTTCCTGCACAGACCTAGAGTTCGGAGCGCGGAAGCGCCACCACGACGTCAACGTAGAGATACGGCAGTGGGGTATTATTTTCTTGATTTCATTTATCTCGGGACCATGGGGTCCCGGTCCTTTGGAAGGCGCACGAGGGGCCGAAGCCATCTCGCAGAGTCCCCTAAGGAAATTTCAATGAAATGCGGCACCAACAATTGATTATCCCTGTATGCACTATGCAAGTGCTCCCAAGGATAACCCCCGGTTGGTGTAGGACTATTGCAATATATGGAAAAGTAAAAAGTAGGTACTAAACCAATATGGTTAACTTTTATACTCAATTAAAGTGTAGAACTCGGAGTAGTTATTACTTTTTGTTTCATCGCAATCGCTTCACTCTATCAAAAGATATAATCAAATTGTAGAATTCTAGAACAACTCATTACGGAATGTGGAAACACATAACACATCTATATTGGCGCGATATAGTACTAACGAAAACATTTTGTGACTTATATAACATTACTAAGTGAAAAATCACGTCCTATGCTTACCTATATGATTCAAAAAAGTAATGACAATTATTATAAATTTATAATGTTATAAAAATCGCTAATATTGATGTTGTGCTCTCAGTGATAAATAAGGCAAATGTTAGATAATTATTGATTTAAGAAAGTTGATTAATGCAGAGCGAGTTTCCACCAACCACTTTGTTCGATAGATGGCGTTGAGCAAATGTCGTCATATTCTGAATCGCGGCGAAGTTTTGGAATGAAGTTCTTTTACGCAGCTTGCGGTAAGAGTAAAATGGGAACAATCGTCACGTAACGAAAAAGCGTTATGCCTCCGTGCGACTTTTCAATTATCTAATAGAAAGAGACAGAGTGAGATAGTTTACATGGTTTCCGAGGGTGCTGAACCTGAAGCTGATAGTGAGGTCTAAATGAAAATCCAAGAAGGCGGATGCAAAAATTTTAAAATTTTTCGTCATGGGTGTCGTTTTCATGGTTTTCGAGCTGCTGAAGCCGATAGTGAGGTCAAAATGAAAATCCAAGATGATTTGCTACAAAATTGATTGAATAATTTAATTTTATTTGTTTTTTTTTTATTTGCGATTTGTATTGTGGATGTGCTATGTCGACTAATGTTTTAAAGTTGTAATTTTATTTTATTTTCATTAATTAATTTTACATTCAATTTAGTGAACAATTTCATTGATGTTTGCATGCCTTATATAAGGTAGATTGTATAAGGCTCACCCATCTTATTGTAACATCTTATTTTATGTACCTGCAATCTACGCAAATAAAATTGACTTTAACTTTACCAGTCCAGTACGGTTTCACCAAAGGGCGTTGTACTACTGACTCCGGTGTTACCCTAATAAAGAACATTTTTAACGCCTGGGAAGAAGCACAAGATGCCATTGGAATCTTTTGCGACTTCTCTAAGGCGTTCGATTGCGTAAACCATGAGACACTTCTGATGAAACTGGAGCACTATGGGATTAGAAAAACAGCACTTGATTTGCTAAGATCTTACCTGAAAGATAGAAAGGTTAAAGTTCAAGTAAACGGCATAAACTCATTAGGGTCTGAAATGACAATGGGCGTTCCTCAAGGTTCGATATTGGGTCCATTCCTCTTTTTAGTTTATATTGACGATTTACCCCAATTACTTCAAAATCAACCAAAGATGGTGTTATTTGCAGATGATACATCATTGATCTTTAAAATAGACCGACGGTCACAAAATCTTGACGACGTGAATAACTCTATTCTTCAGGTCCAAGATTGGTTTACGGTAAATAATTTAGTACTTAATGAAAAAAAAACCAAATGTATTAGATTTAAATTTCCTAATGTTAGAAGCAGCGAATGTGACATCATATTGAATGGCCAAAAACTAGAGTTTATTGATCAGACAGTTTTCCTAGGAATCACGCTAGACGAGAAATTACAATGGGGGCCTCATATAACATCTATTGCGGGGCGGCTAAGCTCGGCCGCTTATGCTGTTAGAAAGATAAGACAGTTAACAGATGTAGAAACGGCGCGTTTGGTCTATTTTAGTTACTTCCACAGTATTATGTCATATGGAATTGTACTGTGGGGTCGGGCTGCTGATATTGAATCCATTTTTATTTTGCAAAAGAGAGCTGTCAGAGCCATTTACAATCTACGTCGCCGTGAATCTCTTAGGGAACTATTTAAAAAGGTTAATATTATGACGGTACCTTGCCAATACATTTATGAAAATATTATGTATGTAAGAAAAAATCAACATCTTTTTAATAAAATAAGTGATAGACATAATTTTAACACTAGAAATAAAGATAAATTAGATCAACCTTTTTCAGATTATCTAAAGTGCAAACATCTTTTATGGGGTACTGTGTTAAATGCTACAACAAAATACCTTTTGATATATTACAATTAAATGAAAGAAAATTTAAAACTCATATTAAAAGTACACTTTGTAAACAAGGATATTTACACAAATTGGAGGATTATATCCAAGATAACAATGTTTGGAAACATGGTGGTCCTGCTCCATAGGACAATCTAGAGTCTAGACAAAATCAAACTGGTTGCTAATTTAATTTATACATACACATTCTTTTTTTTTTTAATACATTGTTTCTTACATTCTGTGACAAATGTAACTCACACACTTTTTAAAATACTAGTAAAATTTTACAATCTTTGTAAATATGTGAGCACCATGTATCTATCACATAATTGATTTACCAGTCTGTTATATTTTTAATTCTTTGACCATTTTTGGTCGACTAAATTTTATTTTAGGTGCATCGTATTCACATATAATTATATAATGAATGTATACAAAAACTTGTAAAACATTTTAAAAGAGTAACGGTGGAGTTTCTTGCCCATTCTTCTCCACACGAAAACTACATTTTGGAATGGGCGACTAGAATCAATTCAATTTTTTAATTTTAAATTTTGACGTTCAAAAGTGCCTTTTAAGTGCCTATTTAAAATAAATGATTTGACTTTGACTTCGATTTGACTTTTAAAAATGTACAGACGCCAGCAGGTCAACCTACCCCAATCTGTCAAATTTCTTTGATAGAGTTTCAACTTTAGCACAAAGGAATAAGGTTCATATTTAATTGGGAAAATCTGACAGATTGGGGTAGCTTGATGTGCTGGCCTCTGTACAAATTTTCATCATTTTGAAGTTGTTGAAGCCGCCATCATGAGTTTTTATTTTGAACTTCGATTCTGCCGGGGTCCTCCTACCCCACACGTTTTTTTTTGGTGGTGAGATTTTCCGCTGAAGAGTGGCCTTCATTCATAGGTACAGTTACAGACAATATTTAATTATAAAACTGAAATTGTAAGATCACGATACTTTCATAGTGTTTTGCCTTTTTCTCGAATTTTTTTAACCTTATTTGCCATGATAACGCTTCAGTACAATCCGCCAGATGGGCAGTTGATTTATTGAGTAGTATAGCAGGTCACACCCAAGTAGCACTGCCATGCCATAAAAAGGTATTGTAGATTATGTCTTCGGGAATAATTAAATTCTTGTCCATTGTCTTGGTTAAAACCATATCGACTCTCAAGATATCTTAAGGCTATCCACCAAGAGAGAGATACGCAAATGTGGGCACAGGTTTACAGAATAAATTAAGAAAGACTTCAAACTACTTTTCAGATAAACTTCAAGGTAATACCATTGATGTATTCTTTCTTTTATTTTCTAAATATCTCGACGTTATAATATAGGCATAATATTGGTATTTTAGATATCTACAATACCAAGTTATGAATTTCTAAATTTATCGCAGAGACGAAACCCCCACTTAAAAACTAATCTTCAAACTTCACTTACTAATGTCAGATATACTTTAGATAAAATGGTGGTATGATTAGACAACTTAGTATTCTAAAACAGATGCAAAGTAAAATGGACTTTTGGCTGGTCAGGTAATCAGCCTCAAACAGGCGCTTTCATTTTTATTTATTCTCAAAAATCAAAGTGACACTGTCGCATTGTCATTATAAACCTTGAAGACGCAGTGACTGCGGTCGAAAGGGCTGTGGTAGAGAACCTCAGGTGAAATAAAAGCTGAGTTCCTGAGGCAAACTTCCCTGGGCGTTAACTGATAGTCGTAGGTACTCTACAGTCACTGTTTGGTAGAATAATGATCGCAATATATAGCGTTATTACTACATCATTAATGATGTTCATTTGCCACAACTTATCTGCTTTCAATTTTCCTCTTTATATCCTTTGATCAGAACGAACACCACCAATCTATCTAGCCTGTATTTTTATAGTAAAATGACCTTAGTGATGAATGTGTAACCGTGCTCGTCCACAGGTATGGGCGGAGAGGCGTGCGCGTGCGCGCCGGGCCCGCGCCGGCTGGCCGCGCCGGAGCCCGACCAGCTGTACGACCACCACTCGTCCGAGGAGGAGCTGGAGGTACCCTCACATGCGACCACTCTGCATGATCACCACTCACTAGTAGAAAACCCCATACTTTTAATGTACAGTCAGGCAAAATGATTGCGAAGCAAATTGACTATCATGGATGTAGTGTATCAATCTGGAACAATTAATTTCCCTCATTTCCAGTAATTTTCTGCTACTTATGCTTTGGAATATCAAAACCATCATCAATTGTATCGATACTTTATAATATCCCAATATTAAAATAGGTACCTATAAGTATATTAAAATATTTAAATAAATACCTATATAATCATTTAATTGGATGTCGGCCGAGCGTTTTTACCTACAAATAGATTTGTCTTGAGCACCGTTAATTTACTAAAATTCCTATAGAGAAATTCCCAGAGTAAAATATTGTAACAAAAAACACAACCGACTTAAAAAAAACCTTTAGGCGCGAATGGTTCAATTCGTAATTGGTCCAATTCGCGATTGGTCCAATTCGCGGTTGGTCCAACATAAAATATTTCCAAAATTAAACAAAATAAAGTTCGGGAAAATAATAAATAAATGGTCGGACACATAACTGTAGTGCGGCAAGGCTGTATTTCAGAGTAAGTTGCTGATGGATTATCCTGGCTACAAGGTTGTGTCTATGCAAGTACTCTCCGTTAGCCAGACGAAAACACCCGGAAATAATATGCCTGATTGATTCCCCCGGCCGGTGGCATGCCCGACAGATGTCAACCGTGCCGTCTTTTACAATAAATCTCCGGCAATAATTGTTCGTCATCATAACTTCGTACATAATTGCACAGACAAAACCTTCGGCTACTCCAAAGAGGTCACCGAAACGCAGCCAGGCTAAGGACGCTAGTAGATCTACATCGGGTCCATGTAGGGCCCGGAAAAAGCGTCCGCGAAGCTTCTTACTCTGCCATACATCCATGCGATCATTAATTTCAAGCACTACTGACTGGCTTGCGCCAGTTCTCTCTAGCCAAGGAGGGGGGGTGCTATACTTATAGGTTTCAGATGCGGAGAGGGCTCAAAGGTTTGTGGAATCCGAGAGTTGGGTTCCCACGGATTCCAAAATCTCCCCTCGCTTTCATGCATGACTGCACATTTGTCCACACCAAATTCCATCCTGATGGCGCTACTGAAAGTTTCAGTTACTTTCCATAGCTCCATCAGTTGCAAATTGTTGGGGACAATTTTAGAGGAAGGATTTTAGGAAAAGGAGGTGAGATGTAACATGACTACCTCTCCTCAATCGATAGCCTAAACCTGAATCCTCCAGCAGGGTGCAAATTTATTATAATATTATTATTTATAGAATGTTATAAATCGTATATACATATTTTATATATTGTATAATTTCGGAAACGTCCATTTTGGACCAACTGCGAATTGGACCAACTGCGAATTGGACTAACTGCGAATTGGACGAACTGCGAATTGGACATCTTTTTGAACATTGGACCAATCGCGAATTGGAACAAACGTGCCTAAAGGAAAAAAAAACAATACAAAGTGAAAAATAACTTTAATTTCAGAAGTCGGTGTCCTTGGTTCCGCATTTTCGTTTTTTGACACCGACTTCCGAAATTAAAGTTATTTTTCACTTTGTAGTGTTTTTTTTTAAGTCACTTGTTTTTTTTTTATAAAAAAGTTTTATTTTTCACTTTTTAGTTATACCTAAGGTACCCCACACACATTCATATAACACAAAAAATATAAACATTCTAACTGAGAACCTCCTCCTTTTTTGAAGTCGGTTAAAAATCTGGTGAATGTAAGTACAATTTCGAACACGTACCGTGTGAACAACTACCTATAAACTAATCAAGTGGGCAAGTGACATTCAATACATTTTAATTTGTTCAGAACGATTTAATAAGACACTGTCCCCCAGATCTAGGTCTCACGCACAGCCTATAAATGTAATCTAGCTCGGAATTTATCTCAATTGCGACCTTGTACTCCTGCCGAACGAGATGTACAAAACCTTGCAACACTAGGCCAGTTTATATCAATTAGGATTCAGGACGAAATATATGAGGGCTTTTTGTAAATCTCTGTTTATTCATAAAGTGTGACGTTCATTGCCAGCCTAAA
This sequence comes from Globia sparganii, assembly GCA_949316385.1. Taxonomy (NCBI): domain Eukaryota; kingdom Metazoa; phylum Arthropoda; class Insecta; order Lepidoptera; family Noctuidae; genus Globia; species Globia sparganii. Next base: position 517,428 of record OX438658.1, read on the forward strand.
ATAGACTATCGCTTTTCGTAATCTATACTAATATTATAAAGCTGAAGAGTTTGTTTGTTTGTTTGTTTGTTTGTTTGTTTGAACGAGCTAATCTCAGGAACTACTGGTCCGATTTGAAAAACTCTTTCAGTGTTAGATAGCCCATTCATCGAGGAAGGCTATAGGCTATATATCATCACGCTAAAACCAATAGGAGCGGAGCACCAATGAAGAATGTTTCAAAATCGGGGATTTTTTTTCCTATTGAGAGCTTCCGCTGCGTGCGCTGCGTAAACGGTTAAAGTTTCGCAAAAATCGTATATCACAGAATTGTTCCCCTTTAAAAGCTTTAAAAAAAAGTCCGCGACAGCATATGTCTATCTTTTAAGGTTAGCTCACTATAACCTCTTTTATGCTAACCAAATTTGTTCTAAAATAATGCATTATTTGCGAAGGTGTTTTTATAAACATGGTATTAATCCTTATCCAAATAAATACGTTATTCATCACATGTATTTAATTTTGAACAAAATTGCCTCTGACATCATTTGATTTCAATGTATATCTTAAGAGATATCATAGTTTTAAAATAATACTAATAATAAAGCTGAAGAGTTTGTTTGTTTGAAACACGGTTTGAAAGCTCTAAATCTCTGGAAGTATTGGTCGCATATATAAAAATATTTTTGCGTTTGATAGCCCAGTTCTTGAAGAAGGCTATATTCTATTAAACGTGACGCTAGGACCCTTAGGAGTTGAGCAAAAAGAAAAAAAGTCTGAAGTTTTCGCCAAGCGAAAACGAAGTAATAGCGCAGGCCGGCGACACGTTGCGACGGGGTGGGTCGGGGAAACAAAAAAAATTTACGCGGACGAAGTCGCGGACAGAAGCGACGAAGTCGCGGACGAAGTCGCGGACAGAACATATAAGGCCAGGATACATATTAGAAAAAAATCTATTAAGAGACGCAGTTTTTTACGCCAAACCTATAAAATATTCAATCATCCAAGATACACAGTTTCTCAATGACAACGTAATAGTTTGGAGTTGAACAGAACTGTCGAGTAATCTAGATAAAACGTTAAGAAGAGAGGAGTTTGAATCAACTTTAAACATAGCGGATTTTACAGTTATTAAAATCTAAATAAAATAAAAGTATCTAAGATCTTTCATAGCGTGTGATCAAAGTGATTTATTTGTACAAAGAACGAGATCTAGACTAAACGTCATTATAGGTAATGGTATAAATCTCATACAGTGAAGTAAATCTCTAAGCATTTTTGACGTACTTCGTTAACTTTAGTTGTTTATTGCGTCGACGTTGTAGGTTTTGTAGTGAGAATGAACTTGGAAGTGCTCCTAGTTTATGTTATTGAATAAGTGTGCATATAGTGTGGGTGTTCCGTCGTCAGCTTATCACAATATCTCATCTATCATATCAATAAGAGTATTCTATAATAATGACTGAAATTCAGTTACAGTCGACTTGGAAATGTCATACTAGCCAAGTGCGATTTCTGCCAGTGTCTTTTCAGTTCTGACTAAATATCTCATCGATCGTATTCCTCTTGGATACCTACATTTTATTCAAACTATCCGTCTGACTGTATTAATTGCAAATCCCATTTAGTATACTGTATGCGAGGGGTGGCAAGTGGCAAAGACAATTCGCTATCGAGAATACGCATGGCGTAAGCGGTAGCGCTAAACGGACTTTTTACTGATAGCCCTCATTCCCGGCCATTGTTGCTGTTCGCTGACTGTTCTCTTAAGCGCGCATCCATTTTGTCGGCGCTATTCTTGTCTCAAGCTGGCTCAGGATGACGTGATTCTTGTTACTTCTGTAGGCACACAACAGCTACTATAATTCTTAGTTTTTGGTTCTTCTAGGCTAAATTGTGCCAAGACGAAAATCTTTTACTGTTCCAAATATCTCTGGTCTTTATAATTGCGCACCAATTTAGGTTTCGGAGTTAAATTGATAACTTTTATGATTGCAATTGGCCGTCAATAAAAAGCGGTTGGTTGCGCAATGGAGGCGGGTGACTCCGGCCGTATCTCAGAGCGCCGATGTCCGGCACTTCGCATGCCGCATTAATTCGCAACGACACGCCGCAACTAAATTACAGCCGTAGACAACCTCTCCCCGCCCCGCACCGCACCCTCACCCCCTGCATCCCCTCCGCACCCCGTAGTGGCCGTCACGGACCTAATAGGCAGAGGCAGACACTTGACGTATACCTGAATACTATTAGGCAGAGGCAGACACTTGACGTATACCTCAATACTTTTGACCATGGAGGCATATACGGTTCTATTAGATGGGTTTGCGGTACTGACGAAAATAATGGCATATCGCTCATCGAAAGGGCAAAGGACTCATTCTTAGAATAGAAAAAGCTGCACGATCGGTTAATAAAATTAGAGAACTTAATGTGTGCTATTTTGATAATCAATCTTGATAAAGTTTCCGTCCGGATTGTGTCAGATGCAGTCAGTTTAAATGAGACATGTGAAGCAGCATCGCGTGTGGCGGGCTGAGGATCTTAGTTAATAATTCCGTGACAGATACATAGAAGCGATGCAGTTATATGACGTGTAGAGATTAAAAAGTTAGGAGAGCAGGTGAACGTCCTCCGGCGAGGCGAGCGAGCGAAAATTGGCGCGAGGAAAAAAACTGCCGACCTCATCGAGCTAGCGTCATACGTTCTATTAATTTAAATGTTTTTACTGCACTTTTTCTATACGTAAAAATTATGTAATTTGCTACCACCTGACTCGTCCATTGTGGATCTGCATTCCCATTTTTTTGGTGGTTAATTAAGTTTTTTTTATTTTTCAAGGATGGATCATCATATTACAAGAGTGTAAGCCGAGTTGAATAGTTTTTGCTTCGCGTCCAACTTGATGATATTCTAAACAGTAGCAGTAGGGAGTAGCATGTACAGCGTAGCCACTAGTGTGCGTGCCGTGCAGGGCGGCTATCGTCTTCCATTGTCGCTGAAGAGTCTCTGTGTCTATAGCTACACTGTGCCCGTTTATCTGCTTCGCGGAATAATGGAACCATCAACTTGTCCCCCGCTAGTTTTGCATCGCGTTTCTATACGAGCTGCGTCTGTTCATTGGACGTAGACCTAGACCGAAACGTCACTGCATTGTGTTCAGACTGCTCAGACAAACGGCAGTATTTCAGCAAAATTGCAAGTGTAGTCAACGTGCGTGGACAATTAAACAGTGGCGGTGCGACCAGCCTCTAATTAGATCGCGTACCAGATTTACCGCTCTGGTGGTTCGTAAACAAATTAGGTTATCAAGTCAATACAATTATTTTCAATTATAACGCGTATGTGGAGCGCGCGAAATTGTGGATCGATACGAGTGGCGGTTGCCATTTTTTCGTAGCGAGCTGCACACGCTCCCGTCTTCAGTTGACGCTCGCTTCTTTTTTTTCAGTAACAAGACAAAACAATCCGTGAGTTTTTATTCATTTTTTCCCGTCTGCCGCCTGCATAACATTTGTTTATCTTGCGCTTGGCTTGAAATTAGAAATTCTTTTGTCTCCGCACTTTTTTAATTGCAAAAAGGAAACGGAAATGGCTTTCTAAAGAAAGAAAAACGTCGTGTGATAATATTAAATGCGTAAAGCCATTCCTGCATTGTTTGCTCTCGCGAAGTATTCAGCGTGGCCGTGCAAAGGAGGGGCTTATTAGCGTTACACGAAACGGTGCGCGGCAGCAGAAGAGACGCGGATTATTGTGCAACGTGATGTTGTTGCCGTTCGAACACTTTAATGACTCGGAAAATCCTACTCCGCTTTCAAACAAATTCCAATATTCATAAGCTTAAGGCACTTGAAATAGTGAGACTCCATTGATGTTTAGATATGTCTTGTTCAGACTGGCATGTCTGAGAGACGTATTAATGTTCCTCAGCTAATCCTAAGAGTGTAGGTAAAGTTAACTCGATGCTTGTAAGTTTCGTCGTCGGCACAGAATACACGAAATATGCATACTTATTGTAGTTTACTGGCGGTAAAATGAGCGTAACCGAGCGCCCTTTTTGTGGTGAGGCGAGGTGTGAAGACGGGGCAGTACTTAGCCGGTCCGATGTATTTGTGGGATAACCTGCTCCATACCTCACGATACCAGGCCCTTCGAATTTGTAATGTGTGCCCATTCATAATATTAAATAAACATTTGTAGGTTTTCCTGCCGTCCGGTCTGTAATGTAGGAGGAAAAGACCAGTTTGAGAATGTTAAAATTTGTTTAAAACAAAAGTGGAATAAGAGTTTGTAGGGCATCTCGGTCGGTGTTATACGTCTCGACCCTAGAGGCAGGAACTGAAACATTGATTTTAATTAAAAGAACACAAATTAAAGGTTCACATTTTTTGTTGGCGCAGCACAAAGTTAGTAGGAAGAATATGGGGTAGGCCTTTGCCCAGTAGTGGGACAATATAGACTACTGAAAAAAAAAGTTGTTGTTTACTTTTCTACGTACCTAAGCTAACTTTTTTACGACATGTAACTTCATCGAATTATGCATTTTGTGGGCTTGAAAAGGTCCCTTTTGTAATCAACCCTAGTATAACGTTTGTGTTTTGATATTTATCTTTACCGAAATGTTTTATTCTTAATGATAATGAAGAGTGGCGTGACTTGGTAGATAATTTTGAGAAATAGGGTAGGTAAACGTAAGAGGCTTGTCTCCGAAATAACTACGAAAAAATGGAAATTCAAACAATGAAAGCAGACAGTTCAGTAGGCATACGACGCAACTATCGACCGCTAGACGTGCCCATAATCGCGGTTCATTTCTCGTCCCGCTAGCCAACAGTCATTGCACGGGCTGCACAAAGGCGACGCGGTTTTTTCGCCGGGAGTCCGGGAGCATCCATAATAAACGAGCGGCCGGCTCCACCGCGGACGGTGGAACTTTTCCACCGGAGCTAACAGTACTTGGCGCGACTTCTCAACGCGTTTCTAATTACACGCTGAAATATTCAACGCCGTCGCGCACTTCTCAGATGAGAGTTTAGCTCTTACGCTCTTTCTTTCTATTCTTGGTCCTTTTGGATAAGCTATCACCAGACGTTGACCTCGTACGTGAATGTGTCGTACTAGCATGCACGTGCGACTGCGAGTACATTGATGTCGTGTAGGGTTTTGGATCTAGTCCTTTTGTTCGTGAATATGCTGACGTGTGCACATGCAGTTATGTGCGATCTTCTGATAAAAAGAGTTTTTAGTTTGGTTGATATGAATGTTCAGGTTAATGTCACATACATAGCCGCTCGTAGCTCCGCGTACGGTTTGATGTGTTTAGGAATGAAATACGTGCAAGCTATAGTTATGCTTACCACGTTAGACGTTAGTGTCGAAATTAGCCCGGCCGATATCTAGTCTCCATCGTGTGATGCATACGCATAATGTTGGAGAGCGGAGTGTGACGTGTGGATGCGGGCGTGCAGGTGATCAACGGTGCGCCGCGAGGGGGCCCCGGAGGCCCCGGGGGCGCGGCGGGCGCGGGCGCGGGCCCGGCCGCGGCGTGCGCGGGCGCGGCCGAGTCGCGGCGCCGCGGGGCCTCGTCCCCGCCGCCCGCGGGCGCGGAGAAGCGCAAATGGCCCGCGCAGCCCTACGACCCCGACGCCGACGACCTAGCGCCGCGTCCCGCCTCCTCCGACGACGACGACACCAAGGTACGCCATACTAATACTACATCTGCATTAGAAACATCCCCGGTGTGATGTGTGCGCTAATATATTGTGATAAGCTTGTACGTTTTTCTATGTTCTGTTCGTGTTCAAGATTTTGACATGTATGTGTCAGAACAAAAACACAGGTTCAAGTGGTCTCGATAACAGTAAACTAGTCGCGAGCTCGAACTCACTGGTGATGGCCAGAAAGCACGCTGTCTCGCCTGGCGTCGTCTCCGACAGCGCTAGTATCAGTGATGAGGAGTTAGACGCTAGTTTACATGAACAACGTCTCGTTACGTTACGTTACGTTTCTAATTTGTTTTCTGTTATTGCACCTACTGTGTATTGTCTCTGCATCACCCTAAGGGTCAGCGCAGACAGAGAGGAATAATTCTCGCGCGGTCTCGGGCTTTTTCTGACGGGGCGCAGACTCAAAGGCTCGCGCGCGCGTGCCTTCCCGCGTATCTTCGAGGACGCGCGAGCATTTTTTGTCAGGTTCAAGCATATATGCACTTTATTTCAATAATATTAAAGTTGATTTTCGAGTGCCTTAATAAAATCATCTCCGCTGTGCTCCTCTCTGTCTGCGCTGACCCTAAGGTAGACTGGTAGGAAATGCCCAATGCATTAAGTCCGCCTTTCTGCAGTTTTTACTTTATGCACAAGTAAAAACTGCAGAAAGGCGGACTTAATGCATTGGGCATTATTAATAAATAAACAACGTCTAGTTCTTACGCACAGAAACACCGTTACGAACTGATAGGCGCGTAAAAAAAATCGAAAAGTGTTTTGGAAAATCGTATTTTATGACAAAAAACCATTAGGTACATAAATCAATTACAAATAAAGTTTATTGAACTCTTCAATAACTGAGCTTTGTCGGTACGGACTTGGTTTTGAAGATTTTATAGTTCTTTTATTACTTATTTACACCCAAAGTTACGTTAAAAATAGCAAGAAAAACTAATCTTTGTTGGCTCATAACTTTTTAGTTTAGGTACTACGAGTATTCTGTTTTCCTACCGACAAAATAAATAATAGATCAAAACAATATCATGTTTAACTTTGGATGCACAACGCCAAACAGTGGATTAATAATATCCCGAAATTTGCATCGAAAAAATATCGACATGTGGCACCTTAAGGGGCCGGCGAAGCATACGTAGTTCATACAAACGTAATACCAAAATAATTTGTAAATCAAACATATTCTGAAGGTGGTGTGTATTTATTCCGATTAGATTACAGAATATCCCAAATATATATTTTGAAAGGACACTGATATAAAGACAAGATAATGAGGAATTTCAAATTTCTATAGAAAACTTTTTTTTTCTTATAATTCGTCTTTGAATCAGTGTCCATTCAAAATATATATTTGGGAACCTAGATATTCTGTAAATACACACTGCCTTAAGAATATGTTTGATTTACAAATTATTTCGGTATTTGTAGGAACTACGCATGCTTCGCCGGCCCCTTAAGTTTGTTATTCGAATTTTCTGAGTTTGTACCTGAAGCAATAATGCAAAACTTTCAGAACGGTATCGATTTGGGGTGAATATGTGCTAAATATGTAAAAGCACATTGCCGCGTTCATCAAAATAGTAAACGACGATCTGGTCTATATTTCTGTATCGTGCGCGTTGCAGGTGGAGACTCCGGTGAGATTCCGTACATCGCCACCGCTGGAGGCGCTGAAGCCACGGCGAGCCGCCGTGTGCTCGTGCTCAGGCGCGCCTGGCCCCGCGAGCCCCAGCGGCCCCGCAGCCGCGCGGCCCGGCGGCCCGGCGGCCCCGCGGCCCGGCGGCCCGGCGGCCCCGCGGCCCCGCCCCGGTGGCAGCGCGCCGCTGTCTCCGCGGCGCCGGCGCACGCCGCTGCCGCCGCCGCGCCGACACCGGCCCGCGCTGGACTTCGACAAGATGCAGCAGGTAGGCCCGCCCGACGAACTCCTCCGAACTTACCCGGAGGCTAGTCCAGCCTGTCGGAGCACCTGCGGCTGGCGAGAGCTGCTAGCGCTGCTCAGCGGACTTTAATTCTAGGATATCTCTTGTTATCTTAACTCTTCTAGGACTCAATTTGTCGAGGTCAAACTTATCCCCATTGCAAGCGATATATCGATAGCAACACCACATCTACGTTATTCAATACGTGCGCCAAAATCTACTAAGAAAATAGAGTATCGTAGTAGTGTTTATATGTCATTCAGGCTGGCTGGACAAATCTTCAAAATAGCTCGCATTTAACTAGGTCAATAGTGCATTTTATGTGACGGCTAAACACCCTTATTTCAGAATTTGTGACGCTACAGAATCTTAGATAATCGATCGAAAACGTGTCCAGCCATCTTGAAAAACCACTTTTCGCTGGTCTCTCAATCTCGGTAACGGAAGTGATTTTGACGACTTTTTGCATATCAACAGGCGTCACATAAATTTGTGACAGGCATCGAGCTAAAAGTTTTGTGATACGAACAGTGGTTTTGTAGAAAAATGCAAAAATCTGTGTCCAGCCATCTTGAATTTACGTATAAAACTTTTGGCTGGCACTTCTGAATCTCAATAACGGGAGCGTTTTCGAATATGGTTCCTTTACTAACATTTAGTGACGCAATTTGTGACAGTAATAACGTTCGATTTATGGCGTCACATGTAAGGGTTTACGAGAAATCAGTAAAAACTTACATGCCCAAATAACCTGCATTCAAGCTGGCTGGACACATGTATCTCCGCTGCCTGATGATCTACGGCCTTCGAAATATATTCAAATTTTTGTGACGGGGACGATAATGATTTACTGAATTTGTGACGGAGAAACTTTGAGTAGTTTCAAAGATATTGATCATTTAAATTTTCCCATACAAACATCCATTAATATTGTGAGGTGACCATATTTTTTACATAAATAAAGTCTCAATGGTATTGAGATAGAAAGTGGCGATTCCATCTGGTTTTTTTTTATTTTTATTATGTCCGACGTTTAAAAGTGATGCCGATACTTATTTTATATAATTATGCCGATATATACTTTTTCATTTAAATACCTTCGAGCATTAGTTATCATGACACAATGGTGTCAATTCTCTTGTACACCGAACTAAACTATGACTAAAATTACTTACTTTTGGCTATGAGAATCTTAGAGCTATTCTGCATTAAAATATCTCTAAATTTAAAAATAATTTTGACACAAGCAAATCGAATTTGACAATCGCGACTCCACGTGGTAAGTAGGTATTTTTTTTGTTTGTTTGGCTTCGCACGGTTTGTGCATTCAGCCAAAAAGTAGATACTCATTTGCCCTCATCATCATCATCTGCCTAGCCTTTTCCCAACTATGTTGAGGTCGGCTTCCAGTCTAACCGGATGCAGCTGAATACCAGTGTTTTACATGGAGCGACTGCCTATCTGACCTCCACAACCCAGTTACTGGGTAATACGATACCCCTTGGTAAGACTAGTTGTCAGACTTTCGGGCTTCTGACTACCCGTAACGGCTGTCAAAGATACACGAATGACAGCCAGGATGCTTTCCGAGGCACGGAGGGGTCTCGGTATGTAAAGTTGGTCACCCATCCACAGACCAACCGCGGCAAGCGTAGCTTAACCTGATCGATCGACCTGTGCGGCTGTTATTATTTAGCAACGGGCCCCTCCCCGTGTTTTTTTTGAGTCGAAGGGGCATAGTGGGGCAACCTCGACCTCCTTTTTATGGAATTTTTCACTTTTGTATGGAAAATATGAAACATTATTACCAACGTGTTGAGTTTTAAGGGTATGCGCGTTTCTAAAAGGGGGTCGAAATTTTCATTATTTTTGCGATAGGACACACCGTTTTCGAGATATAAGCAAAAGAAAAGAAAATCAAAAAACAGTACTGTTTTTGCATCCGAAGTCGAGATGTTGGTGTGAATTTTAGCTCATGCCAACTAATTTTATTCCACACCTTTTAAGTCGCGATTAAAAATAGTCAGATTTAGTTAGAGAATCTAAATTTTAGGTGAAAAACCTCAAATTCAGAATAGCAAAATTACTATTTTCTCTAAACTATTAACTCAGTGCAATCTTAGTGCTGTCAAACTAAAATTTAGTTAAGTTGTGTCACTTTAGTTAATTTCAGAATGGGAAATCATCATTTGACAGGAATAAACTAAATTTTGGTGATTTGTAGTCTAGTTTAGACGCATTTGTGACAAGAGAATCGGCACCAATACCTACCTATGTACTTACCATGAAAAACACCAATACCTACCTACTAAAAAGAGTAGGTATCTGCACGTAAATAATAACATCAAAAAGTTACCCCCCCCCCCTTCCTCACTTCTACACTTTTGTCATCTATCGATTTAAGGCGAAAGCGCTAGGGTAGCCCGCGAAATTCAATTTTTTTTACGTTTTTTGCAATTTACTGGCAGTATTAAGTTGTACGTTGATTATAATATGATTCGCAGCCGTAACAAATATGTATTTACAGAATTATAATCTATAAATTCATCAACACAACTCTCTAAGACCAAAGTAATCCCCAAGAATGACTATTTCATGAAATTTTCACATTTGGGGATTATACTAACTTAACAAGTTGTATTACTGATTGTTGTAATGATTATAATTCTGTCAACTACTATCACCAAAACACGGATTTTCGTCCATTAAAGAAAACACCTTAAAATATACTTAGTCCTACATAAAACCTACAATATTGGTAACCCTACTGCAGTGTTTGTATGGGAAAATTTAAATGATCAATATCTTTGAAACTACTCAAAGTTTCTCCGTCACAAATTCAGTAAATCATTATCGTCCCCGTCACAAAAATTTGAATATATTTCGAAGGCCGTAGATCATCAGGCTGCGGAGATACATGTGTCCAGCCAGCTTGAACGCAGGTTATTTGGACATGTAAGTTTTTACTGATTTCTCGTAAACCCTTACATGTGACGCCATAAATCGAACGTTATTACTGTCACAAATTGCGTCACTAAATGTTAGTAAAGGAACCATATTCGAAAACGCTCCCGTTATTTAGATTCAGAAGTGCCAGCCAAAAGTTTTATACGTAAATTCAAGATGGCTGGACACAGATTTTTGCATTTTTCTACAAAACCACTGTTCGTATCACAAAACTTTTAGCTCGATGCCTGTCACAAATTTATGTGACGCCCGGTGATATGCAAAAAATCGTCAAAATCACTTCCGTTACCGAGATTGAGAGACCAGCGAAAAGTGGTTTTTCAAGATGGCTGGACACGTTTTCGATCGATTATCTAAGATTCTGTAGCGTCACAAATTCTGAAATAAGGGTGTTTAGCCGTCACATAAAATGCACTATTGACCTAGTTAAATGCGAGTTATTTTGAAGATTTGTCCAGCCAGCCTGAATGACATGTGTTTATGTGTGTCATACTGGGGCTTACCTCTCCACTGTGGGTCACCTCACTAGTGGCGTCGCGAGCATACTAATGTGCCACCCGGGGCGACACCCGAATTATAGACTCTTTGCCCTCGTACTACAGACTGTGTGCCACTGAGAATTGTAGAAATAGTAGTCCATATACGTTACGTCCGTCGAAACATTCAAGGACCAAAAACATACGTTGCGAGCGACTGCCTATCTGACCTCCACAACCCAGTTAGGGAAATGCGATACCCCTTGGTGAGACTGGTTGTCTGATTTTTGGGCTTGTGACTACCCGCAACGATTGTCAAAGTTCCACGAATGACAGCCGGGACCAACGGCTTAAAGTGCTTTCCGAGGCACGGAGGAGTCTCGGTATGTAAAGATGGTCACCCATGCACGGACCAACCGCGGCAAGCGTAGCTTAACCTGATCGATCGACCTGTGCGGCTGTTATTATTTAGCCACGGGCCCCTCTCTCTCTCGGGGGGTCTGAGATCTCTCGGTCAGCTCGCTCACTAGACGCCGCCCCGTGGGGAAAAGTGCTGATATACAATTTTATAGCTGTTTTCATTATGTATCCCATTATAATTTAATTTATTTGATACCTTTGAAACGGAATGACTCATCCTCTAGAAAGTTTGCATGATCACATCGAAACTAGAAACAGCTCATACGAAACAATAGTAGTTCACGGCTGGACAAAGCCCTCTAACCGCTTCAATATCAGATTTCAACTAAACTGTCACGCTCCTGACGCATCAAAAATTTAAATCTTTTATCGAGCACTCCCCAAATTCGCCAAAACGCTACCTTGAATAATTCCGAACGCAAATTTGTGAGATGAAGCCCACAGCAGATAGTTATCGTTTAGGCACAGCTCGGCGCTGATGGTTAGTTCTGCTCGAAAAACTGGTAGTGAACGGTTAACAGTAGTTCCAGATTGTTTTTGTCATGGTTATCGTGATTAGTGACCGGCGTGGTCGAGCCGTTTTGAGGGAGACCGGCGAGTCAGGTTCACGCCCATTTCAATATAGCTGTGAATAATTATAAAACTGTAACTGGATCGCGGACTGTTGGAGTTTGTTTTGATTTGTATTTATAAGATTTTTGACGAGCACAAGTTAGTTTTTAAACCAAGTTAGTGTTGCGAAATAGAACAAAGTGTTTAAAAATTGTCGATAAATTGCTAAAAACAATCTCCAGCATTAGACGAGTTGAATTTCATCAAAGTACGTTTATCAAGGTCAACGACTTCAGCAGTTATTGGTCCTTTGATATGAAGTCAGGTAACATAAAAGCTAAATGTATTTATTTTCACAAAGATACATTTAAATTATAAAAAAATAGTGTGCAGTACAAAATAAAAGTCGCCATACAAGAGAATCTCTTGAGAATTTTTCTACAGTTATTTAATAAAGCCGAGAGTGACTTAAAAGAGGAAATAAAATAACGTCGTTCGCTAATTGAGAGTCATTAGTTAACTTCAAGTCGTATTAACTTGTAAGCTTGATTACAGCTAATTCTATTAGTCGCATATTAAAATTAACTTTTCGTGGAATTTACAAACGCGAGGCTCTCGCTAGGGGTGCTTGCAAAATTCCTCCATTTTGTTTTGTTCGTGGAAGTAGTTCTTAAAAACAAAGTGAGAATTATTTATGTAATACTTAGTTATGGTCATTACTAATAATAGTAACAAAAACAGTAGATTTTAAACTTTGAAAACAGTAGGATGTCACGCGGTGTAAAAACAGAAAATCATTTTTTTAGCGCAATTTTCTCAACAACCTTTTGTTATCTAGTTTTTTTTTAAATAAAAATTTTCAATAAATTCTTACGCGTAGACAACGGTTTTGCACATGATTTTATTGGGTTTTTCAGCGTGATCAACATTTTTTTACAAGTACTAATTCAAAAAATGTAGACTTACTAATATGCTATACGCCCAGTACTTAGATTTAAAAAATAAATTGTTGACTTAATATTATACTATACGCCCAGTATTTAGATTTTTTTTCTGATTGTTATTTGCTTCCAGTAAGCTAAAAAACCAATTGAAATAAATGGTGTTTCTTGCTTTCGTAAAAACGTGTCTAAGATTTTTATTTTTCGTAATTTATATTAAGTACCTAGTTATCAAAATTTAAATTTGTAGACTTACTAGATAAAAAATTGATAAATAACTTTGTATTAGAAAAAAAAAACTAGTTAACTTTACCTAATTGAGAAATTCGCGCTGAAAAACATTGAATTTTCTGTTTTTAGACCGCGAAATTGATAGGGACCAGTCATTCTTACATACTAACGACGTATGGAGTTTACTCCACTATTTGACAGTGTACATTAAAAATGATATCTACTTGTCTCGTCATTATCAAGCCCTGTACGGAAACAGAATTTATAAAAAAAATGGTTTGCAAATTATGAGCGTCGAAACTTCCTTATTTCAACATAAAGATGTTTCAAAATGGGCCAGGTCTATGTACAGTATCTCAAAAAAAGAGAAAAATCCGTAGAATGCGGGTAAAATACAGATAATTCAATTAAATGTGTACTGTTGTGGTAGTGAACTGACATTTATCAATTAATTTTATCAACTTTCAACATGGCGTCTCACAGATTTAGTTACTCTGTTGTTAAAAAGAGAACTGTCAGTTGTCACAACAGTGTCACTTTCGTCTAGCGTCGAAATAAGCAAAAACATGTCAAACGTCATTAATCAATCAAAATGACAGCTTACCGCCATGACGGGTTGTTTTTTGTGTGTTGCAATTTCAAGTGTAATTTCTTCTGTTTACCAGAAAACCAAGCTATTTTAAAGAATTGGACAGTTGAGAACTGTTTTAAATGAATTTCCCTATTTTTAAGTATAGTGTACAAGGACCTGGCCCAGGCTCCATACATTTTGGAACATCTCCTTTTAACGCATCTTTTGCGTAAATTAATAACTCCCGGAGTATGCAAATGGCAAAATGGTTAGATAATTTATTCAAGAATCCAAAGGTCTCATGAAATTTTACGCCCTCGTTTTCGTTATAAATCGTATATTTCACTAAATAAATAAAACTAAATAGCATGCATATTAGCCACGCCCAGCAACGAGTTCGAGCCGAAGACTCGTGCAACCTTAAGTACACAATCATGCCTCAGTCGCCCTTTACAGGAAAATAGGGCTGATTAACTTGAAGCTTATTAATAACCTAGGACCAGCGCTCATAATAGTTATCGTAAACGGTGTATAATATCCAACGTTGGCAGCATACACGTACCTATTTATTAACTTGAAGCTTATTAATAACCTAGGACCAGCGCTCATAATAGTTATCGTAAACGGTGTATAATATCCAACGTTGGCAGCATACACGTACCTATTTATTAAAGCGCTTTATGTTACATAGTAGTACGATATCAATTATAGCGGTAATTAGCGGCTGCACTACATAATGTTCTCACGGATAGTAATATTATTACAACCTAGAATGTACGGTCGGCTGTCTAGAGCACACAAGAGCGACTAACTTCATCTCTCTCCCAAAATGTAAATGTCATCTGAACTTTATGTTTGACATCAAATCAGTATCATAATAACAAACACCGTGTAGTAGATAGGTAATATAAGTTTATATAAGATGCAAGGTAATCAAGTAGGTAGCCTGTTTAATGTTATTTATAATTTGTGAGTCTATTAGATCGTGTTTTGAAGTTATTATTATGTAATTAACGCTACCGGTATCCTATTTCACGGCACTGTTACAAGCGTTGTAGATTGTAGACTAAACATTGGCATCAGAGACGGCAACTCGGCAGACACTGGAATAGGTTCTTACCATACTTACTGAATATAATAAAGATTTCACATTCATATCTTATTTCAGTTAGTTCGGAAACAAAATCTTGGTTTTGTGCTTTATGACAGATCAGAACATAAGTATGTTCTTTGAGGCCTATACTAAAGTACCTAAGTGGGTGAAACAAGTCTTGTTGATCAAACGAATATTTAAAAGACAGAATGGACTATTTCAAAGGTCCGGATAAGATGAATGACAGAACCAGTGAATAGTTTCTTCACGGATTAGATTCCGAACATCAAGCCTTTGCCAATTGTCACAACCACAATCTTAACAATCACGCCACATTATTATTGTGTACAACACAGCTTAATCTCATACGGAAAACGATCATAAAATTTTATTTTCCAGTCAATAATCCCGGCGTCAGATGCACCTCCATCTTTGTTCGGTGTATTGTAGAATTTGTAAATAATAGCGTGATTCGTCGGCGGCACATGGCGACGCATAATGAACGCACATGTGGACGTGTGCGTTCCCACGCTCGCGGCTCGCCCGACTTGTGTACCAAACGGAGATATCTGACGCCGCCGTGGGGTGACGACGTGTTTATTATCAACATTCATAAAGATAATAATTAGTAAGGCCGTAGGAGAACCTGCTAGTAGTGTTTTTTGTGGACGGTGTACGGTGTGTGCCGAGCTTCAACTAACAACAACTAACTTTTTGAAATGCCCATATTTATTCTGTAAGTCTGTATTGTCCCACTGCACGGCAAAGGCCTCAAAAATCTCCTTCCACTTCTCTCTATTTAAAGCTGCTAAGGCAAAAAACAGCTTTATAAAGAGTCTAGCTATCCTGCAGCCAAATATTTCCTACGTTATCTCTCAACGTTTTCGATTACTTGCAATAAACAGCCATTTTTCATGAACTAGCCTGTTGCTTGGTAATCCTGGTATGTCATGTTATTATTACGCTAGATCAGAGCAGATGCTGCTTTATGGACATAACCAATAATCAGGCCAAGGTGGTGTTAAACTCAACCAATTAGTTACCGATTTAATTTAGTTCCCAGTAAGATTTAAATTCACTACCGATCGATCGCCCGTCGCCTTGACCAAGGCCACAGCTATTGATTTACATCGCGGGGTAAAATTGATTTCTCGTCGGGACATCCCTGGGTTTTGTCTGTTCTTCACATCGCCGTCACGTTTTGTCACTAATTTCGCAGAATAATATGTTTGATTCCGGAAATCTGCACGACATGACTGTGGAAAATCGTTAGCCACGTTCTTACGATTAGCCCTGCTCTGAATCGGTTCAGTTGAGAATAGCTTCAATTTTATGGCGTTTTTTACTAATCGATACGAAAATTCGATAAAAAATTGACGGTGATCTTCAATAGCAAATATAGGTATACTTACCTGTCATTTGTTAGTCATTTTGCCTACCTAGTACCTACGATAATCAGAACATTTCCTATTCCGATGTGCTGTTGTAATCAGGCTATGTGACTTACATAAGCTTGCTACATGCAGTTAGGCTCATGGTGGCACCTTTGGTGATACGTTATCAGGCCCTTATCGGGCAGCGGGTCATTGACCCCGTGCATGCGGGCACTTGTATCTATAGTCCGTTGGCACAGCACATAGATATCAGGCAGATGTTTGTTATATCATGTGTTCACCGATGACCGATATTCTCACAATAGACAATAACAACATCATCTAATATATAAAATACAAAATTTTTATAAGCATTAGATAGAACCCTCAAAATTGTCGATTTAAACCGCTGTCAACAGAGGCCTAGTGTACAAAGAACAATGCCAGCAACTCTAGAACTTTGCCCAATTCAATACAATTATTCATTTACAACCCTTCAATATGTAGCACCTTAATGCTTTTATATTACTGATAACTAAACATTTTTCATAATGCCTGTAGAACTTGCGGTTTCTGAAATGTTTGTTTAGGAAATAGCGAAAAGGAAATTCAGGGGTTGAATTCCATTTAACATTGCACAGTGTATTATTTTGCCTTAGTTGTGGACATGCCAGTTTTATTTCTATTTCTTTGCAGTTTTAACCTTAATAAACCATTCTAAAAAAAACCCCGTTTTGAAATTTCACTTCATTTAAGAGATACAAATATTTTTAGTGAAAGGTCACCGACCTTCTTGAAAAAGTTTTTCGTCTGTATTTCTTGAATAAAGCAAATTTCAGTGACTTATAAACTACCACTTAATTGTTGGTTTGAAATGTATAAATTGAAATATTTGCAAGTCTCTAACGTAACAGGAACGAGAATAAAAAAATATTTTATCAATAAACGAAAAAAAAAAAATACAAAATTAGCTATTTACGGGTTGCATTTTTTTTTATTTTTCATAATATAGGTACTTACTTATGTAAAGTACCTTCAACTGGAGAAAATTCTAAATATGTATATAGTGAGATCTCGGAAATATTGCGTTTCTAAGTTTTTATTAAATTTCTATGGAAATAGGGTTGTCACAAAGTAGTAAATTTTTAAATTGATTAGTTCAATCGACTAAATCAATTATGCTAGCCAATGTTGCCAATGTTGTAAACGCTTATTTATGATATATCCTCGCTATCGGATTGAATTATGATTTCGTCAGTCGTCAGTGTACCTAATATTATTTTCTTCGGATTCTAAATGATTATAGTGAACAATATCTGTTGTGACGCATAGGAGTTGAAGCACTGGTTTCGATAATGGCAAAGATTTTTATATTTATGACGTGTACTAAGTGTTAATATCGGATGACTATAATGTAACCGGAAATTTTAAAATTCAATATTTCCGAAATCCTGGGCTTGCTGCAACTGATTTTTTTTTGTGGTGATGTTTATTATAGTGGTCAACATACAGGCTTTAAAAAAACGCGACCGTGAAAAGAATAGCCGGAAAAAAAATATCTTTCTAAATCATAGAAAAAAAAAATTCCCACTTGTGTGAGCAAGATTTTTAGTTTTCAAGAAAAAAATGGTTTTGGTAGTGAATTTCTATAACACCTTAAAACATTTCGTGTAAAAATCAAATGAAAAAACGAGATATTGTGTTTTTAAGGTTTTTAAGGATTTTTCTCGCTTTAATTAATTTCTCTTAAACTACAGTAGTTAGAGCCGGCGGAGTTTTATTAAGAGTTTTGTTTGATTTTAAGCTTTCCTAAAAACACATAAAACGAGCATGTCCGCAACTAAGGCAAAATACCACACTGTGTGGCGGGTTGACTGTTACCATATTTATGGCGGTTTGACTGAACCTAAATATAATATACTTATAAAAATTTAAACATCTCGACTTTTTGAGCGACTTTATTGTTGACAACAAGAATGAAACTTTGTTTCTACCGATATTATTGACTAGCGGTCTGTCCCGGCTTCGCACGGGTGGACATTATTTTTTAAACATTTTATTTTTTTCTTGCAAATAAAAAAGCCTATATTAATCAATGATAATGTAGCATTCAAATGGTGAAAAAATTTTTAAAATCGGTTCAGTACTTTTTGAGCCAATTCGTTACAAACATACATACAAACATTTCCTCTTTATAATATTAGTATAGACTATTTGGTTGCATCTATTTATTTGAAATCATCAAATGACCACACCCGCTCTGGGTGGAGCAGAAGGGAGTGTCAGACTCTTACTGACTAAAACCCACCCGTGTTCCTTCCTTAGCCCTTTATGTTCCGGGGCAGCGGTAACCCTTTCGGACAATCCCGCTGCCCCGAGGTGCACTAACTATTTGACGCTGACAGTACGTGTATCTGAATTGACAAATATTTTTTTAATACGTATTAAATAATTAAATTACATTCTATCGATCGTACTAAGTGATGGGATCGAATGTATTCACTTCAAATGAATAAATCGAAAATAATCATTTTTATATATTACTAGCGTCTGCCCGCGACTTCGTCCGCGTAAAATTGCAACCTTCCCACCGCGCGTGGGATCCGATACCAGCCCGAGCTACTACTTTTTTGGCGGTTGTTATCGTTGTTTCTGACTTTTTTCATTTTTTTCAGCTCCTAAGGGTAATTGCGTGATGTTAAATAGAATAATGTACCCAAGATTTTCTAATATCTTTTTAAAAGAGTGTCCTTGGAGTTTCAGTTTTTTTTTTTTCTTTATATTTTTTTCCGTAAGAACCTTGTACAGAGTATTAGAAAACTACAAAAAAAAAAATCAGCCAAATCGGTCAAGCCGTTTTCATGTTATGTCGTGACAACGGAAAACGGGTTTCATTTTTATATATATAGAAGATAGGTAAATCAGTATAGAAAAACCTTACATCCACTCAAAAATCAATAAAATATATAAATTATTTCCCAGGGAACGGATTTGTCACCATAAACAAGATGTTAATGTTTTATTTACATTTTAAAACTTTTATAAAATGTTATGATTAAAAATGTTGTTTTAATTTATGTAGTAAACGGTTTACTACATATTAAAACAACGTTTTTTATTCATAACATTTATTCATAATATTCATAACATTTCTTGTTCATCATGTTTGTGGAGGGGTATACATTTAACCCATCATGCTTGTCTAATGCGGGTTGACGGGTGAACAGTGAACCTGCTTACTCGAGACTGACAAATCTGCATTTCGCCGACGATATTGTTCTCTTTTAATCCTCAGCCACTCAACTTGAACGGATGCTCCAAGAACTTAGCAATGCAAGCCTTGAGGTTGGACTGAAGGTCCAAGACCAAATTTGAGTGCAGCGAAACACCTAGAAGCATAAAAGTAGACGGGGGGATAATACAACATGTCCAGGAGTACCTTTACTTGGCTCAAGTAGTCTCTTTCTAGGCGAGGCAAGATGAAGAAATCACAAGACAACGGAAAACGCCTGGAAGAGCTTACTGATCCTTGAAGGAATTATTTAAGAGTTGCACATGGTACTGAAACGAAGGCTCATGGACACATGTGTATTCTTCCTGTCTTAACCTATGGTGCACAAACTTGGTTTTTGACTAACATCCAGAAGTCCAAACTCAAGATCTACCAACGAGCAATGGAGCGCAGTACACTAGGTGTTAAAAAAACGGATCGTGTTCGAAACAATACTGCGCTCCAAAACAAAGATAGCTGACGTGGCTCAAAAGGCTTCCCAACTTACATGGGACTGGCAGAAGATGTCTGCCGCATGCCGGACAGGCTGTGGATACAAATAGCACAGAATTGGTGCCCTGAGACAGTGAGGCGGGGTCGCGGCAGACCACGTAGGAAATGGCGAGACGAGCTGGGTAGGTTCCGTCAAAACTGAAAGGAGGACGCTCGGGCTTGCGAAAGATGGAAGGAGTGGAGGGAGGAGGGAGGCCTTTGCCCAGGAGTGGGACAGTGTAGGCTAGTAAAAAAAATCATAACACATAAATATAGGGTTTACCTAGTTTTAGCCAGGTACAACAAGGGGCATCCGGCCACATGCGGTTCGTGTGTACTTCGGGTGACATCGGTTGCATGGTTGCGGTCGGTCGATAGGCGACGTGGGAAGCAGAGCGAGCGAAGGGCACCCCGAGGTTAGGTTTGGTTTCTTTAAACCCTTTTCGCGGGGCTCCGTCGACGTAGGATGCACCTAGTTATACCCGGCTAAAACTAGGTGTAGCCGCACTTCAACTATTAACCATAACACAACACAATTGATACAGAATACCAGTGCATACCTACTTTATTTTTACGCTGATTTCCGCTATAAAACCAGCATAAAATCAAAGTGTACAAAGCGGCTAATTTATATTGGTTTGTATTTAATAATAAGAAACAGACATAGAAACCGCATCATTTTTTTATTCCATAACAAAAAATCGATAATTGATACTATCTACATACAAATTAAAGTGAAATGTGTGTGATAACGTTACTGCAAACACTAGTTCCATCTGTCAAAAAACGGCCCACCTAGTGGACAGAGTGCAGCTTCATCTTCCTGACTGACCCCTTGGCAATTGAAAAGTGTTTATAATTGGTTTATCTATACTAATATGTATTATAAAGAGGAAAGATTTGTATGTATGTTTGTAACGAATTCGCTCAAAAAGTACTGGACCGATTTTAAAAATTCACCATTTGAATGCTACATTATCACTAATTAATATAGGCTTTTTTTTTCCACCCGTGCGAAGCAGGGACGGTCCGCTATTTAAAATAATTGCCATCTGTCATGTTGTCATTTTTTTTCGTCTAATTGTATCGTGCCGGTGTCAAATTTAAATACTTTGCAGCATTCGTAGGGTAAAAGTTAACGCCATAAATAAATAAATTAATAGAACAAAACTATTAAGGTACGTAATTGTAGACCACATTAAAACTGACATTCCTATCAAAACAATGTTGAAATTATGACATCTAAATATTATTGTAGCCGTTGAATTATGTCGTGGACATAATATATATTAATGTAATATGTTACAGCAGTGATCTGATAGCTTTTGACCGTCAAGTGTTCCGCGTCAAACCACATCCGGGATATAATTGCATATTAATTCAAGGCGTGCCAAATTATAATTGAACATTGATCTAATTGCACTACACCGTAAGTACAAGAACATGAACAACAAAACTCGTCAAATAAAGACCTGAAACTATTTACTAAGCTAACTTTTCCAAGACTCGGTGTCTCACGGAGAAATTGGGAAAAATTGATTAGAATGATAAATTTAATTATTTTATTTCTGTAAGTAGATTTGTACAAACACTTTTACACGTCAATCATATTTCTTCTTTTTAAATACTGCCGGTTAAAGTGGTCATAAACACACGTACATTCGATACCTACACATTATACGCACTCGAAATAAATTGGTCCTTTGAGGGCTTCAGTCGCCCAATAGGACCAATCCTAAACATAGCTGCTTTACCGCATTAAATTGAAAACCTTTCTGAAAAATAATAAGTAAATAAAAAAAGATCACTCAATCCAAATGCACATAATATAATAGGTCGGGGCAAAAATATTTTCGTATTTTGAATCTATTGTTAGTAATCAAACCTCTTTGGCAGTACTGAATGTAACTGGCTGGTTTTAATACTATTAAATGTTGACATCCTAAAGATGCAATAAATAAAAAAAAAACTAATTCCCGCCATTTCTCAATTGTTTTTCAAGCAAGCAACATGAACGTATGTGACGAAGAAATTCGGTACATTTTAAAATTTTATTACAAAAAAGGTAAAAATGCGACGAACGCCGCGAATAAAATTTGTGCGGTTTACGGACCTAATGCGGTATCAATACGAGTAGCACAAATGTGGTTTAAGCGTTTCAAGTCAGGAAATTTTAATGTGAAGGATGAAGCTCGCTCTGGACGCCCTGTCACGGATAAAATCAGTGCCATTTTTGGAAAAGTGGAGCAAGATCGACATATTAGTAGATATGATATTGCTGAAGAACTGGATGTTGATCACAAAACCGTTTTACGGCATTTACAAAAGTCTGGGTACAAGAAAAAACTTGATATTTGGGTACCACATGATCTCACTGAGAGAAACTTAATGCAACGTGTTTCCATTTGCGATTCTTTGTTGAAACGTAATAATTCTGACCCATTTCTTAAACGGTTGATTACGGGTGATAAAAAATGGATCACTTGCGATAAGAATGTCCGAAAAAGATCGTGGTCGGAGCATGGACAAGCCCCACAGACCGTGGCAAAGCCCGGCCTGACTAGGAACAAAGTGATGCTGTGTGTTTGGTGGGATTGGAAAGGAATCGTCCACTATGAGCTTTTGCCGCCGGGTAAAACTATCGATTCTGACCTCTACTGTCAACAACTGATGAGTTTAAAAGAAGCTATTGAGAAAAACCGGCCGGAGCTGGTGAATAGGAAGGGCGTGGTGTTTCATCACGACAACGCCAGACCGCACTCATCTATAGCCACTCAGCAAAAATTGAGAGAGCTTGGCTGGGATGTGTTGATGCATCCTCCGTATAGCCCTGATCTTGCTCCATCTGATTTTCACCTGTTTCGGTCACTTCAGAACTCTTTAGGAAGCATAAAGTTAACCTCAAAAGAACACTGTGAAAACTACCTGTCAGATTTTTTTGATAAAAAATCTCAAAACTTCTACAGCAATGGGATCATGGCATTGCCCACAAGATGGCAACAAGTCATCGATCAAAACGGCACATACATATTATAAATAAATAAAAAATTAAACCTAAAAGAAATTTTTTTTTTTTGTATAAAAAATACGAAAATACTTTTGCCCCGACTTAATATTATAATGAAGGTATATTGTCGTGAGCACGATATAAAGAAAGAAAGAAAGAAAATACATTTATTTAGCACAGACCAAAAGACACACAGTAGGTACACCAGAGACATACATCAGATACAATAAAAAAATACATAAAAAAGTGTAAAGTCCGATGTAAAAAATTAGCAGGAAAGTGTGCCTCACGGCTGCACCAAAAAGGCCCAGTTCAGCAAAAATGCCAGACAACTAGTGCCTGACGCTGGTTTTCAACTGGACTTGATGTGTGTGATATGTAGTGCGTATGGTGTGCGGGTCCAGTAGCACTCAATGGGGCCGAGCGTGGTTCATTGAGAGGCCCCGACTCCCCGTTTGTCGCATCAATGAACGACATTCCTTGCGCGCGCAGACCGACTAAAAACGGGCGGCCCCTATATGGCGAGACGTGGAATGAAAACTCAATGCATTACACTTTTTATCGGGCAGCGTACCAAGTAATAAGAAGTGTTGCGGTTCAAACGTGTGTTCTTGTGCGAAGAAATCGTTTCATCGGAGTCGCCGTATAGGGGAAGGTTCGCGGATCGAAGCCTCGCATACTTTCACGTACAGGAAATTGGTTTGTTAAAAGTATAAATAAAATAATATACTAATAATGAAAAATACTATTTGCGTTGAGTTCTGCTAAACATATTTGATTCATATCAGACGTCAGATTTTAAGTGGAGAGACTACTATTTGATTAACCTACCAATCTGTAATATCTATAAGTGCAGGCAACATTGATAAAGGATTTTGAGATTTCATAAATGTGTGCCTGATCCGGGTGCACAATCTAAGAGCTCAATTTACATAGATTAACATTGCATGTATTTAAACAAACAATTCCCATTTTGCGCTGCTAAAAATATTATTGAAAAATCTAATATAATGATAACCCGTCTTTTTGTTACCGTCAAATGAATCCAAAAAAACTTTAATTTAATTTTGATCAACTGTTTTCTTGCCTTGTGCGACCGAAAAAATAACCGGTCGTGTACAGGTGAAACCTTTATAAAATCAGAAGCGATCTGCAATTTTATTATTATGTAAGTACGTATGGACGTATCTATAATGAAAGCACCTCTCGCACCGATAGCATTGACATCTTCTCCAACACCCTGGCTCAATTCCGCAATCAAATACGATTGACGAAACTATGATACGGCAACAGATTTCTAATCTATAAAAATAGAAGTCCTGACTGACTGACTCATCAACGCCCAGCCCAAACCCTTGGACCTAGAAAGCTGAAATTTTGCACAGAGGTCTCCTTTATAATCTAGACAAGGAGAAAGGAAGGATTTTTAGAAATTCAACCCCTAAGGGAGTTAAATAGGGGATGAAAGTTTGTATGGAAAATCTTATTCCTTGAGTTAATAAATTTGAAACTTGGCAGGAATACTTATCTAAGTAAATTATGAAGTTTGGCATTTTTTTGTATTTCTAAACAAAACAAATTTTTACATCCCCCAACCGCCCTTTAGGGGCTAAAGGGGTTGAATTTCGAAAAATCCTTCCTTTCTCCTTGTCAACATTATAAAAGGTTGGGGGTGTCAAAATTTGTATGGAAGAATTTTAATGCGCAGTTCAATTAACTGGAAACTCAGTATTTATACTTAAGAACAAAAATAAAGAATAAAGTGCATCAGGGTTTTTCGAAAAGCCCCACGTGCCCTAGTAGCCCCACTTCGAATTTTTAAGGCGCCCTTTCAGTCCCTAAAGCAAAAAATAAAATCTTATTTACAAATAGTTGGGCAAATGTCATCTAAAACTATTCCAAATTCCAAGTTGATAGCATTAGTAGTCCTTCAGATTATGTTAGGTACCTACTGTATTTAATGTTGGTCCTTTTAGTTTTTAATAAATTCTATTATTATTATTTATTTATTTATTTTATTTAGATATCCAGCTGTGACAGACGGACAGACAGACAGACTGAGTCTGCGACTAACCCTAAAAATAAGGTGACACAAAGTCGTTAAACGTAATTCTGTTGTTTTCACAAACTACGTCCAGGTGTTCTGGACAATAGAAGCATCACGCCATTTGTATATTAGGCGATTGTCACACTGCACCGCACGCGGGACTCGCTCCCGAGCGCAGATTGTTTGGTATGGCCGCTTCACGCTACGCCATGAAGCGCGGTGCAGTGTGATAATCGCTTTATGCGTTGCTCTGCGAGTGATTAATATAGAGTATCTGTCTCCCGCAGCTGAAGGTGGGAGGAGGAGGCGTGCGCTCGTGGCGTGCGGTGGGCGGCGCGCACGGCGGCGAGCTGTCCGTGTTCTGTTGGTGATGTTGTGCGCGAGTGCGGCAGGCGAGCTGTGCGTCCTACACGCTCCTCACCAGGTCAGTAGTGGGCGGCGAGCTGTCCGTGTTCTGTTGGTGATGTTGTGCGCGAGTGCGGCAGGCGAGCTGTGCGTCCTACACGCTCCTCACCAGGTCAGTAGTGGGCGGCGAGCTGTCCGTGTTCTGTTGGTGATGTTGTGCGCGAGTGCGGCAGGCGAGCTGTGCGTCCTACACGCTCCTCACCAGGTCAGTAGTGGGCGGCGAGCTGTCCGTGTTCTGTTGGTGATGTTGTGCGCGAGTGCGGCAGGCGAGCTGTGCGTCCTACACGCTCCTCACCAGGTCAGTAGTGGGCGGCGAGCTGTCCGTGTTCTGTTGGTGATGTTGTGCGCGAGTGCGGCAGGCGAGCTGTGCGTCCTACACGCTCCTCACCAGGTCAGTAGTGGGCGGCGAGCTGTCCGTGTTCTGTTGGTGATGTTGTGCGCGAGTGCGGCAGGCGAGCTGTGCGTCCTACACGCTCCTCACCAGGTCAGTAGTGGGCGGCGAGCTGTCCGTGTTCTGTTGGTGATGTTGTGCGCGAGTGCGGCAGGCGAGCTGTGCGTCCTACACGCTCCTCACCAGGTCAGTAGTGGGCGGCGAGCTGTCCGTGTTCTGTTGGTGATGTTGTGCGCGAGTGCGGCAGGCGAGCTGTGCGTCCTACACGCTCCTCACCAGGTCAGTAGTGGGCGGCGAGCTGTCCGTGTTCTGTTGGTGATGTTGTGCGCGAGTGCGGCAGGCGAGCTGTGCGTCCTACACGCTCCTCACCAGGTCAGTAGTGGGCGGCGAGCTGTCCGTGTTCTGTTGGTGATGTTGTGCGCGAGTGCGGCAGGCGAGCTGTGCGTCCTACACGCTCCTCACCAGGTCAGTAGTGGGCGGCGAGCTGTCCGTGTTCTGTTGGTGATGTTGTGCGCGAGTGCGGCAGGCGAGCTGTGCGTCCTACACGCTCCTCACCAGGTCAGTAGTGGGCGGCGAGCTGTCCGTGTTCTGTTGGTGATGTTGTGCGCGAGTGCGGCAGGCGAGCTGTGCGTCCTACACGCTCCTCACCAGGTCAGTAGTGGGCGGCGAGCTGTCCGTGTTCTGTTGGTGATGTTGTGCGCGAGTGCGGCAGGCGAGCTGTGCGTCCTACACGCTCCTCACCAGGTCAGTAGTGGGCGGCGAGCTGTCCGTGTTCTGTTGGTGATGTTGTGCGCGAGTGCGGCAGGCGAGCTGTGCGTCCTACACGCTCCTCACCAGGTCAGTAGTGGGCGGCGAGCTGTCCGTGTTCTGTTGGTGATGTTGTGCGCGAGTGCGGCAGGCGAGCTGTGCGTCCTACACGCTCCTCACCAGGTCAGTAGTGGGCGGCGAGCTGTCCGTGTTCTGTTGGTGATGTTGTGCGCGAGTGCGGCAGGCGAGCTGTGCGTCCTACACGCTCCTCACCAGGTCAGTAGTGGGCGGCGAGCTGTCCGTGTTCTGTTGGTGATGTTGTGCGCGAGTGCGGCAGGCGAGCTGTGCGTCCTACACGCTCCTCACCAGGTCAGTAGTGGGCGGCGAGCTGTCCGTGTTCTGTTGGTGATGTTGTGCGCGAGTGCGGCAGGCGAGCTGTGCGTCCTACACGCTCCTCACCAGGTCAGTAGTGGGCGGCGAGCTGTCCGTGTTCTGTTGGTGATGTTGTGCGCGAGTGCGGCAGGCGAGCTGTGCGTCCTACACGCTCCTCACCAGGTCAGTAGTGGGCGGCGAGCTGTCCGTGTTCTGTTGGTGATGTTGTGCGCGAGTGCGGCAGGCGAGCTGTGCGTCCTACACGCTCCTCACCAGGTCAGTAGTGGGCGGCGAGCTGTCCGTGTTCTGTTGGTGATGTTGTGCGCGAGTGCGGCAGGCGAGCTGTGCGTCCTACACGCTCCTCACCAGGTCAGTAGTGGGCGGCGAGCTGTCCGTGTTCTGTTGGTGATGTTGTGCGCGAGTGCGGCAGGCGAGCTGTGCGTCCTACACGCTCCTCACCAGGTCAGTAGTGGGCGGCGAGCTGTCCGTGTTCTGTTGGTGATGTTGTGCGCGAGTGCGGCAGGCGAGCTGTGCGTCCTACACGCTCCTCACCAGGTCAGTAGTGGGCGGCGAGCTGTCCGTGTTCTGTTGGTGATGTTGTGCGCGAGTGCGGCAGGCGAGCTGTGCGTCCTACACGCTCCTCACCAGGTCAGTAGTGGGCGGCGAGCTGTCCGTGTTCTGTTGGTGATGTTGTGCGCGAGTGCGGCAGGCGAGCTGTGCGTCCTACACGCTCCTCACCAGGTCAGTAGTGGGCGGCGAGCTGTCCGTGTTCTGTTGGTGATGTTGTGCGCGAGTGCGGCAGGCGAGCTGTGCGTCCTACACGCTCCTCACCAGGTCAGTAGTGGGCGGCGAGCTGTCCGTGTTCTGTTGGTGATGTTGTGCGCGAGTGCGGCAGGCGAGCTGTGCGTCCTACACGCTCCTCACCAGGTCAGTAGTGGGCGGCGAGCTGTCCGTGTTCTGTTGGTGATGTTGTGCGCGAGTGCGGCAGGCGAGCTGTGCGTCCTACACGCTCCTCACCAGGTCAGTAGTGGGCGGCGAGCTGTCCGTGTTCTGTTGGTGATGTTGTGCGCGAGTGCGGCAGGCGAGCTGTGCGTCCTACACGCTCCTCACCAGGTCAGTAGTGGGCGGCGAGCTGTCCGTGTTCTGTTGGTGATGTTGTGCGCGAGTGCGGCAGGCGAGCTGTGCGTCCTACACGCTCCTCACCAGGTCAGTAGTGGGCGGCGAGCTGTCCGTGTTCTGTTGGTGATGTTGTGCGCGAGTGCGGCAGGCGAGCTGTGCGTCCTACACGCTCCTCACCAGGTCAGTAGTGGGCGGCGAGCTGTCCGTGTTCTGTTGGTGATGTTGTGCGCGAGTGCGGCAGGCGAGCTGTGCGTCCTACACGCTCCTCACCAGGTCAGTAGTGGGCGGCGAGCTGTCCGTGTTCTGTTGGTGATGTTGTGCGCGAGTGCGGCAGGCGAGCTGTGCGTCCTACACGCTCCTCACCAGGTCAGTAGTGGGCGGCGAGCTGTCCGTGTTCTGTTGGTGATGTTGTGCGCGAGTGCGGCAGGCGAGCTGTGCGTCCTACACGCTCCTCACCAGGTCAGTAGTGGGCGGCGAGCTGTCCGTGTTCTGTTGGTGATGTTGTGCGCGAGTGCGGCAGGCGAGCTGTGCGTCCTACACGCTCCTCACCAGGTCAGTACCTAGTGGGCGGCGAGCTGTCGTTTATAGTAAACTCGTGCATTTGCTCTCGGAACGCACCAGTTGGTGAAGTGGAACTTATGACGAAGAACACAAATGGTCACCGGAACTACTCAATAATAAGTATTTCACGGGTTGCGATTCGATTACTTTAATATGGTTGCTAAGCAATGTATGCTCGTCACAATGCGAATGGTGAAATGGAGCTGATGGTGGAGTACCCAGAACTCCTATAAGTATATAGGGTGACTGGTAATTAGTGACCGATACCTAAACACGTGATTGTACTCATGATAACAAACAACTTTTACTATGGGACCAAACCTGAATTCGCGAAAAAAATCTGCTGTTCAGTACCTACATTTTGACCAGTTAGGCGAACATAAATGACTGAACGGCAATTTTTTTTTCACAATTTCAGGTTTGGTCCCATAGTAAAAGTTGTTTGTTATCATGAGTACAAGCACGTGTTTAGGTATCGGTCACTAATTATCAGTCACCCTATATAATATTACTTTTTCCGATGCATTATTACTTTTTCCCTACATCGGAAAAAGTAATATTTTGTAAAAGGCGATGAGTAAGTTGACATTTAGGCTATTGTCACTTAGATATACATTTTAAACACACCCACCAAAAAGCGAGAAATAAAAGTCGTTTTTTTTGTCAAAAAGTTTCTTGCTGACTGTACCTACAAAAATGTCTTTAAAGTTAAGGCACAAAATACAGAGCTAAGACCGTTTTCCTGTTGCTACAACGGTTACTTGTCCTTACTGCCCCGTCTCAAAAGTCCACCCTGTATCTACTTATTAACGAAGTTAAAAGACAATAAGGAGTAATAGTCGACTATAGTTTATGTAAAATGTTGAAACTTGGATAAGTAAAAAACAAAATGACTTAAAACCAGGTGCATTATAAATTATAACTTTGTAATGTTTCTGTAATGAAAAAAACTTTTTATGATGAAAACTAAATTGTAGGTACCAGGCCTCCTTCACTCATAATTTTTGCGCGAAGTGACTCTTCTGTACTTGTACTATTTATTGTGTGGTAAGCACTACTTACTATAACGTTACGCTTCCCAGAGAAGATCGATCGACACATGTAATCATTGAGTTAAATAACTAGAGAAGCATGCCATAATAAAATGTGTCAAATAAGTGTAACCACTTCTTAAACCCGACGACGTAGCTTTGAAACCACTAAACATTAAAAAGCAAACATATATCTGCCTCACTTACTCACGTCGCAAGAATAATACAGTCGCTTAGATTAGACAAAGACCTCAATATAAACAAGCAATGACAGGATGGGGTTGCCTACCCATGCGAAATTTTACCCAACTTTTTAAGCCATAAAAAACGTTAAGTTAAATTATTTTTTAAATATTTGAATTATGTATTATCTTATTTGATGTGTAATAGAAGTTTATAACTAATGAAAATAACTAAGACATTTTCTTTACGAATATTTTTTCTTTATTATTAAAGAAATCAAATGATTTAGTAGGTAGCCAGTCAGTGTCTTTTCTCAGCAATCGGACTATTTCCACTCATTTATCACGGCGTGCTTCATCTCGGCACCCTGCAACGTTATTATTATTAAAAAAATATTTAAAATCACTTATTCCATAAATTAAAAACTCCCACAAATGTGGGAAACTAAAACTAAGTTTTTAGTGGTAGCACTGAACCTAATTTACAAAATTCCACATTTTATTTATTTTATTCCGTTTTTACGAAAGTAAAAAGGAAGGAGGGGAAAGTAATTCCGGTTAATTTATTATGTTTTTGTGATCTTGAATCGCACTCTTTCGCGATATTTTATGTCGTGTGTCACTCGGTTCACTTCGGTTGGCGTCACACAGAGAACTAAACTGACGTTAGCTACGCATAGCATAGCTGTGGCCATTTATGTGCAGTAATTAAAAATATTATGATGTTTTTAAAGTGAAGTTGCTATTCAAGTCAATAGAGAGATATTTTCGGTTACAACCGCAGTAACAACTTTGGTTTGCATAGTTTTTTCTAAGAATACTAGGGATAAAATACAAACGATATTTTGCGGTTGATAAAAACAATAGTGTGCATGCGTAAATATTCATCCCAACAACGGAACCCTTTACTGTGCGCTAGAAGCAACTTGATCAACTAATATGTTTGTTTCTGACTTGCAGAGTGTCGGCGGGACGTCGGACACAGCGGAGCGTGCGGCCGCGCACATGACGCCCGCGACCCGCCCGGGTCCGCCCGGACCCGCCGGACCCGCCCGCGCCCCCCCACGTACTTACGTCCCGCTCGCGCGTATCGAGTTCCGCGACCCGCGAGCGCCCGCGCCCCCCACTTATCCTGTGTTAGTATAACTGTCTGTAATCAATTCCCGTTAGCGCAATAAGAACATTTAAATTCCCTATATTGTATCGATACCGCATACTAGTGTCCGAAGGCGCGCGGCGCTCGTGCGGCGTGACATCACGTGCAGTAGATAGTCCCGTCTAATGTTCACAGTGACATGTCGCGTGCCTCTGGCGCCTCTCGGCACAGGCACGCGGCTGGCGACGTGCGACATCCAGTTCCTTTGTAAATTGCACTCTAATAATGATCAAAGTACAAACTTACGATACTACAGGATCGAGCGCACTGCGCACTCGGCCCTCCCGGCGATGCAAGCCAACACTGTTTTTCGAAGAATTTACTCGTTTTGAATACTGTGTTTTTATCATCCATCAGTTTGATACTCGACTAGATTGTCAGAACGCGGGATTTTCAATGAATATTTAGTTAATGATGTCAACGAAACTTCAAGTTTATACGACGCCATCGCTAGGGTAACGCTGTGCCCAAAATTACTTTAATTTGTCTATTGTGATAAAATGGTATTGTAATGATATTTCAATGGACTGAAATCGAGTGGCGCGGCGCCGTCCTCTAAGTCGCGCGTGTGCTTAATGCCGAGTGCCGAGCACAGCCGAACAGTTCCGAGCACAGCCGAACAGTGCCGAGCATATCCGAGCAGTGCCGAGCACTCGCTGCTGAGCACAGTGACAGCGCAGTGGGTGGCGACGCGTACGCTTGGGTATTAGAGGTGTGAAATTTGATAATCGCCTCGAGTTTTTGATCTCGAATTGCGACTGACACGCTGAGCGCGCGTGAGATTCGCGCGTGACGTCACGTCTGCGTCTCGCGCGCGCTCACGACACAAAACGTGATTCCTTCATAGATTAACGTTTATATTTTACCAGTTTAAAATGTCAATTGATATGAAGACGAGTGCGCACCTCGTGAGTCGCGACTGCCGACCAGGCGCTGGCCAAGCACTGCACACAGGCTGCAAGCTCAGCACAGTACTACACAGCGCTGCACAGTACTGCACAGTGCTGCACAGTACTGCACAGTGCTGCACAATACTGCACAGTGCTGCACAATACTGCACAGTGCTGCACAGTACTGCACAGTGCTGCACAGTACTGCCCAGTGCTGCACAGTACTGCACAGTGGTGCACAGTACTGCACAGTGTTGCACAGTGCTGCACAGTGCTGTACAGTACTGCACAGTGCTGCACAATGCTTGCAGGGCGCGCAGCGGCGGATAGTCGGGCGCATCTCGTCGTTCGTACAAGTTATGTCGGTTGTACTGTAGTTGTATACTTATGTTAGTAGTTTTTAGCGGGGCTAAAACATTCTGTTACTTGTATTGTGTTTATAAAACGAAATCGAAAAAAAAATGAAACATAATAAAAATAATGTGGTGCGAGTGGAGTCAGTGAATTTAACGATAAAGACATTTAACAAATTTTCAAATTAATATGATAAAAAGTACTAAGACTTTTTTAAATCGCTTGGATAAAGATATTGTATGTACATAGTGTTAAGTGACGTAGTATAAGTGCAGACTTAGATGTAGTAGGTATAACAAATTGTATGGCGGCGCCGCCGGCCAGCCGGAGGCGTCGCTCGATCTATTGTTAACGACTTTTCTTTTTTAATTGTGTTATTTTTAATTTCTGCTATAATTTCGTTACTGACAGTTCATTGTTATGACTTGCGCCGCCTGCGAGCCCGCACTCCGCTCCGGCCGCATCGAATGTCGATCTCGGATGTTTGCGAATTTTCATGATTATGGAGCCTCACTAGATATCAATAATATTAATACATTCGATAACGCCACTCGACATACAAATTACATATTTTTACATGATTATTATCAAGTTTAATTTGTAGAAATGAATATTTTTAAATTCATTTCAGTTTGGTGTCACACTACTGTTATAGCTTGCGCGAGAACTGATATAAACTGATATAAAATGCCTAATTTTAGTAACTCGGGATTTGATCCTTAGAGCAGTTCTCACCGCTTCCCGACTAGTGGCGTAACAGTAATATAATGTGAATAAACGACATTTTTGTATGGGTTTTCTAGGGGATATATAGCCTAACACTAGTCTGCTAGAGGTGACAAGAGCTCTAGCCCTTGCAGGACTATGAAACATGAAATAACAGATTTTTATTTACTCTCCATTCGATTTTAATAATGCAAAAAGTAAAGAGAAAACTTGGATTTCATGGTTTTTATAGTCATTATTATGTTAGACATATTCAACATAATTATGTACAAAATCTAAAAATGTAATAAGTATTACCAGTGTTATATCGCTAGAATCAATCTCCGAGTGATGCGTGAACTATAAAGCGTGTGACACACGAGCGGAGCTTGCGGTCAACTTGTTTGCAACAATCAGTGGTGATATTTTACAAAATAATTTATATTATGTTTTTATATATTAACAAGCGTAATAAAGAGTGAGCAAAAGCACATCTTATATCAATGTTTCATTATTCCCTTGTTTCTCTGACGTCTGCCTATCTATAACATGGGTGTAAAAGCCATGTCTGACATTACCCTGCGTGGTTCTCACACGATCATAATAATATGAAACAACACTAAAAAGTTAAAGGTGAGTTTTTTTTTTCACACCGAATGTGTGATTCTGTCGAGGGAAAAACTTTTACAATTAACTTAGTTAAAATAGGCTTAATAGGTGTGACTGGCATATTATTATCATTAAACGTGGACGTTTAAACGATAAGGTCAGTTTTAGCTGGCCATTTCATGAGATAGGTACAGACGCCAGCAGGTCAACCTACCCCAATCTGTTAAATTTCTTTGATAGATTTTCAACTTTAGTACAAAGGAATAAGGTTCATATTCAATTGGGAAAATGACAGATTGGGGTAGCTTGATGTGCTGGCCTCTGTACAACCATATCATGAAATGGTCGAACACTTCATCAAGTTCAGGCCACGACAGATATAAGACGGTTAAAAGTAAGTTGCCTACGACATGCCGACTCGGCTAAACCACAAAAAGTATGATCTGAGTCTCGAACCGGCGTCGCCGCTTCGTTTGGACTAGTTCGTAGGTTCGCTTAGGGAAATGCTAAAATCCCCATCCACATTATGCGTGACATGTTGGTCAGTTTGCTGTGAGGGTTGTTGGCGTGTTTGTTACAAGTGAGGACGCAGCGTGCCTCTTTTGGCAGCATAGTTATGCTATCTAGTATTGTGTACAGCAAAATTTTAACTTAACTATAGGCAAACCGCTTAAGGCCAGGAGTCTCAGAATCGACCTATTTTGATTCAACATTAAACAATCAAATATTCTTTGTTTTGATCTGATAAAAATATATGTTGTAGTTCAATAAACATTCTTGATTATTCTATGGTTCAAAACACGATATTTACAACTTCACTCGATCATAAAAAATCGCAAACAAATCGAAAATAGGGAAGTTTTTTATCGTTTTTCAAGTCATACTTGAAGTAGACCAAAGTTTTACTCTAAAAAAATATGTCAAAAAATAGGCAATGATGTTTAGAAGAATATTCTATGGCTATTTTTTTTCAAAACAGTTTTTTATTGTTTTGACAAGATATAATATAACAAAGCGGCCCGCGCGCTTCGCTTTAGTAGCCGGCTAGGCGTCTCCGAGGCAGGACCTGTGTCGCTTTTACTGGCTCGCCGCGTTCCTCCGCTAATCGATCGAAATATACGTTATATTATTGTTATTTTCCGTGTTTGTATATTAGTTTTAAAAATAAGCCTGTAAATATTGTTTTTAAGTTCTAGTATTAATAATTAAACAAGATGTTAGTTTATGTTGTAAAATATAGTGGTATTTAAGATTAAATTATGGGGAATAAAAACAGAAGAAAGAAAAAAATATCCAGGATTGAACTGCGGAAGCTTAAAAAAAAAAGGTAAGATTGATTATTATTTTTCTACTTATTTATACCTACCTACTTTTAAAAAACGACGCGACAGAGCAATATTGTAGTTGTATAGGTAATTATGTACTTACCTACTTGCTTTCGTCACAGTACTAGCAGACAGTAGCAGGTAGGTAACTAGGTACCATAAATTTACAATTATACTAATATCAAAGTAAATATAAACTACTACTCCATTCACAATAAGATTACACATTTAAACAAACCTTTTTTTACAGCTTGTTCAAACGATTTTGACTTCTATTAAGTAGGCATAAGGATGGCATTAAAAGCAAAAAAGTGCTTACAATAATAACTGTTTACTGCTTTTAATGACATCCTTATGCCTACGGAATAGAAGTCAAAATCGATTGAACAGACGGTAAAAAAGGTTTGTTGAAATGTGTTATCTTATTGTAAATGGAGTATAGTTGATATTTTAGTTTTTATGGACAAAACAGTAGCACAACTACAACAAAGATAATTTTTGCTAATAAAACTTTTTATCTTTGCAGTTCATCGATACCAAGATGTAAAGGCGTATTTACAAAAAAAATGCACAGGCGAACAGTAAGTACCTAATCTACAATTCGATTTTTTACCCGACTTTCAAAAAGGAGGAGGTTATTATGTTCGACTTTATGTATGTTTTTTTTAATGTATGTTCTGTTCACTGATTCTCCGTCAACTGTGGACCGATTTTCAAAATTCTTTTTTTATTTGAAAGAGTATGCTCCCGAGTTGGTCCCATTGTCACCAAATCGGAATCTGATGAGGGAATCCTATGGAAATCGAGGGAAACCCTCAAATTTTGTAGGCACACCTATAGCGATTTGGGTAGGTATTTTTTATAGTAGCTCGTGCATTTGCTTTCAGAAAGCACCATTAGGTGAAGTGGAACTGATGATGAAGACCACAGATGGCCATCGGAACTACTCGATAGTAAATATTTCACGGGTTGCGATTCGATTAGGTACTTTAATGTGGTTGTTAAGCACAATGGAGCTGATGGTGACTTCTCAATCAGCTCCAGTTCTTATAAGGAGAACTCCTCAACAATTAACGTTCCTGCATCGGGAAAAGCAATATTTTGTAAAAGGTGATGAGCAGTTGACATTAGGCTATTATAACTTAGATTAGTTACAAACTGGACTACTAAAAAATGAAAAATAAAAACTTTTTTACAAAAACAACCGACTTCCAACAAAACACTACAAAATGAAAAATAACTTTAATTTCGGAAGTTGGTCTCAATAAAAGAAAATGCGGAACCAACGTCACCGACTTTTTATTCAGTATTTGCTTCTCGCTCAGGCGCAATAGGTAGGTAGACATGTACTTACCTAATGCATCAACTCAAGTCTACTCTACAAATTATAATAATAATGCAAGGTTGTTGATGTTGTTGTACTTTTATACAAAATAGTGACTAGAATGTATGTAGATATCTGTTACCTCCTGACTTACCACTCGACTTACCGACTGACTTAACGACTTTGGTTAGTTTTAGTTTTGATTGTAATATCAAAGCAAAGTCAAATAAAAAGCAACTTTTTTCTTTTTATTGTTTCAGTGACAGTCATGATTCATATGATTTTACTGTTGAAGTGGAAAACAAGGAAGATGACTTTCAACCCGTTTCAGGACGCAGAATTGTCGACATAAATTTTATTTTGCGAAAACTGCAAGAAAAAGTAAGCAAGACAAGGAAAATGAGCAACCAGATAAATGCGCATCCAGTACACACTCTCTGCCTCAACCAGCACCCTAATTGCGAAACACACTATCGATCTCAATTTGAATAATTTTGAAGCATATTGCTAATCCATTGCTTCATATGTTCGAAAAATGTGTCTGCTCAACAATGTAAAACACGCAATGAACGTTGTTGATCTGTCAAAATGAAACCCATTGCTACTAATAGTGTGTTACGCAATTACCCCGCTAATTTGCAGCAACCAGGTCCAAGCACGCTCGCGATTAACATTTATGATTTTTTATTATTTTTTGAGTAAATTATTAAGTTATTATTATATATTTTAAAAAGTATTTCTTATTTCTAATAAATAATTTATTGTCCTGTGTATTATATTGTAATGAGTTTTATCAGAATTTATTTAATCCAAAGTAAGTAAGTAAGTATGTAACTAATAATAAATAACTAGCTTATGCCCGCGACTTCGTACGCGTGGATTATAAATTAGTTATAAAACATACATGTGGTAGGTGAAAACTAAAGCTACGGAATATAAACTCCTGTCAAAATCCTTCTAGTAGTTTATTATCAGACAAACATTCTAAAAACTGGATCGTAAGGAAGCGCTGTAACAGTCATGAAAGAAAAGAGGTAATAATTAAAAAAGAAACAATTGTTGGTAGGTAATAAAGTGATTTATGTTGATAAGTATACTTATATTTCCCTAAAAACTAAACACTCGAAATATTAACATGAATTCCGTAAAACAAAGTTAACTGTTCCTACTGTTACAATTTTAAACTGTGACGCAAAATTTTTGAACAGCGGGGTCAGCGAGTTCATTTGAACTACGCGTTCGCGGGACTTGCCACGCGAGGAGGGGGGTAACGCTAAATGCCTACTGCGCTCGAATATCCTGGCCTTAATTGAGTCCTCATCTGCAGGTTATAGGGGCGCGGGGTAGGACGAGAACGGGGACCGAAGGAGACGCGGGCGGCGGGCGCTCGTAGCGTGATACACAAGATGCGATAAGGATTTTTCGTTTAGGGATCTAAAAGGAAAATCCTTAAATTTCAAAGCATTTCTTAAATTTAAAACCTAGATCATGTAATAATAGTCTTAAAATATATATATTCCCTACCGCTGTGTATTACATTCTCTTCTCTATGTACAGCATTGAACGTTTTCAGTTGGTTTTTTTTTTTTAATTGTGTAAAACTGAGTGACTTTTCTTCTTACCAAGCCTTGTGAAACTTCTATTTCCACTCTTTTTCTGCGAATCTGTTTTGGTTTTCTCGGTGATTTAAATCTTTCGTTGTCTTTTAATAATTTTCCTTGTTGTACAATTCTAGATACTTACAGACTTTTCCGATAGTCCAGTAACTTTTGCTACGGTTTGTTTTATCTTGTTGATATTGATATTCAGCAGAATTCGGATTAAGTCTTTTATTTCTAAATATCTATAATGGATATTTTTTTATTTATAATGCTGTCCATAATAAAGAGTATTCTATTCTATTCTATATATATAAAAATGAATTGCTGTTCGTTAGTCTCCCGTAGTAATTCCCGGGAAAACCCTAAAAACAGCCCTTTTCTATTTCCCATACAAACGTTTTCTAAATAAAATGTAGAGTCAATTGTCTTTTATTTATCGATTGAGGCAGTACGAAGTCTGCCGGGTCAGCTAGTTCGTATATATTAAAAGCCAGCTGCTTGCACTCGGAGGACACGGTGGAGCATACGGTGGCGGTATGCCCCAATTGGGCGGAGCACCGCCGTGTTCTCGCAGAGGCGATCGGCAGCGGCGGCGACCTCTCGCGCCCGGCCCTGGTTCAATCCATGGTCCGGGGCGAGAGGGAGTGGGAGGCAGTCACCTCCTTCTGCGAAGCAGTCATGCTAGCGAAGGAGGTGGCGGGAGGCTGAGGGATAGGGCCTCACGTCCCAGCCGCCGCGGGAGACGCTCCGGGCGTCGGGAGCCGCGAGACGACTCCCGGCCACCGTAGGCGCGGGCCTGCGGGCGGAGAGTAATGGGTAACTCTCCGTCCGATCAGGACCAGGCCCGTGCCGGACGGCGCGTACGTGTTCCACGCGCGCCTCAAAGAGATGTCAGCATAAGGAAGGGGCCCGAAAGGGCCGAAGCCTGCCGGGGCAGCGGGATTGTCCGAAAGGGTTACCGCTACCCCGGAACACAAAGGGCTAAGGAAGGACAAGAAATCCGTACAAGAAATACGTGCATTGACGAGGACTTGCGGACACCAGCCCGTATTACCTATTATTATTGTACTCTTTGGATCAAACCGAGTTTTGACAAGAATGCGCCCGCCGCCCGCACTTCTCCCGATCCCCGTTCTCGTCCTACCCCCGCGCCCCTATACCCCGCAGCCGAGGATACAATTAAGCGGTTTTCCTATAGCACGAGCACAATCAAAATGTATAACGGCTCTTGCCAAAGAGGTCTATATTTGGCAGTAACGCTTTCTTATAACTGAACGTTTCTTTTAAAAAGTCAATGGGCTGTCAAATAAATGTAGTTTCACGTAGTTTAAAAATGACGATAAACTAAATAGATATTCTAAATAAAATTATCCATTTAAAATGGACTCTCTAATAGTTCTGCGAAAGAGTCAATTGGAGCCAAAATTCACAATACCGAAGAAATCAAAGAAAGCGGTGCCCAAAGTGGATTCGATCCCTCTCAATCCAGACTTGGGAGAGGAATCTTATGAATCTCCCATATCGTTTGTGAAGCTGTATAAGGATTTGTGCGTGGAGAACTCAATTCGTGCGACTAGTCGCGTGTATTCGAGCTCGCCAACACGCGTGCACTTGAACTCGACACGCGTGGACTTAGGTAAACTCAGCCGCTCACGTGGATGTGAACTCGCCGGCTCGCGTGTACACGGTAAGCCTGGCGCCTCAGTTCGAGTGCCCGCCGGGCCACCTGCATGTGAACACGCCCGAGTCGCGTACGGAGTCCTCGCGCTCGGATACGTCGCTGGGGACGCACTACATCGGCACAGAAGTCGAGTGCAGCAGAGTGTTTACCGACGTGCCACCGCTCAGCTCGGCTCGAGCTGAACTAATACTCGAGTTGGATTACGATACTTGTTCCAAAGATTCGGGATTTTTCTAGCAAACTTTATAAACAATGGGTGTTAAAATACTGAAGCAGAAAAAATACAATTTAAATCTGATGTCTCCACTGTCCACAAAATACCTATGCAAGTGTAGGTGTATCGCAGCTTAGACTTTGTCCGAACGCGCTGCCGACGAAACAGTAGCGCGTTCCCACTATGTCGTGACGATTAATTTATCGTTGGACGACTGTCGTCTCTAACTGTTCCCATTATATCGACTGCTTATCATCACCATGTCGTCAAAATACTTATATCTTCGAACGACTGTCGTATCAAGCTGTTCCCATTGGATCGTGACGACATTTTTACTATTCACGGCAGTCACCTTGTCGTTTGCACATCAGTCGCCTCTACGCGTGCTAGCCATTTCCATTGACTTGACAATCTGTCGTCACTGCAAAAAGAAGTCGTGGACGACAGTTAATCGCACCGTCCTATATGTGAACTCCTCCATTCAAATACACAAGCCACGACGCTTTAAGCGACACGATAATCTGTCGTCCCGACATAGTGGGAACGGGGCCTTATCGCCCGGCCACGACTTTGCCGCTATCAGCGACAGCTTAGCTCGGGGCGGCGAGCGGTAAAAACAAATATACTTACAAAAAAGTATTATTATATTAATGACTATGAATGTGAAGACTATGTGGCTTAATTTTCTTTTGCGTTTATTTTTTTCTCAGATAGTTTTAGTCCTGTTCTGGCAGTTTCAGTAATTTATGCGGCCTACCCAAATGTCCTTTCTTTGGTATTGTTCGTCGAATCGTTGAACTCCTTAAGTTTGAGTTAAGCTGCATGAT
The DNA here is from genome assembly GCA_949316385.1 of Globia sparganii. Taxonomy (NCBI): domain Eukaryota; kingdom Metazoa; phylum Arthropoda; class Insecta; order Lepidoptera; family Noctuidae; genus Globia; species Globia sparganii. The sequence goes on from OX438658.1 coordinate 557,984, forward strand.
TAGTTGGAAATGCGTGCACTGACTGGACGGGTCCACTCAATCTGTGTGGTTCTTTCCTCAAAAGACCATTTCAGACACCAATCTACATGGTCTCCACATGATCTGACCAAGATTATGTCTGGACTTTAAAGAGACTGTGACCTTTGAGTTTGTTTCGGCCTTTCTTCTCAGAGTAGTCAGATAGAAAACGCCGAACTCATCTCGTTTTTAAAAATATGATTGACGTGTAATAGTACATTATGATATAAGTGCGGTAAGTTGAAATTACAGCCGAGGCGATATTGCTAGCCCGAGCCGTAGGTGAGGGCTACAAGAAAGCAGAGGCTGTAATTATCAAAGCGCACGTATCGTATGTCATACGACGTTTTATAACAACCCTTCCCTTTACGAGCAAATGTGTTATAAAAGTGTTTATAACACATTTGCTCGTAAAGGGTCTCTTATTTCACCAATTTCAATATCGTAATGTATGTCATTACGAACTTGTGCGTTATTGTAATGTAAAACGCACAACTTTCTTCATAATAAGGTAATACGTACGGTTTATCAAGATGCTCCGTCTAAAACGAACGGTACTTTTTAAATCATAGCAAAGAGTTTTTATGTCAGAAAAGTGACATAAAAACTACACAAACTACACAAACATTTTATGAATCAAATTAACTTTAGGAGATAAAATATAAACATTTAATTCTTTTATTTAATTAATTTTGACAATAAATTACAACCATTGTAACTACTACGTCATAACCGTCGAATATCTATTTGGTCCTTGTTAACAAAATACATAAAATTTGGTCCGAAACAGCAGTGTCTGTCAGACACTGTCTGATGAGGACGAATGTAAATTAATATTAGAAAGTCTATCCGAAATATCGTTAAAACGTTTAATTTTTCGTCAACAAAAGGTGACTTCTAGAACACCTGCCCCAAAAAAAAATAATCTAATAACACATAAATACACAAGAGGTCTATGTTGTAGGAATTAAAACAAACGCAAGTAAAACATATTCTATTTTTTTTATAGCAATTGATTTATTTAACTAAATCAATAATATTGTAAATGCAATAAATTATGAGTAAGTAATACATTGGAGTTCCGTACTGTCTGTAACGTAATCGCGTTGTTGCTGCTTAAACATATTGAATGGATACAATACAATCAAGACAAAACTAAATCAAAATAAAAGCAATAATGCACACGGAATGAGTTCTACCTACAGTCAAAGGTTAAAAACATAGATTATTTTGTACCATTGATGTCATACTTAAAAATTATCCAAAAATAGAAGATGTGCCGTAAAATGGGGCTATTTGAAAAACGAGGGGCTATTTGAGAAAAAGTAGAAATAAGATTGCATCGTTAATTTCTGCGTAAATCCGAACGCGCCCATCGTGAGTTTACGGAATTTTGTCACAGGCGCTAATGTCAATTTTAAAGCAACCAATCAGAAACATTAATTCGTTAGATGTGCCCGATTTTTTTTTACATGCCTTTATTTATTATTTTGGTATGTTTACTCAATGTTCTTCTGCTTTTCACCATTTATAATCAGTAATGACAGATTGATTATCTTTATTACTTTTTGTGTGTTAGGTATGATGATTGTTTGAAGATGGGGATATCTCAATTCAGATGTATTGGATGTATCTGCGATTTTTTTCTATATTTCTGCTTGTTGCAGATGTTTTCCAATTAACTTCCGCCATGGACCGCTTTACAAAAAGTTTACAAAAAAAAAAAATTAACCAAAGTATTTGGAATGGAAAATATCACACAAACTGTACGGATCATACAGCAAAGTCCTCCAACAAGCAATATCTTCTGTGCAAAAACACTAAAACCAGCTTCTGAATGGCACAGTATCCCTATTGCTACAATATCTCAAAAATCCAGAGGGCAAAATTGTAGCCAGCGTAAATCTGGTCATCCTCCTGTTCTCAAATATTGAAGAAAAAATAATAATATTTATAAAATATGCCAAGCAGTTTCCGATTGGGGATTTCACATAGATATACTCAATTTAAGAGTTTAGGCTCATATACATTTGTCTAAAATTGGAAGGAACAAAAGGATTTCCACAATTGTTCTCATTATTGTATCAAAAACTAACTGCAAATGATGCAGGAAAACAAAATATAACTAGCGGTTTTAATAAATGTGATGTTAATCTAATAAATCGGTTAAAGAAAATAATAAAAAATGCCGAAAATGTAACACTGTTGCCGCCCAACGCATATTTAAAAAAAAAATCATTTTGAATGATGAAGACGAAGGAAAGTCCCTGAAAATCGATCTTCATAAAAATAAAGAGTCGATAATGGAGAAAATAGATTAAAAAATCACTAAATTTGAACATCAACCATCTACAAGTAGCGAGTGTTTCGAGCACAGATATAGATACACCTAGATAACGCAAGAGCAACTACTTCGCGTGCCAAAAATAGCACCAACTTACGTTCAAAAATCGTAAGCCGCCACTTTCGCGCTCAGTCCTGTGTACCGCTGGCTGGGTGAGTGTGAGTGAGAAAGAGCGCTTGTGACGTCATAGTAGGTAGTCACAAAACTGGCACGCTTGGATTTCATACAGATCGTGATATTTGCGTTATCTAGGTCTATCTATATCTGTGGTTTCGAGATGTAGATGATGATGATGTGATGTGGTTTGTGTGATGTGGTGTTGAAACACAGAACAGAAAAAAACAGTAGAAGTAGCATAGCGCTTCATTAGTATCGGAACCAGCGTACCCAAACTCACACAAATACAGGTTAATTATATTCTGTAACACTAAGAAGTCCATGGTGTAATTGGTAGTTAAATATTGAATGAAAGTAGGAAATATGTCAGACGTCGCTTATTTGAAAATAAACCACAGTTCTAAGACGATAGAGTTGTTTATTGTCTACTTTTTGTTAAGTATTTATTACCTTTTCTGTTTAAACCGCACACGGAATAGTTTTATGACCAAGTTATGCTACCCGCCGCTAGATGTCACTATAATAAATTCATTAGATTTTAAGCTCTATTTCGTTATAGATAAGATTGATATTTACGTAACGAGATCATTACTATTCGTCTTCCTCTAGGGATGTACCAATGTCGTTGACTTATTTATCGACATTCCGTTTTATTTTCAAACAAAATAGTCGACAGCTAGAGTCGATGTATATATTATTATTAAAGACGACCAAAGCTTATAAAAGTGAGAATAAATTTAATACAAATTAAAATGAAACAATGGTTTAAATAATTACATAAGTAAAAACATACAGAGTTGATACGACAGAGGGGCATTAAATTACACTACGTATACTATACGTGTTTAGTATTAATTCGATACGGTATAAAAATAAAAAGCATCATAAATGAGATTTTTTTTGTTTCAAACAAACTAAATAGCTTACAAATCAGAATAAAACGCAACCACCCTTTGTAAATAAAGGAGAAACCCAAACTTCATAAAAACTTGGGCCTGGTGACTGACCTTGGATAACTATACAAAGTGGCAACGTCCTACGTCGCGCGCGGGCAGAGTAACTCGAAACACACTGTGGATTTTCCAAACTGCAGTACCGGAGATTTTGCCGATTCCAGATCGGTCCGAGTAAAAGTACTCTCATCGGTCCATATTAAATTAGTTAAGAAATGACGGTCTTCGGATGTTTTATTTAGTAGCCATTGGCAGTAACTGTTGCTGATCGGCAAGTCTCTCGATAAAAAAGTTTGCACCTTCCGATATTTAGAAGGTTTGCGTTTTTTACGTTTTAGAACCTTGTAGATAGTTCTATGGCAACATCTAAACTGCCGGGCGGCTCTGTGGAGACTCGTCGGGCTGCGGGAAAATTTTTCTAAAATTCTTTCGTCCCAAGCAGCGGGCATTTACCGCGGTGGCACTCCCTCCTGTTACAGCTTATTGTCCCGTAATCACACAGTTTATTGTCCCGTAATCTTTGTACTGCCAACTGTATGGTGCGGGCATTCCTAGGGCAATTGCGGCTATCACAATACCTTTCTCTGTAAGTTCGTAGAGCTAACGTTGCGTTTCCACGGCATTCGCCGTAGATTAAAATCATGTCAGTGTATTCTGACGCCGTGTCAGTTACACGAGGTATTTTTGAACACTTTAATTATACACACACACAACCAAAGTTTAACTATCACAATAGAAACAGTCAATTACAAAAAAAAAAAACACTAACACTAAATAATAATAGTCCCAAGTTACGTATCCTGTCCTGTCACAATAAAAAAAGGAATACTGTCTTAAACTTATTTAGTGTCCTATCACAATAACAAAACAAATTCACAATTATTGTCAGCGCACAAGTTCGACAAAACAATAAGGGCGCAGGAGCTTCCGCGTACGTACCTACGTTCCGGAAGGGTAGCGTCGGCGCACTGAAAAAACAAGTTTTTTGGAGGCCCCACTTACTGATCGCAAGAACAAAATACAGAGAGTACAGAAGTCAATCTACATACAAAGTGCGCTCGAGCAACGCACACATAGACACCGCTCACGGACACGATATCTCGGACTGGTTGGGACTAGTGCGAGCGCAAGTGCCATCCGCTTGAGACATGCGTCTATGAAGTGCAAAAATGGAGCAATAAAAAAAAATTATAACTGTTCAGTGGACGGTTGTTTAAATTCAACATTAAACGGTGAATTGTCGTTTTTTAATCTACCAGTTGTTTCAGAGAGGTAAGTAGGTATTTGCTTGTATTTCGATGGTTTGTATTAACGTAACACAGTAGTTAGGTAGGTAGGTAAGCGCCCCGGCCCCCAGTCCCGCGCCGTAAAGTAAAAGCGAACATGACTTTGTAGCACTTTGTGACAAAGTAATGTAACAATAACATTAAAATTAAAATATTTTAGTTATTATTGGTTTTTTCGTTTCTCATCATCATCAATAAATCAAACAACTAGATGCGAGTGCCACTACCACGATAGTTTTTTGTGCATAAGCCAAAGTTGACAACCATAGCGCGACCGCCGAGCGTAGACTTCTGTACTCTCGGTATTCTGTGTCGCAAGGATCTAAGATACAATAGCAACACACTGACCTATTTCTATTTCTTTTACGCACGTGATGTTTTGCCAATAGGATTGTCACTCTCTTATGTACTACGTATTGGTTTATGACTTGCGTAAGAGCGGCAACAACGTATCGTAGATTTATCGTTTTAAGGTGCATGACCTATGCCTGTAGACATAATCAGCTGTTAGGAAAAATACATCGTGTTCAAACGGTGCAAAAACTTAAAAAATCATTTGCGACTAAACTACTGTTTCAATTTAATTGATTTTTGGTAGAGAGCTTGATAATGATACCTAGTATAGGCAGTTTAAAGGAAAGCCCATCTGTCGTATCAACTTTGTATATTTTTTTGTTTTGGCACTGGTGTATCGGCTAGGTATGTTTTTCCGCTTTTTATTAAAAAATCTACTTCTACGACGTGATCTGAGCAAATTGTACTAGTTTTTGCAGGAAACCAAGTTTGCCTTCCAGTCGCTTCAATCCATTTTTCTTTCCTGTCTGGATCCTGAAATCTAAAACCACAAAACAATACGTACCCACTTTTTATAGGTTTGAGTCTTTGTGAATTACACTTGTTCAAATAACCTTTTCTCGATTAGAATATTACTAATAGATTACCCATATTCATGTTTCGCTTATTTCAAACTTGGGTAAGGTAGAATTAGAAAAAAAAGGTTTGAACAGTTCATGGAAATGTGTTCAATTACTAATACACAAAAAAAAAACCGCACACCGTTAAATTTATCCCAATATTTGTCATTGAACACAGGATACATTTTAAGTTTAAAATATCGATAACTCATTAATAATTATCGATAACGGCAATCTCTAATTGAGTAGCTGACTGTGACATGTGCATAGTTGGAATTTTCGCGAAAAATATGTTTGAGTTTAAACGAAAGTAGACCTTAAATTGTAGACCTTACAGTCAACTTTTACTTGTCATGTTTAATAAAATATTGTCTTTTCAAATTTTAATCGAAATAAAACCAAATAAGATTTACCGATGGTACATTATACCTGCATTTGATACATTTTTGGTCCTGCTATCGTATTTACATTCTAAAACAGTACAATAGGGCATTTTTGTATTTTTTTTCAAGTTCCTTTTACTGTAACGGCTGTAACTAGACTGATATGCGTGGTGTGGGCGTGGAAGCAGACATAAGCAGAACTCCGCAAACCTCGGGGTACGCGGGCCCCGCCTACTTGCGACTTCTACTGTTTTTTTCTGTTCTGTGTGTTGAAATGAGCTGTCATAACTACTGACACTAAAGACTGTTCTCTAGAGTCAGACGATTCAAATGTAACTACAACTAGGTAGTTCTTTTGATGAAGAATCTGATAAAGCTTCCGTAGTAATCAATGATGATGATATTTTATTTTTATTATATAATCACTTCTTACCTTATTGATAAGGGATCACATTAATGAAAATGCAATAACATTTAGCACAAATTGAGAGCATTGAAGAAGTCCATTATACTGTTGCCATCTACCAAGTATGGAAAACAAAACAAGGTTTAAGATTTGCCAAAACCAATAATAGAAACACCACCAAAAGTTTTGAAGAATTATGTCATGAAACCTGTTCAATTAATAGAAACCAAAAATAATGTTTTGTACTCCTATATAAATGATAAAATTACAGTGATTTAGTTATTTTTGTACCAAATAGCCTTATTTTACGGTGTATCTTCCTTGCTCACCTAAACTTGTTTAAATGTTGAGATTATCTCGTCTACAATATTATTATAGGAACATGATCATCACTAGTGTCTAATCAACAATTTTGAATAAAATCATCAAGAATGACTTTTAAAATTCATCACATATTAGAAATATGATCTATAACATCACTTATACTTAAAATACACTCAAACATACAAAAAATCAGTCCGTTTCAATCTACTTACACTACGACTACTTCTCTTTGACAGTAACATTAAAATATTTCAAAAGTGTTCTACTTTTCTTGTTAGACTTGGGCGTTCTTTCCGACACGGAAGTCCTCCGTGTGGGAATATTTTCTTTGGGGCTGAGAGGAGCTGTCACGTGCAACTTGTCGGCGACGTCCGCGCACTTCCCTTTCCTCTCGCGCACCATGCGCGTCAGCCAGTCGGTGGTGCAGTCCTTTTTCTTGACAGGCGACATTAGCCGCAGGTGAGGCGCCTCTCCGTCCAACACGAAGTTCGGCAGGTCCTTGGTTGGCGTAGTGAACGATATGATCCTCAGCTTGCTAGGCGACACCTGTACAGGGGATCTGTTGTGTGATGTAGTCGGAGATAGTGGTTTCATGCCTTTCGGCGATAACATTTTGCAGTTTTTACTTTCATAATTCTTAGTGGGCGTCATGAAGGAGGAGCCCGCTTTAGATATGTAGCACCAGTTGCTGGAAGCCTCAATTTCATAATTCCTAGGCGGGCTTTCTTCGAGACAGTCTCCAGGACGTTTTGTTCCTGCTGACAACAGCTTTGGTTCATTTTCTTCAGGTAGGATATCTAACTTCAGTCTTTTTACTGACATTTGAGCTTCCTCTGTATCTTTGGAAGCATTCATCAGATCTGTGAGGCATCGTTTTGTTTTTCTAATAGCACTGCCTTGCGAGCGCATTCGCTTGGCACTGTAGGATCCGGGCGTGGTGATCAGTTTGCGTTTGAGTGAATTAGGAGTTTTATCGAGCGCGCCCCACTGCGGCAGGCTGGCCACGTCGGTGCGCGGCACGAGCTCGGCGCGGCCGCGCAGCTCGCGCTCGCGCTCGGGCCGCTCGCGCTCGCACTCGTGCCACTCGCGCCCGACGCGCCACAGCTTGTGGCGCGCGTCGTCGCTGCAGGTGACGAGCTTGGTGTCTCCGCGCGCGCACCAGGCGGCGCACGTGACCTCGGCCCAGTGGCCGGCCAGGCGCACGACGGGTGACGAGTACTTCACGTTCCACACGTACGCGTTCTTGTCGCTGCTGCCGCTCACGAGGTACATGCTGTCGGGGCTGAGGCACGTCTTGATGTAGAACGTGCTGTTCTCGTGTCCGATGTACCTCTGCTCCGGCATCGCGTTGTACGTCGATATGTTGAAACAATAGATGACGTTGTCCATACAGCTCGCGTACAGCCTCATTCTAGCGTCATCTATGATCAAGTTGGTGTATCCGTTCTTGGTGGAGCTGCCACAGTAAGGTATGGAATGCTTGGGGAGCGGCTCCCGCTTGTAGATGTTGTAGTTCTTGCGCAGGTCCCACACCTTGATGTTGCCGTCGCACTCGCCGCACGAGATGAGTGTGGTGTCGTCCTGGAACACGAGGCCGGTGATGCTGGTAGCGCGCTGCGTGTCGACGCGCGGCCGCTTGCCGTGCGAGCCGGGCGTCTTGGGGTTGAAGCTGGAGTGGCAATTCATGAGGCAGTTGTCTGGCTTGAGGACCACTGAAGGTTGATTGTTGGCTCGTATGTCCCACACCAGTATGTGTCCATCCCGAGCGCCCGTGGCGAAGACCGAGGGCTCTGTGGGCCGGAACACTGCAGTCTTTACAGATCTCGTGTGGCTTGAGAAGACTAGGACCCTTTTAGGAGCACCCTCTGCCACGTCCCATAGACATGCTGTGTGGTCACCTGAAAATTTATTACAATAATTATTTGACTATTCTGTGGATAACAATAAATTTTATTGCAATATTATAAATAAGAAATATCATTTCTAAAAATAATTTCAAACACTCATTCCCATTTCAATGAAAATGCACATACTGCAAGCAGGCTTTAAAGCTCCAATCAAATTTCTGAATATTTCAGTTAATCGTAAGGTCTCTGTACATGGCACACAGTTTATATAAATTATGATAAAACCCTTAAAAATTAAGGTATTTCTGCTTCCTAATGAATGGCTATGTACAGTCCAGGGTTGATAAAAATCATGATTAAAAAAAAAAAATCAAAATAATCCGATTAATTTGATTTAAATCGGGTTTATTTGATTTAAATCAGATTTTTTTGAATTTTTTTACTTGTCTTTTTTTTTTAATTAATAGTCAGTTCTTCATTAAAAGGAAAACAACATATTTTGGTTTAATTTTCTTATTAATAGGTACAATTAAGGAAATTAAACAAGTTTTACTAATAAAATCAACAATTTAAAAAACGGTGGGGTAGAATAAATTACAAGGAAAGTAATAACTTATAGACTAAAAAAGAAACATGAAGCAATACTTATGGTAAGTAAGTATTAATAAATTTAGTAGTAAACTTTATTATTTTTTAGTATTGAGTTCCTTCAAAAGGAAAACTAATTTGGCTGCCTTCTCAGTGCCTAATCTGTTTCTTATTTTGCTGTGCACTAAATTGAATGCCGAAAATATTCTTTCGACCCCAGCCGAAGAAGCAACTGTACTCAGCAGTTGCTTGATTATATCCAATTCTTCTTCTGTTATACATTTTTTTATATTATGTATTGCTACCCACCAATCAATCGGGGCAGTTTTCTGTATGACTTGTTTATCGACTAATACTCATGTGAAAGGCTCAACTTTTGCATTTAAACGAATAATGCTACTCATTAAACTACTACCAGTCTCTCCATAGTTTGGAACTGTATCGGTAATCTGTATACTCGCATGGAATTGCACACGTGTGCGCGCCGTAATCTATGTCGGGGGATGTCCCTAGACAATTTTTGGCCGACTTGGTTGCAGTAAAAATGTAATGATTTAAATCATTGATTTAAAAAAGAAATCACTTGATTAAAATCACTGATTTAAATCAAGTGATTTAAATCATATCAATCCTGGTACAGTCAGCAAAGGAGACAAGTATTCAGGGTCTTCGAATATAGTTAAAGTTTACTAAGAAACCAATGGATGTTTTCGAATGAAAAATTTGATTAATGAACTGTTTGTTTTCTACTAAATAAATTCAAATTTATTTGAAAAAATCAATGCCCAATCAATCGATTTCTCCTTTGCTGACTGTACCACTTTATTGAAACATGTGACTATGAATGATAAAGGAAATATTTAAAAAAAAAATAAAATACATTTATTTCGAGCAACATTAACTCATATGTGGAGTACACACAAATACAGACAACTTGCCAAGAATAATAAAATAAAATGAAAAATAAAATAAAATAAAAAGGATGATGATCTAACGGGCCCTGCTGACGGCAACATGCCTATCACAGCAGTGCCGTATGTATGGGCAGTCCATCCATCCAGTGTGGTAGTTAGCAAGGTGTTGATATGATAAATTATGTTTTGCTACACTGTTGATTATGGTTTGGTTGGCATAGCAAGTAACTTCTACAATTTCATAACTGTTTTTGGCTGCATCAAAATAGGTTTCCAGAGAGATATTCAAGTGTAGCGCACCATGGGCAGCCACCCTTTTTTTTTTGTGGATGGGAAATCATCAAGCTACGGCCCTTACGGGCCCCTTCCTTGTGATGCTGACATCTCTTTGAGGCGCACGTGGAACACGTACGCGCCGTCCGGCACGGGCCTGGTCCTGATCGGACGGAGAGTTACCCATTACTCTCCGCCCGCAGGCCCGCGCCTACGGTGGCCAGGAGTCCTCCCGCGGCTCCCGACGCCTGGAGCGTCTCCCGCGGCGCCTGTGACGTGAGGCTCTCTCCCTCAGCCGTCCCGCCACCTCCTTCGCTAGCATGACTGCTTCGCAGAAGGAGATGACTGCCTCCCACTCCCTCTCGCCCCGGACCATGGCTTGAACCAGGGCCGGGCGCGAGAGGTCGCCGCCGCCGCCGATCGCCTCTGCGAGAACACGGCGGTGCTCCGCCCAATTGGGGCATACCGCCACCGTATGCTCCACCGTGTCCTCCGGGCGACCCTCGCAGTGGTGACACCCGGGCGTTTCCTCCCGCCCGATGGTATGCAGGAACCTCCCGAAACACCCGTGTCCGGTGAGGACCTGCGTCAGGCGGTAGGTGAGGGCGCCGTGGCGCCTCTCTAGCCACTCCTCAAAGAGGGGTCTTACCGCCGCTATCGCGGCGTGCCCTGCGCTGGGTTGCGACAGTCGCTCTTTCCATGCCGCCATGAGATCACGCCGGAGGTCGGTCCGCTCCGCCGCGATTTGCCGCGGCAGCGGAGTTTCCCCCCGGCGTAGTGCCTCCGCGCGCCACTCGTACAGGCGCGCGAGGACTATCGCCTCCAGATCCCACGGCGGCAGTCCGGCAAGGAGGCTTGCCGCCTCGCCCGAGATCGTGCGGTACCCCCGGATCAGCCTTACGGCTACCACCTTCTGGGGCGCGTTCAGATAGTGGCCGGCTCGGCAGCCACCCCTGCCACAGTCTTGCTGACTTACTAATATTTCTACTACACAGTGAGCTGTTCTCATGTAGTTCCCACTGACATTAGAGAAGAATTGTTAATATACCTAAATCACTTTATATTTTTAATATGATGGATAATGATACCTAACCATTTAAATTCATTGTTGTTTTAGCTATGAAATTTGTTGGTTATAATAGTTAGGGAGGCGAGGTAGCTAAATGGCGTAATTCAACGGCGCCGTCGAGACCTATCAAAATCGAAAGATAAAATGATTTCGAAAAGAAAAGCTCGTATGGTAAAAACCATTTTAGCGGTGGGTTTGGCGTGTACGGTTTTTCAAAAATGTTAAAAAAAACAGTTACTTGGGCATTCTCGAGCGCGTCAGATATTCATACTACGTTTGCCCCAAGTGCCTCCGATAACAACGATATACTAATCTGCCGGTTTGCGTGGTGGGGGTAGGCATATAAAGTAGTCAAAAATGCAAAAAAAAAAAATTTACTCGAGCGCGTCAGATTTTCGGAAGGGGTGTTAAGTAGGCCCCAAGGAAGCTCCCTTTAAAAAAACTGACGATTTCGGCGTGACGATAAGTTGCGATGAATTTTTGAAAATGCAAAAAAAAAAAGTTTTTTTGAAATACTCGAGCGCGTCAGATTTTCTTAAGGGAGGTTTATCTCGGTATCCTGAAAGCATATTTCCTTAATCTGACAAAAATGTTGGTGGGTTCTCTTAATCTGATCGAAAAAGGTTTTTTGGTTTCTTTTTTTTTCTTTCTTTCTCCTTGACAAAACGGGGAATTTAAGAATGACAATAAAGCGATAGATACAACCAACGTATTATAAATGTAGATGAAATGTAGTACGAATTGTATTATTTATTGTATAAAAAAAAAATGAAATGAAATACAAATTGTATTATAATTGTATTGTTATGTATGATCTTTACATTTTTGCTCAATACAATTCATCAAAGTTTCCAGCACATTCGAGAAATATATCGTCGTTATACGGGCACATAGGTCTACGGTAGGGGACCATAAACATATATATATATATATATATTAGGGTGTACCGAAAACTCCCTTCTACCGCTTCTTTCCCCACCATCAATGTTGCGAAATAAAGGAAAAATACTGGTAGGACGGCATATTTCCGCGAAGCGCTCAGTCTGTATTAAATGTTTATGGCAAATTCCTCTTTTTTGCTTCAATTCTTCACTTCTTTTTGCTTACGGTACGTCCAAAAAACAATTTGAGGATCAACAGGCTATTGAATAATATATATGAAACTGTACATGTTAATAATACTTTTGTATACAGATACGCGTAGCTTTTTCCGAGACCACGAAAATTGTCGAGAAGCTTTAGAAAAAAAAAATTGTGAGATATAATAAAAGTCACATAATTTAATTATCGTTATTTCATATCAATTTTTTTAACACCCTCAGTTTTCGAGATATACTCAAAAAACCGGGAGTTTCAGTTTTTATGATGCTTCAAGTCAAAAAGTTTTAACTTTGGACAAAAATGTAAAGAGACCTTTTTTGTGTAAAATAAAATTACCTTTTTTGTTTATTTAAACTTTTTTTTTGTAAGATGTTCGCGACTTATATGCCGCAACGCGTTTTTCGGAAGACGAAATGGCTCCTCCACACTTCTGGTCATGCGGAAACCGGCAGATTTTGTATTTTTAGTGAGTTTTAGATTATATTCTTCAAAATAAAAAATAAAAAAATCGCGCTCGAGAATGCCGGATTAACGTTTTTTTTTTACAAGTTCGCGACCCTATAACTCGGCGGCGTCAAGGACTTATCGTCAGATTAGTTAAATTTAGTCTTAAAACACTAAAATCAACCCCCAATATCTTAATCTGACGCGCTCGAGTATTTCAGACTATCGATTTTTTTTTACTAATCTGATCGTCTATCCTAGGCGCGCGTCACTACTTATAGAGCTAAATACTTTACAAGGTTGTTCTATTAGGTCTAAGGTATCTCTCATATCTCAAACTGCCACGCTCGAGTATTACCGAAAATTCCCCTATTCGCCTCCCTAACTATAAAACTGCAACAATATTTAATGAATAGGAAAATCTCATTGATAAGTTTTGCACATTGTTATAATGAGCTGTTATTTTCATCACTTATTTAATTCAGGTAAGTACAACCATCTATCTCAGAGATGGATGCTAAGTATTTGATAATAAATTGGGAACAAAACTATGTTGGTGTCTTGCTTACCTGAAACAGTCACAAAGTTCATGTTCTGAGGCATCCATGCCAGGTCGAAGACAGCATTGTTGTGGCACTGGAACCCTTCCAATGTGCTAGCAGTTGTTACATTGGATGTATCCTGTAATCACAAGTTACCATGACGCACTGAGCATACCCTTAAGTTCTGCAGAATTAGCCCATATTATAATGCCATAATGCAAAATTGATGCCACGGTATGCACATAGTCCCACATCACATGTGTTAATCTGTACAGAAAAAATGCGAATCTATCTACCTTTGTGCAGAGTTCATCAATATGAGCTTTCCAGTTACACTATTTGTCTATTGTTATCCCTAGGAATTTTGTACTCTCAACATCTAAAATTGCATCATTATCGAGTTGTATTATTAACTGTGAACACTTGCTGTTGTATGTTTGGAACTGTATTATTTTGGTTTTGCTAATATTAATGTGGAGATTGTTTTGATGTAGCCAAGTGATAATTTTATTTAGTGTTTCGTTTATTTCAGTCTGGTATTCACCTACGTTATAATTGTCGTTTTGAATGCTGAGGGTCGTATCGTCAGCATATAGTATGCAGTTGTGGTTACGCTAGCTAAGTCATTAGCATACAGCAAAAACAAAAGTAGTCCCAGTATGGTTCCTTGAGAAACACCAAAATTATTTTTCCGATAGGAAGATCTACAGACGATTTTTTGATGCCCTGCTTGTCTCTAGATCTCCACACATTGTTGTTGATGGGTGATGTAACTTTCGAACCATTTCAACGCGTTTCCTCTAATGCCGTATCAATCCAATTTGACAAAATCGAATGCGTTAGAAAAAAAAAAAAAAAAAATAAAAATAAAAAAAAAATAAAATAAAAAAAAAAAAAATAAATAAATAAAATCGTTGCCTTTTGGGCACGTTTCCTGTTGACAGCGATGCGGACGAATTTTTTGATGCCCTTTGATTATTTCCCCTTCTTTTTATATACTTGTAGATATTATTATTATTTTAAGTCTGTTATATAATTATATTGTCCAGTTATTTAATCTACTTAAATCTACCAATGCGTTAGACATATCTAAGAAAATAGAGGTAATTGATATTTTATTATTCAAACTTTTGCTTATAAGTTTTAATAAAGCAAAACAAGCCAATGTAGTAGATTTATTTTTCCTAAAACCAAATTGATCTTCATTTAGTATGTTATACTTTGATAAGAAGCTGTAAAGTTTTTCATGCTTAAGCTTCTCAAAAACTTTCGAAATTATTGGTATGAGCGTTACGGGACGATAGTTGTTCATATCATTAGTGTCACCTTTCTTGTAGATTGGTATAACAATGGAGACAATTAATAATATAGTAATGTCATTAGTTTATTAGTCAAAACGTATTATACTTAAGCCTTACCTGAATAGCAACTCTGCCATCCTCGTTCGCAAGAGCAAGGATGTGCTCGTAACCGGGAGCCTCCGAGAATCGGCACGCAAATATCGGGGGATCCTGGTCAAAGCTAGCCGCAATGTTCGCATTCTGTAGCCCATAGAATGATTCCTCGCTGTCGACCACCAGCCGCTTCAAGATGTTGTCATAGTTCAGCCGACAATCTGCAATAACCCATCCGTTACTATCACTAATCAATAAGTACAATTTTTTAGGATCTTATTTTA
The DNA here is from genome assembly GCA_949316385.1 of Globia sparganii. NCBI lineage: Eukaryota > Metazoa > Arthropoda > Insecta > Lepidoptera > Noctuidae > Globia > Globia sparganii. The sequence continues at coordinate 573,185 of OX438658.1, forward strand.
AAATTTTCATGTATGTACTTACAAATGCCAAGCTGACGATCGATCAAACACTGAATATCATTCATTTTCAGACATTGCCAATTTACACAGTAAAATCACAACAATATCGGCGCAGCAACGCTAGATTTCGATAGAAACTAAAGAAAACAGCTCAGAACTGAAACTGACACGACAAGAAATAAAATATATACCACGATATGGCGCGAAAAAGTGGGGACAGAGGGGAAATCGAAACGTAACGTCAAATAATGCAAAACAAAGCGTTTTGTTATGCACATTTTAGGAATAGGTACGTTTTGTGAAAAAAATATTAAAATTCTTTGTTCTATTTCAATGAAAACATATTATGCATTATTTTTATTTTGAAGATGTTTTTTATTGGTATTGATAATTCCAGTTTTCTAAATTAACCTTACTTTAGATGGAAGCTATTGATCATAGACAATAGTGTGTTCGCATTGTTCATTGTTTGTTTCTCTTACCTTTTTTTTTTGGTGCCCAATCCAGTGTTGATACAAGAACCCGGTATCCAAATTACGGTCTTTTGATTCGTTGAACTTTTTGACATATCTTATTTTCTGTAAGATGTCTGTGGTAAAATTCCAACTCCAAGTGAGTTTGCTTTGCTTTTGTTGTGGTGAATTTCAGAAGAGAAATAAAATTTTAGGTTTAAATGTATCAATATCTTGCATAACGGGCAGTGTTTGGACTAAATGGTCATGAATATTGTATTGTTACTTTTGACGTTTGTTTCTAAAAGTGCTAGACCAAGAAATGTCCGTTAAAACTCGTGTAATCTAACTGGGCGCCGTACCGCTGGGTTTTCCTTTCGATACGTATAACTCAGAAGTGTAAGTTTCTAAGTAACGAGAGAATCGAAGAGATCGACTTTCAGTAAGGAGATCCTTAAAAAGTAAGTATTCGATTATTTTAATGTTAGAGTTTGTTAGAAGTTCGTTACGTGGACACAAATGATGAGGAAAATGTTGATATTTCAGGTGTTTGGAATGTGAGGCTTACGTGGAAAATGGAAGAGGTTAGCTGTAGCCGGCAGCACGGGAAGTTCGTGCTGGGTGGTCGCGCGGGCAGCTCGAGCGCGGAGCAGGAAGCGCGCGCGTGTGCGTGGTCGGGCCCGCTGCGCCTGCTGGCGTGCCTGCGCTCGCAGTGCGCCGCGCTATGGTGCCAGCGCACCAGGGCCTCGCCGCCGCCCGAGCTCCCCCAGCTGACGTTCCCTTTATGAGCAACATGGACGAAATATCATATTGGATTTGTACCAAGCGGGCACCGTGCCTGATGAACTATGATAGTGTCAAAAAACAGAATGAGCAAGCACAGTGTTCTAAAAGTAAACCTAAAAGTGTCCCCAGTGCTGCCGAGGTGCCTTCACCTAAGAAGAAGAAAAAGAGGAAGCTGTCTCTACTAGAAGACGACTCAGGCTCTGCAGATAAGCAGCAAAATGTATATTTTGACACTTCTCAAAAGCAGAAACAGACTGTGATGAGTAGTTGTAAGTCTGATACACTAGGATCTGACTTGGATTTCAATATTAAAATCACCTCCGTGCAAGGCAAATCAAAGAGATTGAAACATCAGAAAAACAACAGAACAACTTTGCACAAGAAAAATAAAGTGATCACATCAACACCCAAGGTGATGCATCTGAGGAGGAGTTTGAGACAAGCTCAGCAGACTCTCAACAACAACAGCCAACTTAATAGTTCCTTTGAAATATTTAATAATAGTCTTATGAATGGCAATAAACATAGTCAAATAGAACAGAAATCACCTGACAAGCCGAAGAAGTCACCAGAACTACTTGCAGGCGGGGACCAGACTGTGGTCAATAAGAAGAACACCTATCATAACAAGTCTAAGAATGAAGTCCTCAATGGACAATTTGAAGACCTTAGTGATGTGTCTGGGTTTACAGCCAACTACATTAGGTCTACAAAACTGCAGTCAACTAAAACTCCTAGGAAATTAAGATGTAAAAACAGTAGGAATCTGGTGAAGGAATCACGCCATAGTATGCAAAAAGACAACACAATGGTTGTCTGTGTCAACAAATCTATGAACACTGGTATACAGAAGCCAGGTGCTCTGAACTGCAGCACAGAATCCGAAAATGTGATCAACTTGATATCCAAGGGTATTGACAAGTCTGCTAGAGTAAACAAGAGCACATCTTTACTCAAGTTCATGGATGCCAAGACAAATAAAAGTGCAAAGGAGGCTGTTTGCAACAGTAAATTAGATGGCAGCAGGACTAGAGCTAAGGGCAACTTGAATGTGTCATTCCAAACACAAAGCACCACATCGAGGTATCCTAAAAGAAGCAGAAATCATATAATACCAGATGTTGTAGAAGAAAATCCAGGAGATGACAAACGGGCAGATAAAAGGAAAATTAGTAAAAATTCAAGTGACTTCAACAATTCCGATCGTAAGGAGAATCCTGAAGCTGCAGCAGTGTCTAGAACCAGAAGTGGTAGGAACATTGGCTTAACGCTGAGGCATCCTGAGAACTCAGTTTTAGTCCTAAGTAATTCTACAGAGCAGGTTAGTTCCATGGTTAGCATGAATGTGGCTAGTCCTGGCACAGAGCAGAGAGATAAACTGAAGAAGAAGAAACGGATCACAAGGCATTTACGTTCAAAGAAAGCCATGGAGAAACAAACCGGTTTACAGAGAGACTCTCTAAGAGACAAGAGTGGTTTTGCTGCTTGTTTTTCTGACAGTGATGACGATAGTGAACCATTAAAGCAAAGGAAATTTTTCTGTGCTTAAAACTTTAAAGACTTATTGCAGGCTTCCTTGCAGATTTACTTTTAACATTGTTAGACATATGAATGTGCACAAGTACACACTTCATGTACAGGGGTAGAGAGTAAAGAATGTTGTAAAGGAAACAAGTATACATGGAACATTTATTCACTTACTGATTAAATTAGATTAGGGACTTCTTAAAACTAACCATAAACACATTCTGTCTCATTACAAAACAAGATTTAACATTAGTTCAAACTTGAACCTTCCAGCTAGTTTGTGGATTTCAGACTTAGAACTCATTTTGTAATGAGATGCATTGTAATTTTTACTGTATAATTAATTAATTAGATAAAAATAAATCAATTTACAATTTAATTAGTTATATAAAATGTACACATTCCAAATGAAATGCCATGCTCATATTACAATGAATTATTCTGAAATGTTGGCCGACTGATTGCCCCCCAAAAATTAATTTGACAACTTGATATCAGATTTGGGTCGAGTTTAGCTGATAATGATGTTCTAATTTAATCATTAAGATCTTTCTCTGCCCTTGTTGGACTTCCATTGCTTGACAAGACTAGAATTGTATAAATTTGCTCAGTGCCTGTATTGTTATTGCACTTTGTATATTATCGGCATTATGTCCATGTAAGCATCTAGATTATTGTATTTAACTTATGGGACAGTAGTATATTTCATTCTACATACTCGTTAACATAATATCATTATTATTGGAGACACTGACATAGCTCGGCTGTCATTTTAAATTAATATTCATTATTGATGAATGTTTTTAGACTATTATTATTTACTTATCATAACAAAAAATATTGTTAGCGTGTATGCAGATGATCTACATTTGGACTGCAACCTGGCTCCAAATAGCATGCATTAAATGGTTGAATAGTGGTTAGCATGCCAACAGTAGTAGAAAGTGGCCCCGATTCTGTTGTTCACAAACTAAACTAAATTTAAATTCAGTGCATATTTTTCTTTCTATTTCATTATGAAAAGTACAGAAGATAAATATTAGTTTAGTCCTGTCAAATTAGATAAGTAATCCATAGACAAGTTTAGACGTGATTAAAAAATTGACTACTAAAAATACGTCAATTTACGTCAGGCGCTGACTAATTTGACAGGACTAAACTAATATTTATCTTCTGTCCTTTTCTTAATGAAATAGAAAGAAAAAGATGCACTGAACTTAAATTTAGTTTAGTTTGTGAACAACAGAATCGGGGCCATTTTCGTTTTATTTAGCAGCTAGCTTGCCCAATTGCCGACCGCCTGCATAGACCTGCCAAAAAAGATCGCGAAATTCTGCTGTTTTTTTTTTTAAGATAAAAACTAGCGCGTGTTTAAATTGGATTTCTGATTAGAAAACAATATTTTAACACAAATGAGATTTGTGTGCAAAATCTTTGTTTTAAAAAGTGCCATTGTATATTGTAATGTATTCTAAGGGCCGAAACACATATCCGCGTTGCGGCACCGCACCGCCAAAATAGCCAGTGCCAGTATCTTCTCTGTCGACTATTTAAATTTGTGTAATGTCTTCTCAACAACAAAAGAGCAATACGTTTATTGCGTTCCATGGCAGAGATACGTCCACCAACATTAGCAAACGGTTGCCCTATGTACGGCAGTAGAACGCTTTGTTTTGCGGCGCCGCAACGCAATGCTCGGTAGCGCGTTGCGTAGCGGCGCGGTGCCGCAACGCGGTTATGTGTTTCGGCCCTAAGTTAAGTATATCTAAGTTAATCCATGACTGTGCCACACTGGAGATAGTTCATTCTATATTTAAAGTGGGAACTTACATACCTACATTAATCATTAATCTATTATTTAAGCACATACCAACTTTTTTTTGTTACATTTATGTAAAATGTAAATTTAATTTTATAAAGAAGGTACCTATTATTTTAATTATTGTTTGAAAATTATTTTCAAATAGCTACTATTATTTCATCCATTTCGGATGTTCCTTAGTATTTGTAAAAGCTGGTAAATCTATAAATTATACAGGGTGGAAAAAATCAATGGACCCTGAAGGGAAACCACTTGAAATCCTTATGATAGAAAATTTATTTTATTTTTAAAAAGAAACAAAACTGCATTCACAGATTTCTCGACAAGCTTACCTACATAAACCAAGAATCTAACCAGCTAAAAAAAAATAAAATAAACACTCGATATTTTATTTTCACTAGTCGATACATTCAATGTTAAAGATAAAATCTCTCTAATAAAAATATTTGGTCTTAGAAAGATTATAAAATCTAACATTAATTAATTAACCGACGAAAAAACGGAGGAGGTTCTCAAGTCGACGCGTATATACAGGGCTACTTGTTATTCGACGTATATCAGTCAGGATCTGATAGGGGGAGCCAAAATGCAACATATTGAACCACCTATATGTATGGCTGAAATTCAATAGTTTTCGAGAAATTTGAATTTTAAGGGTTTTTCGATATAATTCCAAATAAAAAAAAACTTCATATTGAATGGGTACTTTTACACAATTATATTGCCGTTTTTTTTTAACAGTTTTCATTGGTGCGACGATTATAGCATTCCTCGACAAATGGACTATCCAACACTAACATAATTTTTCAAATCGGTCCAGTAGTTTCGGAGCCAAATTAATTTTAATTTCAAACAAACAAATCTTTCCTCTTTATAATATTACTAGCGACCCGCCCCGGCTTCGCACGGGTGCAATGCAATTTAATCAATTTAATTAAACAATTAATAATTTTAATTTAATGTTTTTTTTTAACTTGCCGCCAGCCCCTGCCGCCGATACTGCAGCAACCGCTATGTCCCTGCATTTTAAATATATTATGTAATATCTTCGAAAATATTAATTTAAATAATATGCTGTAAAGGGCCATATTGATCTACATTAAATGCACAATGTATTTAAGGTACTTAATTGGATAAGGATTAGTGCTGTATTGCTTAAAATCGCTTCGTAAATAAGCCATCATTTCTCGTAAAAAGTAAAGGAAAAAAAATGGTTATTGTGGGTTATCCCTAAGAGATAGACATATACCATCGCGGACTTTTTTGTAGACCTTTTTAAGGTGTACAATACTGTAGTACATTATTTTGATGTATCTCATAGGGTTCAGCCAGCGTTTGCAATGTAAGCGCAAAAAAAGGTTTATTTACGACATCACATTAGAAACCTCTAAAATTATCAGTGTTTCTCTACTATATTATACATGTATTATACATATAAACCTTCCTCTTGAATCACATTATCTATTAAAAAAAAAAACCGCATCAAAATCCGTTGCGTAGTTTTAAAGATTTAATCATACATAGGGATATAGGGACAGAGAAAGCGACTTTGTTTTATACTATGTAGTGATTAATTTAGATTCAAAAATTAAAATGGAAAAATGAAAAACTTTTTTGCAAAAAATAAAACTGATTTCAAAAACAGGGAAAAATAACTTGAGCTTCAGAAGTCGGTGACAAAAAACTAAATCAAACAAACAAAAGTCACCGACTACCTACTGAATAACTTTAGCTTCAGAAAGCTAAAGTTATTTTTCACTTTTTTGTGTTTTAGAAATTGATTTTATTTTTGCAAAAAAGTTTTTATTTTATCATCAATTCTAATATCCTTCATATTAGAATTGATTATAAAATAAAATTAACGTTACACAAGTAACCATGAAAGAAAATTATTACTAAAATTATTAAACTATTGAAAATTACAATTTTAATTTTTTTTTCAGTTGGTTCAGTTCCTTGAAACAATTCTTTACAGGTCCTCCGACTTTGCTGAACAGATTGGTTTTCAGTTTTCCACTTTTGGGCACAATGGCGGTTTAATTGCACAGTAAATCTATACTAATATTATAAAGAGGAAAAGTTTGTATGTATGTTTGTAACGAATTGGCTCAAAAAGTACTGGACCGATTTTAAAAATTCTTTCACTAAAATTATTTAGCTTATATTAAATTTTTTAATTCACTTTTAGATTTAATTTTTAGCTGGTTCGATTCCCGGTTTACGTAAGCTTATCGAGAAATCCGTGAAAGCAGTTATGTTTCTTTTTAAAAATAAAGGAGTGTTTCCTTTAAGTAAAATCTTATCTTAAGGATTTAAAGTGGTTTCCCTTCAGGGCCCATTGAATTTTTGCACCCTGTATACAAGGTGTAACAACATATTTAACGCAAGACCTCATACACCCCATTTAGAGTTGAGTTAAAAGCATAATACAATGAACAAGACTTATATATTCCTTTAAAGCTTGCTATTTTTATTAAGAAAATCGTCTTGACACTAGCATTACTTTATGCATTTAAAATTGAGTCTTATTATTAAAAAAAAAATTGAGTCTTAATATTAATTAAGTCTTGCCTAGAGATAAAATTTACTTTTATTTGACTCAATCGGCGGTTAGAATGAAAAATACATAGTTTTTGAAAAAATACCTATATTAATAGTTACCGAAATCGATTCAGTAGTCAATTATAAACAAACTACTTTTAGGACTTGCGTTTATTCTGTTACACCTAGTATCTATATTATCACTACATAGTATAAAAGAAAGTCGCTTTCTCTGTCCCTATGAACGCTTAGATCTTTAAAACTACGCAACGGATTTTGATGCGGTTTTTTTAATAGATAGAGTGATTCAAGAGGAAGGTTTATATATATAATACATACATGCATGTGATGTCGTAAATAAACACATTTTTTTGCGCTTACTTTTCAAACGCTGGCTGAACCCTACGAGATAGGTCAAAATAATGTACTACAGTATTGTACACCTTAAAAAGGTCTACAAAAAAGTCCGCGATGGTATATGTCTATCTCTTAGGGATAACCCACAATAATCATTTTTTATCCTTTACTTTTTACGAGAAATAATGGCTTATTTACGAAGCGATTTTAAGCAATACAGAATTAATCCTTATCCAATTAAGTACCTTAAATACATTGTGCATTTAATATAGATAAATATGGCCCTTTACAGCATGTAATTTAAATGAATATTTTCGAAGATATTACAGATTTAAAATGCAGGGGCATAGCGGTTCCTGCGCTACCGGCCGCGGAGGCGCGTGCTGGCATTCTTGAAATACCTGTACTTAGTATCAGTATTGCACCCGTGCGAAGCCGGGGCGGGTCGCTAGTAATATTATAAAGAGGAAAGATTTGTAAGTATGTTTGTAACGAATTGGCTCAAAAAGTACTGGACCGATTTTAAAAATTCTTTCACCATTTGAATGCTACATTATCACTGATTAATATAGGCTTTTTTAATTGCAAGAAAAAAATAAAATGTTTAAAAAATAAATGTCCACCCGTGCGAAGCCGGGACAGGCCGCTAGTATTGTATAAAGACAATTATGATGATTATGTTATAATCTGAAACACAAATGCGTGTGAGTTTCCCCTTAATTGTAAGAACTGAACTATCTTTCTTTGGCATAATATTATATCTATCGAATTTTTGAATTTAGGGTAATACTGAATTTTTTATTTAGTTTTTATCAAATTTTTGTGCATTAATTTTGTAGCTTTTATGTATTTAATTAAAATTACATAATAAAGTTAATCTTAACTGTATGTTCTGTTTCAATGTCGAGTACCTACCATACTAAAAGCATATCTAAGTACACACGGCTACACATCAAGCTATACATTTCCAGTTTTAACTGACCTCGCATTGTATAGGTTTTTCGTACAATCAGAAGTCAGCTTATACTGGTTATGTATAGCTTGATGTGTAGCCGTGCGTACATAAGTAGTAAAAGAAACGTACTTGAAACGAGGTGTAGGTATAGACGGCTCCAACAGCACAAGCAGTGAACTGTACATAAAATGGTTACCGAATTCCATAAAATAACTGAGAATTATTATAGGAAAGTTGGATGAAACTCGCACAGACCAAGGAAGCATGGCACAAAAGGGAGAGGGGCTGTACTCAGCACTGGGTGGAACAAGGCTGCCGATGATGATGCTCATTGTTTCTAGTACTTTTCCTTAGAAAATGCTACGGAGTTACGGACAGAACCCAGTTCGATGCAAAATTAGCCACTTTTTACCCGAATACGGCGAAGCAAAGAGGACGGTTATGATTTTGACCGGTAAGTATGTATGTATGTTCATCTGTACCCTCATAACTTCTAAACTCCTTGTCATAATTTGACAAATGATATATTGTTGAAAGCGTCTTGATCGTCCGCTGGTTATAGGCTACGTGACGTCACATTAAATTGAATATGGCGCCCTCTAGCGGACATAAAGTGATGACCTAGATTTTTTTTTGTAATCATGCCAATTTGGTTATCAAAATATGAAAAGGCTTAATTAGCACATTTCAAAAATAGTATCTAAATTGTCAACTGTTGCTCACGGATTTGCTTGCATACACCCAATAATTAGGAATAATGTTTATGAAATCACGCCTCAGATTTGAGCGATTAGCGATTTTTGATTTGATTATATTTATGTATGTATAAGTTTGATATATTACCTAGGTACCTACAGTCAGTAAAGGAGATAAGTATGCAGGGTCATCGAATATAGTTGAAGTTTACTAAGAAACCGATTGATGTATTCGAATGAAATTTAATTTGATAAATGAACTGTTTTTTTTTTCTATTAATTAAATTAATTTTTATTCGAAAAAATCAATCGGTTTCTTAATAAACTTCAACTATATTCGACGACCCTGCATAATTATCTCCTTTGCTGACTGTAGGTCTACGAATAAGTAATAAGTCAGGAAATGTAACTGCGATAAAAAAATGACCCAACAAATATTAGGCCCAAGTAGGCGGGGCTTAAAAATTGTACCCAGCGCGTCATCAGTCGGACATTTTTCTTGCAAGCGAGCACTTCGGGTACGTTTTCGTTTTTATCATGGTGAACTACAGCTGTGAATCATCATGCCAGCATGTATTGTGGAGCCATACAAGATTAAAATGTCCAGGGATCACTTTTCGCTGGTAAATAGTAGCAAAATTATAATTATATTCAAAGATGTTCAAATACGTTATCAAACCGAGGTGGTCAATACTATGCAAAATGAAGTCAGTAAATTTTTTACCAATTTAATTATTATTTTTTTATTGATGAAATATTGAAAAGTAAATCCATAAAATTTAGTTACTTTTATAACATTATTCTATTGTGCTTTCTTTTAGTTTCCCTGCCGATCCAATTCGGTAAAATAAGCGGATAGCTTCAGTTAAGCTAGAAAGACAAGAGTACGACTGAATGCCTGTGAAAGCCAGCAGAGTATGTTCCGTTCATTTTGACGAAAAATATTTTTATAAATCATTAAAAGGATATACCATGTTACACAAAACTGCTGTACCTACCAGTTTGAAAGATTCTCTTTTAATGTCTTCTAGACAAAAACTTAATAAATTAATCATATTTCGCAGGACATAGAGTTTATTGGATTGTAAAAAGTAACCCAAAAAAAAACTAAAATATATTATATAAAAAACATTGTACAATAATCATTGAGTTATATAACTAGAGAAGCAAACCTCAATAAAATGTGTCAAAAAAGTGTAGCCACTTTATAAACGCGACGACGTAGCTTTGAAACCACTAAACATTTAAAAGTAAACATATATCTGTCTCACTTACACACGTCGTAAGAATAATACCGACGCTTAGATTAGACAAAGACCACAATATAAACATGCAATGACGGGATGGGGTTGCCTACCCATGCGAAATTTTACCCAACATTTAAAGCCATAAAAAGCGTTTTAGGTTAAGTTAAATTATTTTTTAAATATTTGAATTATGTATTTCTTATTGGATGTGTAATAGAAGTTTATAAATAATGAAAATAACTAAGACATTTTCTTTTTGAATATTTTTTCTTTATTATTAATGAAATTGAATGATTTAGTAGCTAGCCAGTCAGTCTCTTTTCTCAGCAATCGGATTATTTCCACCCATTTTTCACGGCGTGCTGCATCTTTAGGCATCCTGCTACGTTGTCATCTTCACAAATCACTTATTCCATAAATTAAAAACTCCCACTAATGTGGGAAACTAAAACTAAGTTTTTAGTGGTAACACTGAACCTAATTTACAAAATTCTACATTTTATTGCGTTTTCTACGTTGATATAAACACAGTGACAATTAATTTACGTGTGGAAAGTAATTCCGGTAAATTTATTATGTTTTTGTGATCTTGAATCGCACTCTTTCGCGATATTTTTTGTCACATGTCACTCGGTTGACTTCGGTTGGAGTCACACAGAGCACTGAACTGACGTTAGCTACGCTGATGGCTGTGGCCATCAGCCTAGTGGCAACGCCTTGGTGCGGTAATTGCTAATCTAGTGTAACATATTATATATCAATGACAATAATATTCTTTTACTATTGACTTGGTCCGGTGCACTTATTGCATAACATCGTCCACGTCACTTGACTCAACTGTCATAGCAGACATTGCAGCACGCGCGAGAACCAATCCCGGCTTTCGTTCTGAATTTAAACCAATCACCAAGCATGTCTTCATGTAACCTCGGAAGTGATTCGTATTTTGAATCATACGTCGTTTTGGTTTGAAGTAGGGCCACTTTTTCTGTGGAATTTGTTCTGAATTAGACTTCCTGACTTATTACTTATTCGTAGCTGTAGGTATATGTAAAATAATAAAACCTAAACAAAAAAAAAATAAAAAATAAGCGGGTCTGCAAAATAAATACTTTATCAAGAAATTAACCCCAAAATAAATTAATTAAAAAATAATTTCAAAAACTAAAACCCGACTACTGAAAAATCGCGCTCTAAAAATGAAAAAAAAATAAGTTTAAAAAGTAAAACCCAACTACTGAAAACGATGAAACAAGAAAGTAGGTTCCCGTGGTCGCATACCGCTGTACTAACATACAATATAAGCTATGGTAGCAGCTGACTGGTCACGGGGACCAACTTCGAGGTGGATGGGGGGTGTTAGTTCACCGTTTCGGATGGTAATCTCACTGCTGAAGTGAAAAATAGTAATTACTAAGTCTTGGAAAACTGCGTAAAAATATTTTTTTCTTTAAATATTAATTCGGATTATTGGTTTGTATTAGGTGCCTACTGATCAATGATAAAATACAATATAATATTTTATTTTGATGTTTTTAATAAATAAAAAGGTACTAAATAAATCTTTTTGTTTTCATAAAATTTGTTTTACATAATATATCAAGTTGGTGAATACTGACTAGGCTTATCCTCCTTGAGTTCATATAAGAACCAACTAGGACGGCCACACGACAGCGGCGGTCGGCGCGCCTGTAAGAAATGCAATAAGTAGGTAGTTTAGATAACTTCTAAACTAATACAATGGGCGTATTAGATATCGCATTCGCAAACTGTGGCAGTAGCTGCACCACTTATCAATCACTTATCACCACTCAAACTTATCACAACAACGCTTCAGTAGGTAGATCTATCTTATCTTTTTTATTTTCGCCTGTATCTCAGTAGGTAGGTACTTATTTAAAGTTATCAACATGGGTATGACTGGCGATTATTTACATAGGTCCTATAAATACAGAGTTTTGTTGTTTTAAAGAGACAGAAGCGTCCAAGTATTAACGCACCGTTCTGCATATTACTTATATTCTACTTTAATTAAAATTAAACAAAATTCTAACATGAATGTGGATTTCACTAACGAGGTGGTGCTAGTAACTGGCGCGAGTGCTGGTATAGGCGAGTCCATAGCTCTCCTGTTCGCTAAACTTGGCGCGAAGCTGGCACTGGTGGGAAGGAATGAAGCCAACTTGCGAGCAGTCGCGGACAAGTGCGAGAAGCAGAAGGGCGTGAAGCCGCTGGCGATCGTCGCGGATCTGGGCACTGACGAGGGCGTCGAGAAGACGGCCAAGCAGACGCTCGACCATTTTAAAAGGTACTTCCACTTATTTCCTATCAGAGTTGTAACGAATAATTTGCTAAGTTGAAGGTCTGACATGCTTCTGTTTCTAAATTTGCCATTCAGGCACGATGGTACGTACTGGTTACCCGTAGGTACCTATACCTATATACAAATACCAATTTAAAAATAACGTCGTTTTCAATAATAATTAAATATGAATAGAAATACCCATAAAGTAGGTAATTGGACACCTATCTAATTATGGAAAAACTTATCTTAGAGTGTTTATGCAATTTTAGTGAGTGTTGTTTTACCTTCAGTTCACTTGTGTTGGAGTGTCTGAGCCTTACTACTTCACACCCAGATATGACTGAAGGTCGTCTTTTATGCGTGTCGCACACTTCTTCCGATCGGCATGATTCACCGCGGTTCGGCACAGCAGGCGGGAACATTGAATACCCCTTACGCCCCTTTCACACGGCAGTCCAGTTTTGCAGGACCGGCTTTTTACTGTATCCTGCAAAACTGGACGCTGTGTTCACATGGCAGCTCAGTTTTGCAGGATCCAGTAAAAAGCTGGTCCCGCAAAACTGGACTGCCGTATGAACACGGTTGCATCCTGTTTTTGCAAACTTCGTGCCATGCTGCAGTTCGCAAGTTGGTATTTTTATAATTTTCCAGCATTTTATCCCATATTATAGGCCTACTTTCAATTAGTGTAATAAGGAGTTCGGGATCAATATTTGTTTGCGAAGTTTGCAAAAACAGGAGGCAACCGTGTTCATACGGCAGTTCAGTTTTGCGGGGCCAGCTTTTTACTGCATACTGCAAAACTGAACTCTCATGTGAATAAGAATAGAATAAGAATAGTTTATTTGCACAGAAAGTACCTAGGTACTTTCAATATACAGATGTTTTTTTAATATTAAGCGATCCATGTACTTTCTACCTTAACTAAGGCATGCAAAAGTTTTATAAAGTTGATAAAGTCTATTAAACAATATTACAATAGGTACAGCCATAATAAAAACATAAATCAAGCACAAATCACAATGTCAGAATAAATTATTGATTAAATTCACAAATAAAAATTATTACAAAGAATGTCAGAGCCAATTGAATTGAATTTAATAATGTTTTATTAGAATAGGTAGAGAATGTCAATATTAATTCAAAAAATCGCCTATCGAATAATAACATTTATTAGTCAACAAATCTGTCAATTGTTTCTTGAAAACTGGAATTGTCTGTGTTTTTATTTTATCGGGTATTTTATTAAATATTATCGGGCCCATACATAAAACACTTTTCTTTAATAAGGCGGTGTCATAACTACTCACAAGCAGCATGTTTTTATATTGTTTCCGTATTGGCCTATTTCTATTATCAGATGCTTTATTAAAAAGATGCATATTTGACTTGACGAAAACAGCAATTTCAAAAATATAAAGAGATGGGAACGTAAGTAATTTTAGGGACTTAAACATAGGTACGCAGCTGTCTGTTACTGTTAAATTACACATTGCCCTTTTTTTTTTTTTTTTTGTGGATGGGAAATCATCCAATGACCCCTCCCGCTCTAGGTGGAGCAGAAGGGAGTGTCAGACTCTTACTGACTAAAACCCACCCGTGTTCCTTCCTTAGCCCTTTGTGTTCCGGGGTAGCGGTAACCCTTTCGGACAATCCCGCTGCCCCGGCAGGCTTCGGCCCTTTCGGGCCCCTTCTTTTATGCTGACATCTCTTTGAGGCGCGCGTGGAACACGTACGCGCCGTCCGGCACGGGCCTGGTCCTGATCGGACGGAGAGTTACCCATTACTTTCCGCCCGCAGGGCCGCGTACACATTGCCCTTAGACATCGTTTTTGAGCCTTGAACACCTGTTCTCTCAGGCTACAATTTCCCCAGAATATTATGCCGAACCTCAAAATCGACGCAACTGTGAACACAGCGTCCAGTTTTGCAGGATACAGTAAAAAGCCGGTCCTGCAAAACTGGACTGCCGTGTGAAAGGCGCCGACCGCGCTCATAAATGATTACGCAGCCTTGCGCTCGATAATGATTACGTAGTGTCGCTTGGTGTCCAAGTTGTAACCTTTTTTAAGGTATTTTTGGGACAAAATATAACATGGTGTAAAAATTATTGGAATCGATTCAGTTAGGTACTTATTCTGAATAAACTATACTCAGGTTTCGCATATAAGTACTAAAAATAATGTGGTATAGGATATTAGAATAGCTTTAAAAAAAAACAATAATAAAAAATAAATTGAGAAAAACTGACGACACATACTCAGGTACCTACTTATTATTGCATGTAAAACTAATTATTTAAAATTAATGTTCGTAGCTTTCTTCTTCTGTTCCAGGCTTGATGTCCTCGTCAACAACGCGGCCATCGGTGCCCGCACAACCATCCTAAAGACAGACATGGCGACCTTCGACGAGGTGTTCAGGATCGACGTGAGAGGAGTATACAACCTCACCAGGTTGCTGGCTCCGGCCCTGGTCGAGACCAAGGGGAACATCGTTAACATCTCCAGTGTAGCAGGGACTATGGTCTCTGTAGGCAGCTTGCCATACGGCATGGCTAAGGTAAGTCTTTGTATGGAGGTATAATTCTGTAAGAAATTTCAATGTCTACAAGTTAGTTGGTCCCATAGTAAAGTTGTTTGAATTCGTGGATTCACTTGAAACGATCCCAATGATTTTGATTTCTTCATGAATACAAAATCATTTGGATCACTTCCTTTCCTTCCTTCATCGTTTCATAACGTCAGAATTGTCGCTCACGCAAAAGTAGCGGATAATGAGTAACTGACTGACACTGATGAGTGACTGATGCATTAACTTTCGTGTTGCAGGCTGCACTGGACCACTTCACTCGCCTTGTCGCCCTCGAGCTGGCTCCCAAGGGCGTCAGGGTCAACGCCGTCAGCCCTGGAATCACTGTAAGTATCTTGGTTTGAGGCACCATCAAACGAACACAAACACTATAGTGATTGTGTTACCTAAATCCAACCAAACTCCAAAGAAATGAAAAAGAAACCGACTGGGGAATGATACCCAATAGGTACCTACTCAATCATTTTTTACATTACTAAATGTGTACTTACTAAGGTGGCGGTAACTTAAAATTTAATGAGATATTATGGGTGTTGTCTGGCACAGCAAAATAGTAGGAGAGAGGAAGCTTTAAAACTTTACATATTATCTATAATACCTAATGTTATCAGGGTATTTTCCTAATATAATTATATGAATTTTAATATTAATGTAATTTCTCTACTAATTACTATTAGATAATAATTATATTCTATTCACTTCGGTACCTATACTTATTACGTGGGTAGGTAATATACTTACCTTATTTATTTATCATTAAGTACCTAATCTTTAATGATATTATTGTATGACTTAAAATGCATGATTATTTCCGAGAACTGGATCTACTTATAGTAGAAGAAGTCCGGACAGAGTTGACAGAATATAAGCTGTTTAACTATCTTGCCATTCCCTAGGTATCAGAATTTGTGAAGCGCATGACAGGCTACTCGGAGGCGGAGTACCAGGCGTGGTTGCAGGCCGGCAGTCAGCAGGTCCCCATGGGGGAGCCATGCCTGGGGGACGACATTGCTAAGATGGTCGCCCACATCGCCAGCGGCAACAGCCGGCTGGTCACTGGGACCATCGTCGAGGTGGATGGCGGGATCAGGTTCACCAGCACAAGCAACCTCATCACTGAGCAGATCAAGAAGTAAAGAGTTTTTAAATAGTTGTGTCTACATAACGAATAAAATAATATCTTTTCATACCACCTGCTCGCCAACGTCAAATTTTATTATGTACCTAAAGCAAGTCATTTATGCCCTAGGATCTAGCCGGTCATTAATATTGTATTGAATTTCAGTCGGGTTTTCATTTTGATGTTTTAATTTTAATCCTTTTAATGTGCTATATTTTTGGAATTGTCTTTTCAAGCCCTTTATTGTGATACCCCATATATTTAGTAATGGTACTCATATTTTTTTCATGTTTTTTTTTTTTTTTTTTTATCTGATTTATTTGTGGTTGTGTTTTTTTTTTTGTGTCTCATATGATCCTATGTTGGTCGAAATAAACGATTTTTATTTATTTTATTTTATTTAACCTTCGCGAGACCCAACCGAATCGACAGACAATCCAGCCGGCCGCGACCGTTACGATGCTTCGAAGATATAAGGAATTCCACATACAAAGATACTCTTATTTAAGTACCCACGCATAAATGTGGATTGCGAACTCCTACAAAAAGTCCTGACACGTGAGGACTGGGTTATGTTTTTATTTTATTATTTTTTTCGGTTAAATAGTGTATGAAACTTTAAATCTGCTGGTTTTATTTATCGACTGCTAGCTCTTACCTGCGACTTCAATCTGTATTCATGTAGTTGCGCGGTAAACTCTGCTTGCGAAATGTAAGATTTTTGTGACGTCAGTATGACGAGTTGTTCGCATGAGGCCTTGTAGATACCGTGACACATTCACCACAATATCTGGGGGCACAGTAGTGGCCCTGCCAAGACGAGCCAAGCGAAGCGCAAGGGCGCTACCTTCTTTTTCTCAAAGAGCATCGTCGTTTTTTGAACACTCATAACTTGGGTTTGGATTATATTTATACCAGATAAACAAAATTCTCGGGATATGAATATTAATAGTAGACTTAAGCTCTTATATTTTAGATTTTATTGAAATCTATAAAACCCCAATTTGTCACTGACTGATCATCATCTAAACTCTTAGGGTACTTCCTGAAGTCCT
Source organism: Globia sparganii (assembly GCA_949316385.1). Lineage (NCBI taxonomy): Eukaryota > Metazoa > Arthropoda > Insecta > Lepidoptera > Noctuidae > Globia > Globia sparganii. The sequence continues at coordinate 590,639 of OX438658.1, forward strand.
AGAAAGGGCGTAAGGTGAAAAATATATTCACTATTCCTTACTTTTCTTTTCTTGTTCTTGTACAGTCGAGTTCATTAATATAAAAAAAAGAGAGAGAAGAAAGAAGAGAGACTAAATAAATAAAATAATATATTGGCCGTGAAAAAGTTTCAAAATAACATAAGCGTTAAAATGATGATCATTTTAAAGGTTATAATATTTTGAAACTTTAAATGTATGTTAACATTTTATTTATGTCTAAGTTTGTATAGAACTATATGATCATTTTAACGCTTATGATATTTTGAAAATTTGTCACCGCCAATATATTAATGAACTCGACTGTACTTAGTAACAAAATATGATAGCATTATGTACATATTTTATTGATAAACAACATAAAATGTTGTTATTACCTATGTTTATTTTAGATAACCCACACTACGACAATGTTCAGATATCAAACTCTGGTTGAACTATAACGCGGCAGAAATAATCACATCCCATCGTGTACTGACATAAATGACTAAGTACGTGGTTATAATGTATTTTGAGATGATCCCGATCACAATTATACTTAATTTAATTTCTAATTAACTCATCGCTATGTTTTTTACTGGAGTAAGATCACTGTTTACATTTGTTTGTATCGAAAATCATATCGATCAAGAGATCGCTTACTTCACATTAGGAAATTGTCGTGAGATAAGTTTTGAGTAAGTATGAATGTAGAATTAAGAGTAGGGGAAGACCAAAGAAGCAATGGATGGATTGTGTGTAAGATGATAGCTGGAAGGGGGCTACCATATGACGATTAATAGAGAATTAAGAGATAAAAGGACGTGTAGCGACGATCACTAATAAATTGGGATTAGGAAAGAATGATGATGGTGACCGTATTTATTTATGTCTATCTACAATCGTTACACTGTTCAACCAAATTAACACAAGCAAACACAAGCCAAATGCACAATATTAAGCGGTAGACACAATATGTAAAAACAATATTGTATAATTGCATAGCACACGTGTGAGCACTATGTACCTAAACTATAAAGCTAACATTTACTGGGTATGTCTTTCATTGACTTGAATGTGCCCTGGCAGCTGAGAGTATGTCATGCTCACTCAAATGTCTCGCTGATGGTGGCGTGTGTGTTGGATCATTGGGTTCCCTTCAAAATGGTTGAGCTGAATGGTGCTTATCCATACGTCATGTTCGTGAACGGGCGCCGTCAGTAGGGACTGGTCATCTCTTAGCCGCCACGGCTTATTTTAAGTTATGAATTGTTCTTTTTAGTACGGACGCCTTTAACGTGCACGTCTTTCTGCATCGTTCTCACATGTATAATTTCAACATGAATGATGTAATCAAGATTTTTGTAACAATTTTATGATTTAAAAGAGTGTCCGTGGAGTTTCTTGCCCGTTCTTCTCCACAGGGATCTACGCTTTGGAATGGGCAACTAGCTTCATCTTTCTGACTGACCAACCCTTGACAATTCAAAAGTGCCTATAATTGGTTTATTTGAAATAAATGCTTTGAGTTTGAGTTTGAATAATATTAAAAAAAAATACAGTAGGTATCTAGGTAGGTATGTAGGCATAATTTTTACACAATTTTAACACGAATAAGAGTTGACAATAGTTGGGGAAATCGTGCGTTACGTAGGTAAGTATATGGTTATCTATTTTGGTTGACTTGGCGCTTGAATTTTTGAAGTGAAGTGCAATAAATATCGATCCCTTCATCACAATTGTTAAGAAGTCTGCAAAGTCTCGAGACTGGAGAGTTAGACCCTGAAACAGTTCTGCGGAATGGGGGACGTAAGAGTTTCATAGGGCGACGCGGATATATAATGGGTAAGTTAAAATTAACTTTACTTAACAACTGGGGGCAGTTTCGAAACGTTTTGCGTAGCTTGGAACTTTTTTAGCTATTCTCGCAGAAAAGGCAAGATGGTTTAAAAATCTTTTTCGTATGCGCTCTAACCTAAGACGATTGTGTAGCATAGTCGGGACGCCACACAACCGCGCAGTACCGTACTTAGATTCTTGTAATGTGTTTACAGTCTAAAAATGGGTAGGTACTTAATATAAGTTGAAACCAAAATCGGCACTCTGACCTTGCCGCCGGCTGCACGAGTCGATGAACTTGATGTTGTCGCACTATAATTAGGTACTTAACTAGAGTAAGGACACAGCCACACATCAAGCTAAATTTCCAGTTTTAGCTGACCTCGCATTGTATAGGTTGTTCGCACAATCAGAAGTCAGCTTATACTGGTTAAGTATAGCTTGATGTGTAGCCGTGCGTACAGTAACAACCCGGCGGCGTGCGACACGATGCATTGTTCGCAATCGCAAGTGTTCAGTAGCTAACAAGCGTTCATACTAAACGCACGCTAAAAATAAAAACATGAACGTAGACTTCACTAACAAAGTGGTGCTAGTAACTGGCGCGAGTGCTGGTATAGGGGAGTCCACAGCTCTCCTGTTCGCTAAACTTGGTGCGAAGCTGGCACTGGTGGGAAGGAATGAAGCCAACTTGCGAGCAGTCGCGGACAAGTGCGAGAAGCAGAAGGGCGTGAAGCCGCTGGCGATCGTCGCGGATCTGGGCACTGACGAGGGCGTCGAGAAGACGGCCAAGCAGACGCTCGACCATTTTAAAAGGTAAATACCCTCCAACGTTTATGATAAGTAATTGTAGCGAAAATAATAAATCCACTCAAATTGAATGCCAAAATTGAACCGTGTAACATTACCTTACCATGTATTCATTATTAGCGGAAAGGAAAGGGATTCCGTTTTCATTAATGGGTATTTTTTTTTAATTGTACGCATGTTTTCCGCTTCACTATAAACACCAACATAGAATTTATTAAGTTTAGCCACTTTTGAACCAGAAGAGGTAAGTAGTCAAAATAGTTAGTTATATCGTTGCCTAAAACGTTTAACGAAACAGTCCTCAGTGAAATGTTTACTACGAAGATGATAATTAGATTTAGGACTCCAATTTTCCATTTTCATGGTTTTCAGCCATAACTGCTTAGTTGAGTGGGTAGGAAATCTGAAATTAAGTAATTATATCATTAAAGTAAGAATGACTAAAGTATACAGTACCTACAATGTAAATGGCAAATTTTATTTCGATGTTAGGTCTTTACTTCGGAAGGAAGTAAAATATATTACACGTTACATATATTTATCTTTTGAAATTAAAAAGTAGTATTTTCTAATTTGTTTTTAGTTAATCAATTTGCAGACATTTCTGGCGACAATAAATTTCTATTTGTAAACGTAGATTTAAAATTGCTCACTGTCTAAAGGAAATTATCGACATGGAACATTCAGGACTTTATTTATTTGAATTTTAGTCCCCGAGACGCTCGAGCGAGGCGCTTTGAATTGACACAAAAAACAACAGTCATTTCGTATAGTATATTTAGTCCAGCGTACTTGTTTATTGAGGTCAGTGGCTCTGAGACACCTTTTTTGTGCTTTATATACAACTCCTCTACATGCACCTTTCAATTTAAATTTCGATGCTTTTAATGTCTCTTTGATTACACTGTATCGTTATTGTACTGTCATCAGTGTCATCGGAAGTTTGATTGCCCTTGGAAAGTCTTTACTTAATATAAAGTGTCAAAAGCGGAGGTCTTAGTATACTTCCTTGTGGAACTCCGTAAATAACGTTACGTTCATTTGGTAAAAATATTTCTTCACTTTTGGTGCTTATATTAATTCTGACTATTTCCGTTATCTGTCGTTTATGTACGATTTAACGCAGTGTATCACAATTGATAACGTTACTTACCTATTAACCTTTTGTCAGACGTTAAATTTATTAAACCTGCATTTAAATTATCTTCTCATTGACTGTTGCTATAACACCATTTCTCCACGTTCTAGACTGGATGTCCTCGTCAACAACGCTGGAATAAGTACACGGACATGCATCCAGCTGACTGACATGGCGACCTTCGACGAGGTGTTCAGGATCGACGTGAGAGGAGTATACAACCTCACCAGGTTGCTGGTACCGGCCCTGGTCGAGTCCAAGGGGAACATCGTCAATGTGTCCAGTATATCGGCCACCGTCGTCGCTGTCGGCAGCTTGCCTTATGGCATGGCTAAGGTCATTTTAAATATCGGTTTTTTCCTTCCAGTGGGGACGACAGACCAAAAGCCTCTTATTTTATTTTATTTTCTTCAGGATAACAAACAATTGCGCAATGCTTAATATGTTCGTACAGATATTTTATGAGACACTTAATTAATCACGCAACTAGCATCGTTATCCACAAATTAATCCAATTGTATAAATAGTTTGAGCAAAATCCAAGCAAACTTAGCAAACAATTATTGTCTATCATAGATTAACTAGGTTCGGAGAAATAACATGTAACAAACTAGATGTGTGAATTTAAAACAACTAAACTATGTGGTACCTATTTGAGAGGATTTTTTATAAATACTATTTTTAAACTGTGCGAATATGTCAATATCAGCAAAATTATCGTTGTAACGTAGGATTAATCGACGTAAAGGAGCTCGTTCTCCTGCATTGGTTCTGCACCGCTTCGGCGCGAATAGTCGGTGAGTGTAAATATCACGAATACGTTGGGAATGACTAGGTATGCGAATGTATATTTGGTTTATTAGGTCATTACAATCAAATTTATTGTGACAAATCTTCTATAGGAACGATTGATCAAGATACAGTTTCCTTTCTTTAAGAGTTGACAGGGAAAATTTATATAGAAGAGTGTGATATGATGACCACCTCTTAAATAATTTATAGTTAAGAAACTTAAGATATTTACGTTGTACACACGGCTACACATCAAGCTATACAAAACCAGTTTACGCTGGTCTCGCATCGTACGGAAATCCTATACAATGGGAGATCAGCTTATACTGGAAATGTATAGCTTGATGTGTAGCCGTGTGTACTAACTCTCTTGCAGGATGGGAACGAGCATTGTTACAAGAAAGCATACTCTTTCTTGTGTTTTTCTTCAGTTTGGTACATTCATATTAGGTATATTATCAAAGCCTGTTTTTAGCCGCTTATCGCAAAGTAAATATTAACTCTACACTCACGGCATATAGACGTAAACTATGAACAATATACGTATGACATTCTTGTCATTCATATCTATTTATACGATATTCTACGTCCTGGACATTGTTTCCCGTGTTGCAGGCTGCTCTGGACCACTTCACCCGCCTGGTGTCTCTCGAGCTGGCTCCGAAGGGAGTCAGGGTCAATGCTGTCAGTCCTGGAGTTACTGTAAGTCATATTGACGAGTTCCAATCAATCGGAGTTTTGTCTTTTTACCTTTTTATCCTGAGATTAGTCGCCAAAGGCATAAACTGGCCTCGAAGACGCAGAATTTACTTATTCTAAATTTAGTATCTTTTAACTTTTCAGGTGTCCACGATAGTAAAGCGGATGACAGGCTACTCGGAGGATGAGTACCAGGCGTGGCTGTCATCCGCCGCCACCGCCATCCCCATGGGGCAGGTGTGCGAGGGGGATGACATCGCGCACATGATCGCCCATTTGGCCAGTGACAACAGTCGGCTGGTGACGGGGACGGTCGTCGAGGTAGACGGAGGGATGAGGTTCGGCAGTCCGGGGAACCTACTCACCAAGCAGATGAAGTGATTGCTTGAACTTGGATATAGACTGATTAGATTGTTATGTAAAAGTTGTAACATTTGGGCTTCATTTAATTACTAGAGCGAACTTGCAGTTGATATTATTGATGGTGTTTTTTAGCTTAACTACATTTTAATGTACAGTAGGCCGCACGTCACTGAATAAAACCTGTATAGCTGATCTCAGGTCAAGTTACTTACTACTCACGTGCGGTACCACCTGTATCTGCCTACCTACCTACTAATGATCATCAAGTTTTATCATAGTTCCGGAATAACAAGATTATGATCTGATTCCTCTCTCCTGCCTTCTCTGATCGATAATATAAACTCAAACACATTTAAGTTTTGTATATAAACTGGTTTCACTCAGACTTGTATCTAGTTTGCGGAAACAAAACAATAAATTCATCAGTTGACGTAAGCAAATGTTATGATATTATCTTATTTTTCTCAGTGATGCTTTAGAAGCTTAAATACGTTTATTGATAAAATCATCAAACAAGTATCATTCATTAATGTATGTAATTATATTCACAAAACGAACACTTGCGGTCAGGTTGAATGCCAAACGGTAGGTACAGACCTACATATTCATGATGGACATATAATTATGTGTATCACATGTCTTTGTAAAGCTCACATGTAGTGGGCATACGTAAGATTAGCTACTACGACATCCAACACAGAGGCAACACTCTAGAAAAGCAGAGTTCAATTTATGAGCAATCTTTTCTAGATGAGTTTATTAATTTTTTAACAGCAACTTTATTATACACATAAAACTATTACTTTATTAACTAGTACTTTATTATAAACATAAAACACCACAAAAATAACACTTCACTTAATTTGTTCTTTCAAAATTTCACTGTTCCCCGAGCCGGCGAACTGTAGGGCGCCATCCACGGGCACGATGGCGCCGGTGACGACCCTGCTGACGTCATCACTGGCCAGGTGCGCGATCAGGTTGGCGCAGTCCTCGCCCGTCGTGGCGCTGCCCATCGGGATGGTGGCTTCAGCCGTCTTGAGCCACGCGCGGTACTCCTCGTCTGAGTAGCCGGTCAGGCGTTGGACGAAGGTGCTTATCTAATAAAATAGCGGTTATTTTAGTGATAGATCCATCGGATATTAGCTTATATTAAATAATGAACAGTAAAATACTCACAGTGATGCCAGGGCTGACGACATTGACGCGAACTCCTTTAGGAGCCAGCTCATAGGCGATCAGACGACTGAAGTGATCGAGAGCAGCCTGACAACAAACACTTAGAATGTATCTTTAACCTACCATACATTCAGTTTAATAAGAAAAGAGACAGACTACAGAAACGATGGATTGTGTGAAAGATGTTATGCTTATGGCTAGTCAGGAAGTGCGCACTGATGACAGTCGATACAGATATAGGTGTGCATGGAAGAAAAATACGAAATGCGACGACCACAGAAATACTCTGATAAGAGGCAAGAGGATGATGTTCAATTTAATAAGGCTAAAAGAAGTCTATGGTTCCTAAAACCTACCTTGGACAGACTGTAGGGCAGGTTCCCAGTGGTGACCATCGACGCCATGATGCTAGACACGTTGACGATGTTGCCCTTGGATGCGATGAGCGCCGGCACCAGCAGGCGCGTCAGGTTGTACACCCCTCGGATGTTCACGTTGAACACTCGGTCGAAGGTTTCCATCGTCGCCAGCTGAATGGTGGTCCTCGCGCCCACTGCTGCGTTGTTCACTAGGACGTCTAGCCTGTTAGGAGAGAGACTTGACTTATACTCGAGAAGATACTTATGGCTTCTAGATTGGATGAATATTTAATACTCGTAGGAGGCTGTTAGGGACTATGTCAATGTATGGCGACAGTATTCCGAGTTTAGCATAATCAGTTAGGTATAACAACTTTTATTTTGTCGCTGTAGCAATCGTACCTTCCAAAATGGTCCAGCGTCTGCTTGGCCGTCTTCTCGACGCCCTCGTCAGTGCCCAGATCCGCGACGATCGCCAGCGGCTTCACACCCTTCTGCTTCTCGCACTTGTCCGCGACTGCTCGCAAGTTGGCTTCATTCCTTCCCACCAGTGCCAGCTTCGCACCAAGTTTAGCGAACAGGAGAGCTGTGGACTCGCCTATACCAGCACTGGCGCCAGTTATTAGCACCACTTTGTTAGTGAAGTCCATTCTGGTAGTATTTCGCGACATCAACTGATTCAAATTGTTTTTGGCTCAACTATAAAAGTAGTTCCGATACCTAATATTATGCAAATAAAGATATTATATAAGTAGGTACTTATCAGATTCTGGTTTCTATGACGTTGCTACGGAATAATAACCGGCCAAGAACGCGCTCTGTTTAAAAATACATTAGAATATTTAGGAATAAGTGCCATTTTTTGCCATTGGAAGTGATCGTTTATGTAAAATGGAAAAAATATCTTTAAACTTTAATTAGGAAGCCTATATCGATGTCGCAGATGGATTGTCGAATCCGCTGTTTTACAAAACAACTCCGTTATGTAAAACAACTGTAGCAGTTTTACATAATTATTAGGTACAAAATTTTAACACGCAGGATTGCTTAGGTAAACGTTTTGCATTTATCAAATTAACGATTAGAGGTTTTGTAAAATAGCGTTAAATGACACGTCACATTTTAGATTTTAGTTTTAAATTTTGCCGCTCTTAGCTCTGTGTGTCCTAACAACAATAATCGCGTCCGAAACAGAAACTCGATCGTCAAAATTAATAAATAAAATGAGTAATATGATTGAAAATTACCCTAACTGAATTAGACACAGTAATTTTAGGCTTATTTTATTTTAGGCTTTTTTAGGTATTGTGACTGTGATAAGCCATTCTGAATTACCTACGTCTAATCGTGGTTATCAGTTTTGTAAAACGTAGCGCAATGACAATCCAGCTGAACGTTGTTCAGTTTTTTACATAACTGAGCCGTTTTGTAAAACAACCAGCGGTTTTGTAAAACAGCGGATTCTACAATCCATCTGCGATATCGACAGTATAAAATATGTTAATTGTTACGAGGATCAGGAAAGAGGCTCGCAATGAACATTGAAGGGTTTATTATGAGCTAACGTGGCTCTCCTAAGTAGGTATCTCTCTAGGCATGATTTTATATACGCTAACCTATTTCCTCACGCAAGAGTGTGGCTGGAGACCCATCAGGCTTGGTGCAGGTATACTCTTACACAGTGCCCGCATACGTGCTCGCACTGTGCGGGGCTGCGGGCCAATGACCCTAGAACATTTAATGTAGATTAGATATACGTACCAACCACACAATGATTTTGACTTCATTGACGTAATAATATAATATCTAGGATGTGTAAATGCCAGTATGGAAATTAGCATTGTAGTTTCGCCTTTGCTTAAATCAAGTTATTGAAGTACCTACTTAAATACCTATTGCGTTCTACGAACCATTATCTGATAAATTAAAGATCCTCATATTATGAGGATCTTTATTTTGGTTTTTATTATCGTGATGACCCAGTGGTTAAGGGCAGTGCCTTTATGCACAAGTTCGTGGGTTTCTCATCATGCACGAGTTTGTGGGTTTGTAACCGAGCAACGTAATAATGTGATTTTGCAAATTCATTTGTAGTAACTTGTTTTAAAGATTGGGCAAGGTCGCTGGAGGCACCAGGATGAGAGTCGCACAGAACCACGAAATAGGTATGCTAGAAGGAAAAAAAACCTGTACCAAGCAGTGGGCGATTCCAGGCTAACACAATGATGATATGTCTTAAAACGCCAATCCGCCTAGAGCAAGCCTGGTATCAATGCTCATGACTTCTCTGCACTATGCTGTGTGGCAATATCTCAATGGGCACTTAGAGCTGGCCACATTGCACTGCATAAGGCACAACACTATTAACTATTTATTTACTAAGTATATCCGCAGGGTAGTTACGTAACACACTATCAGTAACGATGGGTTTCATTTTGACAGTTCAACAACATTCATTGCGTTATTTACGTTGTTGAGCAGACACACTTTTCGAACATATGGAGCAATGGATTAGCAATATGCTTCAAAATGATTCAAATTGAGAGTAATAGTGTGTTACACAATTAGGGTGCTGATGACAGTTTACTTTGCAATCATTGTTAGTGTAGTTATTTTTATAACTTTTATGATCGATGTAGAGAGAGCCCAAAGAGGTAGGTATATTATAAAAGTGAGTTGCTTTTTCCCAATTTCTTCTATCCAACTTTTGAACTTTACCAACACTGCCAAGTGCGGTCTGGCAGTTATTCATTCTCATGACAGTATTTAAAAAAAACACTCTGATCTCCCCTTATATCATGATTTCCCAAGACATAATAGACGATGACGATGTTTAGGTATTCCAGAATAATCCGTTATAACACCAGTTTATAAATACCTAAAGAAATATCTAAGCTAGTAGATATTTCTAAGAATAACAGTTTTCCGGTTTCAAAGGAACAAAGAAAAATAAAACAGAGGGAATTAATAGTCACTTAAAAAATTATAGTTGCTCAGACACCAGTAGGCCAATCGGCTAATATAAAACGTTCAAAATCTAGTTGCAGTCTCATCTCGGCGACAAACAAATGTCAAAAACTTGTCAAAATGTAGGGAAATTTGAAGTATTTTTGACAGATTGAGACTGAGATCAGACTGTGAACGATCTTAAAAATTACGGGAATTGCCCCTCAGAAAATTTCTTTACCAACGTCCCAATAGAGGTTACGAAATCTCTCCCCTCACCATCTGTTAGCTAAATAAATCTCTTCTCAAAGAAAACTTCAATACATAATGATATTCCAAGTTTTGAATTCCAGCCCATTTCTATTGTCACAATTAACTCGCTTTCAAAAGTCTCATGGGGGATAATGTCTTGACTCTAACCGTTTATTAGAGCAGCTACCATATACTAACTAAGAGGGCCGGGTGATCTGTAACTCAGGTCCCTCCTCTCCTACCCCTTAGACACCTTTCTCTATACAAAGTTGATACGACAGAGGGGCTTTCCTTTAAACTGCCTATACTAGGTATCATTCATAAATCATAAATCATTTATTTGCCTGAAACATGGGTACACAAGATGTTAAAATTAAATTATAGCACAGGACATATTTCACCCTCATTACGGGCATGCAAATTATAGTTAATTACAACAATTATTTAAATGAAATTAATTTAATTTAATTTAAATTACAATTACTTAAATTATTATTCTCAGGAAGTAAGAGGAAAAACCAGTATATTAGTGGACACCAAATCGGCATGAGCTGTTATTCAAAAAATCTTTAACAGTGTAGAAACTTTCCTGGATTAACCATTTTCGCAAGGCACAACAGAACCTTTTATATGGCAGGTCAATCATTCCTTTGGGCAAAGAGTTATATATTAGAGGTGCCATATAGGCACAGTTCTTTCTGAACAGTTCTAGCTTAGGCACTGGCATTTTTAAGGGCAGGTGGTTAATTTTACGTTTAAATGTATTGTCGTTGGTGGTGAAAAGATGACTGTGGTAGGTATTTAACAAATTTAGCTACTTCATAAATGTATATACAGGGAACAGTTAGTAGATTCTTAGATTTAAAGATCGGTTTACACGATTCCGACCAATCCATGCCGTACAATGCCCGAATGCATTTTTTTTTGTGCTATGAACACCCTTGTGATGTCACAGGAATTTCCCCAAACAACTATGCCATACCGTATAATAGAGCATATGTAAGCGTGATATACAATAATAGAGGTATGTCTGCTCGTCACGTCTTTTACCTTTCGAAGTGCAAAAACAAACTTGTTTATTTTTATGCATAAACTATTAATATGTTCTTTCCATGAAATGTGTATCGAGAATAATACCTAAGAATTTTGCGCTGTTTATCTGTTGTATAATTGAATTATTGTAACTAATATTTAATTCGATGTTTTTACTCTTATAAGTTTTGAAGTTAATTAGTTTCGTTTTTTAATTTATTTGTGTCTAACCATTTAATAACATCTTCTAACGTTTTATATATTTCCGTTTCATATGTATCAATATTTTTACAATCCATAATAATAGTTGTGTCGTCTGCAAACAAGACACAATCATGTGTGAGTACACTTGGAAGGTCATTGACGTAAATAAGAAATAACAGGGGCCCTACGATGCTACCCTGTGGCACCCCAGAAAAAATAATCCTTCGTTTCGAGTCAAACTTGTCTACGTTATTTGTTCCAGTATCAAATTTAGTAATCCTAGTGAATTGTTTCCTGTTTTGCAAATAGGATTGAAACCATAACAAAGCAGAACCCCTTATTCCACATTTTTCAAGTTTCGAGATGAGTATCGAATGATCAACGAAATCAAATGCTTTACTGAGGTCTAATAGTAGAGCTGATGTTGGGATTTTATGGTTGATATTATTAATGATGCGGTTTATTAAGGTGAAGGTAGCTAATTGCGTTGACCGATATTTCCTGAAACCAAATTGTTCCGGTGCCAAAATGTCATATTTATCTATCAAGCTCTTTACCAAAAATCAATTAAACTGAAACAGTAGTTTAGTCGCAAATGATTTTTTAAGTTTTTGCCCCGTTTGAACACGATGTATTTTTCCTAACAGCTGATTATGTAAGGTGCATGACCAATGCTTATAGCGCATAGGTCATGCACCTTAAAACGATAAATCTACGATACGTTGTTGCCGCTCTTACGCAAGTCATAAACCAATACGCACATAAGAGAGTGACAATCCTATTAGCAAAACATCACGTGCGTAAAAGAAATAGAAATAGGTCAGTGTGTTGCTATTGTATCTTAGATCCTTGCGACACAAAATACCGAGAGTACAGAAGTCAATCACATCTGTGTACTTCACTTTTCATACCTATGCTCGGCGGTCGCGCTATGGTTGTCAACTTTGGCTTATGCACAAAAAACTATCGTGGTAGTGGCACTCGCATCTAGTTGTTTGATTTATTGTTGAGAATGAAACAGGAAGAAACGAAAAAACCAATAATAACTAAAATATTTTAATGTTATTGTTACATTACAAAGAAGAACGGCACTGTCAGTGTCGCTCTATTTGAGAAACGAGCCTAAACTAAATTATATGCATTTTATAGATCAAGTAGAGCAGTTTATTTTCCTGATTAAAGTTTTATTTTATTTGATGGGAATAGAGAAAAAACATAAAAATAAATATTTTGTTAAATCAGAAGTAAAAGTAGCAATAACTAAACGGAAAACAGCGGTGTTGAAGAAATCATTGCCATTTTCAGTAGAATAATAATTATTAGTAGAATATGAATGTTGGCTGGATGGCTAAAAACTAACAATCGTTTTAAAATAACATTATGAAGACATTTTTCTTTTTATATTAATAGACATTAATGCAATTGAAATATTCCAATCTTAACTAAAAACAATAATTACAGAAAGCATAACATAATCGTTAGTTTTTACAGTTTATACCTGGCAACATTATACAGTTCGCATTTCTAACAGCTGTCATCCTGTGATCTGTCACACTGACACTACACAGCCGTCACGCGTATCCTTGCGATTTGTTTGGCGTCTGTTATTTATTTACTTTCCACTTATTAGTGTTTACTTGCATTGTTTATTCCGCGTTCAGTTGAGCTTTCGAGTTCCTGCGTGTCGAGTACACACTTTTTTTGAGACAGGACTCTATTTGTTATTATAAACATGTCTCGTTCTAACGTTCGGTGTGTTAACTGCGAACTTCGGCTGACGAGACCCCGTCATCGTCTTTATAACGAAAACGAAGACCTTGTTAATATTATAAGGTTGTGGACTTATCCAAGGGAGGTGAGTAAAAATATTCAGGTCATTTTTAAATAATGTTTACAGTTACTGAAACCTCAACCTCTAAGTGTGTTGTTGACTAGGCTATTTAGAGTGTTACAGAGGCTAACAGTTTTTATTATTATGTTACTCACAGACAACTGATGCTGACTTCGTATGCCAGGCTTGTTGGGATTTAGCAAGTCATGCAACTAACCAAGTTGCCCCTGAAAGACAAGTTGGACATCAGAATGTTTGCGTTGGATGTGGCCGTTCCATTCTAAGAAGCAGAAGTTGTTTGGTACTGAGAAAAAACAGTACTGATGAAGACTTGCTGCAATTATTTCACAGTGGATACAGCACCGTCAAGTAAATATATTTTTTTGTCTTTATAAAACTATTTTCCAATTATTTCTGTTGTTATAAATATTGATTGTATTAATTTTTGTTTTAGCTTACTCCTACTGACGAAGCATGTGGGCCATGTTGGCTACGAGCTCAAAGAATATTGCGTCGCAGCACCAACACCCAAAATGCCCCGTTTAACAGCGATGCTTTAGAGGATTTGGCTATATCCCCACACCAAAGCCCTCAACATGAGGAAATTGGAGATAGCTGTGTGAACTGTGACATACAGCTGCTGTCTGCAGAAAATAGGCATTGTCTGTCTTCAAAAAGCGAACATTTTATAAGAGTTATAAGGCTGTGGACATATCCTAGAAACGTAAGTTACAGGCTATCATAATCATATTTTTTTTCTACTGTTTTAATAAGTTCAATGAGAAATAAACTGTAAAAACGTTCTTTTTAGATTGTGGACACCGATTATGTGTGCCACACTTGTTGGGAGCTTGCGAACCACCAGGTTTTGTCTGAAATTCCAGAAGAAACAGTTCAACAATCTGGAAATCAGGAAATACCACAGCAGCAATACATTACACTGCCAAACATTAGACGAGCTGCTGACACAAGAAGGCACTGCTTGTTTCCTGACTGCAGGAATCCTGAGCGGTACCATATTCCGGATGCAATACGTAGACGTGTGCTGAGTGACTGCAACAACAACTCCGCCTGCACAGTTTCTTGACCAAGTTTTACTCAGGCTAGAACTAGATACATAATTGTTAAATAAAAATAGGTACCTATTAAATGTTTGTGAAAAAAGTATTTGTTTCATTTTATAAAATAATATACATATAATACTAGGTAACCTTGCCTACCTTTTTTAGGTGGGAAAGTCATCTAAATGACATTTCTCGCCCCTGGACGGAGCGGGAGCGCGGGTCAGACTTTTACTGACTAAAACGCACTCCTGTTCCATCTTTGCCATTGTTCCAGGACCATAGGGTCTCTTTCACATCACCTATGGCCCCAGTAGGCTTCGGCTTCGAGCCGGCTGGGCCCCTACGGTTGCTGACATTTCCTTAAGAACGCCGTGTTGTCTTTCCAGCCAATCCTCAAAGACGGGACTTACCGCCATAAACCTTACCTACCTACAGTATTGCTTTACCTAGGTTTACACTGCTAGGTATATATATCATGTATATGCCGAGCTCTAAGAGAAGCCTAGGTATATTACATAATACTTATAAGTACCTATAGAGATGGCAAACAAGTATAGGTAGGTACGGTTCCTCCAAAAGCATCCAAAGGCATCACATCATCCTTTTGGTGTAGGTAGGTAACAACCTCCTTACACGTTAGGTACCTACTTACATCATATATTTTTCGCCTCAAAGGAAAAGCGTTATTATACTTATTAGGTAGGTAGGTACATGTAAATATGTGTATTGTATTCTAAATGCATTAATCTGCTCAATAATCAATCATATCAATACACATTTCACAACACATAACCTAACTTATAAGGTAAATCTTTAAAACGGTTTTCTGCCAAAATCCCATTACAAAAAAATATGCTATGATTACACTTTATGTTATTAGGCCTTAGATCCATCTCTTTTGGGTGTTTTCACTAATGTACGCGAAGTATATAGGCGACACTCAAAGTACATGGAGTCTTGCCAATCTTCTTTGTCACAAAGTGCTACAAAGTCATGTTCGCTTTTACTTTACGGCGCGGGACTGGGGGCCGGGGCGCTTACCTACCTACCTAACTACTGTGTTACGTTAATACAAACCATCGAAATACAAGCAAATACCTACTTACCTCTCTGAAACAACTGGTAGATTAAAAAACGACAATTCACCGTTTAAACAACCGTCCACTGAACAGTTATAATTTTTTTTTATTGCTCCATTCGTTGCTCGAGCGCACTTTGTATGAAGATTGACTTCTGTACTCTCTGTATTTTGTGCTTGCGATCAGTAAGTGGGGCCTCCAAAAACTTGTTTTTTCAGTGCGCCGACGCTACCCTTCCGGAACGTAGGTACGTACGCGGAAGCTCCTGCGCCCTTATTGTTTTGTCGAACTCGTGCGCTGACAATAATTGTGATTTTGTTTTGTTATTGTGATAGGACACTAAATAAGTTTAAGACAGTATTCCTTTTTTTACTGTGACAGGACACGTAACTTGGGATTATTATTATTTAGTGTTAGTGTTTTTTTTTTTAATTGACCGTTTTTATTGTGATAGTTAAACTTTGGTTGTGTGTGTGTATAATTAAAGTGTTCAAAAATACCTCGTGTAACTGACACGGCGTCAGAATACACTGACATGATTTTAATCTACGGCGAACGCCGTGGAAACGCAAAGTTAGCTCTACGAACTTACAGAGAAAGGTATGGTGATAGCCGCAATTGCCCTAGGAATGCCCGCACCATACAGTTGGCAGTACAAAGATTACGGGACAATAAACGTATAGTGCTGTGAGAGTAGACAGGAGACAGGAGGGAGTGCCACCGCGGCAAATGCCCGCTGCTTGGGACGAAAGACTTTTAGACAATTTTTCCCGCAGCCCGACGAGTCTCCACAGAGCCGCCCGGCAGTTTAGATGTTGCCATAGAACTATCCACAAGGTTCTAAAACGTAAAAAACGCAAACCTTCTAAATACCGGAAGGTGCAAACTTTGTTATCGAGAGACTTGCCGATCAGCAACAGTTAATGGCTACTAAATAAAACATCCGAAGACCGTCATTTCTTAACTAATTTAATATGGACCGATGAATGAGAGTACTTTTACTCGGACCGGCACATCTGGAATCGGCAAAATCTCCGGTACTGCAGTTTGGAAAATCCACACGTGTTTTGAGTTGCGTTGGACGTTGCCACTTTATTTTGTTAAGTAGGTATCTAAGGTCAGTCACCAGGCCCAAGTTTTTATGAAGTTTGGGTTTCTCCTTTATTTACAAAGGGTGTTTGCGTTTTACTCTGATTTGTAAGCTATTTAGTTTGTTTGAAAAAAAAAAATTCTCATTTATGGCGCTTTTTATTTTTATACCGTATCGAATTAATACTAAACACGTATAGTATACGTAGTGTAATTTAATGCCCCTCGGTCGTATCAACTCTGTATATTGTGCATTCTATTAATCAGTGCCTGTAATAATGATGTTGAGGTTGATATTATAAAGATTTATGATTATGACAAAGGGATGATAGGTACAGAGGCCAGCACATCAAGCTACCCCAATCTGTCAAACCCAATTGACTAAGAACCTTATTCCTTTAAAATAAAGTTAAAAATCTATTAAAGAAATTTGACAGATTGGAGTAGCTTGATGTGCTGGCCTCTGTACAATAGAGAGGCTATTTATTTATTTATTTATTTTTAGGAAAACTTACAGCTAAACAGATACAGTAATAATAGTATAAACAAAATAAGGCCAATTACAAGTTTCCACGTGTAGTAATGCAAAGAAATGGCATAGAAATCTGTGATCCCATGTGTCAGTGACGCCATCTAGCATAATATAGCAAAATTTGAGCGGTAGAGCGGCATATCAGAGCATATAAGTGCCTATTTGAAATAAATGATTTGACTTTGACTTTATAGAACGTCTATGAAAAATCAAGAATCGTGCAACTCACTTCACTTCTAGTACAAGACAAGGTACAGCAGTGCTATTCTGTAAAAATCTCACGGTGATAACTTAGGTGAAGTGAGCGTGAAGTGAACTGTCATTCCACCTGATGTTAGGGATCGCCCCTATTGATAGCTCAATTCACGCTCACTTCACCTAAGTTATCACGATGAGATTTTACAGAATCGATCGGTTGATTCTTTTATAAATGCTCCGAGCATAAATTCGACGAAGCTCATGGAAGCCATTTTCTCTACGGTCTATCTGAACAAACCGTATCCGCTTTTCACGTTCTACATTATTTACATTTGGAAACCTAAAATAACAGAAACCTACATGAATGAATGAATAATACTTGTTCATTTATTGGCATTTAAATAAAATTACATGATTATGTTCAAACAGTATTTTAATTTAAGTGTTATTTATTATTTACCCTAATAAATATTATTGATAGCAAAATCGATAAACATTACAAAGCATTAGTAAAGCTACTCAGCAATAGAGGGCGTTTATTACAAAATTAACATATTTTCTAGATCTACGAAAATTATTTAATATTAATTACTGAGTAAATATAAATAATTCATACGAAAATAAACCGAAGTTAGGTCCAGCCGTTTTACCATATCGGGATTTGCATTATCGTAATGCGCAACTTGGCATACCTAATTTCTTAGAAAATATTTTCCTTTTGGTGGACATGAATGCTACTTGATACGCAGGCGTACCACACTAGTAGACTGAGCGACTTTTGACCACTAGGACAAATGTATCGGATTACGATTTTGTTCGCTATGTCCAGTGTCTTTGGATTATGAAGAATATTTCTTGAGACAGTACTTTTGACTATAGTGCCATCTATTTGTAATAGGTGTAACTTTGTAAAGTTTTATAAGTCTAATTGAACACGCTACTCAACAACAGATGTCTCTGTATCAGTTATAACTATTATGAAGATTTTGTATTCTTATAAATTATTATTCTAAATAATAATTAACACAATTTTATAATATCCAAATTGGAGTTCATTTTTTTGACCACTGTTTTAAAGGCCACAATAATATATTTATCAACTAATTGATACTACAAGATTCTTTTTACAACAAAATGTAGACATTATAAATGTGTTATAAAGCACGTTGCACGTCCCTTTTGATAGTGAAAGAAAATACTCAGCATCTACCTACATAATACTCGAAGAATGAGTTAGTTTAGAAACTTTAACAAAGAGCACAGCAAAATGTCAACAAGTCACTCGGATTATTCCACATCAGCGGATTTGTGAATAAAACGCACTTTCCAAGCGTGGGAATAAGATTGTAGTTAAAACTCATAATGGAAATGTCAAGTGTCCTTGCCGAAAGGTGTCCGAGGCGAAATTTTCGGTTCAACAATTATTACTACGAATGTAATGTGTGACATTAGGAGACAAATAGGCGTTTTGATACCCCCCTCCAATAGCAATAATTGTAGTGTCGTTGAAAAGGTCTTTCCAATAGGTACAATATTTACTATGACGACTTTTACCAATTCGTTGTCCGTTCGAAGTTATCCCGAGAACATGACCTATTTTGCAGAAATATTTTTTTATTATTTTGTATTTCTTCAGTCCTTTTTATTAGACCAACTAAGAACCGACCACACTGTAATTTATTGTTATAAAATGTGTTTTCTTTATAATATAATAAATATCACCCAGATGATGATGGTGGCGATGATGATGTTCATCAAAACCCGATATTTGATTGTGATAGTCCGCTAATTTGGCATTAGTGAACAATTAAATACCTACTTATTATACTAAAAAAAAAAAACTGATAAAAATACTTAATTAAGTAACAATAAATAGTATTAAAAATAACTCAAAATCGACAACTAAACAAGCACTAAATACTTATTATTGATCTACATGAAAATACCTTTCTGTTCATATAAATATGCTATTGGAGAGGGTACCAGGCAGTGGCGTAACTATACAGTTAAGACTGTGCCGACCGCACAGTGACGCCACACCAGGGACCAAAACCAGCACATGGGCGTCAGACGACCCCGTGTCTGGGCACCATTGGTCCCTCCGCGACGGGTCAGGTCATTGGCCCCGCCGCCTGCCAATTTTCGGCCGCAGTGGATAGGGAGAGTGGCCAACGTCATACAATACTCCTCCTCCCCTGCGGCCCCACTGGCCGCCATCAGACGGTGGTGACCCCGTCAAGGCCGTGGAAGGTAGGGAGAGCGGCGCACCGCAATACCGGCACTCCTCTGCCGCCGCGGCCTCTAACCCTCAGCCGCGATGCGTCCCATACGACATCTTATATTCCGGTGTTTATGGGTTTTTTACAATGTGGGTAAACGTGGGTGGCACATGACCAGAATAGTTATGATCTTACCATACATACTCATACTCATTATCATCATACTTTGGAATAAGGGCAGGAGAATGATGATGATGAGTTATGATCATACCACGGGTGATAGTGTAACACCTCACTGATTTTGATTTAATAGATAGAGTGATCTTTTTGATCTCTCCCTTTTAACTGGTACGAAACTGAAATGATTAATAGGAGGACGTGATAAACCAGAAATTAGGGACAGAGTTTTTTGCTTGGTTAGACGATCCATGATAGCAACAGTGAAGATATTATGGTTGATATTGTCCAAGGAAGGTCTAAATGTCTCTTGGTATGCCGATACCAAGAGTTCCAAGAAATTTCCAAGTATCGGCAGAAGATGAAGAATTGATAGTATCTAGAATGTGGCGGCGTTTAGAATTACATTTCGCCTGATTACATCTAATCTTTGCAGATTTAAATAGTGTCCAGTTCTCATCATTAGATACGATCCCTTTTAAAAGTATGGAACGCGCAGTCCTTATGTCGCATTGCCATCTATGTTCCTCTTGTCATCAATGGTGCAAATGGGCGCTTTAACTTCACGTTTAATCTTCACTTTTTTGACGGGAGCAATGAGAAAAAGGGTGATATGTTTGATAATAAAGCATCATAGAAGATCGCACCTTGCCGTCTACGGAAATGGCTACATTCATTTTAGGTAGTTAAAAAATGTTCGAAACCTGAATGATGTTCTTTGTTGCACATTTTTAAAAAAAGTATACATTTCTATACTTATGTTAGGATCCTCCTGTGCTCATGGCCCTCTTGGGCCAGGGGCCCCCTCTGGCTGGGGCCCGTGCCATTTTGCCCCTAATGCCACCCTATAGTTACGCCACTGGTACCAGGTTCCATAAATGTTTGCCCATTATCCAATAGAAGAATGAAAAACTTACAGGTATCAGTTACTACTATTACTGCTATGAGCGTAATACTTTTATAAGAACGTAGGTAAACAAGGCAAAAGCAAAGTAGATAATATGTAAGGATCGTAGCAGGTGGCGTTCTGTACCTAGTTTCTGAAAGAAAGTGTAAGTTTATGTATGTGTACTTATCTATGATATAAATAATGTTAAGTTGAGATTTGTTAGCAGATACCTACAAGTAAAGTCTTTGATGTAATACTTATCTGATTAAAAAATAAATCAAAGTACCTAAATGAACGTAGCTACAATAATAAAAATTGTTGTTTATTTCTTGTTTGTTTGCAAAAACGTTATATTCAGCTGAGAAAATGATAAAAAGGAAATCTATTCAAAAATATTATCCTACTACTCGCTCATAGATGGCGCTGCTGGCTCTTTAAAGACTGATTGTTATCTATTTTTTTCCGTTATTTTATTATTTCCTCAATAACTCAAAGTTATTTTTATTATAAGTCAAAAAGAAACAAAGCACAACATTCTGGTAGCTTGTAACTCATCAGAGCTGCTGTCAGCGGTTCTCCACAGACGTCAGACAGTCGTGTAACTCAATATTGCAACAGATTGGGCTGCTGTTTTCAATACTGTGTTTTGTCTTGTTGTTTTAACTGCACTCGTGTTACTGCACAAACATGTTCAAATAACGAATGCATCGGTTACTGTTGATACTAGTAAACTAGCTGTAACGGGTGTTACGTTTTTGGGGAGGTTTTTTTCAGGCTCATAAGTGAAAAAAAGATTGAGCTTTTTGTTCGTTCATTTCGTTTTTGATTAGAAACAATATTTTAGTTTGATCCATTTTAAGCTGGTGTAGCATTGTAGGTAACAGTAGTAGGTACCTAATCTAATAGTTTATCATTACTTTCCCTAACTCTTTTTGTGAATTCTCGACTTCCTGAAGTAGATAAAATATTTAAGCGACAAAAATCGATTAACACTTTAGTTTTTTAAATATTAATTACCGAGCAACATTTAATTAAAATCGCAACAGAAGCAAAATTAAAAGAATAAGTATTAAACTCTTAGGTAGCTATTAAGTATAGGTTATTTATATATACATTTCATACCATCGATCACTAGATCGATGGTATGAAATGTTTATTTATTTATTCACTTACAACTATTTTATAGGTAGGTAGGTACCTACAACCCAATGCAATAGTGAAACAAACCTAATAATAACAACTTATTACACATCTACTTACCTAATGTTATCCTTGTGACTTCACTCCGTGTACAAGCAAAAATGTCTGTCTCTTCTGCTACAAGGTTTAGAGTGCGAAGCGCCCGCGTCTTGAAATACAATGTTTATAGACGCCAGCACATCAAGCTGCTACAATCTCTCAAATTTCTTTAACAGATTTTAAGTAACAGTGTAGATAAGGTTAAGAGATTATTGAAAAAAAAAATTACAGTTTTGGGTAGCTTGATGTGCTGGCGTCTGTACCTACTTATCGAAAAATAGCAAAATGCGGGTGTAGGTACTAAGTGTGGGTACTCTGCTTACCTCCCGGGGTCACAGGCGTGATGTTATGTTATCAAGTAATTTAAAATTTTGGATGACGTGAAAAGTAGCTATGTTAATCGGCTCTTGTCGCTGACCTAGGTACATAACAAATATGGTCTGAAATACGGATACTTAGGTATATATGTTGATAATCAAATTGGTGAACAACCTATTTCCCTGACTACATATGGTGCCTCACTAGTAACGTTAGTTTACGTTAGGTTTCATTTATTTATTTATTATTAAGGCACATCAACAACAAACATTTACAAATAACAATATAATAGGTCGGGGCAAAAATATTTTCGTATTTTGAATCTATTCTTAGTAATCAAACCTCTTTAGCACTACTGAATGTAACTGGCTGGTTTTAATACTATTAAATTTTGACATTCTAAAGATGCAATAAATAAAAAAAAAACTAGTTCCCGCCATTTCTCAATTGTTTTTCAAGCAAGCAACATGAACGTATGTGACGAAGAAATTCGGTACATTTTAAAGTTTTATTACAAAAAAGGTAAAAATGTGACGAACACCGCGAATAAAATTTGTGCGGTTTACGGACCTAATGCGGTATCAATACGAGTAGCACAAATGTGGTTCAAGCGTTTCAAGTCAGAAAATTTTAGTGTGAAAGGTGAAGCTCGCTCTGGACGCCCTGTCACGGATAAAATCAGAGTGCCATTTTTGAAAAAGTGGAGCACGATCGACATATTAGTAGTTATGATATTGCTGAAGAACTGGATGTTGATCACAAAACAGTTTTACGGCATTTACAAAAGTCTGGGTACAAGAAAAAACTTGATATTTGGGTACCACATGATCTCACTGAGAGAAACTTAATGCAACGTGTTTCCATTTGCGATTCTTTGTTGAAACGTAATAATTCCGACCCATTTCTTAAACGGTTGATTACGGGTGATGAAAAATGGATCACTTACGATAAGAATGTCCGAAAAAGATCGTGGTCGAAGCATGGGCAAGCCCCACAGACCGTGGCAAAGCCCGGCCTGACTCGGAACAAAGTGATGCTGTGTGTTTGGTGGGATTGGAAAGGAATCGTCCACTATGAGCTTTTGCCGCCGGGTAAAACTATCGATTCTGACCTCTACTGTCAACAACTGATGAGATTAAAAGAACCTATTGAGAAAAACCGGCCGGAGCTGGTGAATAGGAAGGGCGTGGTGTTTCATCACGACAACGCCAGACCGCACTCATCTATAGCGACTCAGCAAAAATTGAGAGAGCTTGGCTGGGATGTGTTGATGCATCCTCCGTATAGCCCTGATCTTGCTTCATCAGATTTTCACCTGTTTCGGTCACTTCAGAACTCTTTAGGAAGCATAAAGTTAACCTCAAAAGAACACTGTGAAAACTACCTGTCAGATTTTTTTGATAAAAAATCTCAAAACTTCTACAGCAATGGGATCATGGCATTGCCCACAAGATGGCAACAAGTCATCGATCAAAACGGCACATACATATTATAAATAAATAAAAAATTAAACCTAAAATAAAAAAAAAATTGTGTGAAATATACGAAAATACTTTTGCCCCGACCTAATATAACAGAGAACACAGACATGAACTAGTGTTTACGTCAATTACAGACGTGCACAGCATTCACAACAAAATAGAAGAAAAAACATACTATTCACGTTACAAAACAGAAAAATTTATAAAAGAAAACATTACAAAATAAAAAGAATAAAAATAAAAGAACAAAAACTCTAGCTGAAATCTCTGTGATAGAGAGAATACCCTCATCGACTTAAACATTGACTAATTATATTATATTTTATTTTCATAATTAAAATAAGCAGAAAAAGATACCAAAGTCACAGCCGAAACATAGAATTAAAAGTAAATCAATCTCTCCATCGAGCTCCTTGTCACAACCAACCTGCCGACTATGAAAACTAAATGATTGAGCCATCATTAAGGGTCGGGATCCCACTTTGATAAAAACGCGCGTAGAAAAGGTAATGTCTTTAGAGAAGCCGCTCGCGAGGTGTAGAGTTACTCCGCTGTACCATTGTTTGTGGTGCCTGTTCATGAATTATGTGAATGTTTGTTATGGTTATGCTGATAGAACCTTGCGGTATTAGTTTAGTACATTTTTAGGGTTCAGTAGTCAACAAGGAACCCTTATAGTTTCGCCATGCCCGTCCGTCTGTCTGTCTGTCCACAGCTTATCTAGTAGTCTTAGTTTTGAAAGCCGAAATTTGGTATGGATATATATTAATCACGCCAACAAAAAGGTCATATATTTTTTTTTCTTTTCACAGTAGTATTAAGTATTATATATTATACTATCCTAGCTGACCCCGCAAACGTCGTTTTGCAAAAAAAAAAAATATAGATAGTAGCCGATTCTCAGACCTACGCGATATGCACACAAAATTTCATACAAATCGGTCCAACCGTTTCGGAGGATTATGGTAACTAACACTGTGACACGAGAATTTTATATATTAGAAGATATACAATAATAACGTTGCTAAAAGCAAAACTATGCCAGCTAATAAGTTGACAGGCTTTATAAGTTAACAAGTAATAGTCAACCAACTTACATTTGCAGCTGGAATGTGTGGGAGATATGTTCTTAGTATAAATCCAGCTATGGAACCCTTCATTTACGTGGTTCGACATGCACTTGTCCTGTTTTTGGAATACGTTAGGATTTGTTAAAAGTTTACAGTTACAGGTCCTTGTGTCCTTGTCAGAGACATTTCTTACACCTTGATATGTTTTAACTGTCAAGTATTACGTAATTACTGTTTCAATTGGACAACTATAGATGGGTACTTATTGGTAACATTGTAAGCACATGTACAACACACTTTCACAGCGCGGGGTTCTTTTGGGGGAGTTTGTTGAGCCACTTCTTCGTCTCCGTTAAAGGAAGCGGTGAAAAGCGGTTGTTTTGGAACTGTCACAGTTACGTAATTTTGATTATGTAGATACCTAAACCTAACCTTGTAAAACATTCAGACACAATGTAAATTGTTAATGAATAAAATGAAATGAAATTAAATGAAACCTACTTAGTGCTGGTTCTCAGGCTAATTTGAAAACATGATTTTTGATAATGTTTTTTTAGGGACTTTTGAAGACGGACGCAATGTAATGACAAAGACATAGCAATAGAGATGGGTTTTTGCCTGGACATTTTGGGATGTATTGAGTAAATGCCAAATAAACGCCAATACTGCACTGTTTTGGTAGTACCTATGGTTATTGGGCATAAATGACGTTTATTGGGCACTTAATCAATACGTCCCAAAATGCCCAGGCAAAAACACATCTGTATTTAGCACACATTCTTATTTGAAGTGACTTATGAGGTTTTCCAGATGGTAGGTATAGGTTGTAATTAGTACTACCTATTTGCTTATTAATTGCTGTCTATCGAAATGAATGTGACTCAAGCCATTCCATATCAGTGTAACTCAGGTTCATCTTCATCATCAGCCTATACAATACAATCTGACTGTCCCGTTGGTCTCGTGGTCGCAAGCGAGACTGCTTAGTTGAGTCCTGGGTTCGATTCCCGGGTCGGGCAAAGTATTATTGGGTTTTTCCATTGGGAATTTCTTATTTAACAGCCCGGAGTTTGGAAATTGGTGCTTTGATACCCCCCGTCCCTCGGAAAGTCCTGCACCTGATATCTTTCCGGTCGTTTCGGATTGCCTGATGATACAGACACATTGCACCTGTGTCTGCGCACTAGATATATAGTACACACTTGTGTACTATATATCTTCCGCGCCAAAGTCTGGTCTCCGCTGAGATTTGCCGCTAGGATCGAAATTCAGTCTGGAGGACTTTCTACTGTTGAACATACTCTCCAATCGCACGCCTTTTAACTTAATCCTCGGTTACTTTCATTCAGCTGCTAAGTTCCAGCCATTTTGCGAAGATCGTCGCTCCACCTTAGTCGCCCATTTTAGTTGTTCACGCTGCTGGGACAGGCCTCCTCTCTGTGTGAGGTTATCATCATCATTTCAGCCCGGAATCACCCACTGCTGGGTTCTATGTTCTATGTTATGGGTTTGGTTTCCGCACTTAGTCCTTCAAATGGACCATTGTGTGTGTAGGCCTCCGCACTGCTAGGTACAGGCCTCCCCTTTCGTTTGCCATACTTCCCGGTTCTGTGGGTCTCTCATATGTGAGGTTATACTGGGCCATAATCTACCACGCGGGCCTAGTGCGGGTTGGTGGTTGTTACGTATCTCTTCGATTTTTTGGTTCTACGTATAGAACATGCCAGTTTCCCCATGAAGTTTCTGTGTACCTTCTCTTTCTATCACTATATTAAAGTCTTTGTCAGCACCTAAGCCTATCGCGTCTACTACATTTTTAACACGAACCAGAAGCAATTCCCCGTAGTTACACTACACGGTACATACGCAACCTGAGTCACAAAATAAACAAAAGAAACATACTATTAGTTAACAACATAGCGGCAGCGGCAGTGAAAGGGTTGTCGGTGTGTGTGCACAAGGCGGGGTGGGCGTGGCCTGGCGGCGGCGGCGCCTTTGATCGCGATTTAACCCCCCGCCTACGAGCGCTTCGGACGCTGCGGAGGAAACGCTTCGGGTTACAACTTCCTCAACGGGTTTGTATTGAACCTCTGAATGCTGAACTGAATGCGAGCATCAGTCTTAATTATATAAGGAATTGAGGAATGCTTTTATTGTACGTAAATAAAAGGTGAATCAAATGGCGTCTGTTTTGCTGTGTGGAGGATGCGAGCATCAACATTTTATTGAAATTGGTGTCTTTGTTCTCATTTCTTATCAAATAATTCTCCAGTGTTTTGTAGGATATTTTATAATTCGTTGACTCAAGGCGTTCCCTATGTTCAATTTCTCTGGGCCCTAGGGGTCTGTTAATACAACTTTCATAACATTAAATTAGGTAACACTTAGTCCAATGTTAAGAACTTACCTATCTACATATACTTATTTCTATTTTTTTTTAGCATTTTTCGATTCTTCAACTGGAGCTGCTAAATCTGTTCACAATTCACATATTTTGTGTTCAGCGGACATGTGATTCTAGATTCCACTTTAAAATTTGAGGAAATTCAGTCGTTTGATGTAGTCATCACCGTAAATACTTGACAAAATCCAAAGATTTTTTATCATACATTACCTATATAAATATGAAGCGTGCAGTCTCAGTCTGTCTCTGAAAAACGACAAAACTAATGACACCAAAAGTAATTTTAATTTTTTCGCAACAACATAACAATTTTAATAACTTAAAAAGTCGTTGCCTGTTTAAAAATAAACACATTTACACGGGTGACATGTAATAAGCGCGCGCGCAGCTTCATGTGCGCATTATTTATTCGTTTTGCAATCATCTCGGCTCAGCACGGTGCCTGCAACGACCGCAAAGCCTTTTTACGAACCTCTTTGCTACAACCTACCTTATTTGCTCCTGCATAAGCTTTAAAATAGCTCCTAAGAGATCTTAATGTCAACCTTAAACATCTTTTCAATAGATTGTCAATTCTATTTTCATCAGCGAAGAGTTGTTATTCGTTTACAAGGGTTGTAGTGAGGAAGCAGGGGTGCGAAGCTTCTCTCCTCCAAATAAATTGTCGTGGATATATCCCGCGCGTATATCACGGCGCATTTACACCTCGCCAGGGTGAGCGGACACTTGACGCACGAATTACGCTGATTTGATATTTGATTCAGATATTATGCGATTGAGGGGGAGGGAGAAAGAAAGGTGAGCTGAAATGGTGCTGTGGTGAAGTTTAAGCTTATATTGGTTTGAACTTTGAATGATGTCATTTGTATTTTGTAAAGATGCCTTGTTGTGAATGTTTAAAAATACTTTAAATTGAATTAAAAACGTAGACATTTTAATTAACCTAAATGGAAATATGTTTTTTAAATTCATAACCAAACACGAAATGGTGAAAAAATATAAATATACCTACGTTAATCTTAAGTTACGTTCTTTGAACCCCCTGTGTTCGATTATCCCATTAACAAATTCTCAAACGCTATATACCAAAAATGCGTCTTTAAAAAGTTTCGAACTCCCATAAAAAACGTCTCCATATGCGTTCACCTTTAGCTCATAAGCGGCGAATCAAAAGAGATTACCGGGCCTATAAATATGGCGTCCAAAGATTATTATAATTTGTATTATAACATTAAAATAATATCGGCCGCACGTCGGCAAGTAATAGATTTATCTGATCTCCGAGCCCGTTCATCACGCGGCGAGGACATCTCCTGTGATGACATCATTGTGGGTACAAAGGCGTGGGATCAGTTAATGGGTTTATGATGTGATAAATGTTATGATTTTCTGATGTTTATGTGGTTTATCATGATTAAGTTATCAAGGAAGATTGGCTCTTAATTGTTGTCCAGTTGTCTGCACGGCGCAGAAGTTGGTGGACGCTACTGAAGATGCGAAGCGCGTAGCCAAATTCTGGACTGACTGTCAGAATATTGCCATCGATACTCTAAGAAGAAGAATTTTTAAGACCTTTCCGAACGCTTGATGGTGTAGGGGCATCTACAACGCCACATGCGAACAACGCGTCATATTGACGTCACAAAAATCCTGCATCTCGCAAGCAGAGTTTACCACGCAACTAGCATAGATAGATACAACGGCCCGATATGAATCATCGGGCAGTTGCCCGCCAGACACAACACCCGTCTTGGTCGGAGGATCCTCCCTTTTCTATAGAGTATGAGTGAACTTTTTTACACCCTGTTCCTCATACCTCTATAATGGTAATTAAGAAGCTAAATCTTCTCAGTCTCTCTAGATGTGGCGCTGTATAATAAAATGTGACTAAAGAAAGGATTATTTTTACAATCATCAGGGGTGGCCCTACTGAGACGTCTGGCGAAGAAGGATGACGAGAGCAGTCCCAAATAAAATGCGATAAAGCTCGGCTAGATGAACATGGATTAGGAGAAAAAAATTCGCTGATGCTGAACCTTCATTCATTCTAGTTACTGCGTTGCCTTGGTCAACTTTTCTGTCCAGTGTGCGGAGTTAAAAGGTGCGTTTCACTGGAGATCGGCAGATGAAAGCGGGCGTCCAAGAAGTTAGGACTTCGGGTCCTTGTAACTTTGGATTGCAGACGTATAGGTTGCTAGAAGATTTATTTTTGGCATTTTATTACCGT
This sequence comes from Globia sparganii, assembly GCA_949316385.1. Lineage (NCBI taxonomy): Eukaryota > Metazoa > Arthropoda > Insecta > Lepidoptera > Noctuidae > Globia > Globia sparganii. The sequence continues at coordinate 620,066 of OX438658.1, forward strand.
GTTGCAATAGGATTATCGTGCTGTAGCATCATATGCTCTTATTATATGCTCTTATTGCATTCGTAATCACCACCACCAGACATCACCAGACATCACTAAGGACTTTCTAGATGTGTTAAAGTTATGAAAGAGTTAGTTAGCTTTGTTTCCGATAGTAATCAGTTCATTACGTTGTTGAGATGGTATCGTCTGACAAATAGCCGAGATCTTGTTGTTGTTTGATATTAATTGAAAGTAGACCGGTGTTTTGTTAAGATTTCTATTAGTGAGTTCGATCTAGATTAACTGCTATTAAATATAATCAATCAGGGTCCGGTCTTGTTGCTCAAAAAATTATACCTATTGATTATTGGCACGGGTATTACATTGCTAATGGATGCATTTGATTTTTGTTTATTTTTGTGTAAGTAGCTTAGTAGATACATTGACGCGATGTCCTACCGATCGATTTTGTAAAATTCTCACCGTGATAACTTAGGTGAAGTGAGCGTGAAGTGAGCTATCAATAGGGGTAATCCCTAGAATCAGGTGGAATGACAGCTCACTTCACCTTAGTTTTTACGGTGAGATTTTTACAGAATAGCACTGCAGATTACGTCCTGATGCGTAGAGTAAAGAGTTTAATAAGCATAAATTTAAGATAAGTAGGTAGTTGTACGCACCAATAGTAGGAAAGTAGGTACTTATTTTCCTTTAGAACTAATTCGGACTCCATCAAAACAACCCAAAGCCGATGACTAATTCGTAACTAATTACAATGATATCTGACGTAGTAATTAAAACATTGGATTTGACAGGCGAAAAAATTGGGGTCAATATTCTTTAGTCCAATTTATTTAATCGTTCCATCCTCACGTCATATAAAATCTCCATTAAACAAAAAAACAACCCGTATTTGACTCCTATTTTCGTACAAAAAACGTGTTTTTCAACTCACTGATTACGTCGAAACGACAGAATTGGCGCGCTTTTGTTGATCGCGCGCACCATGTTAAGATGCGTTCAAAACAGCGGACAATAGGCGCGTACGGTTCACGCTGCGTGCGCTGCGCGCTGCTCGCTGGCTGCAGTGGGTGGTTTATTGTTTTATGAGCAGCATTACACGCTTCTTCCCGCTTTGTCCTGAGTTTTACGAGGGACAATGACGGGACAAATCGCAGGAATTCAACTCTGTTGTCAGATCGCTTGATAGAGTGCCGTAATCTTTCTTCCTGTCACATATTTGTGTGTCTTTGTTTGTTGCACACGTGATTGCCATAACACTAATAAACCATTGTCTCGTTTAACATGTTAAAAAGAAAGGGAACTTTGTATTCGATTGAGTAGGTATAGGGGACAGTTGGAAACCTGTGCGTGAACAACTATAAATCCTTTTTATTTTTTCATCGGCTAGTAAATTCTTGAACTTTTGTGATTAAAAACTCTACTCGAAATATGTACCTACGTATCTTCAATTTTAAAATAACATTGTGATCTATTAGGTATCTATAATATATTTTCCGCGTAATTCATTAAATATTTTTATAGTTGCCAGCCATTGATATATATGTTACACTAGATTAGCAATTACCGCACCAAGGCGTTGCCACTAGTCTGATGGCTACAGCCATCAGCGTAGCTAACGTCAGTTCAGTGCTCTGTGTGACGCCAACCGAAGTCAACCGAGTGACATGCGACAAAAAATATCGCGAAAGAGTGCGATTCAAGATCACAAAAACATAATAAATTAACCGGAATTACTTTCCACACGTAAATTAATTGTCTCTGTGTTTATATCAACGTAAAAACGCAATAAAATGTAGAATTTTGTAAATTGGGTTCAGTGTTACCACTAAAAACTTAGTTTTAGTTTCCCACATTAGTGGGATTTTTTAATTTTTGGAATAAGTGATTTTAAATATTTTTTAATAATAACAACGTAGCAGGGTGCCTAAAGATGCAGCACGCCGTGAAAAATGGGTGGAAATAATCCGATTGCTACGAAAAGAGACTGACTGGCTACCTACTAAATCATTCAATTTCATTAATAATAAAGAAAAAATATTCAAAAAGAAAATGTCTTAGTTGTTTTCATTATTTATAAACTTCTGTTACACATCCATTATGAAATACATAATTCAAATATTTTAAAAATAATTTAACTTAACCTAAAACGTTTTTTATGGCTTAAAATGTTGGGTAAAATTTCGCATGGGTAGGCAACCCCATCCCGTCATTACATGTTTATATTGTGGTCTTTGTCTAATCTAAGCGACGGTAGTATTATTACGACGCGTGTAAGTGAGACAGATATATGTTTACTTTTAAATGTTTAGTGGTTTCAAAGCTACGTCGTCGCGTTTATAAAGTGGCTACACTTTTTTGACACATTTTATTGAGGTTTGCTTCTCTAGTTATATAGCTCAATGTTGCCAGCATAATTATGAACTGTTGCAAATAAAAAAAAAAAAAAAATTATAATAATGAACGGAACAACAATTATGTAAATCTAGCCATTCAATATACTTACATGATGAGTGATAAATCACATGGGTTCAATTCAAGTTTTGGCTATTAAATGAGTTTAATAGATAATGAACAGTTTTTTGTGTCCGATTGAGATGTTACAAATGACATACGGCCTAAATATAATTAATGAAATGGGTATCCGTTTTCAAAATATTAACAAGTTTTTATGTGCGTGGGAGTGACAAATTGCTGTTGCCTTTAGTATGGTAATGTTGTCTCAATACATATCAACTGATTGCGCAGTGTTTATCACAGCCCGTAGCTATTGGCTGACAGTTGAGATCGGTTTGAATTTGAAGTGTCCCTCTAGCGATTGATTGAACTTGTACCTACTTATACTAAATGATAAAATCGTCTAAATGTTTGAAGTTGTTGAACTTGTTTTAAAGCGCTAAGTAAGTGGTGGGTACAATTATTTCATAATGATTCCGTCGTTCGGTACAGATTGCTTAAGTTGAAAGTTAAAACTTGCCCCTATAGGTAGCATAATTATCCCTAAAACAATATTTTGCTAGTTGCAAGCCAGTAAATTTCAATAAATTAGGCCATAAAAACTCATGTTTTGATCTTAAATCATAGGCAATTGCCACTTCGTTGAAATTAATTTTCAACAACCAAACAAACATTTGATGAGGCATAAACAAAAATAAATCCTGACATCACTATGTCAACATCTAACGATATTCCATTTTCAAAACAACAACGGTTGTTGCGCAGAGTGACATAAATTACGGCCAGTATTATGTCCAGTGCTGTTCCTTGAATCTATCTCGATTGTTGTGCGTTTTGTCGCATGGTGCATTGTTTCTAGTCGCCCGCTGGTGCGCCATTGTGGCAGGGCATTTGTTTAAGTAGTGCTGTGCAGTCATCCATCTTTCCTCGTCGGTGCTACTGCGCGGTTACAGTATCCTCGCCTGGGTTGAGCCGTTATCCGATGTTTTGTAGGTATAAGGGCTGTTTGAAAAGATAGGTGTGTCAAAGCTAGCATTTTGTCAACTATTTTGGTGTCATATCAGAGGGGAATTTCTCGTAATTTTTAAGAACGTTCACAGTCTGATATCAGTCTCAATCTGTCAAAAATACTTCAAATTTCCCTACATTTTGACAAGTTTTTGACATTTGTTTGTCGCCGAGATGAGACTGCGACTAGATTTTGAACGTTTTAAATTAGCAGAATTGGCCTTCTGGTCTTTAGACAGACGTTAAAAGCGGGAATAACGATGATTTTTTCATACAAAGTCTATAGGTAATATTTGTCGATAGACAAAAGAGACATTAGTAGAACATACTTAAATAATAAAACATATTTCAATTAGTCAATTTACTAATCACCAATGTTCGTCCTCAAAAAGTGAAAAGTTTGTATAAATGTATTTGATGAAAGCCTAGCTCTTATAAACCAATTTTTCAAAGTTACCCCAAAACTAATACCTTTAATTCGCATTTTATAAAATTCGCAATCCACAACCTGTACCTGTACATCTCTGTCGTCATTATTTCCATTCAGTTGTGCGACGTGGTCGTATTGTCTACACAGTGGCCGCCAATGGTGGCCTAATGCTTGTTTATCATTGTTAGGCGCTAGAACAATGCGCCAACCGTATGGCCAGAGAGGCTGAATGGGTGCTGCCTTTGCATGTTCCACGAATGAAAGTTTGACGGATTGGTTTTGAATCGTTTACGCGACTTAAGGCTGATTTTTCAAACTCCAGATTTTATCCGAGGAATAATTTTGATTTTTTGACGGTTCTTCTATACATAATCTGTCAGAGGACAATTTAATTTTTTTGTATATTAGTAGGTAGGTCCTACTTACAAAAAAAAATATAAGCCATTTGTTTGTTATTAAATTTTATATGAAACTTAATCATAAAATAAGTCCCCAACGAAAGAACTTTATTTACGCGTAAAATAAAGTTTTGTGCCCTCCCTGATTTATGCTAACCGTAAATGTCCGGTTTTACGGTTACCTTTTATGATTTTATTCTGAATTTTACGGTTTTGTGAGCGTAGAGTCGAATGGTGTCGACGTGAGAAGATTTTAGAAAAATATTGATTTTTAAATTCATGGAATACCTAGGTACCTACCCTGATTTTATTTTCGGTTATTATTAGCTGATGGAAGCTTAATATTTTCTAAACAATTAATTTCTACTAAATACCTTCCTGAGACTGTTGTTGTCCGTACCAGCTGTACCTACCTATACTAAATTGTATAATTAGCTTGAAATATTGAGCTAATAATAGCTGAATATAGTTTCAACTTCACTTCAAGAAGTAAGTACCTATTAGGCAAAAATATTTGATTTTTTCAACAAATTAAATATTCTAAAAGTTTCTAAACAAATTCACCAAAAAATCTCCCGTAGATTTTGTCCATTTTGAACAAAAACTAGAAATAAAAGCAACGAAACAATGAGAAGTTACTTCACAACCAAAACAAATTAGGAAGACATTGTGAGGAGCAGGTATTGTTTGATTTTGACCATTCAGGGGCTGCTCCGAGCTGTGGGGGGCTCGGGGCTGATATACAGCAGTCGTAAAACATGTATTTACACAAATACAACACGTCTAATATTTTTGTTTATCTATCTATACTAATATTATAAAGAGGAAAGATTTGTAATTGTACATGTATGTTTGTAACGAATTGGCTCAAAAAGTACTGGACCGATTTTAAAAATTCTTTCACCATTTGAATGCTACATTATCACTGATTATTATAGGCTTTTTAAATTGCAAGAAAAAAATAAAGTGTTTAAAAATAAATGTCCACCCGTGCGAAGCCGGGACGGGCCGCTAGTCTATACTATAATTAATATTATAAAGAGGAAAGATTTGTATGTATGTTTGTAACGAATTGGCTCAAAAAGTACTGGACCGATTTTAAAAATTCTTTCACCATTTGAATGCTACATTATCACTAATTAATGTAGGCTTTTTTAATTGCAAGAAAAAAAAATGTTTACAAAATAAATGTCCACCCGTGCGAAGCCGGGACGGGCAACTATAAGTCTATACTAATATTATAAAGAGGAAAGATCTGTATGTATGTTTGTAATGAATTGGCTCAATAAATACTGGTACGAATTTTAAAAATTCTTTCACCATTTGAATGCTACATTATCACTGATTAATATAGGCTTTTTTAATTGCAAGAAAAAAATAAAATGTTTAAAAAATAAATGTCCACCCGTGCGAAGCCGGGACGTGCCGCTAGTCTATACTATAATTAATATTATAAAGAGGAAAGATTTGTATGTATGTTTGTAACGAATTGACTCAAAAAGTACTGGACCGATTTTAAAAATTCTTTCACCATTTGAATGCTACATTATCACTGATTAATGTAGGCTTTTTTAATTGCAAGAAAAAAATAAAATGTTTACAAAATAAATGTCCATCCGTGAGAAGCCGGGACGGGCAACTATAAGTCTATACTAATATTATAAAGAGGAAAGATCTGTATGTATGTTTGTAACGAATTGGCTCAAAAAGTACTGCCAATCGATTCTGTAAATATCTCACCGTGATAACTTAGGTGAAGTGAGCGTGAAGTGAGTTATTAATAGGGCCAATCCCTAACATCAGGTGGAATGACAGCTCACTTCACCTTAGTTTTCACGTTGAGATTTTCACAGAATAGCACTGCTGGACCGATTTTAAAAATTCTTTCACCCTTTGAATGCTACATTATCACTGATTAATATAGGCTATTTTAATTGCAAGAAAAAAATAAAATGTTTAAAAAGTAAATGTCCACCCGTGCGAAGCCGGGACAGGCCGCTAGTACTTAATATTTTCTTTAATTTTGAGTGAAGTTCCAGTTTTAGGAGTGGTCTTGCATGTCGTAAGTATTGAAAAACTAAACTTAAAGAACAGTGGTGGCTCAGTAGGACAGTGGTGGCCGTGGCGTATATCGGCCCCGACTATTACGAGTAGGTCGTGAGTTCGAACCAGCCAGGCATTTTACTTGGCGTATTTAATTCCATCACCACTGCTCTCAAAACGGTGAAGGAAAACGTCGTGAGGAAACCGGCATGTCCTAGAACCAAAAAAATCGAAGACATAGATATGACATCCACCAACCCGCACTGGGTCCGCGTGGTGGATTACGGCCCACTCCCTCTCACCTAGAGGAGGATTATGTTCCAGCAGGAACGTTATAGACTGATTATGATGATGATTATGAGACAGATTATGAGGAAGAACAGTATGGTAGGTACCTATACCTAATTGTGTCGCAACTCTCGCACTTCCATTATAATTATTCAAATTGACAATTCAACAATATGCATTACGAGATTTACGCAGTCGAGCAGGCATACATTTTCTTCAAAATCATTAGGATTGTGATTGAAAGTGTGTTAAGCAATGCTAGACCCAAACCCTTGAACAATGTGAAGCACGATTATGTTTGTTAGTGCTAACACTAAAATGTAAGCAAGATATAAAAGCAACAATAAAAAAAAAAATAATAATGCCGGTCGTAAAAACTCATAGTTCGAAAACAATAAGAACCTCACATAAAACAAAAGAAGTTTTAATAATTTCTTTGACCAAAAAGTGGCACTGAGTGGTCTAGTGCGAGGCCAACTGCAGTAAAAGTTATATAGACCTCCTTTGTACCAAGGTGGGCTCAAAACAATGGCACCAATGTTCCTCACAAATGGTAATGTAAACAATTGTAAAATATTATATATTTGTGTTCGTCACAAGATATTTATGACACAATAAAAGTTTAAAGAGTTGAATGAAATTTTAATGTTTGTAAATATTTTGAAATTATACCGTTCGTGTCTAAATGCTATTTCGAAATTACTCGCGACTTATTTCGTGGTGGTGAATAACTTTCTGAAAATAAATCATTTCTTGGAATAAGTAAAATTAATTTTGACTTTAATTTTACTTAAACACAAAATCAGCTCGGGATCATGAAGAGAAAATGGTTCAACGATGAACAACTGTTGATTCTTTATAATCTAATTATTAGCAGTAGCACGGAATAAATTCTTTTGATTTACCTACCGAGGATACTATCTATGATACATAATTGAGATAGTATACATAAGTACCCAAATACTTTACCTATCCAAAAAATCACCAAGTCATAAAGCCACGGCTTTCTCGTACATAATCTTGTTTAATAGAGTAGTAGGTATAGCATTATTATACATAAGCTGTAATATCGTCGGTACACTTTACGGGCGACGCTTATAAATCAATAACCGATGCAAGAGTTATATCCGTTACCGCCTAATGATGTCCGGGTAAATAATTACAGACGTCTCAATTTGTGGCTTAGGGCTGCCTCGGGGACAAACGTCTGGTTATTAATGGCTGACTGAAATCTGCCTTTAGTCTTGAATCCATAGCCGTATAATTTATGGTAGACAAACAAATACCTTGTCTATCAAGGCGCTGATGACAAAAAATTGATTCAAAGGTTATGTTATAAAAATGATCAGCGGTGATTAAAACAAAGTAATGATGAATAAACAACCATAAATAGTCATAATATTCAAATTATATTGATTTTTATTAATTATTTATAGGTATGTTCTAAATTTTAAATTGATTTTATTTTAGTATGTTTACATAAGTTTAGTAGTTAAATAAAGCCATAATAACGTTTTAAAGTTTGTTTTCCTATAAAATTATTAATTTGATGTAGTACTGTTTTAATTAAAACTAGCTGACCCGGCGAACTTTGTACCGTCTCGAATTAATAAGAACGTTTTTCGTGAATTTTTACCATGTTTTAATAGTTATTCTGCTATTAAGTCGCTGAGCCGTCTCCATAGGTACCACTAGGTAAGTAGCACTACCCAAGCGGGAAGGTGTAAGCTGCACCTCGTAAAGTGGACGGAACGGCAGCAGTGCCTGGATGTGAAGCTGAGTCACAAACCATGCTCCACGTTCTATCCTGCCCTCTCAGTCCCAGAACATGCAACCAAAGAGGCAAAGTGAACTCTGCGCTTCCATCGATATCGCGGTAGAAGTGGCGAAGTGTTGGGCCAACAGAATTTAAATAACTCGTACCAGCGACACGAAGAAGAAGAATATTATGAATTGTTCCAAATTTAACGTACTACTTATTTACATTTAAAACTTTCTTTTCCCTGTCAGCCCTACAGTAAGTATGTGATCATGCTGCGCGCGCGCCTAATCACGATCTATTGCCGAGACGGATCGAAACTTTTCGGTTCGCTTCGGCAACATAAATCACGGCCATACGCGAATGTAATGATCAGCTTAAATAAAAAAAAATGGTAACACAATATTTATGAGTACAGATAGAATTAGGGACACAATTATCATTTATATTCGCTGTCATGTTGATGGTATTATTTTTTGATAGTTGCTTATATTTTTGTTTGGGATTTCTTAATGTTGATGGCGGCTTTTTAATGGGTGTAACTTCTGAAATCTTTCTAAGACAGTTTTCCTTTACGTTTTCGTTCGTAAGTACAGTCAACCATACTGCGTATACATCAGTCATCAGGGCGGTTCCCGTAGTGCAATGTTACCTTGCACCACGATCACGAACTCCGAGCTTACTTTTACAGCCTCTTGTTTAAAGACGTTGTCAATTGGAATAACCACCGACGACGGCCGCCAAGACCCACGCACAATGGTCCAACTGAAGGACTAATGTGCGGTAACCAATCCCTCTAACATGGAACATAGAAGGCGTTGTCAAATGTTACCACTGATGTGCGGCTGAGGCTAATTCGTAAAATAAAACTACGCTATCAACACTAAAATGAAATAATCGCAACAACGTTCCCTCGTGAAATCCGAAGAAGCTATAAAATGGCCTGAGTTACCGCCATATATTTGAGCGCGCAGTGCACATAGCCCGCGGTATGGCTACCGTGAATATTTTCGAAAATTGAGTTACCCATGTCTCTGCTGGCACCTGTTGATGTATCCTACGGCACCGTGAGGGCTTCGCGCGATAATTGATGAGCAGGGGTCTGTTGGACCCCCGCCGACTTCTGAGGGTCATGTTTGTAAAGCGGCGTGAGGAATAGGAGAGGGGCGGATTTGTGAATATATTTATTGAGTGACTTTCGAACAAGCTATTAAGCTTCGTAGAACCTTGTGATTATTCAGTTGTAAGTGTTGTAACTGATGCTTGCAATGATGTTTTTAGCAAATTATCTAAAAACTGCTTTCTTGTCTAGCTACGAACACCAAGGAGATACTTACGTAAATTAGTGCATGTGACATTTATAAGAACATGATTGTCCTAAGGAGCTCTCTGTCCAAACCCTGCCTTTAATCTAGGTACCTATAGCAAGGAAAAACTTTTAAGCACTGAGAAGATTTTTATTTTTAAAAATCATAAAATGTAATGTCATAGTCACTGACAAGTATCACAAGCTAAGATCATAAGTGATAAAGCTTCCCGCTTGTCACTTGCACCACAAGAAACTTCTCACATACCGCGGGGCGCGTCTTCGCTTGCCAAAATAAAACATTAATATTATAACATTCTAATACAATGCCCACCTGCCTTATAAACAAAAAACCTTTATAATTATAAGGAGGATGGTGTCTATGGTGTGGACTCGTGGCCGTGTCGTTATCGTCCTTAATTAACATTAGCATAATATTTATTATTTTGTTTACAAGAAGGATGGATGTTATTTTTCTGTTTTTCTGGGAATAATAAATTATGAAAACTTACTGAATCTCTCCATTCCCCGTTACGCGAATATTTTCATTAAAAAAACTAATATTATATCTCTTTGACACTGAGTTTAAAACTGATATCTATATTTTTTTACTCTTTAGCGGTAACGAAAAATCTTGCGTTTGAGTAGTTTTACGGTATTGGAAAATTGGGGTGGTTCAAAGACACAAACCAGGGATAGGTAGGTACTATGAATTTCAAAAATCGAGCTCCCCGTCTACTCCATTATCATCGGTTCATCACGATTCCAAGTCGAACAAAAACGGTATTTCTTCTCTTTTAACGACAACAAAACCATACTTTTTATAACGATCTGTTAACTAGTGACGTCAGCGGTCAGCTCACAGCTGATCATGGAATTATGACAGTTCATAGCCCCAAGTTTTATTGTTACGGGTGCAAACAAGTGGCCGCAGCCGCGGGTAGCACACTGCGGCCACACTTTACGATTATTGCTTAATCAACCCGTTTTGCTAATATTTTATGGAAATAGATGTTAATGGTCGTTTATATCATAAAGCTGCAGTTTGGGGTTATAGGAATAATGACGTCACGCTGTTCTAGGAGAAAAAATGTATCAGCTGCTTAGTTCTCCTCTGCCTTGCACAACTGTGACAAGACATGCGTCGAGTTTTGTCGTACTTGGAATGTAACAACATTCCAAGTACACGCTAAATCTATATTAATATTATAAAGAGTTAAAATTTGTTTGTATATAGGGGATAATCTCCGGAAAGAGACGATGGGATGCGACGCGATGGGTCGGGTCCGAAATTTCACTCGGACGGTGTCGCGGGCAGAAGCTAGTGCATATAAATATACTGTCATAAGTTTGCAAAAAGGGTTACGTGCCGGTATAATATTTGAAAATAAGCTTAACGCTAACATTAATAAGTTTTTGCAAAAACAAAGTGCAATCTACAAAAAGGAGTACCTATGTAGTACTCCTATTGCTTCATAACGACAACTTCCCAAAACGTTCACCCTCCCAAAACGCCCACTTCCCAAAATGGTAATTCCCTAAATGTCTATTTCCTATTTCGTCCACTTTCCCAAAACGACCAGTTCCCAAATAGTCCGTTTCTCAAAACTACTACTCCCAAAACGTCTAGTTCACAAAATTTAATTAGCAACTTTTTTTTATACCAATGCAATGTTTGGAATTATTTAGTACGCACATTTACATTTGGTCAAATTTATTTATTACTTATGGAACTAGTTAGAGTAGGTTAATTATTAAAAAAAAATACTTAGGTTAGGTTAGGTTAAAACAGTGACCTCCTACGCCAGAAACGACTAGAATATATTAAAAAAAAATTAAAAAATACCTATTTAGAAAGTGGACGTTTTGAGAGTTGATGTTATGGGAAGTGGACTTTTTGGGAATTGTAGATTTGTGGTCGTTTTGGGAAAGTTGACGAAATAGGAAATAGACATTTAGGGAATTACCGTTTTGGGAAGTGGACGTTTTGGGAGGGTGAACGTTTTGGGAAGTTGTCGTTATGAACCTAAAGGGTAGTACTTATGTAAGTAGGGGAAGAAGACGTGAAATCAAAGATTTTACGACCAAATCTAATAAAGTGTAATTTTATTAGATTTGGGCGTAAAATATTTTTATTTTATATTCTAGTTAATTGGGTTGAAAGTGACTGAAAAACGCTAACCTATATTTAACTTAAAATACCTTAAGCCTATTTTTCATTCTTTTCTTTCCTATTTCTACATAACTTCCACACGATTAACATGCAACATCTACAATTGAACAACAAAATATACATGCTAACAAAAAAACAACCAATTATCGTCATCTGAGCTAACGACTACAATGTCTAATGACTTACAATACTATTGTACCAGAGGGGTCGGCAGTGAAATTACCGGTACAAAAGACTCGCGGCCCTCTCAGCGGGGCGCCTGTTATGGTTCCACGGAAGAAAAACTCATTAAAAACACTATTTTGAACTTTAACACTGACATAATAAGGGGTTGAGTACTGTATGAGTGATGTATGTAATATGTATGAAGTCTTTATTACGAAAATATACATTCGTTAACAATTGTAACGCGTTTGTTAGTGTTCGATGTTATCGGGGTCACTTTTGTACCCGCGCGCGGCGAGGGGGTTGGACATGTATCGAGTGTGTGCTTGGAAACTGTGTAGTTTGTGTTCATTTGTATTCGGTCATGGAAACAATATGAGAAGGAAATTTTACTTGTAGTAACATAACACACACACAACATCGTGCCTGCAGTGTTATTCTGTAAAAATCTCACCGTGAAAATTAAGGTGAAGTGAGCTGTCATTCCCCTGATGTTAGAGATTGCCTCCATTGATAGCTCACTTCACGCTCACTTCACGCTCACTTCATCTACGTTATCACGGTGAGGTTTTTAAAGAATCGATAGGCTGTTCTCCATGAAGAATTAGGCAGAGGAAATTGGCTTGTAGTACCTATTTACATATTCGAATAAGCTAGAATAAGTTCTCCATTCGATACTTATGTTTTTTTTTATTTGTTTTCTCCAGATCCTACGTTAAGGTAAATACACACATACATATTTCTTGCAACTTACAATAATATGTAGGTTGTTTTTCTATTTGCACTTTTGTTTACGATGTATAGAGAATCTAAGTGAGTAGCTTAGTAGAAAAGTTTGCGTGAAAAAATCCTATTCAATAAAAACTTACCTACAACGTCACAGCGTGGCCAAAATCAGAACTAATTTCGCCATCTTGTTCTCTGTCTCTGTGTCATTTTCACAGATGTTTACCAACAACCCGCTGTCAATGTCATTCAGGCGCCAAAAGATCCATAAATAGAACTCTGACAGAGATTTTCTTTTAGAGTGCTTACGGTGTCTAACACGAAGGAAAAAAAAGAACACGATATAAAAACGTGATTTTTTCACACCAAGCTACCCAAAGGCAATGTCCTAAAGAATCAGATTGTTAACTGAAATCAAGCAAGCGTAACATACGCCCTCTACCAACGGCATGAGACACTATTCTTATAGTTTTAACTAATAAATGTCAAAAATTAAAACCTCGTACTAAAACTACGGCGACAGTATTAAATTGATGGCAGCCATAACATTTTTAATGGCAATGCACAACTTTCAAAACGTAACGTTCCCACTGTTTTCAAAAAGTTTATTTACACTAGAAAGCTTTGTTTGGTCAATGTTTTTTTATTGTGTTTTTGAAAGTAATAAAATATTTTAGTGCCGTTTATCGGAGGTGACTATCGTGTAATAAATTACGTTGCAATTTTAAGTTTTATTTCATTTCTTAGATACAGGTGGTTGTGTTCGAGTGTGTAGGGCTCTTAAATCAAAAGTGCATTAGTTAAATATTTTATACGGCTTTAGGACAGTGCTGGAACGTTTTATTGGTGTCGTTAGCACTAGGTGAGCTTCCGTTAGAGTAAACAAGGAGGTTCAGTATACTTATCTAGCACCATCAAAGTTGACAAGGCAAGAATCACGATACAAGGAAACATGTAATCTGAAATTAGATTTGAAATTCACTTTTACAAGAATATTTTCACGCTGTCTTTGTAGGTACTCGTATAATGAAAAGAGCATACAATAGCTAAGTATACAAAAGCTACAAATAGGGATTACCGAACTATAAAGTGATCTCCCTTCCTCTCCCAACCTACCTACCTGTCTCTTGTAGAGGTCAGATAGGGTCCATGTCAAATACAGCAGCATTTAGCTGCATCAGATTGGAAGCCGACCCCAACATCGTTGGGCAAAAGCCAAAGCGGGCGATCTCTCTACCCCGTACCTAATAAGTAAGATCCGTTTTGGTAAACATCATGATTTTCATAATTCCGCAGGGCAAAAATGTCCTCACACGTTGTAACTCAATGATACTCCAATAACATAACCCCTAATTGTTTTAGAAGCTGTCCAACTATTTGGAATGGACACATAACATTATTTTACGGCCAATAAAACCTTATACGGCTATATGTTTATCGTGGAGTAATTTTAATTGCGGCCCACCGTGTGTTTATATGTGTTTTATTACTTTCTCCTCTTTTTGTCTCTGGACTTGTGTTTTATTGGACACTCGGTGTGTCTCAGCTCATTACTAAGCGGAATTGATAACATTCGCTAAGGGAGGAATATTTATTAAATAACTTCACCAGTTCAATATTATTTATTATTAATCTATATATATAAAAAGAGAAGTCCTGACTGACTGACTGACTGACTCATCAACGCCCAGCCTAAACCCTTGGATCTAGAAAGCTGAAATTTTGCACAGAGGTTTTCTTTATAATGTAGACGAGGAATAAGGAAGGAATTTTCGAAATTCAACCCCTAAGGGAGTTAAATAGGGGATGAAAGTTTGTATGAAAACTCTTTTTCCTTGGGTTAATAAACTTGAAACTTGGCACGAATACTTAGGTATCTAAGTAAATTATGAAAATTGGTCTTTTTTATTTTTCTAAACTACCTTCTAAAGGGGGATGGGGGGGTGTCAAAATTTGTATGGAAGAATTTTAATGCAAGGTCCGATTAACTCAAAACTCAGTATTTATACTCAATACCAAAAATAAAGAATTACGTGTATCAGGGTTTTTTGAAAATCTACCCCTAACTAGGAAAAAAGGGGTAGTTAATTTTACAGGGCAAATTTTAGTGCCTGGCTTAATTAACTCAAAAATTGGTATAAATAATCTATGAGTCAAGTAATGAACACATTCCAAACGATTTTTCAAAATTCCAACCCTGTGGGGGTGAAAAGTGGGGATACAGCTTATATGAAAAATCTTATTCCTTAGGTTAATAAACTTGAAACTTGGCACGAATACTTATCTAAGTAAATTATAAAGTTTGGCATTTGTTGTTTTTCTAAACTACCCCCTAACAGGGGATTGGGGGGTGTCAAAATTTGTGTGGAAGAATTTTAACGCGCGGTCTGATTAACTCAAAACTCAGTTTTTATACTTAATACCAAAAATAAAGAATTACGTGTATCAGGGTTTCTCGAAAATCTACCCCTAACGGGGAGAAAAGGGGTAGTTAATTTTACAGGGCAAATTTTAGTGCCTGGCTTAATTAACTCAAAAATTGGTATAAATAATCTGTGAGTCAAGTAATGAACACATTCCAAACGATTTTTCAAAATTCCATCCCTGTGGGGGGAAAAGTGGGTATACAGCTTATATAAAAAATCTTATTCATTTGGTTAATATACTTGAAACTTGCCATGAATACTTATCTAAGTAAATTATGAATTTTGGCATTTTTTGCTTTTCTAAACTACCCCCTAAAGCGCGATTAGGGGGTGTCAACATTTGTATGGAAGAATTTTAACGTGCGGTCTCCGATTAAGTCGAAACTCAGTATTTATACTTAAGACCAAAAGTAAAGAATAACATGTATCAGGGTTTTGCGAAAATCTACCTCTGACGGGGTAAAAAGGAGTAGTTAATTTTCCATTTTACTGCGTGGCTTGATTAACTCGAAAATTGTTGGACATAATCTTTGAGTCAAGTTATGAACACATCCCAAACATTTTTCAAAATTCCTCCTCTGTGGGGTGAAAAGTGGGGAAAAACTTTATACGAAAAATCTTATTCATTTGGTTAATAAACTTGAAACTTGGAAGGAATATTTGCCTAAGTAAGTAATAAGAAATGGCTCTTTCGAAAGTAGACCCCTGACGGGTAAAAAAGTGGTAATTCGATTTTTAAGGCCGATATTCTAGTGCGTAGCTTTATTTACTCCAAAAAAATGGTATGAATAAATTTAAGCTTCAAACTTGGCACAAATACTTATTTAAGTAAATTATAGTTTGTCATTTTATGTTTTTCTGCCCTAAAGGGAGAGATTGAGGGTGTCAGTTTGTATGGAAGAATTTTATCGCGCGGTCCAATAATATAAACTCGGAACTCAGTATGTATACTTAAGACCAAAATAAATAAAAAAGTGTGACTGGGTTTTTCGAAAATCTAACCCTAACGGGGTGAACGGGGGTAGTCCATATCACAGAGGAGTATTTTATTGCATGGCTTGATTCAATGGGAAATTGGTATAAATAATCTTTGAGTCAAGATATGGAAACGTCCCAGACATGTTTTCAATATTTCGCCCCTATGGGGATAAAAACTGTGAAGGTGAAAAGGTGGTCTTATTCCTTTGGTTAAGAAACTTGAAACTTTTCAACATTTGCCTCAGTGAATAATAAAGATTGTCACTTTTAGGGGTTTACTACTTACTTACTTAAAATAAAAAAGTATGAGTTTTAGGGTTTTACTTATTCGACTCCTACCGGGGTGGAAAAGGGTTTTAAAGTTTAAGGAGTAGAAACTTCAACTTCCATTAACACGAAAATGGGTATAAATAATCTTTATATCATAAAAATGGAAACGTACCAAATGCAAAAACAAGCCCTGTCGTGATGAAAAGGGAGGATAGTTTATTTGAAACATCTTAGGTAGTTTAACTAAAATATTGGCCCGAATACTTATTTCTTTAAATAAAGTAAGTATAAAGATCGTAATAAATAATTTTCGAAATACCTTTCAGGGGGAGGTGGAGAGGGTGTTAAATTTATTTGAGGAAAGTACGAAACCCACGCGGACGAAGTCGCGGGCAAAAGCTAGTGGTAGTGTGTGTATAATTCTTTTGTGACATATAATTGTAATAATTCTGTGACATGTTAGTTTGTAATTTTATTTTTGATAGCTTTTTAACAATTTGTGTAAATTTTGCGTGCCTATTTCCAGGTAGAATGTACATGGCTCACTCCTATCTATTCCACCTGTATTTTTATGTACCTACATTCGTTGCAAATAAATGATTTGATTGATTGATCGAGTAGACACCTATGGCGCTCAGACTTGGTCTGACA
Organism: Globia sparganii; assembly: GCA_949316385.1. Lineage (NCBI taxonomy): Eukaryota > Metazoa > Arthropoda > Insecta > Lepidoptera > Noctuidae > Globia > Globia sparganii. The sequence goes on from OX438658.1 coordinate 637,147, forward strand.
TATCACCGATGTTGGTGATAATAAGTCTGCGAGGATGAAGTGGGACTGGGCGGGACAAGCCTATAGGATGCATCCAGACAGATGGACCCGCCTATCGATTCTGTAAAATTCTCACCGTGATAACATAGGTGAAGTGAGCGTGAAGTGAACTATCAATGGAGGCGATCCCTAACATCAGGTGGAATGACAGCTCACTTCACCTTAGTTTTCACGGTGAGATTTTTACAGAATAGCACTGCAGAGTCGTTACACAGTCGGTCCCTGAAGACGGGTGTCGTCACCGAGACTGGCCTCAGAAACGCTGGCGCGACGATTTGGACTCTTTTCTTACCGATTGGACTGAGAAGGCACAGCACAAAGAAATTTGGATAAATATGGGGGAGATCTTTGCCCAGCAGTGGGACAATATAGGTTAACGGAAAAAAAAACTTCAGCAGTCAACTGAAGACTGAACGAAAGACTGCAGATTGACTTCGTCGACATTCCATCTCGAACGATAGGTCTTTGCTTTCCTAAAACGGTGTGAACAATGAGCAGCAGTGAATATCATGGAACTGTTGCGAACTTGCGACGATATCAATGTGTACGATTAGAAATGGACGTTGAACGTTCCCTCGGAATGCGCTACTTTGAAGGTACCTTTTAAATAACGTACTCTTCTGTCCTTGATTTTTACAAAAAAAAAAAAAAAATCGATTTCCAAAAACACAACAAAGTGAAAAATAACTGTAGTTTCGGAAGTCAGTGACGTTGGTTCCGCTTTTTCGTTTTTTGACACTGACTTCCGAAATTAAAGTTATTTTTCACTTTGTTGTATTTTTTTAAAAGGTGGTTGTTTTTATTATAAAAGATATTTATTTTTCACTTTTAGTTGTACAGTCACCAAAGAAGATAAGTAACCGATGGATGCTTTCGAATCAAATAAATAGAAAACGAACAGTTAATTTACCAATTTAAATTTCATTCGAAAACATCTATCGGTTTCTTAGTAAACTTCAATTATAGCTGACGACCCTGGTATCTTATCTCTTTTGGTGACTGTACATAATCCAAATGAATACAATTAACAATAGTGCATTGAAGAATTGAAGACTCCGGCTAGAAGAATCATCAAAATTCGCATAATAATGCCGAAGATTCAGTTCATTTATGCATATAACTTCGTACATAAGACTAATTAACTAATGTATATATAATAAAACCTTTCAGAAAGTATGTAGATCACATTAGTGAAATAATGTTATTATCAAAATTGGTTCATTAGTTTTTGAGAAAATCGCGGACATACAAACATACATACGGTTCGAATACAGAACCCCCTTTTTTGAAGTCGGTTAAAAAGAAACGACAAATTTTGAGCAGAAATGATTTAGGTAAAAAGATATGCAAGTAAATGTGTAATGTGACAGTAACCATTACAGAAACAGGTGCATTTTTTTCTCAAAACGATCAATTAGTTCATCTTGAACATTTCTCCTGTTTAATTATCATGATCTCATCTGCTCAACGTGACAAATACCAAATAATTAACCAATCCGCGACGAGATCACGCGGCGGCGCAGCTGGCCGGCGCGTGCGCTGCCACTTCCTCTGATCTTTGACTCGGACAATTGCACGCATCTGCCTTTGCTCCCTCTATGATATAAGATCTTTAAATTGGACCGATATCTCCCCTCGGCCGGCGCGCACGCAAGACGACCGGGAGGAGGGAAGACCAATTTATCCTGGCCTGGATTCGTCAGGCTCTCCCAACATATGTTTGCACACCACACAACCTATAATGTATCCTACATAAAGCTGAAAATTGAACGATTCATTAGCAATAAGTTTGTAAGGAAATATGTTACTCAATCCTTTATTGTCACAAGGATATGAATTGAAGTGGTTCGCGATCAACTAGGTGTTTCCGCCTCAGCTGTTTGTAAAGTGTTTTAAGACAACATTCTGTTTGGACACCTACTTGAAGTGAGCAAACTTTTTGTTGTAACCTCTATAAGAAATCTGTCATCAACTGACATCACAAAAATGGACAAATAAATTTTTTAAAAGTCAAAACATTTCAACCTTTACAGCGTTATGACCCCTATGCAAGTCAGATTCGGAAAAGGCAAGAGATCTCTGAAAGTGAAACCCATCGAGGAAGAGTACGAGAGTGTCAGTGCGAGCCGGCGGGCCGTGCTGCTAAGCTCCGACGATGTTGACCGCATGGCCGAGGAGAGCTCGCGAGCCAGGCTCATCAACCACCTAGTCAGCAAGTCCAACGACCAACATGCCACTAGAGAGTTCGCGTCGTACTACCGCGGATCCACCAGATACGTTGAGCCTCCTTACTCGATCACATCCCATACTAATGGAGTGTATATTCCGCAAGCATTACAAGTGATCTCCACCTACCAATCCCTAATCCAGACTCCCCAATGGTGCCCTTACATCATGCAGAGAGGACAAAATTCACAATCAGATTTAGTGATGAACCGAAAGTATAACTGCAGATGTGTTGAGTGTGTGTCGGCGGACTGTCCCGCCAGGTCCAACAGTAAGTTCAGGCCGCGCAGGATCAAAGACAACATTATGACCTTTTGCGACCAATACACAATGACTCGCAGCTTAAACGATGCCAGCTGCGGTTGCACACCTACCTCATCGACCCTCAACTGCACCGGTGTGAGTGTACCCTGCGAAACATCTGTGAGCGGCGGCAGAGATCAAGGTAAACTCAAGATCTACGAGATCAGTAACAAGCTGGGTACCTATACTCCAGTCCCAATCCTAAAAAAAGGCTACCCTGCGGACCCAGAAAATAATGACCGTAGCATGAAGAAATTTCAGAACGGACACAATGAAATTGAGCCACCGAAGTCCATGTCTATGGAATGTTTTTTTAGAAAAAAAGAAGATGACGGAACCGGTTGTAAAAGCAGCCGGAAGAATATATACAATGAGGGTATTAGTGACATGGCTTTAAAATTTCCAGCATCTTCAAAGAGGGGGTCTCGGTCTCCCGCCACTCCGGTGCGCGCGCGCAGCAGGGTTACCTTGTCGAGTGAGTGCTCGGACAGTGACATTCCGTATTCGCAACGGAGCGAGTCCAGGTATCACAAGTACTGTGCGGAGATGCCGCCGAGGCAGTTTGTTCTCGACGATGGTGTCGGCTGTAGGGCGGCGTCCAGGCAACGGGTGCTGGCCTCCAGCCCGAGAATTAGTCCTTGTAAGACTTGCTCCGGTAAACGAAGCAAACAGCAGCAGCGCATTATCAAACTACCAAAGAAAGTGCTGACGTCAGAGAAACTCGCAGACGCCTGCGCGCGGAAGCCCAAAGCGCCTTGTACAAGACAATAAAATGTAAAAAAAAAAACATAAAGACTTCGATACGAGTTGCTGATCAGTTAGTTATTAATATTATTCAAAGTGTTTTAAATCGTTAATCAAGGTTTATATTTAAACAATTACATCAGAAATCGGCATTAATTGATATCATTTAGATCTAAGTTTACCATTTCATTTTGCTCCTGGATCTCTGCAGTGTTAACGTTGGTGACTTGACAGATATTTTATCTTTCAGCTCCACCATCAGTCAGTTCACCCTTCTAATAGAAATGTTATGTTTTAATATCTTCAATACGCCGAGAGTGTCTTACCTACACTCTACTTAGCAAGTCAAAAAGTGAAATATTCGTGATTCGAGTGTCAGGAAGTTTTTGCACTTGCTCTGCCGCTTTTACCTAATTGCCATTTCAAACTTATATTATTTAATAGGTATCTTGACTCTAACCATTTTTTAAAGTAACATGTCCTATCTAAGAGAGCCGGGTGATTTGTAACTCAGGACCCTCCTCAGACACCTTTCTCTATTTATGATTGTGTATTTTATTAACTAGTGTCTGTAAAATGATGTTGAGATAAAAATAAAGATTACATCAACCGCCCTGAAGTGCCTGCTAATGACAATGTAAGGCCTAGTACAACATTAGCACAGTAAACCTGCAAACTGTATCTTGGCGAGGGATTAAAGTGACGCTCGTATGCTGCATAAATGCATCAGTACAGCTGTTTGTTAAGCCGGGGCAGGGGTCAGCAGCTGAGAAAGCACTTGATTCAATAATCTGGTGCAATTGGTGCGCGGGCGCTCATACCACTGCGGGGTGCGCAATATTTTTATTGATATTAACTACATAGAGATTGTTATATGGAGATCATGATATTTTTTCCAAATCCCAAGCAGTGGATTCATAAGATTCTGGTAGCAATTGCACATTTGATGATGCATATATGGAAAGTGTCCCGTTACCAGTAAAAAGCTTTCCTAACTTATATTATAAATCCGAAAGGATTTGTTGATTTGTCCTTTTTTCACGAAACAATGGATCGACGTGTTTTTTTAGAATACTTAGTTTCAAAGTCAAAGCATTTATTCCAATTAAACCATTTACAGGCACTTACTTAAGCCATCTTGCAGATCATACGCTCATGGTTGTAGACCCCTGCCTGGTCGGGGTCGGCACGCGTCGCCCGCGCATCGCAATCTGCACACAAGCACATACCTACTATAACTACTCGGTTTGTTTGGACCGACTCCCTCGCGCCGACGGCTGTTTTCATTACTTTTTATTTAGCGAGCTTGTTTAGTAGTTGAAACACTGCGTTCATATTGCATATTGAATAATTTTAGATTCAGATCTGTCACTTACAGCACTGTTTTCGGCAGTCAGATATTGATTAAGAGATTAAAGAGATTAAGAGATTAAAGAATATTCAAGTTTTCAGAAATGAGTTGATTTTAGAAAGAGCTTCTCTAACTATAGGGAAATGGTTGAGACACTGATGGCTTAGCAGATTTCGTTATTATGAGCACTGCAAAGAGTGATGGATGTCGCTGTAGGCAGGCTTCCTTCTTTTTCGGGTCAGTCCATCTAGTTATACTAGTAGTTATACAATATAACAGAATGGACAAAAAAGTCCTATCTGTTATACTGCTCAATATAACTTATTGGATTCGAAAAAAATAATAGAGGTTTGTCCATGTAGTTATACCTACCTATATACAGGGTTACTTGTAATTCGATGTAGGTATATCCGTCAGGAGCTGATAGGGGAGCCATAATGCAACAAATTGAACCACCCGTATGTATGACAAAATTCAATAATTTTCTAGATATTTGAAACATTTAAGAAGCGTAAAATGAAAAAATTGGTAAGATATTATTCTTGAACCGCTCATCATTTTAATTATTTTGTTGAATTAAGTACTTTTAATTATTTTAATAACTTAATTGAAGTGCCAGCTACAATATCATTGTTAATGGTACTCATTTTATAAGTCTGTGTACTCATTCAATATGTAGTTATTTTTTTATTTGGAATTATATCGAAAAACCCTTAAAAATTAAAATATCTCGAAATATAGGTATTGAATTTCGGATATACATCTAAGGGGTTATTTTTTTGCATTTTGGCTCCCCTATGAGTTCCTGACGGATATACATCGAATTACAAGTAACCCTGTACGTAGGTAGGTATAACTACATGGACAAATTTCTATTATTTTTCTCGAATCCAATACGTTATACTGAGCATTATAACAAATAGGACTTTTTTTGTCCATTCTGTTATATTGTATAACTACTAGTATAACTAGATGGACTGACCCTCTTTTTCCAAGGGGTCAGTGATTGCAGTATGCTTCTTCTTCTGCGTGTCACTCGCACGACAGTTTTTTAAATTTTGTTGGCCCAAATCTTCACCACTTCCACGTCGTTATCGGTGGCAGCGCAGAGGTCACTTTGGCTGATGTTTTGGGACAAAGGGTTGCAGTAACAGACAACAAGTAGCCATAGCTTCCTACCGCAGTATTATTTTCGAATAATCCTAATGCTCATAAGGCACCCCATTCCCTGTACCCCTAACAATATGCAGGGGATAACAAATTTAATGCTTTTTATTCTCTAATCAGTAACAGCGTATTTTAATCACGTGAATGTGTATTTTACGAGGCAAAGGTTTTGTTTCGACTATTTTAACGAGCCATAAACTATCCAAAGAAAGTTAATACAGGTTGAACTATCGTAAAAACGTAGATTATGTTAAAACTATGGGCAGTGGTGTAGAGGAATCTACCCTTATTATCAGTTTGCTCCATCAGTATGTTTAATATCTAAGTAAGTATAAACTCTAGAGCGCTTCTTCCACGATGAAATTATTTCAATGAAGAAAGCCCTTCTTAAAGAAGTCTTCCTACTCTTAATATTAGTTTCCAGTCCAAACTAAGGCCTATTCACAGTCTTTTAGGTAAATCTCCCAGTAGCACGCCTGTTGATGCCATGGTACAGACCATACTATCTCATGAAAATGTGTGTATAGACGTGCCTGAAGTTGATAGGTTTCTGTGATAATTTTGCTGATTGAATTCCCACATAAGTTTTGGTTTTAATAAAAGTAACGCTTTTAGAGAATTCGTCAACATCTACAAGATTTATAAAATCCATGAAACCTTTGACCTTGGATAGTGTATGGTGAATTTTTAGTTCTTGGGTGAATTAAGGTGTCCTTTTTTGTCTGGGACAAGCTGTCAGTTCATTCTGACAGGTGCACACCTAATCGTGCAAAACCTAACGTGGTAATTGCGTAACACACTGTCAGTAGCAAATGGCTTTAATTTTGAAAACAACATTCATTACGTTATTTACCAATGATATTATATAAAATAAAGAGGTAGATAAGGCACTAGCGCGCGCAAATTGTTGCAGTCAAATTCAGACAATAATTGTTTTAATTTCGTTTAGTCGACATACTTCAAGCGCAACACACTACAGATAGCTATCTCTTTCTATGGCATACGTTCCGTATTATCTGTCGCAGTCGTAGTTGAAAACCACTATCCCAACAACACAAAACGTCGCTCAGTATGAACGTAGCATATCGACGCTTGAAAGGCAAAATTGACTAACAAAACAAAATTGACTAACAAAGCGACAAAGAGCTATGTTTACAGGAGAAAAGTTTTAAGTTTAACTTCTCAGAAAAAAAATCATATAAATTCTTGTAATCATCCTACAGACGTAATTCTTACTGTTTTACAAATCTTATTTAATCATCAGATGTTCTTCTGTAAAGTTAGCCCTATGTCGCTTAGCCAATTTTGCCTTTCAAGCGTCGATATCTTTCCTTTGTAATATCATTGGTTATTTACGTTGTTTTTCGAACATATGAAGCAATAGATGTCCTTCAAAATGACTCAGGTTGTGATTAATAGTTTGTTACGCAATTAGGGTGCTAATTTCCATTGATGATGTTCCAGTGGCGGGTTAACCACGTAGCAAGAGTAGAAAATGCTACGGGCCCCGCGCATTTGGAGGCCTCGCGCACCAATACTTTCTGACCGTAAAAAATATCAGTTTAGACAGAAGACTTATGAAAGCATATCATAAAATTACTGGAGTTTTTGGAATATTCCGACAGCTAAAATCTATTCAAAAAGAAGAGAAAAAAAAAGTTATCGTCAGTGCTTACACGGATGATTAGTAGAATAGCTTAAGTATGCAATTTAAATGAAAATTCAAACCATGGCAAGGGCCCCTTGATAGAATTTGCTACAGGCTCCGCGCTGGCTTAATCCGGCACTGACCTAGTACAATGCTACTGATTGCCGCAATAATTTAATGACAAAACATCAAACTCAACTGACTGAGTCACCAAATTATCCTAATCGTGTAACACAATTATACAAATTATAATGACAGTGTGCCCGTGACAATTGCTTGACTGCCCACTCTGCCCAGCCCATTAGTGCGCAGGCGCATAGGCGTGAACATTGTTGTTATCTGATGAGCTTCGAGCCCTCAATGAGGAACGGAATGCGGGATTAGTAGGGTAATTTACTGATTTTGGGAGTCGTGCACTTAGCTCGTTATTATACGAAGCGAAAACCGAAAACTTCACGGAAATCGTTCTACTAGAATCGCGCCGCACCGTGGCGCCGCGCCTGTCGGCGGAAGCCTTTAAGTAGGGCAGGTATCTACCTATCAAAGCATTTTTATTTGCAATATACAAAGTTTACAGAAATGTCGAATTAAAGAACTACAGTCTTAAAAGCTAGGTTGGAAGTTCCAATTGCTATAATTTTGATGTAGAATAGAAACGTTACGTATGCAGAAGTAGTTGTTGAATTAAACTATTTGTCATGGAAAGAACTGTATCTTTTCCAGCGAGAGTAAAAACTCTTGAATCTATTTGTTTATTAGTTTTGCATGGTACCAAATTATTAAGATTTTTTTGCTGTAAACATGTTATATGTATATTGTCGCTTGCTTATCATAATAACATCTTACTTATTTTTACGAATTTAATTATAATCATAATCAACTACTGTTTTAACGAATAAATTAGATCAGCGTCACACTTGGCGGGCGGAACACTGCGGGCCGCAGTTAAATAATTATAACTATAATTGCGTTAGGACACGCCCCGCAAGCTGAACACTGATCATTTAAATTAATTGCTTATTTTCATAAACTACGTTACGTACATCAATAATTAATCAGTATTTATTCGTAGTTACTTATGAATATTGTCACGAAAGTATCTTGACATAAGTACCTACCTACTTATGGCACGTTTTCATAGAGCAGTAGTCTCAGGGGCTTCTTAAGAGTAAACTAGTCGCGAGCTCGAACTCGCTGGTGGTCATGGCCAAAAAGCACGCTGTCTCGCCTGGCGTCGTGTCCGACAGTGCTAGTATCAGTGATGAGCAGTTAGACGCTAGTTTACACGAACAACGTCTAGTTCTCACGCACAGAAACACCGTTTTGAACTGATAGGCGCGTAAAAAGATTCTAAAAGTGCTTCTGAAAATCGAGTTTTATGAATAAACCACTGCATAAATCAATTACAAATAAAGTTTATTGATCTCTTCGATAACTGAGCTTTGTCGGTACGGACTTGGTTTTGAAGATTTTACAGTTCTTTTATTACTTATTTACACCCAAAGTTACGTTAAAAATAGCAAGAAAAACGAATCTTTGTTGGCTCATAGCTGTTTAATGGCTTTTTATTTTACTATTCTGTTTCCGTACAGACACAATTAATAATAAGTCAAAACGATATCTTGGATACACAATGTCAAACAGTGGAGTAATATTCTCCCGAAATTTGTATAGAAAAAATATCGAAAAGTGGCACCTTAATGTTAGATAGCTATCTGAAAACATAATTAATTCATTATTGCTTGCTTATAGCATGTGGTTATTTTTGATATAACCACGATGATAATGACACATCCACCGCGTAGGTTTTACCACTTAAAAATTAAGACCCACTTGCACCACAAATCACTAAATGCATTTAGCGCTAAACGAATCTAAGATATCGCTATTTCTGTCAATAATTAGAAGGTTATAGAGATAGAACTATGTTTTAAACAAGTTTAGTTTAAATTCCTAAGTTATTAGCCAAACATGATTAAATAATCCTAATACCTGCCTAGGTCACTAGCACCAAGTCAAAGAACTGACACATCTAGACAAGACATCTAATATACTTTCCGACAATCTAACGGGAGCCTGCAGTTTATCAAATTCCTCAAAAGTAACCCAGTAGTTTCAGAGATGACTCCGACCAGACAAGCACAAACGTACAACCTATCTGTCAGTCACAAACGATGACCAAGCGAATACCAAAGGATTGAAACCCGGAGAAACATTTGACTGACGTTTATTTCCTACGCTATGCACGACGCGGGGCTCGAACTGGCGACCGTTAGCTGCTATTATTATTTGTAACCCAATTATGGTTTTTATTGACATTAGCATAAAGATTATTGTGAAGTTATGATGGAATATTGTAGGGTTTGTGTGTCTGTGAGTCATAGATGTTGTATGTGGCTTGAAGTTTGAAGCTCTAAGGCTGTAGACGAGTCTTTTATTCACGATTTCATGTGCATGGATTTAGGATATAGAGTACTAACTAACTTTTCAATACCGACATTATTTGAAAACCTTTCTCTTCAATCTATAATTATTACATAAACATTATCTTCCTATCTTCTAGACCTAGGGTTCTATCGTATGCCCACTTGTTCACTATTCCTATAACTTATAAAGTTTCCATGAATTTTTTGCAGTTCTATCTAACTCTCTTCATTGACAAGCTTGCTACCTCAGATATGGTAAGACATTTAATATTATTTCAATCAAATATCACGGCACAACACGGGGCTAACGAGCGAAGTGCGGTCAAACAACTAGTGTATAATAATTTTGTTATTATTTGTCGGTACATATCAAAAGATGTCAAAATGCTGACGGATCGGAGCGCGTTTGAAGTCGCCGCCGCAGGGGTGCGCAACACTCGCCAACATTTACATAAAAATAAACTTTATTAACGATATGACATGTTAATTATGTTGATACCTTTACGTTACGGTATTGTGTAGTGGACAGAGAAAGGTAGAAAGAGATCTCTTTATTTGGAGAGAGATAGAGGCAGAAAAAATACAAGTTATTTCCATAATTGCCGAATACATAATTAAGTCATTGTAAAGTATAATTGACTGATAGTGTTAATTTGAATCGTTAGATTCGTCTGTGGCGCACTCATAGATGTAGGTACCTAACCCAAAAATGATTATTATTATTTTCAGCTTAAAGCTAGGCGACATTTGAATCGTGCCCTGAATAAAAAAGAAACTTCCCAAACCCTGCCTCGGGTGCAGCACCCCTACGAAAGCGCCGAATCCAATCAATCACGCGCGTCATCGGCTCCCAGAGTCGTTAGCAGCAAAAACTAGCTCCGATACCAAACTAATAACATTGCTTTAATAAATAAACACTAAGAGATCCACGACGAATTGCCATCAACTCAATTGGAGCAAAAAGTACGCCTTGTTAAGGAGCCTTATTAATGATTTAGCTTTATTTGTTTTGGTTGAAATTTCTTGGTGAAAGCAAGTGCTGCTGCATTAGCGATTTTGAAGGTAGTTTTTCGACGCTAGTTGCGATTGACTGTCAATTTGGTTCGTGCTCAAGGCTCACATTTTATAAAGTGAATACCTATAAGATAGGTACTGTTAAAGATACAGTTCTTCTATCTGGTCCAGTGATAAGAGATATCCCAGACATCCTCAACAATCAGCAGTTACTACAGACTCATTCATGATTGCCGTATGAAACGTGAAGTTTGTCCAGCCTCCAGCGTGTGCGTCCAGCGAAGTGTTGTGCGGCGCAAAGGAATCTTATGTTGGCAGGGTAGGAACGAGTAGTACTTAAGCATCGAGCAAAATGCTATAATTAATAAGATCAGAGTGCTGACCTCTATGACCTCTATATTTTTGAGATTTTATTATGATTCTGATTAAGAACGTGTCGCGAGCCCAAATGGACTGTATCTTTAAATATTTGCCATTTAAATAGTCCTCAACAGTGTTATAAAAACACATTTTAATTATAAGCTTTTAAGTACTTCATCATAAGGCCTGTGCACACAAGGATTCTTAGCTAAGTAGTACATTTATTTTTAAACACTTTTGACTTGACGCCGCACATGAACTGTTTGTATTTATCTAAAAATTAATAAGGATGGCGATCAGCAGAGGCAATACCTATCGTTACAGAGACTAGAGCTGAAGTTAGAAAGACTTGAAGTAAGGGAAAGGCAAAAAATCCAATGTCCATCTTATTAAAGGCTTTGCACTCCTCATGAAGTTCTGCAAACAGCTACCAAGCCATGGTCCCGTTTCATAAAAGATAATCGTGCTGCAGTTGCACTTCTAAAAATTGTGTGCGTTACGATTGCTCCGCCAAGTTATCCAACAAAAAAAAAAACTTCGCCAAAAAAATTGTCAGAATTTGTCAAAATCGAAGGGAACAAACCAAAAATTTGTCAAAGTAGAAATAAAGAAGTTACATGGGTTTAAAGTTGGCCGCGCGAACGTAACGTGGAGGACTGCGCGGCCATGGAGATCTCAGCAACTACTTGGATTAGAGATCAAATTCTTTTTGTCAATTAAAGACTGAATTTGTCAAAAATTGTCGAAAAAAGAATTATAAGCTCTAGATCAATATTTTATGAAATATTCACTTTGGAAGTTATGGCCGCGCAATCGACCACTTGTTGTTTCTTTAATGTTCATTATTTCTTTAAAACTTAAGACTTCACACAGTAAAACTGTTACAAGTATATAGGTCTTAATTTGTCAAAACTAACGAAAGCAATAAATACTACTAAAGTTTAGTAAAACAGACGAAATCAGTCCAAAACAAAACGTACGTGGCCGCGCGGTCGAAACGTTACTTTGTACGCTGATATCTCATTATCTATAATTGTTAGGGTTTTGGTGTGAACATCCATTTATTCGACATATTAACCTCATCAGAATAACATATCGTTTTACCCTCGGAATAGTTTTCAACGCGTGTAATCTTAAAAATAATGTTAACTCATACAATGTTCGAGCAGGGTAACCATAATTTCGATTTGATTTGGGAATACCTCTAGCTGGAGACTAGCAATTATATTGGACAACATCTAGCTACATCTGCTAAATGTATCATTATTATTAAATAAAAACTTGTATATTTTAATAATTACATAAACATATCATTACATATCAATCACAGCGTGCAAAATTAACAAAAATATAAGATTAAAAAAATTCAACACATTAGGTACATTAAAATCAACAAATAAAATAAAATTATTTAAAAACATCTACAGAACCATTTTTTAAGAAAATAAAAAGTCAATTATTCACATTTGCCTATCTTTTTCCCAACTATGTAGGGGTCGGCTTCCAGTCTAATAGGATGCAGCTGAATACCAATATTTTACATGCTGTGAAAAATCAATAATTATTTACAAAAATCAAATTATACAAATAATAATTCTGGTTACACCTCTACAAAACGTTAAGTGAGAAAATGGATGCAAACAGGTTCTTTTGTACTTTCACATTATAATTTACTTTCGTTGTCGACAACGAAAACTTCGTAGCAAAGCATCCCGGCATTTCTTATAAAATGACATTTGTAGTGACCTTGTTCCAAGGATTGGAGGAATATATTCAATAGGAATATATTAGAAATAAGAATATATTCAAAATATTTATAAATTGTTAGCAATTTATAAATATTTTATTTAACTATAATATTTTGAGGTATGTCATGTAACAACATGTTTATATTGTTTCTCTCAATCATGAACAATAATAGCATCATCCAAGTTGTTATTAGTGAAAATGTTTATTATATCTTTTAACGGTAGAAAGACGTGTTTTCTCTGATAAGTCCGAATTCATGCACGTACTATTAGAAAAATTACTAATAGAACTAGCGCTGAAAAAAATGTCATTTACAATGTGTTCATAAATAAATGCAGCGTTACAGTCACAACTACAAGATCGACTGACTACCTACAATGTTGATGTAAGTTAATTGATATTATTATCTTGATTATTGCTGTTAAGTATGTTGTTCTGTGTGTATTCTCATATGGCTAATATCGCTAATGTGAAATAAAAAAAAAAAATATATGAATGATGGAATATTCATGATCTGTTTCTTTCCTTTGTAAAATATGCTGATTCGGCAACCAAGTGGTCAGCCGGTGGTCCGCTAGTCAGCAGTTGTGCGAGTGATAAATCATAATGATTATCTTAGAGTGAGAGCTCAGAATTTTGTAAGCTGTGATGAATAACATTCTAATTATTGAAATTTCAATAATTAAAAAAAAACAAAAACTTGTACATCTATACAATGTGTAACAGAATAAACGCAAGTCCTGAAAGTAATTTGTTCATAATTGACTACTGAATCGATTTTAATAACCTTTAATATAAGTATTTTTTCAAAAAATATGTATTTTTTCATACTAACCGCCGATTGAGCCAAATAAAATTAAATCTTATTTCAAGGCAATAAGACAAAATTTTAAATGTATAAAATTCTGCTAGTGTCAACACGATTTTCCTAATGAACATAGCAAGCTTTAAAAAAAATAAGTTTTGGTAATTGTGTTAAGCTTTTAACTCAATACTAGAATTGGGTGTAGGAGGTCTTGCGTTAATTATGTTACACCTTGTATAGTTTTTCATTTAATATTATATATTTTGCAGATTGAGCTAGATGTTGTCCAATATAATTGCTAGTCTCCAGCTAGAGGTATTCCCAAATCAAATCGAAATTATGGTTACCCTGCTCGAACATTGTATGAGTTAACATTATTTTTAAGATTACACGCGTTGAAAACTGTTCCGAGGGTAAAACGATATGTTATTCTGATGAGGTTAATATGTCGAATAAATGGATGTTCACACCAAAACCCTAACAATTATAGATAATGAGATATCAGCGTACAAAGTAACGTTTCGACCGCGCGGCCACGTACGTTTTGTTTTGGATTGATTTCGTCTGTTTTACTAAACTTTAGTAGTATTTATTGCTTTCGTTAGTTTTGACAAATTAAGACCTATATACTTGTAACAGTTTTACTGTGTGAAGTCCTAAGTTTTAAAGAAATAATGAACATTAAAGAAACAACAAGTGGTCGATTGCGCGGCCATAACTTCCAAGGTGAATATTTCGTAAAATATTGATCTAGAGCTTATAATTCTTTTTTCGACAATTTTTGACAAATTCAGTCTTTAATTGACAAAAAGAATTTGATCTCTAACCCAAGTAGTTGCTGAGATCTCCATGGCCGCGCAGTCCTCCACGTTACGTTCGCGCGGCCAACTTTAAACCCATATAACTTCTTTATTTCTACTTTGACAAATTTTTGGTTTGTTCCCTTCGATTTTGACAAATTCCGACAATTTTTTTGGCGGAGTTTTTTTTTTGTTGGATAACTTGGCGGAGCAATCGTAACGCACACTAAAAATTATATCTCAGCACTAAAGCAGTCGTGGGCTGCCGCCTTAACAGTAAGCAGGCCAGTCCCTCCATAAGTGGACATGTTTGGCAACCCGTCCGATATTGACAGATCATAATTAAGATACCAGAATTTGTGTTAATTAGTAATGAGCTGTATTGTTTATTGCATTTATATCGCGGTCAGCCTATTGGAGTCTCTTTTATGCGCATGATTAGACTATTGTGTGCAAATTGATCGGGATTATTGCGTAACACACAAACAGTGGGAATGGGTTTCATTTTGACAGTTCAACACTATTCATTGCGTTATTTACGTTGGTGAGCAGACAAATTTTTCGAACATATGAAGCAATGGATCTGCAATGTCCTTCAAAATTATTCAGAGTGTATAGCGCGATTAGGGCGCTTAATAGAAACAGTTGGTAGGGAGACATTGATGCGGTAATCAGTGAAGTAAATAGGAGTTTACTTTTGTTTTGGCGCTGCTATGAAAATATAGCTAAAGGATTAGCCAGTCGGCGAATTTGGCAGCTTGGCAAATAACGGTGGAAGTACTTAACTAGTCGCCCGTTAGGGCTATCTTCCTATCTTTTTCTTCGTATGCTGGCACGACTTTTCTCAGCTCTGGTTGGCCCTAAACTTTTCTCAGCTCTGGTTGGCCCTAAACTTTTCTCAGCTCTGGTTGGTCCTAAACTTTGCCACTTCCACGGCGTCGTCAGACGTGCAGCGCAGAGGTCACTTTGACTGCACGTTTAGGAAAACAGAGGGCAGGATAGGATCAGGACCTAGGACTACATTCATACCCTACTGCCATTCCAAACAAACCATTCCAGGCAAACAAGCCGACGGCCAACCCACCGCCTATTGATGACTGCACAACTATTGCAGAGGTATCGTGCATGCGTTGCCAGCCCAGATTCGAAGTTAAAATGTCATATTATGTCTGTGTATTACTTACACCGCGGCATCCATACCCTTGGAACCAAACCACAGTGCAGCAACGTTGCCTGGCGGCAGAGTGTGAAGACTACTAAGAACATGCCACATTCGTAGACAAAGGAGTGAGAAACTCACACAATAACAATATATTGCCTCTTTGATCAGTTGATCAGTGGGACACAAAACCAACAAAGCTAATTCCATTAGCTGCAGACGAGATGATCTAGCTATTAGCTGTACTTACACAAATACGATGCTATCTGCTGCCATAGAGTTACGAATACAGACAATTTTCCCAAGAGTAGTATCTTCTTTAAGAATCCATCCCAGTACTTACCACGCAGTTCTATTTTGTTACTAAAGGTCGGAAAAAATAGGTATACTTAAAGGGGACTACTAGTTGGAGCACTGATTGAACTTATTTGGTAATAAGATCAGCTGAGCATCCTGTACGTACATTATAATCGCTCAAGAGTGCAGCCTCGTCGATTTCATCGTTCAAGAATTTCATCGTTCTTGTCGAGTATTCGGTATAATTGTAATTTGATTTTATCACCTTCTATTGCACTTTGTCTTGTCTTGTGGTAATTGACAGGCCTGATTTTTTATAAATATTTAACCTTACGATTGTGCCTTTCCGTGAATCTTAGAAAAAGATAGATATAAGAATAATAAATGACGCCATCTTTGGCGAAAATAATGTTAAGCGGCTTGTCTCCTACTTAAATATTATAATAGTATTATAGCCTCAGTAAGTACAAAGGAAACATCAGTATTTACAGTAAAAATGTAGTATATATTGTACTTTTTAATCAATTTGTTTTCAAGAATAACAGATTAACTACAATAATAACTTAGTTTTTTTTTTTAAGATATCCTTTCTAATCTCTTCCTAACTCTGTCACAGGTAAGCATTTCATCGATAACTAAATACAATATCTGACGATTATCTTTTGCCAATAACCCTTACAGAAAACTCAACCTTATGTACTGAAAAATAGGGATGAATTTCGTGTTAAATTTCAGCAAATACGTCGCACGGTCCACGAAATGTTTCTAATAATTAGTTATCATTGATCATCTGAGCTCGACCACATTAATAAAGATATTAAATGCCTTCTTTATTTAATGAGCAACAGAATTTAAACTTTACTTTCGTTGCAGTAGAGTCTGAAATGGTTCAGTCGTGCTGTGAGGAGGCGGTAAGTTCAAAGGCTGCGGCATCTGGCGGCCGGCACGAGTAAAACCAATCATGTGACAGCGACACAAACTAAAAAGTAATGTTTAGCTAGTTTTTTTCTGTTTATTCTGAAAGTGACCGCCGATACAAATAGACGAGCGTGGGTGTGGCGGAGTGCACTGTGCAGGACGCTCGGGACAGGAATGAGGTTCACGATTATTACTTACGCAGATTTGCGAAACATACTCGTATATTCCATTTTTAGTAAAGAACTAGCGGCCCGTCCCGACTTCGCACGGGTGGGCATTTATTTTTTAAATATTTTATTTTTTTCTTGCAATTAAAAAAGCCTATATTAATCAGTGATAATGTAGCATTCAAATGGTGGAAGAATTTTTAAAATCGGTCCAGTACTTTTTGAGCCAATTCGTTACAAACATACATACAAATATTTCCTCTTTATAATATTAGTATAGAAGTATAGATTAGATATTTTCAGAGATTCTCCGGAGATTTTATGGTACACTTACACTTCACTAGTAATTTAATGCTTATGTAAACCAAGAGACAAGATAAAGAAAAAAAAAAAGAAAATAAGGCCGCCCATTGTATATTTTGTAGTGTTTGTTGTATCTTTTACATGTTGTATTTTTGTGGTATACAATAAAGTATATATAAATAAATAAATAATACATTTATTTGTAGTAAACACGACGCAAAGAAAGAACACAAACACAGAAAAGAACAAGTCCAACAACAATAACAAACAACAACCAACACCATAATTGCAGCACACTGTCAATCACAATATGAATCATTTTGAAATATATTGCTAATCCATTGCTTCATATGTTCGTTAAATTTGTCTGCTCAACTACGTAAATGACGCAATGAATGTTGTTGAACTGTCAAAATGACAGCCATTCCTCTGAACCTGTGTTATGTAAATAAATGATTTGTTTTTTTTTTTGCCAGCCGAACAAGAACAAGATCTCTAAGTTCGCAATTCATAGGTTAGTTTAATCTAGTTTTTGCAGTCATTACAGGCGCATGAGACTGTCCAAATTGGTCACACATCGATGTTCCACTATGCATCATGAGCCATGACCACCGGAACCGGAAACATTTCACCACCACGATAGTAGCTCTATTTTCCAATATTTAACAAATGCAAAACCTTCGCACCCACTGCGATGCTTTTGTTGGTATGAATATTTCTTTTGATACAATAATAATAATAATAATCGTTTATTTGCTTAGACAGTAGGTACATAAAATAAGGTGTTTGCAATAAGTTGTGATCCTGATACAATCTACCTTAAATTAGGCATGCAAATATTTCAGATTTGACTCGAGACAAAAAATAATAAGAATAATGGAATTCATAGTGATCATTATAAGGAAATACTTAATGTCAAAAACAAAATCTAAATAGTAGCATCATTTGAAATAATAATTAATTGAATAAAAATGAAGTTTATAGTAATCATAAGAAAATATCAAATACATAATGTCAAAAGATTAATCTATTTAAAACATTGAGCTATATAACTAGAGAAGCAAACCTTAATAAAATGTGTCAAAAAAGTGTAGCCACTTTATAAACGCGACGACGTAGCTTTGAAACCACTAAACATTTAAAAGTAAACATATATCTGTCTCACTTACACACGTCGTAAGAATAATACCGTCGCTTAAATTAGACAAAGACCGCATTATAAACATGCAATGACGGGATGGGGTTGCCTACCCATGCGAAATTTTACCCAACATTTTAAGCCATAAAAAGCGTTTTAGGTTAAGTTAAATTATTTTTTAAATATTCGAATTATGTATTTCGTATTGGATGTGTAATAGAAGTTCATAAATAATGAAAATAACTAAGACATTTTCTTTTTGAATAATTTTTCTTTATTATTAATGAAATTGAATGATTTAGTAGGTAGCCAGTCAGTCTCTTTTCTCAGCAATTGGATTATTTCCACCCATTTTTCACGGTGTGCTGCATCTTTAAGCACCCTGCTACGTTGTTATTATTAAAAAATATTTCAAATCACTTATTCCATAAATTAAAAACTCCCACTAATGTGGGAAACTAAAACTAAGTTTTTAGTGGTAACACTGAACCTAATTTACAAAATTCTACATTTTATTGCGTTTTTACGTTGATATAAACACAGAGACAATTAATTTACGTGTGGAAAGTAATTCCGGTTAATTTATTATGTTTTTGTGATCTTGAATCGCACTCTTTCGCGATATTTTTTGTCGCATGTCACTCGGTTGACTTCGGTTGGCGTCACACAGAGCACTGAACTGACGTTAGCTACGCTGATGGCTGTGGCCATCAGCCTAGTGGCAACACCTTGGTGCGGTAATTGCTAATCTAGTATAACATATATATCAATGATTTAAAATATCAAATGCACAATGTCAAAAAAACTAAATCTATATATATATATCAAATACATAATGTCAAAAAACTAAATCTATATAATAGCGTCATTTGAAATAATCAGTAATTGAATAATAACAGAATTTTTAATGAACTTATTGGGGAAAATAATTAACAATGTTAACAACTAAATCTATATAGTAGTGTCATTTAAAAAATCACTAATTGAATAATAACATTTGTCAAGTAATAGTGCTGTCAGTTTTTTCTTAAACATTGGGATTGGTTCATTTTTTATTGTATCGGGTATTTTATTATATACTGTAGGACCCATGACGAAAACACTTTTCTTAAGTAAAGCTGTCTTGTAGCTACCATTTTGTAATAGGTTCCTATATTGGCTTCTAACAGGGCCCTTTCGAGTTTCTGATACTGTTATGAAGTAATTCTTATTTGTTCTTACAAACATGGCTATTTCCAAAATATATAATGCTGGGAATTTTTTGCAATTTTAGAGACTTAAACATAGGAACACAACTGTCGGTCATTTTTAAGCCACACATTGCCCTTATGCAACGTTTCTGGGCTTTGAATACTTGTTCTCTCATGCTACAATTTCCCCAGAATATGATTCCATAACGCAGTGTCGATGCCACCAATCCATGATAAGCTAACAATGTTGTGGCTGTACTCACTTTTTTATTTAAATTGAATAGCACGTATGCAAAGGTGCTTAATTTTTTACATACCTCTTCGGCTTGGGGTTTCCATGTTAACTGACTGTCTATCAGTATCCCTAGAAATTTTGCCACTGTTACTTTGTCAATTTCTTGACCGTTGTATTCTATAGTCATTTGTTGTAATGGTAAACGTTGATTGAAGTGCATTATATTGGTTTTCGATAAATTAATAATTAAATTGTTATTGTCAAGCCATTCTACTATGTCCTTAATGATATAATAATGTATTTAGTAAATAAGAGCTATAGCAATACATAACACATCTTATGTTAAGTCATGTTGGTCAGTAGAGTCACCGCGGTGTCTGCGTGAATGCGCAGGAGTCTCATTTGATGTGTCACACTAACACAGTATGGGCAGAGGATTAGAGTGCAATACTATAAGCGGTGAAGGGCGGGCGATTTGGGGGAATTTCTTATAGCTGACCCGGCGAACTTCGTACTGCCCCAGGATGAATGTTTAATTTATTTTTTTTTAGTGTTGGTTTCAATTTTTAATAGCTATTCTGCTATTCGGGTCGGAGACGGAATCGGTCCCGTTGTTCTTGAGTTACCTATAGGTATATGGTGTAACTAACCCGACTTTGTTTTAATTATATAGATTTGACGTTCAAAAAGTGCTGATTCTCGACGTAATTTTAATAAAATAATGCTTCTTTTTGGTGTAACCTATACTGTAGACTAATTGATGCTGTAAAAACACATGCTGGAAATATTCAATACTTACCACTCTTACCAGAGTTTCTCACCTTCTCGGCGAAAAGTTTTTTTTTACGGAAAAGTAATTGTTTGCGTCTGAATGATTTTTAGTATTTTTAGTTTGTAGTAGTCGATCGTGTAATTTTATTTCCTAACTAATTTATGTTTATACTTATATAAATTGTACCTAGCTTTTTTGAATAAAATAAAATAAATTGTACCCTTAAACGCCTAGTGAAGTGATCACAAATCGACATAACGGTGTGATTCTACCGTTCCAGCGAAAACTTAGATTTCTTTTGAAGGTGAAACAGCAAACAATTCAGTATTTTAACACAAACATGAAGAATGACGAGCAGGTACCGATGCACCAACATCGTTTAAACATCGAATAATAAATCATAGCACACTCCATGCGCGGGAGTGGACATGGAAACTGTATTAGAGTTCAGAGGGGCCGACAGAGGGCCGCCAGAGAGCCAGGCTAATCTCCACCACACTTCACTGGTTCCACATCAAAATTCGATTAAACTGACCCTCTCGACCGTCTTAATTTTAATCTGAACGTGAGTCACAAAGTCGGAATACTCAAAGGTCTTTAATCCTTAAAATTAAAAACGACATGATATTGGTCATCCTTGTTTCCTGATATTAGAAGAGAAGATTCTCAGTGGATCAAATTACTTACTACGGATTTATATAAGTGGAATATTTGTAAAACAATAGATGATAATGTAAATTGGATCGGTTGATGATGATCAGTTTGTAGACTTCCAGCCAGGATACGACAAAGCATATCTTAAACATCGAAAGGCATCAGAAAACTTACAACCCATTCACTTCCATCTTGCCACAAGATTCCCCAAACATTAGCCCTGACTTGACCCTCTACTGCTGCCCGCCGGCGCAAATAACCCCGTATAGGGTTACCCCAGTTAACACCTCCGCTGCAATATTTAATCCAAGCGTTGTATCGCGAAACTAAAGACGGGCGTAACCCGACGCCTGCGCTAGTACAAAGCCTCCTTTAAATCAGCTCAGGCCATAAAGACCGCGTGTATTAGCTTTCGGCTCCTCTCTCGCCTTTTAGTGTTCAATTGTGGAATAATAAAACGGAATTACGTGAGTTGTGCGCGTTTTGTTGTGTTTGCAGGTAGTTTGTGTGAAGCAAGTGTTCACGTGTTAACCCTTAGAAAGTGAATAGTGTTGTCGGTAGTTCTCTTTGGGAGAGCTTGATTACACTTTCACACAACCAAGCACTAAAATACACAACATGTCTTCGCATCAAACACAAGAGTGTCCCATTAATCCGTCGGTTACGTTGAATGGGTTCGAGATGTCTAGATAAGATATTACCAAAGGATGTCTATTACCATCAGTTTACAGAAAAATATTGCCGTTGATCCAGCTGGTAATTCAATCAAGTCTTAAATTTTGAAACTGAAAGTAACTAAGGTGCATCAATTTGCTACTAAATAAGAACTTTATATTGCAGCCTGTCTGTATTGATTGGTACTTATGATACATGCGGGGCCTCAAACAGCTGATACACCAATATTTCCCAGGCTTACATGGAAAAATGAAACAAAATACTAAACAGAAGTAACAAAACAAATTTTTTCGCGACAAGCCTTATTTATTTCTTCAACATGAAAGGTTTGCGGATTGACTGCATTGTCAGATCCGTATCTTGTTTCTGCGACGGTGTTTCAAAAGTGCCGAATATTGCCAGTATGTAGGCGTTCCTATGAGAAACGGGGACAGGTGGGAACGGGTGAAGATAATTCGCCAAAGTTACATTGTGCGGGTCTTTTTAACCCCGCGCGCGGTGTAGGGTTACAGATTTATTAGCTATTTGTGGAAATGTTAAAGCTAATAGGTTTTGATAGTTTTTGCACGGCGATCTTTGTAATAGAATCTTGATATTTTTGTAAAGAATTGATGAATGTATCAAAGTGCGGTTATCAAGTTGCAATGCGGGCTTTTTAACATTAAATATTTTAATTCTATTTTCTTTCCTTGTGTGAATTCGGTTTTCCTTAGAAATCAGGTGAATTCAGCCCGTACTTATGGAAAATTGTAATGTGAGGAAAATAGATGTGCTTTCTTATTGAATGTTAAACGAGTTTCTGGTACTTCGAGCACCTTTTATTGTACTTAACACAACAATATATAGGGTGACTGGTAATTAGTGACCGATACCTAAACACGTGATTGTACTCATGATAACAAACAACTTTTACTATGGGACCAAACCTGAATTCGCGAAAAAACATCTGCTGCAGTACCTACATTTTGACCAGTTAGGCGAACATAAATGACTCAACAGGAGATTTTTTTTTCACAATTTCAGGTTTGGTCCCATAGTAAAAGTTGTTTGTTATCATGAGTACAATCACGTGTTTAGGTATCGGTCACTAATTACCAGTCACCCTATATTAAATTTACCTTGAAGTAAAGTCACAATACAACTTGATACCTTAATCGCATTCCGTAATTCATCTACTTATGTCTAATCCAGCACATCTCCATATTTTTTACCGCACCGAATCTTTAATGTATCGCAAAAAGCCCACGATCCATCAACATGGATGCTTTTCAACAACATAATCTAGTTTCCCGTCCATTAATCAAAAACGTATCGATTCCCATACACTATCGAGAACTTTTTTAATAATATGACAGGTAAATGCTCGGCATTTAGTGAGTGCTTTTTCTTTTTTTTATTAAACTGACAACCCTATTTTTGCTGACACTAATAACGATAGTAACTCTTACGATACAAAAAATAAAGTTGAAATTCAAATGGTGGGAAGAGCCAAGGATGGCAGAATAAGTTGTCGATATATTTTATTATCTCTTGTGCCGGGCTGACTCAATTAGAGGCGGCATGTATCGATGCATCTCTCGAATCGGTATTCGATTTATTAATTAATCGATATACAAACATGGGCCCGTCATCGTTCCGATATAATATTTTAGATAGATCGCTTTATGGTGTTCCGATAAGGTACTTTAAGTACTAATAACACTTTATAACTTTTATTGTTATGCTTCACAATGGGGACAACTTTCTTTTAGCTGGATGACGATTTATAGTAGAAAA
This sequence comes from Globia sparganii, assembly GCA_949316385.1. NCBI lineage: Eukaryota > Metazoa > Arthropoda > Insecta > Lepidoptera > Noctuidae > Globia > Globia sparganii. The sequence goes on from OX438658.1 coordinate 661,063, forward strand.
GAATTAAGAGAGACTGTATGGGAAAAATTGAGCTGGCTTTGTGAGAGACTTGGGATTTTTTTTAAATCAATAATATTTTATGTAAAGTTAGAGAAACCCAGCATTTTTATTTTCAGGAGACAGTGAGGGGTGTACAACTGGTGTACAACTTTGATGATATATCTTTAAAATGTAGTATCTGCTTTTGACTCTATTACAATGTAACTGATTTCAGGAATAACATTTTTTAAATCGCTATATAAATCTAAAGTGTTTTCACTATCTGTGTTTATTTTAAAACAAAACTTTTAAGTACAGAACACCAACAACGACGTTTTCAATATTTTATAATGTAATTTTTTACCAAAACGGGTAAGATTACTTATCCGGATACAACTAAAACCCAACTTTTTTAACTCTAAAGTACCACTTTAAAAAATCCGATTACCCAAAACATTTATTTTAACCCCACAAAGCTAATGTAGCGAAAAAGGACCATAATATCCATTTCAAAAAGAGAAGACACAAAAAGATAACCTTTTAAAAAATACTACATTGTTGTAACAATACTTTTTAATCCTAATATTCATAGTGCTTAGAAATATGAGGTGAAGTGATTTTTTTTTAATTTTCATAAAGGAGTTTTAATAAGTTTTAGCTGGAGTAACAGGGGTTTTATTTAATAGAGCGCATTGAGTGGCGTATGCTTCTCATCTGAATCAGATTCTCTTATACGTGTACATGCGTGTGCGTCGGCTTAGACAATCGCTTGTTGCAATAATGTTAGGGTGGCGTCGCTTAAGAGATTATTAGGATATTCGTTTATTTCTCGCCCTTTTCCAACTAATATTCAGAATGTAATTAAAATTGAAAAGGGATTTGGCGCTACTCAAAGCCTGAACATAGTTCACATTTAAAAAATTTGACTTATGTTTTTGAAAGCGGACGGCGTAGCAGTCAAAAGCATGAATCACATCTGAATGTCAATTCCTGTAATTTAAAACGCTCAAAATCTAATCACAATTTAATCTCAGCGACAGACAATGCCAAAAACTTGTCAAAAATGTGGGGAAATTTTTGGTCAGTTTTTTTGACAGATTGAGACTGAGATTAGGATACGAAAGTATATGAAACATACGTGAATTGTCCCTCTGTTCCAATATAGTACCTACGCGGTCAAAATTTTTTTTTATAACATGCGAAAATTTTCTAATCTGAGTGAGTGCTTTCCAAGTCCTACATATCTTTAATTAAGTAAGGTTAAATACTTACCTGGCGTTCTGAAAAAATCACAGTGAGCAAAATGATGTTGCCTAACGTGTGGCTCCACTACGAAACTGAACCGGGATTTGTCCGCGCCGTTGCATCCTTGCACTTATTAAACATATCTTATATCAATAATAAATCCACTTAACTTCATACTCCTTACCCCTTTCACATAAGGCTCAAATTCGCGTGTGTGACGTTAAATTTCTTCAAGGATCGACATTGGATGCGCGGGCGCAGATGTGTTACGTCTTTGTTGTATAATTTGCGTTTTCCGGTTTAGTGGTCGCGTCGAGAGGGATTATGAGCAGTGGAAGGGTTAAATGCTACAATGTGGCTCGAGTTGTGAGAGGGTTAAGTGTTGCGGTCTAAAGAGACCGAACCGTTAAGTGGTATTGTGGTCTCTATGTGGTATAATTTCCTTATAATTTTGAAGTGGTGGAATCGGAATCATGAATGGATCAATGCCAAATATTTTGTACTGTTGTGGGTTAGGTACACGTGAGGTACACAGAAAGTTCCTGTACTTATGTGTGGGACTTACTATGTACTTACCTGAAATTAGTTTCCATCATATGCATGAGCATAAAAGCGTTGAGGCAACTACATGCCCTAAAGCGCGGTCACTGTTGGACTGCATAGAAAAGAAATAGAAGCGCGATGACACAACGCTGCCTGGTAATTTATTGCAAAATACACAACACACTATCTACGTAGCCATATATCCCGAAGAATGTCATATATTTTTCTGAACTTATTTAGGTAAGTACTACCTACTGTAGTCGATCATATACGTTTAGGATATAATAGAATACTCTTTATTCTTTTTCTCTTTAAGTATTTTTTTTCTCATTATTTTTTTTAAATCTTTTTTTTCTTTAGTGCTTCTAAAACTTGCGTTTTTAGTGTTTAGGCCCTGTAGTCCCCTTAAAGACGATAGTTTGGGCATAATACCAGTATACCAATAACGTTCCCACTGGTGAGGCTGACCTCTTTATGAGAGGGAGTGGGCCATAATCCACAATTAGGGCCCAGTGAAGGTTGATGGATATCGCATGTCTTCGAAATTTTGGTTTTAAGACATGCCGGTTTCCTCACGATGTTTTCCTTCACCGTTTTGAGAGCAAGAAATTTTAAACAGACACAGGACAAAAGTTCAACAACACTTATTCGACAGTCGACTTATGGAAAGTACCTACAGTTATACAGCAAGATACAGGAGTTTTTTAAACCCCTAATTCCTTATTTGTATACACTTGTCAATCAGATATTCAGAACATGGCGACTAATGATGACGTCAACATTTCATCATTTTTTTATCGGCGACATCGGCAGTCCAACAAAGTCGCTTTATTTAACATTATTTAAGGTATAAGTCACATAATTTCTTTACACACAAGGACCGATATATTAGGACTTAAAAAAAGAATCCGTATTGTAGGAACAATACACTGAAACTTATATTTAATACATAACGTCTTATGTACCAGCAAAAAAATTAAATAAAAACAATTCTTGTTTATTACGTAATAGAGTTTAAATTAGCTCGTGGTGGATCGAGTAGGGTAAAGGGTACAATTATTGTCGTCACCACATTAACCCTGTCAACGCTCATCCCTGATTTATTGTAAGCAATTATTCTTGGAGGATATTTAAAAGAGCCGTGTCTCTAACATGTGTTATGTTGTTATACAAACATGGTTTAGATGCAGGTGAGGTGTTATTCTGAATATTGGACGATTGTAAAATGGTTTTGATTCGTTCCTTGAGGTTAAGAACAAAATATTTAAACCTTGGATAAATTTTAAAAGTATTTCTGTTTTGGTTCTTGTCTAATAAAAATATTTCCTTGGGTCTATATATTTTTCTATGAGACATCTTCAGGATCAATGAAATAATAAGGATGTAGGTAAATAAATGAAGAGGCATAAAGGTACTTCCAAATATTATAGTAATAACTAATTATTTACAGTGAAAGTTTTAACGAAAAAGTGCATTTAACCATTTATTCCTTAAAGATATTTCTTATATCTTGACCAATTTCATTCATCCCTTAATGACACCAATACTTTTCATACGTGCTTTATTTTCCTTAAATATTACCACAAAAATTCCACCAGTAAGACATCATAACACTGAACAAAAGCTCACAAACAGAATACCCCCGTACGTGGGAGTGCGGCGCGGCGCGGGCGCAGCAAAAGCCTTCGATTGAGACATCCGACACGCTATCAAACGCACCGCCTTTCTATAGCCCTTTACGTATCGACAACTGGAATCCTCACCCTACGTTTTACGTCACACCTTTGGCTTAATCCCTATGATGACGCAGTAAGGTTGTTTTTGGCATGTTTTATATTTTTCTTAGATTTTTGGATAGCAAAGTTAATGTTGCCAGTCTTTATCCATTTAACCCTTATATCATTCATTGTTGTCTAAAATTTGTCAGTTGCGTGATGTAGAGGACATCTTTTGATGCTTTTTTTCATTCATTGTTGTATTAATGTTGATATCGGATCTCGGAGTGCTAATGTGGTGACGTAACAGAGTGCATTATGTGATACACTATACTTTTAACTTTTTTCTCCATAGAGATGCGACATGATTGTCGTATGAATAAAAAACTTGTTTATCTGACATCTGGATAGCTTTGAGATAAACCCTTTTTAGTTAAGATAGGTAATAAAAGGTAAATTACCTATTTATTACAGAATAATGCAGGCGAGAGTAGGAAAACCGGATAAATAGAGTTGATAGTGGCAGTAGCGGGTTTGTATTTTGGTGCATTTATCATAACTTATTTATATAAATGATAGTAGATATAAGAAACGTGCAGTGAACGTTTTATTGATAAAAACAGACTTCTACTACTGCTTTGTGCCACTTTGATTCATTACAAGCCGTTGTTTTCTGGCACCGTCTGAAATCATCTAAATGCCAGGCCAATGCGGGTTGGTAGATATCAAATGTCTTCGAATTTTTCGTCCTGAGACATCGTGTAACCCCTTTAGGACGTTAGAATTTCTTATATTTCTAAAATATTGAGTGAAGTTCTGTAATACATAGACACCAACCATCAAAATAGAACACAGCAATTCTCCTTGTACCCTCAGTACGTTTGGGGTACTTGCCTCGAAATCATGTCACTCAAGGAGCTTCTATGGGGAAAGTAAATAAGTATCAATTTTCATATTCGTAGTAAATGAAAATTGTTACTGAGCAATTAGTTTTCCCCTCTTTTAACCCCCATAAAAGAACATAAAACTCCTCAATTACGGGCACTGCATCATGTTGTGTACTCTGATCAATAAAGCGCTATAATTATAGAGGGTGTGGGTAGAGCGGTGCATCTCTTGTTAGTAAATGTTGTCGCAATGTGGGCAACGTCCCACGCTTGGGCAAAGCATGTCATTACGGCGATGACTGTACTTCCGTGTTTACGTACCTAGGTATTACAATTAAAGAGGGGTGATTGTGGTTATATTAGCTTAAATTGGCTTGCACTAAGGAAGGAAGGTTTTTAGGCACCTAAGTGGTCTTAGTGGTGGCAGTTCTATTACTAACTAGTTGACCCCACAAAGTTGTCCTGTCCAAACAATATACAACGTGTAACGTTAAATGCGCAAAACCTGAAAATAGTTTGTTCATGATTGACTACTGAATGGATTACGGTATTTTTTATTATAGGTTTTTTTTTTTTCAATAATTATGTATTTTGCCATAATATCCGCCGATTGAACCACAGAAAATTAAGTCTTATTTTAAGGCAGTTATGACTCAATTTTGAATGCATAAACATATGCTAGGATCAACACGATTTTGTTAATAAAAATAGTTAGCTTTAAAAAAATAGTTTTGGTCATTTTTGGTCATTGTATTATGCTTTTAACTCAATGCTCTAATTGGGGTGTATGAGGTTGTGCGCATTTGACGTTACACGTTGTATAAGTATATTTATACAAAAATCCCATTGAATAGGACTTTCAGTTTTTCGCGTTTCCAATTTTTCTATACGTAAAAACCTTATTCGGAGTATTACGAATATTTTAAAACAATAAATTACCAAATCGGTCCAATCGTTCTCAAGTGATGCGCTTATCAACAAACAGCATTTAATTTTTACCCGACTACGGGGAAGCAAAAAGGAGGGAGGGAGGATTCATCAAATTCGATGATAAGGCTGTATAATTTAATGTCGAAGTATAATAATAATAATAATTTATTTAACAGATCATACAATCCAATTTGTTAGTAATACATACACATCTACAACACTAGTGTTAGTACGTAATTATATTTGAAAATTTATTTTTTGTTTAATAATGTCAAAATAATCAGTGATAAAGATGTCAAAATCATAAAAAATAATGTCAAAATCACCACTAATCATGTCAAATCATTAATAATAAAATAAACAATGAACAATAATCAAATGAGCAATCATCCAAAGAACCATTATTTCAAGGCACGATTTGAAGGTAATACTTGTGTTGTGGTCCAGTGCCTGAGTATTAGACCTTCTGCCCTATCTGCCACAGTGATCAAGAGACTGTTGGCGCTGCCCCGCACCCGCCGCATCAAGGAGGCGACACGCTTTCGCATGATTGCGTAAAAATCGTCTATACGACGTCTACACGACGTATAATCCAGTTACCCCTTACAAAAATGTTGCAGTCTTTTGAAAAGCCAATAACAAATTATTGGCTTTTCAAAAGACTTACCGAGTTTAAATAAAATAAGTATAATAACTAAAACCTGACTACTGTCAAAATAACAGTTAATATATTTATGGTACTTGTATCAAAAAACATTTAATTTTTTTTTTTAGTCTGTCTGTTTGTTCTGGCTAATCTTCAAAATGGCTGGATTGATTTTGACGGGACTTTCACTGGTAGATAGCTGATATTATAAGAAGTAACTAAGGCTTACTTTTATTCGAGAAAAGGAATAAAGGTCAGAAATAAAGAAAGGAAAAGCTAGTTAAATACATAAAAACAACATAATAGGAATTATGCTTTAGTACGATGTAACCAACCATATTGTTAAAAATGTAATCAATGTCATCACTCAAATTCTTAGCGAACTGTTGATTGCTGTGTAATGTATGTGTAGTCAAATACATACGTGTATAGAATGGTTATGTCTGCATGTATAGTGGTAACATAAGTAAGAGCTCACAAGAGGAAATTATTCGCTTTGTTAAGCCAAGCATCGCTATGTGTGAAGCTCAATCAGAGGGTAGGGATGTAGCAGCGAGATGTCGATAAAATAAATGCTCTTTTTTTCAGCTGAACTCTTAAAGGCAAGGGAATCATTAAGTGCTTCTGATACAAACAGAATATACGAGAGTTCAGGCTTCTCTTTGATGTTGGTTAGCAAATATTTGGCATTCGCACTCTCTCTTCTGAAATTACACTAGAAATCGACCTTTCAAACTTATAGAGCTCACCGATGTAGAACTGAAACGCTAATATCTTCTAAATATTTGACAAGATTATAGTTTCCAGGTATAATGATGAAAATGGACTCATTTTATAAATTTCAGAAACCTCGTGATGCACTTTAGAGAAACAAAAGTTTGAAGATTTCACATGTTTGTCGAAAAACTATCGATACTCGCCCGTCCCTAGACAGTAACCCGCGTTAATCAAGTGCGCGCGCGCATAGCAGCGGTAATTAGATTGGGCGGCGCGTGCGTCGGTCGTGACCCGCAACCATAACCACAGTACAAGATATCGTGGAGCAAAAGGCTCACTCCTGGATCATCATTTACAGCCATTTTCTATTCACTGCAGATTAAGGCCTTTGTGCCATGCTTCAAGGAGTAACTTAAGGAACTATTCATCCGAATAGATGTTTACCATGCCTCTTTGAAAACCTTGAAAGGTGATTGAAAGAGGTCTGAAGATAATCATGGAAAAGAGAAATAACAGAACCAAGACGGAACCACACAAAAGCAGTTACAAAGTCACATTGCAGAAGTACCTACCTACTGCAAAAGAAAGATGATATTGCTACTTTGTTCTGAGTGAAACTGCTGTAGGTACAATATTTTGTTGTATATTCTCCAGTTAATCAGTAACCGGCGACTTCTCGGTGCATTACAAGTACCTAGTAATTGTTTCGTTAAGTGTGATTCTCGCATGTTTGTAAGTATGTGTGTCTGTGTAGTTAGTACGTCATTGTTGAACGTTGAAACTGGTGACCGTTAACGTATTTGAAAGTTATCATCAAATGAAGAGATGAAATAAATAAGAGAGCAGTGAGCAGCATCGAAGCCAGCTAGTATCGCAGTGAAAATCTTTCGCGGTAACGTGCATCGAAGTGTAGTGGCTTCGCAGAGACAGTCTTTCGCAGTAACGTGCATCGCATTTTTGTAGCGTCGTATTAGCATTTATCGATATTTTGTGCATCGAAATTCCGTATTCTACTGATTGCCCTGCAGTAGGTACTAAATAGGTACAATGCATATAATATACCTAATAAGGAGAGGTTTAGAGATGTAGGTAATTGTTTGTGCTCGAGGCGGACATGAACAAATGTTTATTTGTAGTACGCCATTATCAAGGATTCTTGTAGTATTTTAGGATGTTTTTGATATTTTTCATGCAGCTACTGGTTTAATCCAGATTACTTTCTGGATAGCAGCGCGTCCGATGTATAAATAAGCGTGTTACATGGTCCTCGCGAGCTAGTTGTGCTCGTTGGCGTCTATTAGCAAATTGTTGTCCACAACTGACCACAATACACACTGAAGTAACACTTAAAGACTTCTTACACTTCTACAAAGTGTTAAGGTAAACCTCTTTGGTTTAAGACAAGATGTGGGGATAAGTAATTATACCTATAAATTGTGCCACTCACGTCCAGTACCCATTTCGTCGCCGTACTCAACCGTTTGTGATTTGTACAGACACCAGCACAAGAAACTACCCGAAACTGTCAAATTTTCCCAATCAACTTTGAACCTTATTCTTTAGCGATAAAGTTGAACATCTATTAAAGCAATTTGGCAGATTGTAGTAGCTTGATGTCTGTACTAAATCTTATCGTATATAACGGAAGTTGTTCCTCATCTTTGAAGATATCAACAGTGACGCTGATTACCAGAACCCAGTGACCACATGAATAAGGCCGGCACCGTCATGCATGGCTACTGCTTCTTCACGCCAGGATCAATCTGATAATACAGAGATGGTTAGGAAGAACGAGAACACATATCAACTTGGAACTTCCAAGTTAGAACACCGAAAGCCATGATGACTGACTATTGGCTACATAGTGAATTTGTCGACAAAATAGTTTATTTATTTATATTTATTATAATATGTCGTACTTTATTGTACACCAAAAATACATAACAAAAACATAGTATTGTGGTTTTTATGTCCAGATGAATACGGCTCAATGGCTGATGTAGCTGACTAGTTCTTGGACTCCAAGCCACCAAGGGGTAAGCGTTGCCTGGCATGCTCCCTTATTTCTTACTTTTTATATTTATTTGTTTATTTTATGATAGGAAAATAAGCATTTCGTAAATAAAACATTTACCTACTTTATGTTTGGCGGTTAATGGGTTAAGCAGGTATTCTTAATCGCAGTTTGTATTAGTCATAGCATAATAAATGCCACATAAAAAAAATGAATTTAGGTGATTTATTGATCACTAAGCTGTATATCCACGGCACGGGCTAAATTGCATAGCTTTGCCGAACACTTTCGCAGCATTCCACTAGGAATGCCGTTTAAAATGGATGACGATTGTGTTTTTTCTTTGTTCACACTTCAATTTAGGCTGGTTATTACATAAACTTTGAGCTCTCCTAATATTTTGTTCTACTGAGAACAGCACCCTAATTGCGTAACTCTATTAATCAAAAATATTTTAAAAAATATTGCTGATCCATTGCTTCATATGTTCGAAAAATTTGTCTGCTCAACAAAGTAAATAACGCAATGAATGTTGACGAACTGTCAACATTAAAACCATTGGTACTGTTAGTGTCTCACTAATTTCGCACTGTTAGTGCACACATCAACACTTATTTTATAGTTGTATGAGTTGATATCTTGATACATTGCGTTTAAAACACTCTTTGCTTGAATAGTTAACATTGTCGAATCACCAAGCACTTATCTATTATGTGTCTCCACCAAATATGTGTTACAAATGTGTGTCGCCCCTAACACGTTAGCCGGTCGGTGCGCGGGCGCGCATCGTGGTGAACACAAATTGTTGTCACATACCTTCATATTTATTGTACAGTGTGTCTCAAAGTTTGAGAAGTACAACTTCTTTTTGTAATGTACTTAAGAATAATGGTTCTTGTTAAATTCACAAGAATACTCGTATACTAATATTATAAAGAGGAAAGATTTGTATGTATGTTTGTAACGAATTGGCTCAAAAAGTACTGGACCGATTTTAAAAATTCTTTCACCATTTGAATGCTACATTATCACTGATTAATATAGGCTTTTTTTCATTTTTTTTTCACCCGTGCGAAGCCGTGACAGGCCGCTAGTTTTAAATAAAAGTAGCTCAAAGTCAAAAGTAATTTATCCAAAGTAGGCTGAGAATCAGCACGTTTTTTATGTCAAAAATTACATGAGACAGTCCCCCAAAGAAGCTTCCCTACTGAGTAGAGTGAGAGACAGTCGCAACCGCATCCTGAGAACTGTAGCGGAGAGTTTCAGCTCACCGGGTAAAGCAGTTTGAGCGGAGGGTGACTGGTACTAACACGTTGTTTTAATATTTGCTACTAACACTCTAAGATATGGATTCTTTGTTCCGAAACTATAATCATTATTTATTTATTTAAAACACCCAGTCTTCACCACTTCCTAGTGGGAACAAACGGCGCAACAAACAGTTCAGCAGCACAGCTGTCAATACAATAAGCTATTGGCCTATGTCATTTTATAAAAGAAACTATCTGGTTTATGAGAATTTATCCTTTCGTGCTTTCTTGCTGATCAACTGCGAACTGCGTTACTTTATTGATAGTAATTAGTTAACCACTTTACGAAATACTTGAAAAACTTAACTCCTCAGAAGTGGAATTGCGTAACATATTATTAATAGGAATGGCTTTGATTTTGACAGTTCAACAGCATTCATAGCGTTATTTAAATAGTTATGTAGACACATTTTTCGAGTTTATGGAGCAATGGATTAGCAATACGAGTATCATTCTAAATGATTCGGATTATGATTGATAGTGTGATACGAAATTAGGGCGCAGGTTTCTATAAAGAAAACAACCAACGGTTTTATTAAAATGTTAAGTTTTGGTAATTAGTACCTATAACTATCCATACCTACGCAAAATCAGTATATGGTACACCTATGTGATAAAAATACTTAATAATAAACACCTAAACAGTGGTCTGATTATTTAGTGTATTCTTTGACTAATAAGTTACACATTTAACCAATTTCTGACTTCAAGCAAGCGATGAATATGTTTAGAATAATGTAATAGATTTAATTTCTATTACCGTAAAAGGATACTGATTATTTAAATAAAGTAAATACGCATTATTTAAGTACTTATACGTTATTCCGACACGGGTAGAATCGACTGACATCGATTTTCTTTACCAAACGTGGGTAGGTACATTTTTACACAAAGTATCTAAACAAAAAACTAAACTGGTTGTTTCTATGCAACACTCGATGTTCTTAAATATTGATGAAATTAATTATCATTTTTGCCAAATTAAATTAAGTAAATAAGTACCCAAAAAGTTATATTGTTGTATTTAAAACAAAACGTTTGTGGATACGTAATGTGTTTTAGCAACTGCTAAAACACATTTACGTATCATTATATCATTCGTTAGGTACAGCACTCCTTTCAAAAGTACGTTCTAGCAAACATAGTTACACGTGCCACAGTTCCGCGTGTATTGGCCCCAACATGTGTTTCTATGTACCTACATAAGGATTCGGATCATATAGGTACATGTAACGACAATGGACTTCGTTTATTTTACTAAAACATGCGTAATGATGTCAGAAAGAAAAACAGCAAAATCAAGAGTTATCATCGTTGGTTTAGTGGTCGCAAGCGGTACTGCTGAGTGTGAGGTCCTGGGTTCTATTGCCAAGTTAGGAAAAGTGTAATTGTAGCAGCTCGGAGTCTGGATTTACCTATGCTCGGAGGATCGCCCTCTATTGATTTAAAAATAATTGATTAAACGGTGGGTGTTCCACAGTTGTGACGCAGGATTTCATTGCAAGTTTCTACAAAAGTAGCATCGGATCCTATGAGTCAATCCTATAAAATGATACGTGAGATAGGTATCTTTTTAGTAAATACTTAGAGATCATAATTTATTATCATACTAGCCGACCCGGCGAACTTCGTACCCCATCAGTACTTATCAATAAGATCGAATTTATGAGAAAATGAATTAAGTATCTAATTTTTTTTTTTCATGAATTTTTTCTATGTTTTTATAGTTATTCTGCTATTCGAGGCGAAGACAAATCCAGGAAATAAAATATCTTGAGTTATAAATGGTGTAACTAGCCCGATTTTGTTTTAATTATACAACGTGTAACGTTAAATGCGCAAAACCTGAAAATATTTTGTTCATAATTGACTACTGAATCGATTTCAGTACCTTTTAATATAGGTTTTTTTTTTTAAATATGTATTTTGCCATACTATCCGCCGATTTTGAATGCATAAAGTGATGCTAGGATCAACACGATTTTTTTTAATAATAATAGCTAGCTTTAAAAAAAAACAAATTTGGCCACTGTACGCTTTTAACTCAATACTCTAATTGGGGTATATGAGGTTTTGCGTTAATTGTGTTACACATCATAGAAGATAATGTAATTTATAACATATAATGAAATGCTCCTCCTCCCCACAGTTTGAGCACCGCCTCGCGGACTAGCTCGAAGGATGTCCTACAAGGAGTGCTAGCCAACAATTGCGGCCTAAGTGAGCACATCCTCATCAGCTTGAGAACTGCTTGACTGCTTGCGGCCGTATAGCGCGATGTTTCACAATATTATTGTTTACTGTCCAGATCTTTATGAGTCAGTAAGTACTTGTCAACTGAAGGAGTGTGACCTCATTTTGTTATAGGATGATGAACTTTATGTATGTTGGTGATGGTCAATGAAGTAAGTAGGGGTTAGCAAGACTTTGATGATTGCCATAAACTGCTGATGATGATGGAAAGTTAACTAACACTGCTTCTGCCGGACAAGTAATAAAGAGTTGGCGTTGTACCACGTTATCTTTCGTTTTTTTTTATTAGCCATTATTGACCCACTGCTGGGCAAAGTCCTCCCTACTCTTCTTCCACCTCTCTCTGTCCAAAGCTGCCAAGGACCAATCTATATCAAAGGAGTCCAGTCCATCCCGCCATCTACGTCTGGGCCTGCCGCGATGTCGTTTGCCATTAAGCGGGACCTACTGGGTCGTAAGTTTGGCGCACTGATCGTCTGACATGCGGCAGATGTGTCCAGCGTGGCAGGTTTCCGAGTTATATCAGTTAACGGAATGAGCAAGCGTATATCATAAAAATGTAAATAAAATGGTATGAAATTAGATATTAACTATTTCATAATAAATAATCCATCACTGGATGCAGTTTGGCATTAGAAATTTTATGGTATATTTTTAATTATAATTATAATTGTTAATGAAGAGATAAACTGCTTTTAAATACAATTTAGAGGTGTTTTTGAAGATTTTTTTGATGCATTAATTTATGTTTAATTATGATTTGAGTTCCATCACTGTATTAAAATAAGCCTTGAAAATATTATATATTTTTTTTTAGTCAAAATTATTTACGGTTTAAGAGATATACTGCTTTGAAAAACCAACTTTTTGACCGTTTTCAAGAAAGCGTGGCAGTTTTCCGAGTGATATCAGTTATTTTAGTGATGGAACGGATAGTTGTATTCTTAACCCGGTCCACAAGTTTAATTGCCAGAATACTCCGTTCCGTAGCTCTCTGGAAAACCTCGAGCGTGGACCTCTGCTGAATTGTCAAAGTCCATGTTTTAGAACCATACGTGAGCATAGAAGAATACACATTCTGTGTGTGGAAGATCGCCCTTCATTAGATCTTTCAAGGCCCAATAGCTATTCCAGATATTTTCGGTGCGTCTTGCAACTTCTTTGTTATATCTTTTGTTATAAAGAAATTAAAAAAATAGGAAGAACAACAAGTTGAAGGAAAATATAAACGTTCACAAAGAAATAAATTACGTATGAAAAGTTTTTTTAATTACCGATGACACTTTATTTGCACACTTGTTAAAGAAAAGTGTGCAAAATAAATGCTTTTCAAGGCCTTATACATTATTGTAAACAACGTTTTGTCAATTTTATTTGGGTGGTGATTATCTTCTTTGTGGGGCTTGCATAAGGCAGCGGTTTGTGACACAGCAGGAGCGATGCTTCACATCGCCTGGCACGGTTTGTTCGGTTGTTTAAAAGCCCATATCAGACGCTTCACTTTTCGTTCGTTTTCGCCCTTCAATCGGCATCTTTCACTCGAAAGAAAACGTTTGAACACAAGATGAATCTCAAGTAAAAAATGAATTCATTAGTGAACCCATCCAACAATGTTGGATTTGTCACTCGGCATCTTTCACTCATGATCGAAATATGAAATGAAAGGAGCAGAAAATCGTTCATTCCTATATCATTTTGTCGGGGTCGTGTGAACATGGAATGAAACTAAAAAGCCTTCACGTATGATATCGGCTTTATATTGAAGCGCACATCGCGAACTGCTGAACGTTTGTTTTAGTTGACCCGCAGTCTGCAGCTAAATAAATGCGTAATAAGTCACAATCATATTAAAAGGTAAAAAAATTACATACTTGTGATGATGTGATGTGAGTGTGTGTGTATTATTTTTTAATAAAATGTCTGGTAACGTTTGGCCTCGCATCATTTGTTACCGTCGCTGCGCTTGTCGCCCCGCTACAGCTTATGAACCCGCTCCGCCTGCCACTGCAACACGGCACATAAGCAGATGATGCGCCACAATTAATTCAGCACTTCCACGTGTAAGTCTGTTTATATTGTATCTACGTTTGTTTTACTTCAGCTGTTTTCAGACAATATCGCGGGACAGTCAAGCAGACTTGTGTAAATGTATATAAACACACATGCATACATACACATTATGTATATAATTTTTATGTAACGAAAAAAAGAAAAAGATTCTTCGCCACTAAACACGTTTAATTTTTGATAAAAACAGTCCTAAAAGGTATAAAAAAATAGAAAATAATAATACTCACGTCACATAAGTACGACGGGTTTGTTAGAAGGAAACCAAGAAATACCTTTGGAGTATGTACCTTATATTATAATTTTAAAAGCGTGACTGTGTTACGCGATGTGACATGATTCGGTTGCAACCAGATCTCTAAAACGAAGACCGCGATATTTTAAACAATTAAAATTAACAGATTTGAAGCAATGTTTTAAACAAAAGGATTGTTATTTTTAAATATTAAAATTAACACATTTGAAGCGTTGTTTTTAACAAAAGTAATGTTATTTTAAAATTGAGTCACTAAATCTACTAGAGGAAAAAAAACTATTAAAAATCTGCCGAAGACTTCGCGGTGACGTTGAAACTTTGTCAGTAGTCCCGGTATCTTACTCGGTAACTTCCAAGATTAGCTGAAGAAATGGCCGATCAAATCAGTTCGCTGTCTACAGCAGCGCATATAGATGCTAATAAGTAAGTGGGTGGACCGAAATTCCGCTTAAATAATTCCACGAACGAAACCTAGAGCAAATAACGTAAAACAAGGAACCGAGACACGAGCAGAATATTTTATATCAAAAAGGGTGTAGTGTTATACATACCAGATAACAGGAAAAAAATTCACGGCACAAAATACAAAGACTCTCTGTATTTTGTGTTCACGGTTTAATACAAAGACTCTCTGTATTTTTGTGTTCACGGT